>CM035632.1:22862891-24112891 GCA_020496765.1 Gossypium stocksii | reverse complement strand
TATTGCTCGATCTAACATTCTGAGTATTTTCCTTCTCTACCATTTCAGGACAATCTTTGAGAAAGTGATCTTGGGAGCCGTATTTGAAACAAGCCTAGGTGATCATCCAACACTCACTAGGATGTCTCCTACCACAGTGTTGACACTCGAGGTTACTCGACTTAACATTGCCAATACTAGCTATAGAGGTTGTCTGTGCCTTAGAACCCATATTTTGCTTCCACGAGTTCAATGTGGATTTTCGGCTGAAATAGTTGAACGGTTATGCACATCCTTTGATTTCCTTCATGGAGACTGAAAGGACTTACTCATTGATCTATTTTTCCCTTCTCTAGCATCGATCTTATCTTTCGTCTTTTCCTCACATAATTCCTCCCCTTTGCAAGCTCGATCAACTAACACTACAAATTCTTTTAACTCCAAAATTCCCACATATAGTCTAATATTTTCATTCAGCCCATCCTCAAACCTTTTACACATAATTTCCTCTGTAGCAACACATTCTTGAGCGTACTTACTGTAATAGCCCACTTTTGACCCTAATCGGAACAAGTGGTTTTGGGACCACTTGACCGAGTCAAAATATTATTTTTATTGCTTTAATATATTTTACAGCATGATAGATATATGGGGGGAAAGTTTCGTATAGAAATTTTATTGTTTGATTAGTTAATTTGGTAAAAAGGATTAAACCGCGTAAAGCGATAAACTAGAGTTATATTTCATAAAGGGTTTATATGGCCTTGGTTTTATCAATGCAAGCCCTTAAATGGTTATTTTACCATTTAAAAAGCTAGTGGACACATATGTCCATATTACTATTGATTTTATAATGGTTTTAGTAAGGTTAAATTTGTCTTTTAATTATTATATGTTATATTAGTTAATTTAAAACATAAAATGGCTTAGATTTTATCACCACCACCGATTTCATGAAACAAAAACATGGGGTTTTTAAGCTTTTGAATTTGGCAAGCTTTGATTCATCAATTAAGGTACGGTTTTGATTCGTTTTTAATGATTTTTACGTTTTTGAGATCGTTGCTTCGTATACTAGCCGACCCGTACCTCAATTTCTAAAATTTCGTATGTTTTTAAAAGATGCCATTGTTGAATCCATGTTGTTTTAATGGTTTTTGATGAATTATTGAATGTTATATGGAAATATACAAGTTTTATAAAGTAAATTTTGATGAAAATGAGTTTTAAGGATTTAATTGAAAATAAATAGAATTTATGTGGCTAGAAATGTGATTTTACGAAAGATATGTGCTTGTATAAGGTATAGGGATATTCGGCTATGGTGAATTGAGGGATTTATTATGAAATTTGCTATTTTGTGTTAAAAGGGCTAAATTACAAAGTGTTGAAAGTATAGGGGCTAATTGGTAAATATGCCAAAATACATGTCTTTGGATTAAATTGAATATGTTGGTGATTAAATAGCTAAATTTGTATTAATATAGATAAAGACGATCAAATCCCAGAACTTGAACGGGGAAAACGAAAGGTAGACGAGTAGAGATCGAGAAATTGAGGTAAGTTCGTATAATTAGAATCAAATTGTAAATGCTCATAATTGTGGTTAAATTGTCATGTGAATGTATAATACTATATAGAAATGAAATTTCCTATTGATTTTATTAATATATGAATGGATATGGAATTGTTTAAAGAGTACAAGTACAAATTGATTACCGAGCCCTGTTAGAACTGTAGAAGTCATAGGACACAAGTGACATGTCACTAGGGCTACAGGGTGATTTGAGCTCCTGCATTTGTTGCGGACTCACTCTAGCTTATGAGCAATATGTTCATCTTTCAGGATTACATGTTCAGTATTCGGACTTACCGTTCAGCCTACGGGCTTACCGTTCATCCTTTGGGATCACATATTCAGCCTTCGGGCTTACCGTACAGGCTCAAAAGAGCATATATGATGCATTGACGGATTATAGGTTATATGTATATACACTGTGTGTGTATCACCTGAGTATCCCTCGATGTTCTTTAAGGTTCAACGGGCAATTTCACCGATACATGTTACATGAGAAACAAGGAAGTAAATGAATTATATGCTATATGAGTTATAAGGTTTACACAAAATTTATGTGATGAATCACATAAGTCATATGTTGCAAGTTCTACATGAGTTGAGTATTTGATAAATGCTTTATGATATGTGAATGTCTCAAATGGTACATGAATAATTTATGGATTACATGGACTAACAAGTGTATACTTGTGAAATAGGCAACTTGAGCACATAAATTGACTTGGCATTAGTTATGTGTTTATCTTATTGATTCGGTAAGTTTAATTCTTTGTTATACGAGCTTACTAAGCTTTTAAAGCTTACTCCGTTTACTTTCCCTTGTTTTTAGATTCGAAAGCTAGCTCGATATTCAGAAGTGTCGGAGATTGCCATCACACTATCCAAATAGCTTTTTGGTACTTTTGGATCTTTGTTTTGAAATGGCCATGGCATGTATAGGCTAGTTAATAAGTTTATGTCTATGGTTAGTTTGTTAATGAAAATGGAATGTTTTGGTACCTATCAAGCTATGAGATATGGCTTGCTTTGTAAATGTTTTGATCAATCTTGAATGCTTTATATGATGAATCCTATGTGCTTGAAGTTGATGATGAATGTGATATTGTTGATAGAAATGGTAAGTGCAATGATGTGGTTTAATTGGCATTATTAGCTAATGAATTGTGAATATGTTTTGGTATGGAATGTTGTGTATTGTTATATGCTTACATGGTATTGAATGGTTGTTTTGGGTGCCAATTGTTGATGAAATGATATGGTTGTGAAATGCTTATAGGGATGACCCATTTGGGTGGCAAGAATGGCTTAAACCAAGCCTACCTTGTGCCACATAGGCATAGCACACGGGCGTGTGACTCGACCGTGTGAACCCTGCATCTTGAATGCTTTGAACAAATTTTACACACGGCCTAGACACGGGCGTGTCTGGTAGCCGTGTGGTAGTTGACAGTGTTGGCCACGGCCTAGACACACTGGCATGTCTGGTGACCGTGTGAGGTTAGTCAATTTCAACCATGGGCTGAGTGTTTTGGGGGTGTCTAGTGGGCACGATCGTGTGTGTGTACACGGGCTAGGGGCACAGCCGTGTGTCCCTAACTTGAGAAATTTCTAAATGTTTCCCTTATCTTTCACATGTTTGCAATTTGATCCTAAACGAATGTATGTATCATTACATGAGCTTTAAAGCATGATTGGTGAATGATTATAGAACTATGTTATTGATATTAAAGTTCAAAATTTTGTCTATTCTGATCTGTGTTACAAGTCCGGTAACGCTTCTTACCTATTCCGGTGACGGTTATGGGATAAGGGGTGTTACTTTTGTTGGTATTAGAGCTACGGTTTAGTCGATTCTAGGACTACCGTAGTGGTACGAGTCTAGCTATACATGCCATGTACATGAAATGTGATAGTGTGATATCTCCTGACATCCTCTAAAATCTGTTTTATATTGTAATGAATTCGAAACGAGCAATAACCGACGATGTTGAAAGTATTAGGCTAGCACCTACTCAAGGGGCTATGCCTTCTGAATCGAACCCTGCTACGGGCAATCAGGAAGAAGCTAAGCAAGCTTTCTTCCAAATGATGTCTGAATGGTTTAGTGAGTTTGTACGAGCAAACCTGGCTGCTCCACAACCTCCACCCCCTCCTATCTCACAACCTAACCCTGAAAATGTACGAGTTATGGATCCTCTGAGACTGAATAGACCTCCTGTTGACAAGATACTGAAGTATAGGGTCAAAGAATTCAGAGCTTCAGCGAGTGATGATACTGAGAGAGCCGAGTTTTGGCTTGAGAATACAATCTCAGTTTTTAATGAATTAGCTTGCACGCCTGATGAGTGTTTGAGATGTGCTATTTCTTTGCTACAGGATTCTGCATACCAGTGATGGAATACGAGAACGAGTTAACTAGGACTTTTTCTAGACAGAATTCAAAAAGAAGTATATTAGTCAACGATTCATCGACTAGAAAAGGAAGGAGTTTTTGGAACTGAAACAAGGCCGAATGTCAGTAACTGAGTACGAGAGAGAGTTTGTACGACTCAGTAAATATGCTCGTGAATGTGTCTCTATTGAAGCGATAATGTGTAAACGGTTCGAAGATGGGCTAAATGAAGAAATTCGATTGTTAGTCGGGATACTGGAACTGAAAGAGTTTGTAGTTCTAGTTGATCGAGCTTGTACAGCCGAAGAACTTGCTAAAGAAAAGCGGAAAGCTGACTTTGAATTCAGAGAATCTAGAAAGAGAATTGTGAGTAAATCGCATCAGTCTGGATCCAAGAGATCAAAAGACTTTCATCCTAGTTCTATTACTTCTACGGGAATAACCATTAGAGAATGAAATGTTAAATCTTCTCATTCGAGACCTCAGGTAACCTCTGTGGCTAGTGCTGATAGTGTGAGAACTCCTGGGCCTGATTGCAAGTATTGTAATCAGAAGCATTTTGGTGAATGCCGATTGAAGAGCGGAGCTTGTTTCAGATGCGGATCACTAGATCACTATTTGCGAGATTGTCTTGAAAGATCAATAGCTAGCAAAGAGTAGTCGATAAAGACAAATAATACTGTGACCTGAGGTAAACCACTCCAGAATATCGAGAATAGGAGTGGATCCCGCAATGCTTCCCGAGATGTTAACGTGAGATCTGAGCCGTGCACTCCCGCTAGAGCATATACAATACGTGTACGAGAGGAAGCCTCATTGCCTGATGTTACTATTGGTACTTTTTCTCTTTATAACACTGATATAGTTGCGTTGATAGATCCTAGATCAACTCATTCATATATCTGTATGGAACTAGTGTTTAAAAAGAGTCTACATGTTGAGTCTACTGAATTTGTAGTTAAAGTATCGAATCCATTAGGCAGGTCTGTGTTAGTTGATAAAATATGTAAGAATTTTCCATTAATGACTCGGGATATTGTTTTTCGGCTGACTTGATGCTCCTTCCATTTAATGAGTTTGATGTGATACTGGGTATGGATTGGTTAAATGTACATGAGGCAGTTGTGAATTGCAGACGAAAGAGTATAGAGTTGAAATGTTAGAATGGTGAAATTCTGCAGATTGAGTCAAATGATTTGAATGAATTACCGATAATTATATCTGTAATACGAGCCCAGAAATATGTAAGAAAGGGTTGTGATGCTTATTTAGCGTATGTGTTGGATACTAAAGGTCAAAATCGAAAGTGGAATCTATACTAGTTGTTTGTGAGTTCCAGATGTCTTTCCAGAAGAATTACCGGGTTTACCACTGATCAAAGAAGTCGAATTTGGTATTGAGTTACTACCGGGTACCACACCAATATCGATAGCTCCGTACAGAATGGCTCCAACTGAATTGAAAGAATTGAAAGCACAGTTACAAGAATTAACGGATAGAGGTTTCGCGAGACCGAGTTTTTCACTTTAGGATGCTCCCATATTGTTTGTGAAAAAGAAAGACGGGTCAATGAGAATGTGTATTAATTATCGGCAGTTGAATAAAGTAACCGTGAAGAATAAATATCCTCTTCCGTGAATTGATGATTTGTTTGATTAGTTAAAAAGAGCTACTGTATTTTCAAAGATTGATTTGAGATCAGGTTATTACCAATTATGAGTCAAAGAGTCAGACATACCCAAGACTACTTTTAGAACACAGTACGGTCATTATGAAATTTTAGTTATGCCTTTTGGGTTAACTAACTCTCCTGCAATGTTTATGGATTTGATGAATCGTATTTTCAGACCGTATCTAGATAGATTTGTCGTTGTATTTATTGATGACATTCTAATCTATTCACGTGACGAGATAGAGCATACGAAACATCTGAGAATCATGTTACAGACTTTGAGAGATAAATAGTTATTCGCTAAATTTAGCAAACGTGAATTCTGGCTTCAGGAAGTCAGATTTCTAGGTCACGTTGTTTCTGCGGAAGGATCATAGTTGATCCGAGCAAAATATCTGCTATTATAGACTGGAAACCACAGAGGAATGTCTCTAAATTAGAAGTTTTCTGGATTAGCTGGATATTACTGAAGATTTGTAAAAGGATTTTCGATGATTGCAGTACCGTTAACTCAAATGCTACAAAAAGATGTGAAACTTGATTGGACAGATAAATGTCAGTAGAGTTTTGAATAGTTGAAAGCTTTGCTAACAGAAGCATCGGTTTTAGTTCAACCTGAATCGGGAAAAGAGTTTGTGATTTACAGTGATGCATCGATAGTTGGACTGGGTTGTGTATTGATGCAAAATGGGAAAGTTATAGCATATGCCTCCCGACAGTTAAAACCGTACGAAAAGAATTATCCGACGTATGATCTTGAATTAGTTGCTATAGTCTTTGCATTAAAGATTTGGCGACATTATCTATAAGGTGAGAAATGTCGAATCTTTATAGATCATAAGAGTCTAAAATACTTGTTGTCCCAAAAAGATTTGAATATGCGACAACGGAAATGGCTTGAGTTATTAAAAGACTATGAGTTTGTGATTGACTATCATTCCGGAAAAGTTAATGTTGTAGCTGATGTATTAAGTCAGAAATCTCTGTTTGCTTTGTGGGCTTTGAATACTCAATTGATGCTATGTGATGACGGATCTATTATAGCCGAGCTAAAGGCTAAACCAATGATTCTGCAACGAATCTACAAGGCTCAGAAGAATGATCTTGAATTGCAAGCTAAGCGACTTCACTGTGAGTTAAATTCTGATTCTGAATTTTCTATCAAGGATAATGATTGTTTAATGTTTCGAAATAGGATTTGCATACCGAAAGATCGTAAACTCATTCAGGAAGTTTTACATGAAGCATATGACAGTCGTTTTTCAATTCATCCGGGTAGCACTAAGATGTATAATGATTTGAAGCAACTATACTGGTGGTCGGGAATGAAAAGAGATATATTGAAATTTGTATCTAAATGTTTGATTTGTCAACGAGTCAAGGCTGAACATCAAGTACCAACAGGTTTATTACAACCTATTCTGATTCCAGAATGGAAATGGGATAGAGTTACAATGGATTTTGTATCAGGATTACCCCTAACTCCGAAGAAGAAAAATGCAATCTGGGTCATCATTGATAAATTGACGAAATCTGCTCATTTTATACCGGTACGTATAGACTATTCTCTAGATAAATTGGCTGAATTGTATTTATCAGAGATTGTACGGTTACATGGTGTACCACTGTCTATTATTTTTGATCAAGACCCGAGATTTACTTCGAGATTTTGGAAGAAATTGCAAGAAGCTTTGGAAACGAAATTAAATTTCAGTACAGCATTTCTTTCCCAGACCGACGGTCAGTCTGAAAGATTTGTACAGATTCTAGAAGATATGTTGCGATGTTGTATTCTTGAATTTGAAAGTAGCTGGGAGAAATATTTACCTCTGATTGAGTTTGCATATAACAACAGTTTCCAGACAAGTTTGAAAATGGCTCCGTACGAAACACTATATGGTCGTAAATGTCGAACACCGTTATACTGGACTGAATTGAGTGAGAAAAAGATAAACGGGGTTGATTTGATTCGAGAAACCGAAGAAAAAGTAAAAGTGATTTGCGACAACTTGAAGGCAGTATATGACAGACAGAAATCATATGCAGATTTGAAACGGAAAGAAATAGAGTTTCAGGTCAGAGATAAAGTCTTTCTGAAAGTGTCACCATGGAAGAAAATCCTTCGTTTTGGTCGGAAAGGAAAGTTAAGTCCTCGTTTTATCGGGCCGTGTGAAATTGTGTAAAGAATTGGACCTGTAGCTTATCGACTATCGTTACCGATTGAACTCGAGAAGATTCATAATGTATTTCACGTTTTGATGCTTCGTCGATACAGATCTGATCCATCTCATGTCATATCTCCTACCGATGTAGAAATACAGTCTGATTTATTGTATACTGAGGAACCAATCAGAATTCTGGCTTGAGAAATCAAAGAATTGAGAAATAAATGTATAGCACTTGTAAAAGTTCTTTGGTGTAAACACGGAATAGAGGAAGCTATGTGGAAAACTAAGGAAGCTATGCGAAAACAATACCCTAACCTATTTACCGGTAAGATTTTCAGGGATGAAAATCCCTAAAGGGGGAAAGTTGTAATAGCCCACTTTTGACCCTAATCGGAAAATAGCCCACTTTTGACCCTAATCGGAACGAGTGGTTTTGGGACCACTTGACCGAGTCAAAATATTATTTTTGTTGCTTTAATATATTTTATAGCATGATAGATATATGGTGTGAAAGTTTCGTATAGAAATTTTATTGTTTGATTAGTTAATTCGGTAAAAAGGATTAAACCGCGTAAAGTGATAAACTAGAGTTATATTTCATAAAGGGTTTATATGGCCTTGGTTTTATCAATGCAAGCCCTTAAATGGTTATTTTACCATTTAAAAAGCTAGTGGACATATATTTCATATTACTATTGATTTTATAATGGTTTTAGTAAGGTTAAATTTATCTTTTAATTATTATATGTTATATTAGCTAATTTAAAACATAAAATGGCTTAGATTTTATCACCACCACCGATTTCATGAAACAAAAACATGGGCTTTTTAAGCTTTTGAATTCGAACAAGCTTTGATTCATCAATTAAGGTACGGTTTTGATCCGGTCTTTAATGATTTTTACGTTTTTGAGATCGTTGCTTCGTATACTAGCCGACCCGTACCTTAATTTCTAAATTTTCGTATGTTTTTAAAAGATGCCATTGTTGAATCCATGTTGTTTTAATGGTTTTTGATGAATTATTGAATGTTATATGGAAATATACAAGTTTTATAAAGTAAATTTTGATGAAAATGAGTTTTAAGGATTTAATTGAAAATAAATAGAATTTATGTGGCTAGAAATGTGATTTTACGAAAGATATGTGCTTGTATAAGGTATAGGGATATTTGGCTATGGTGAATTGAGGGATTTATTGTGAAATTTGCTATTTTGTGTTAAAAGGGCTAAATTACAAAGTGTTGAAAGTATAGGGGCTAATTGGTAAATATGCCAAAATACATGTCTTTGGATTAAATTGAATATGTTGGTGATTAAATAGCTAAATTTTATTAATATAGATAAAGACGATCAAATCCCGGAACTTGATCGGGGAAAACGAAAGGTAGACGAGTAGAGATCGAGAAATCGAGGTAAGTTCGTATAATTAGAATCAAATTGTAAATGCTCATAATTGTGGTTAAATTGTCATGTGAATGTATAATACTATATAGAAATGAAATTTCCTATTGATTTTATTTATATATGAATGGATATGGAATTGTTTAAAGAGTACAAGTAAATTGATTACCGAGCCTCGTTAGAACTGTAGAAGTCATAGGACACAAGTGACATGTCACTAGGGCTACAGGGTGGTTTGAGCTCCTGCATTTGTTGCGAACTCACCACATCATGAGCTATATTTTCATCTTTTCAGATTACATGCTCAGTATTCGGACTTACTGTTCAGCCTATGGGCTTACCGTTCATCCTTCGAGATACATGTTCAGCCTTTCGGCTTACCGTACAGGCTCCAAAGAGCATATATGACGCATTGACGGATTACAGGTTATACGTATATACACTGTGTGTGTATCACCTGAGTATCCCTCAATGTTCTTTAAGGTTCAACGGGCAATTTCATCGATACATGTTACATGAGAAACAAGGAAGTAAATGAATTATATGCTATATGAGTTATAAGGTTTACATGAAATATATGTGATGAATCACATAAGTCATATGTTGCAAGTTCTACATGAGTTGAGTGTTTGATAAATGCTTTATGATATGTGAATGTCTCAAATGGTACATGAATGACTTATGGTTTACATGGACTAACAAGTGTATACTTCTGAAATAGGCAACTTGAGCACATAAATTAACTTGGCATTAGTTATGTGTTTATCTTATTGATTCGGTAAGTTTAATTCTTTGTTATATGAGCTTACTAAGCTTTTAAAGCTTACTCCGTTTACTTTCCCTTGTTTTTAGATTCAGAAGCTATCTCGATATTTGGAAGTGTCGGAGATCACCATCACACTATCCAAATAGCTTTTTGGTACTTTTGGATCTTTGTTTTGAAATGGCCATGGCATGTACAGGCTATTTAATAAATTTATGTCTATGGTTAGTTTGTTAATGAAAATGGAATGTTTTGGTACCTATCAAGCTATGAGATATGGCTTGCTTTGTAAATGTTTTGATCAATCTTGAATGCCTTATATGATGAATCCTATGCGCTTGAAGTTGATGATGAATGTGATATTATTGATAGAAATGGTAACTGCAATGATGTGGTTTAATTGGCATTGTTAGCTAATGAATTGTGAATATGTTTTGGTATGGAATGTTGTGTATTGTTATATGCTTACATGGTGTTGAATGGTTGTTTTGGTTTCCAATTGTTGATGAAATGATATGGTTGTGAAATGCTTATAGGGATGACCCATTTGGGTGGCAAGAATGGCTTAAACCAAGCCTACCTTATGCCACACGGGCAGAACACACGGGCGTGTGACTCGACCGTGTGAACCCTGCATCTTGAATGCTTTGAACAAATTTTACACACGGCCTAGACACGGGCGTGTCTGGTAGCCGTGTGGGAGTTGACAATGTTGGCCATGGCCAAGACACACGGGCGTGTCTGGTGATCGTGTGAGGTTAGTCAGTTTCAACCACTGTTTTGGGCGTGTTTAGTGGGCACGACCGTGTGTGTGTACACGGGCTAAGGGCACGGCCATGTGTCCTTAACTTGAGAAATTTCTAAATGTTTCCCTTATCTTTCACATGATTGCAATTTGATCCTAAACGAATGTATGTATCGTTACATGAGCTTTAAAGCATGATTGGTGAATGATTATATAACTATGTTATTGATCTTAAAGTTCAAAAATTTGTTTGTTCTGATCTGTGTTACAAGTCCGGTAATGCCTCTTACCTATTCCGGCGACAGTTACGGGATAGGGGTGTTACACTTGCTATGTCTAACAAACTCCCGCTCGTACTCAGATACTGTCATTCGACCTTGCTTTAGCTCTAGGAATTCCTTCCACTTCTGATCAATAAATCGTTGGCTTATATACTTTTTACAAAATTCCACTTGGAAGAAATCCCAAGTGACTCTTTCCCTGGGCATAACTGACACTAAGGTCTTCCACTAATGGTATGCCGACTCCCTCAAAAGTGATATAACACATTTTAAACACTCATCAGGTGTGTAAGAGAGCTCATCAAATACCCAAATAGTGTTTTCGAGCCAAAATTCTACCGTCTCAAGGTCATCGTCCACATTAGCTCTAAATTTTTCGACCCCGTACTTACGAATCTTGACAATAGGGGGCTTACTCAATCTCATCATTTCCACACCTTGTGGAGCTACGGGAACTGATCGAGGAATAGGAGGGGGTGGGGGAGGTTGAGCATTTAGATTCGCCCGAATAAACTCCGTATACCATTCGTTCATCATGTGGAGAAAGGCTTCCCGAGCCTCTCCTTCGTGACTCGATTCTACGTTTCTACTTTCTGGTGGCAGTCCCTTGAGTGGGAGCTGGAGCATTACTTTTTGCGTAGTTAGCTATAGCCAGGTCGAGATCCATTTTCAATATGAAAACACAATTTAAGAGATTAAGAACCATCACACTATCAAAATTCATATTTATGGCATGTATAGCTAGACTTTTACACTTTCTATATTAGTCCGAGAAACAACTAAACTAAGCTCTGATACCACTAAATTAATGCCCCTTACCCACATTCAACGTATGAATAGGGTATGAGGTGTTACCAAACAATAACGCACATAACATACTATTTTCGACTCATAAATTTTCACTCAAATTTAAAAACTTTCTTTTTATGAACCAAATGTCCATATTTCAAGCCTACGAAGCCTAAAACGTACTTAGGTGATAGTCCGGGACCTAACCGAAAGCTTTAGAAAATTTTAGAAAATTTTATGCAAAATAGGGTACACGCCCATGTGGTACAGAGACATACCATAGACCCATGTCCTAGGCCCGTGTAGAGTTTATTTTCATTTCAAACCTACAGGAGTTATCACACAGCCGAGCACACGCTCATGTACATGGCGCGTGTCTCTCACACAGCCATGACATGTCTGTGTCCTCCACCCATGTAACTCTCTGACTATGACATTATCACACATCTTAGGTAACACGGCCAAGTCACACGCCCGTGTGTTAGCCCGTGTGACGTACTCAATTTTTCATAAATTGCATGTAGGGGACACACGGCCAACATAATGCCCATGGGGCAAACCGTGTGTCACATACGGCCTAGACACACACCTATGTGTCTACCCATCTGGACAAATGTAAGGCTATTTACCAAGCCTTTTGCCACCCTAAAACACAAGCCAACATATACTAATCTTGCCAAACCACAACAAGGCCTATACACTGATCCAAACATCCATATCATGACATTCCATACATCAAATTCATTCACATTCACCATACATACACATCACACACATTTCACATAAATGTGCAAGCTTGCACTTTGGTAAATTTCATTACATTAAATAAACATAACATAATCACTATTGGCTCATTTCCAATGGCCAAAAACAAAATAATTACTAACAACATTAAACCAACAATGTGACAAAAAGGACTATAACACAAAATCAAAAGAATAGATCACCTATACATGCCATAGTCTAAATCGTAAAATCAAAATACCAAAATGGTTGATGATTGTGTGGATTGATTCCCGTTGATCATCGAACCTCGGACTAGCCTAACGAACTTATATGGGAAGGGAAAATAAAAGGGGGTAAGCTACATAGCTTACTAAGTCTACATGCAAATAATGGCTATTTTAATCTTATAGTACAAAGTTAGTAGGAATAAAGCCATATGACCACATTTGAGAGTATGTAATCATCACTTACTCGTGTAACCTTACCAAATGGTTTATCACATACATTGAGCACATAGCACATATATTTTCCACTTAAGCCTGCACACACATCATCTCAACACACGGTCATTTTCAGTTTCTATCACGCTTTATCATTTCATTTCATTACCCGTTGAACCATACGAAATTCTAAAGGATACATGGAAAGGTTGCACAAAGGTGCCACACAATATTTGTAGCCGAAGCTACTACTGATATGTAGCCGAAGCTACCACTTATCACATTTCACTTAGATGCTCACTATCGAGCTATTCGCGGGCTTTGCTCACACAAGCTAACGGTCAAGTCGAGGCTATACAGTACTGCTCACACAAGCTGACATGTATCTGCCACAAAAGCAAGATTACCTAGCCACTAGTAGTCAAACTGGACCAACACCCGGAATCACCCATACACTAATATACTTATGCGATAGGTTTCCTAGTGAAATGTCACTCATATCCTAATCGATTCCTAAGGCTCAATCCGGTTTGCTCATTTGTCAAAAATTGTCGATTTACACATGGAATAATTTTCACAATACCATAAACCTTAAAAATAAATAACATAAATTTATAACAATACATTATTTACATATAAACTTACCTCCGTACGAATTGCTAAACTTTACGATTTAGTCCGTAACCTTGCCTTTCCCCCGATCAAGGTCGATTTCTCATCTTTCTTGATCTATAATACCAAATTTAACTCATTTAATACATAGACTACTCAATTTAACAAAAAAATCATCCTATGGAAAATTTTCCATTTTACCCCTAACTTTGTCAATTTTTACACTTTAGTCCCTAGGCTCGTAAAATGAAATATACTTATTTTTCTCAACTCCCAAGTCTAGCCGTTGCATTTTATCTCTTATGGAAGCCCACATTTTTCACTATATCACACTTTATGCACAAGTTTTACAACTTTTATAATTTGGTCCTTTAATGCATTTTCATGAAAAACCACTTAGTAAAAGTTGTCTATTACACATCAAACTTTCATTTTCTACCATTAAACATCAAAATACTAACATGTCACACATAGGTCAATTTTTGAATATGAACCCTAGCCTAAATTAATGGTAGAAATAGGTAGTCCAAGCTTCAAGGACTTCAAAAATGCAAAGAAAATTAAAAACGGGACTTAATTGCACTTACTTGGAGCTTGAAAAAGAAAGAAACCCTACCTATGTCTTCCTTGCAAAATTCGGCCAAGGGTAGGAAAAGATGGACACATTTTTTACTTATTTTCCCCATTTTATTTCATTAAAAATACAAATGGCCAAAATGCCCTTAAGGCCCTTCCATGAGATTTTTCCCTTCTATGGGTATTTTTGTCCATCTTGCCAAATAAAGGTCTAATTGCTAAATAAGAACCTCTAGTTTATGAGTCCACTTCAATTAAACACTAAATGGTTCTAGAATACACATTTTGAAATTTTTGCAATTTAGTCCTAGTCACTCAATCAGACACTTTATCAGTAAAATTTATTTACTAAATTTTCACACATGCATCCAATCACACAATACACCTTAAAACTTTACCAAAATAATTTTTCTACTTCGGATTCATAGTTCCAAAACCACCATTCCGTTTAGGCCCTAATTTGGGCTGTTACAACTCTCCCCCTTTAGAGATTTTCGTCCCCGAAAATCTTTCCAAAAAAGAGATTTGGATATTGGCTTCTCATAGTCGCCTCAGGCTCCCATGTAGCCTCTTCGACTCCATGTCTTTGCCACAATACTTGCACAAGAGCTATAATTTTATTTTTAACTGCTTGACTTCTTGAGCCAAAATCTTAACCAGTTCTTCTCCGTAAGCCAAGTCTGGTTGGATCTCAACCTTTATTACTACAATCACATGTGAAGGGTCTGATCGATATCTTCGTAACATAGGCACATGAAATACATCATGATTCCTCTCTAACTCTGGTGGCAAAGCCAACCGATATGCTATCGGTCCTATCCTTTCAATGATTTCATACGGTTCGATAAAGCGCGGACTCAATTTGCCTTTTCGGCCAAATCTGAGGACTTTCTTCCATGGTGATACCTTCAAGAATAATTTTTGCCAACTTGGAATTTAATCTCTTTCCATGTCAAATTTGCATAAGACTTTTATCTATCTGAAGCGGCTTTTAAACAATCTCGAATTACTTTTACTTTCTATTCAGTTTCTTTGATTAGATCAACTCCATGAAATTGATTTTCCTTGAGTTCAGTCCAATACAAGGACGTTCGGCACTTACGCCCATATAATGCCTCATAGGGCACCATTTTCAAACTCGACTGAAAACTGTTATTATAGGCAAATTCGTGTGTGGACCCACACGCCCGTGTGGCCCACACAGCTGAAATCGGTCTAGTCCGTGTGTTGAACACGACCTACCTGGCCATCACACTACCATGTCTAGTGCATGGCCTAGCCTTTGTCGACCACACGACTGTGCCATTCGTACACGGCCTACTACACGGATGACCACAGGCCTATGTAGGGTCGACAGTTTGCAATATCAGCTTTCGTCGAATCCAATTTTTTGCATTTTTGGGTACACACCTAGTTTCAGTTGTAGCTAAAACTATCCTTGAGCCTTCCAGAACCTATATTTGACATATTACCAAATTAACTGCTTAAAAAGAGACTAAACCAAACTACAGCGAGATAGGAAACCCTCGAAATCACCCAAAACCCTTACCTTCAATGGAGCAACGGAGATTCCACACCACTACAACACCAATTGGAAACACTTCAGCCCTTTAACTTTAATCGAAAAATACCAAACCTTAATTAAAACACTTGCCACAAATACTTAATTGAAAACCACATATAACTTACTGTACCAGCGGAAATCAAGAGTTGCAAGAGATGAATTGGAAAAGAAAACGGAAAGAGAGGGGGTAAGGGAGAAGCAAAATTTGGCCAAGGAGAGAACAAAACTGAAAAAAAGAATGAAGAAGTAAAGGAGGGAGAGAGAGGCGTCGGTTGCAGAGAGAATTTTAGGGAAAACCAATTCCACCTAAATCCCATTACCTCCACAATTCTACCCAACCACTACTCAGATTTTCACTACAACTTAAACTCTTAGTCTCCAAACCGAGCAAAAATAACGTCCTTGCCTACACAGGGAATTAAACGCAGGACCTCTAGCAAACCAACACTCCACTTAACTACCAGACCAGCAGGCCCATTCTGATATAGTTTTACAAATAATTAAATAAAAGCCTACTGAACAAGGTTAAGGTTTTATTCAGAAAAATACCAATTTTTTCCCAAGACAAGGCTTGAACTTGGGACCTTTAACACACTCCCAGAACACTTAACCACTGAAGCAGACAGATATTTGTGTCTTATTTTAATAGAAATAGGAATAAGAAATTTGGGGCATTACAACTCTACCCCCTAAAAGAAAATTCCGGCCTCAAAATTTACCTCATTAGAACAAATGAGGATATTGCTGACGCATCGAATCCTCAGGTTCCCACGTGGCCTCCTCAGTGTTATGATTCTGCTACAGAACCTTCACCAGTGGAATAGTCTTCTTCCTCAGAACCTTCACATCACAATCCAGAATCTGAACCACCTCATCCTCTAAGGTCAAGTCTGGCCTAACCTCAATCTCCTCAATAGGGACAATGTGAGAAAAATTAGAGCGGTAGTGCCTCAACATTGAGATGTGAAACACATCATGAATACGATCCAACTCCTGAGGTAGCTCCAACTGATAAGCGACCGGTCCTACTCATTTTAGAATTCGATACGGCCCAATAAACCTAGGGCTAAGCTTGCCCTTAAGACTGAACCTCAGAACCTTTTTCCATGGCGAGACCTTGAGAAATACGAAGTCTCCCACAAAATACTCAATCTCGCATCTCTTCAGATCCATATAAGATTTCTACCTATCAGAAGTCACTTTCAGACAATCCTGAATCAGTCTAACCTTATCCTTAGTCTCAAAAATGAACTCAAGACCCAGAACCCGTCGTTCACCCAACTCAGTCCAACATAGGGGAGTGTGACACTTACGACCATAAGAGCCTTGTAAGGTGCCATCTGAATACTAGATTGGAAACTGTTATTATAAGCAAACTCCACTAGTGGTAGATAATCCTCCCAACTACCTCAGAAATCAATAACAAACTTCTCAACATAACCTCCAGTATCTGAATCACCCTCTCCGATTGACCATCGATTTGAGGATGGAATGCAGTACTGAAGTCCAATCTCGAACCCAGGGTCTTGTGTAACTTTTTCCAGACTAGAGATGTGAAGCGAGGATCCCAATCCGAAATAATCGAGATAGGTACCCCATGCAGTCTTAATATCTCAGAAATGTAGAGCTTCGCCAGCTTTTATAGAGAATAGTCAGTCCTAACCGAGATAAAGTGTGCAGACTTGTTTAATCAATCCACAATAACCCAAACAGAATCTTTCTTAGTGGGTGTCAAGGGCAACCCACTAACGAAGTCCACCATTACTCGTTCCTATTTATATAGGGGAATCTTAACCGACTGCAGTAAAGCCGAAGGTAACTAATGCTCAGCCTTAACCTGTTGGTATGTCAGACAATAAGCAACGAAATTAGTAACCTCATCTTCAACCATAGCAACTAGTACAACTCATGGAGATTTCTGTACATCTTATTCCCACCGGGATGCATAGCATAAGGGCTACTATGCGCCTCTCTCAATATAGACTATCTAAAATCCACATCGTTTGGTACACAAGTCCGACCATGGAAATAGAGTCCCCCATTACTATTCAGTCCAAAATCAGAAGTGTTGCCACTCTCAACCTGACGAAACCCAAACCCAAAGACTCATCCTCCAACTACTTAACTAGAATTTGTTCAATCCAAGCCGATTTGACTTGTAACTCTGCTAACAAACTCCCATCATCAAACAGACTAAGGCGAGCAAACATCACCCTCAGATCGGTCATAACCTTATGGCTCAATGCATCAGCCACCACATTGGCCTTGCCTGGATGGTACTCAATGGTACAGTCATAATCTTTTAGCAGCTTAACCCATCTACGTTGCCTAAGATTCAACTCCTTCTGAGTAAGGAGGTACTTGAGGCTTTTGTGATCAGTGTAGATGATACACTTCTCACCATATGATAGTGCTCCAAATTTTAAGTGCAAAGATTATGGCAACCAACTCCAAATTGTCTATCGGATAGTTCGCCTTGTGTGTTTAAGTTGACGAGATGCATATACCACAACCTTACCATCCTGCATCAACACACATCCCAAACTGAATGTGATGCATCATTATAAACCTTGAACTCCTTTCTAGGTTCAAGCTGTATCAGAATAGGAGCCTTAGTCAGTACAATCATGAGCTTCTTGAAACTCGTTTACTACGTATTAGTCCAGACAGAAGGTACTCCCTCACACAAAAGCTTAATCAATGGAGTTACGATCAAGGAAAACTGTTCCACAAAACGCCAATAATAACCCGCCAAATCCAGAAAGCTACTGATCTCAGACACATTCTTAGGTTGCTTCCAACCTATTATAGCCTCAATCTTTTAAGGATCAACCCGAATCCCCTCAACAAAAACTACATGTCCCAGAAAAGTCACTTCATGTAGCCAGAATTCGCACTTACTCAATTTAGCATGGAGCTGTTTTTTTCTCAAGGTCTGAAGAACCACCCTAAGGTGCTCGTCATGCTCATCCTCAGTCTTAGGATAAACCAATTTTTCATTGATGAACACCACTACAAACTGATCCAAATAGGGCTGAAACACTCAGTTCATCAAGTCCATAAACGCTGCTGAAGCATTTGTCAGTCCAAAAGGCATCACTAGGAACTCGTAATGCCCATAACGAGTCCTAAACGTCGTCTTATGTCCATCAACTTCCTTAACCTTTAACTGATGATACACAGAACACAAATCAATCTTGGAGAACACAAAAGCCCCTCAAAACTGGTTAAACAGATCATCAATCCTCGGAAGTGGATACTTGTTCTTAATAGTCAACTTTTTTAGTTGCCAGTAGTCAATGCATATCCTCATGGATCCATACTTCTTCTTGACAAATAGCATAGGTACTCCCTATGAAGACACACTGGGACGGATGAACCCATGATCCAACATTTCTTGAATTTGAGCCTTAAGCTCCGTAAGCTCCTTCGGTGCCATTCGATAGAGAGCGATAGACATTGGAGCTGTACTAGGAAGAAGCTTAATCCCAAATTCTACTTTCTAATTTAGAGGTAAACCCGGTAGCTTCTCATGAAAGATGTCTGAAAAATCCCTTACAGTTCTGATGTCTTTTACAGTAGAGTCCCCAGAAATGGAAACACTAATATAGGCCAAGTACGCCTCACATCCCTTACGAACCAGTTTCTCAACCACTAGTGCAAAGATCATTTTAGGCAAATAATTTTGATGCTCTCCAATCATAACCATCTCATTATACTCCCTAGTTCTCAAGACGAATCTCTTAGTTGCACAGTCTAAACTTACTTGATGCTTGACCAACTAGTCCATACCCAAAATCAGATCGAACTCCCCAAACGAAAGCTCTATTAAGTTAGCCAGAAAGATCACCCCTTGAACCTCTAACAAAACGTCTCTAAATAATTTGCTAACCTGAATAGATTGCCCAGTGGACTCAGTACAGTCACCTCACTAGAAGTACTCTCAACCAAAATCTCCAAGTTTCTATATACAGTGCTAGCTACATAGGAATGTGTAGAACCTATGTCTATCAAAGCAAGATAAGGTATATCATAAATTAAGAATGTATCGGTAATGACGTCTGGAGCATCTATATCCTCTCGGTGATGAGCAGTATACACAAGAGCAGGCTACCTCACCTCAGTTTATCTAGCACCTCTGCCCAGTGCTCTTTTTCCACGACCCATACCGTTACCACCCTAGCCTGACCACGGCCCCTAGGTGGCTGCTAAACTACCCTCTGTAGCTGTGTAGTACCAGAACCCAAAGCTTGCATCTAATCGGCCCTCACTGGACACTCCCTAATACGATGCTCTAATGATCCACACCTCAAACACTCCCCAGTCCTCCTCTAACACTCTCTCTAATGGCGTCTACCACAATCCCCATAAGGCAAAATCCTAGTAGGAGCAACAGGGGGTCTAGCTCTAACCAGCCCATCAGATCTAGCCTTTTTCTTAGGCCTCTACATAGAACTCGAGGGCTCCGATTCCCTCTTATTCTTACCTCTCTCGCGGTATTTATTTTGGCACTCTGCACACTTAAATCCTTAGGTAGAACAAAAAACTCTCCTCTACGGAGAAATCAGGACCTTCAAATTATCTCTTAATCCATCCTCAAATCTGACGCACCTTTCATATTCAGATGTAACACCTCTAACCTGTATCCGTCGCCGGAATGGGTCACGAGGCATTACAAAACCAAGCTCAACATTTGAACATTTCACATACATATGAATGAGTTTTTTAAATACTAAAACACATTTTATTATAATTCCTTTGTAATTCATTTCATATCCCATAATAGACATAAATACAACCATATAATTCACATGTGAAAGTATTCATACCTCATTTAGTTCAATTCTCTGTCCGGCAATCATGCATTTAATTTATAAAGTACTCAACCTTAATATAGTTTTATGTTAAAACTAACATCAACCAAAACCTCATCAATTAAATAGTAGTATATGAGCATGAATAACCAAATAAGATACAAACCATCCTTGCATTATATAAATAGGTGTTACTATTCATTTGGTCAAATGCCATTTCATTGGCTGAATATACTCAAACATATGACTAATTCACTTTTAGTTTAATCCATCATCTAAACAATTAAACTATCACATAAGGAAACATACAAAACTTACTATAATTAAAATGTATACTAGCATCATTTATAACCATTTGTTTAACATTCATTAAGCCTAAACAAAAGTTCAATTCTAACATTTATATAAAATATGTGTACCTATTCGTTACACTTATAACCATCTATGACATCTAATAACATCCTCAAATAAACATCAACCAAGTTACCATTATAATCTTAAAGACTTACAAAATATGTCATTTACATCATATAATATCAACCATGACCGAATCATTTAAGAGTATAAACAACTATATTCCACTACATATATTACGTATCAATACTAAACTAGCATAACATAACATTATAAATTCACACAACTAGATAATAAGCCATTTTCGCATGGCATATTATATATACACACCATTCAAAATACAAAAACCTATACATGCCATAGGTTGAGTTTAAGTAGATACTACTGAAACAAAAGATAGTGTGATGAGATTTCTATTGATCCCTGAGCTTGTAGCTAGCCTCGAAAGTCTATAAAACATAGAAATGTAACATCCAGAGTAAGTTTTCATAACTTAGTAAGTCATTAGCTAAATAAACAAAATATTAATAGCTTTTTTCGACTAGTAAACTAACCAAATTAAAATATGTCATACTCAAGTATCATTAAGCCAAATACTTAACCTATATATCATATTCGCCAAATTAACTACTTAGTATTGAATAACAAATCACATTCATGCATACCTTCATAGCATAATCTATTCAATATTTAAATAACCGTACACGTATACATACCTATATGGCCGAATATAATATAAGGTTCCTTAGCTCAATTTCACTTGAACACTTCTTCCATTTCACTTGGATCCTTATAAACATAACTTGAAAATTTAATCACCGGCATTAAGCCTGCTAGGCATAAGCCTGAATTAAACACTAGCACAAAGCCTGCTAGACACAAATTCTGATATTTATTTCACCGGGACTTAGCCTGCTAGGCGTACAGCTTGATTATGTTCATCGGCACTTAGCCTGCTAGGCACAAAGGCTGATATGATCCAACTCAAAAATTTATACTCTTACGTTTTGAAATCATTAACATTCATAGGTTTCTATGCTAAATATACTATTTTCACATACCAAAATGCTAATACACACCATTTCTAAAATAACTCTCCAACTAAATTCACCATCATCAAATATAAACAAATCATTACTCATTCAATTCACATTTGGTAAACATATTTTAAACATAGCAAATATTATTCTCCATTGAAGTTCACATTCGACAACTATATAATAATTTTCTAAAAAATTCAATTTAGCACTTATATCTACTCATTATTAAAATTTAGTGCATAAAATAGATTAATGACTTACCTCGGATATTAACGGACGGTAAATTCGACTATTCGGCTAGTTTAGCTTTCCCCCGATCCAAATCCGATTTCTTTACTTCTTGAGCTTCAAATTTCAAATGAGATCTATTCAAACTAAATTTTTATTCGATTCAATCCAAATATACACAATTAAACAAATTTTCGATTTACCCTACTAATTTACACATTTGGCAATATAATCCAAATTTCAAATTACACTAAATGAGAAAATTCCTTATATCACACCTTGGCCGAATGCCCCAAGTTCACATACAATCCTTCACATTTCATTAATTTAGCAAATTAGTCCCTTTAATTATTATTTTAACAATTTAGTCCTAATAATTCAAATTCATTAAATTTTTAAAATATAACTTAAAATTTAAACACAACTTTCATTTATCTATTTAAACTATCAATTTCCCTAAGCTCTCAACCGTGGCAACATTCAAAATACACATCAATAACAAAAATCCGAACATGGGTCTGATACTATACGAAGTAACGATTCCAAAAACATAAAAATTATCAAAAACCAAAATCAAACATACCTTCAATTTGAATCTCTAAGTGCCGAATGCTTAACTTCCTATTCTATTCTTTTTTTCTTTTTAATTTCAGTAACTACAATGCATTATATCCTTATTTTATTTACTTATTTCTTTTATGTAATGATATAATATATGTTATTTAAATAAATTACCTTATTAGCCTTTATTATAAACTACAAATTTTACATTCATTAAGGTTGTTATCATCCAAGACAATTAATTAAGGGTAAATTACAACATAAACACCTCATAATATAAATACACTATCACTTTAGTTCTTATGCATTAAACCATCAAGTCTTCATTTTATGCAATTAAAGCCTTTTGCTAAATTAAGCACACAAATAGTTAAATTAACGTACAAAAATTTTACGGATATCAATTCACATAGAATAAATGCATAAAATAAGGATAAAAAAATATTTCCTGACTCGAATTCGTGGTCCCGAAACCACCGTTCTGATTTGGGTCAAAATTGGGCTGTCACTCAGATGCCACCATACCTCGCGCATAGCAACTTAGTCTCAGAAATTCGGCCTCATACTCAGCCACAGATCGGTCTCCCTAAGTGAGGTTCAGAAACTCACGCCTACGAGCGTCAATGTAACTTGCTCCCACATACTTTCCTTGGAAGGTAGACTTAAAGAACTCCCAAGACAGACGATCGGGCTGAGTGCCCTCCTTAACGGTCAGCCACCACTGATAAGCATCATCACGAAGCAAAGAGACTACACCCTTCAATTTCTGCCCAGGGGTGCAATCCAGGTCATCCATAATCCGCTCGATGGCCTCCATCTAGTACTCAGCCACATTAGGGGCGATCCAATGACACCCCTAAAAACTTCAGCTCCATTGGATCGGAGTCGTTCTGTAACTGACCCTCGGCCTCCAAGTCTAGTGTTAGGCTAGCAAACCTTTCCAATATCCTTAGCATAGCTTGGAACAATGCGATGCGATCTTAAAACTTTGTCTTAGTAGCAAGCGACACCAGTGTCTCACTAGTGTCCAAATTTAGTATGTTGCCCAAGGAAAGGGACTCAATTCGAGCCCTTCTACGGCCTCTACCTCAGCCTCGTGTACCGCATCCACAGATACCTCATGTGCTATTCATAGATTCAAAAGTTTATCTACATTAAGAGTTTTTATGCATCAGTTAGAGTTTCAGTATTTATTAATGAATGTTTTATGTGAAATAGTACCACAAATTTTAGAGTTTTCTTTTCACGAGTACAATCTTTATCAGTTTTACTACAGTTCCAGTGTAAACTAACTAAAGCGTTTTTAGAGATATCTATCTATAAAATCATAACAGTTTATCAGAATACTTACAAGATCGATGCTGAAGACTCGGTGTACCACATATTCAATCAAATCATTTCAAATAATTTGAAAATCAGTTCTTTAAAAACCAAGTTTTAAAACCCAAAGTCCATAGCTGAATTTTATGACCTGGCTCTGATACTACTAAATGTAACACCTTAAACCTGGCCTGTACGTTATGGCCGAATCTAGCGATGTCACATGGATTGAGATTTGAATTCAAATTTGTCAAATCAAAAACCGTTTCTGTTTATTAGCTTTTATCTCTCTCTCGTCAATTTCAAAATTATTTTCTCGATAATTTGATTTGTTTAAAACCATATTCTATGGCAAAAGCTTTTAAAATCTGTGATATTTAAAGAAAACTGTTGAATTTAAGTAAACCATTTGTTTTTGGGGAAAACTTATGCTTTTGATTGAAAATCGAGTTTTACCACGTCGAGCTGTTATAAATCCACGAAAAATAACATAAACAAAAACTCAAAGCCCAAATCAAAGCAAAATGTCTGCAAGTCCAAGTTACATAAAAATAACCAAATAAAAATTAAAAACCATAAATGAAAACAAAACAGTTTAACAACCGAGTGGCCACGTTGAGTCCTCCGTCGCACCAATCCGTCTAAGTCTAGAGATTACCTGTACAGATTAAACAGAAGGGGTGAGTTTATGTAAACTCAATCTGTAATCCTCATAGAGAACATGCATACAATCAAATATCAGTTATCAGTCAAACGCAATCTAAGCCTAAGCCCATTACAGTTTCAAATACAGTTTAGGCCTTAGCCCATTCAGATATAGTTTCAGATATTCATAAGGGCCTTAGCCCATCTTATACACAATATGCATACAGTAACAAAAATTAGTATCCTACCCACCAGCCTTTACACACCATCTCCGACCATCCCTACACACCATGTGGGGTTTAAAACACCCACCCTGCACTACACACCAAGTTGTACTGAATGCGACACATAACAATATATTGCAGCTGAGCTGCCAGATAATAGGCTTAAAAGCCTTTCAGTACACTTCCTCCAATAATCAACCATCCCATCTCAATGTGAATACAACTAAACATGCTCGATGCAGACATATAGAAATACATGCTTACATGCTTAAATTCAGTCATCAGTCATACATACGGATCAGTAGACATACATAAATTCAACATGTTCAATACATGTATTACATATATATAGATCACATGATTTAGGGTCTAAGTAGTGCTTACCGACCCTATAGTAGGTTCATAGTCGACTTGGGTGACCCGTGCAACCTTAGGAAACATTTCAATTAAATGGGCCCACACGGCCCAAATCAGTCTAGCTTTTGTGTCACACACGGCCTACCTGGCCATCACACGGCTATGTTTAGTGCATGACCTGGCCTTCGTTGACCACATGCCCGTGCCATTCTTACATGACCTACCACATGGGCGACCACACGCCCGTATGGCTTCAACAATTTGCAATTTTGGCTTTTGTCAAATCCCGTTTTCTACATTTTTAGGTACACACCTGGTTTCGACTGTAGGTAAAACTATCCCCGAGCCTTCCATAACTTATATTTTGACCAACATATCACCAAATTAACCATTTAAAACTAGACTAAACTGAACTACATTGAGATGGGAAACCCTCAAAATCACCCATAACCCTTACCTTCAATGGAGCAACAGAGATTCCATACCACTACGACACCAATTCGAAACGCTCCAGCCCTTTAACTTTAATCGAAAAATACCAAACCTTAATTAAAACACTAGCTATAGATACTCAATTCAAAACCACATATCACTTATCTTACCAGTGAAAATCAAGAGTTGCAAGAGATGAATCGAAAAAGAAAACGGAAAGAGAGAGGGTGAGGGAGATATAAAATTCGGCCAAAGAGATAACGAAACTGAAAAAAAAGAATGAAGAAGCAGAGGAGGGAGAGAGAGGCATCAGTTATAGAAAGAATTTTAGGGAAAACCAATTCCACCCAAACCCTACTACATCTACAATCCTAACCACCCACTACTTAGTTTTTCACTACAACTCAAACTCTCTGTAATATCCCGAATTAGGGCCTAATCGGAATAGTGGTTTCGTGACCACAAATTTGAGATAGAAATAATTATTTTATAATTAATTTTGAGGTTTATGATATGATTGTATGATTGTGTGAAAATTTCATGAAGAAATTCCATCCATAAAGTGCTTAATTTGAAATTAGGGACTAAATCGAATAAGTTGCAAAATTTGCATTCTAGAAGTTTTTAGTATGAATTTGCTTTGGAATATTAATTAGGTCTTAAATAGCAATTTGACCAATTTCTAAGTTTATGGACAAAAATTGGATATGAATGGAATTTTTGAAAGTTTAGTAAGGAAGGGCATTTTGGTCATTTGGATATTAAATGGAATAAAATGGGAAAAATAATACAAAAATTGATCATCTTCTTCATATCTTGCTGCCGAATTTTTCTCTCCACCATAGATAGGGTTTCAACACTTTTAATCCTTGATTGTAAGTGATTTCCATGCCCGTTTTTAATGTTCTTTACATTTTTGATATCCTTGTAGCTCGGTTTATCTATTTCTACCAATATTTTGAGTTAGGGTTCATATTTGGAAAAATACCTGTAGGTGAAATTTGTGTATTTTGATGTTTTATGATAGAATATGAGGTTTCGGATTACATTAGACAATTTGTGCTACTCGGTTTTGAGTAAAAACGAGTAAAACGGCTTAATCAGTAAAAATACCAATTGTTCATAAGTGCATGTTGTAGTTGGAATTTGAGCTTGCTAATGGTAAATAAATGATCAGCATGTCCTAAAACATAAGAATTTGGGATAAAGTTTAATTTCCGAGCCTTGGGGAAAAGTGTAAATATGCAAAAATTTAGGGGTAAAGTTGTAATTTTGTCAAAATTTGAATTAAGGACTATTTTGATAATGTGAGTATTAAATAAGCTAAATGTGCTATTTTAGATCAAGAAAAATGAGATTCAAGTTGTGAACGAGGGAAAAACAAAGTAGTCGAGGAATAGGCTCGATTCCAAATATTTTGCCATAAGGTAAGTTTATGTGTAAATAAGGTAACATAATTGTTATTTTAAGTGATTTAATGTTATTTATATGATATAATACTTATTATCATGAAATGTTATGCTTTGTGAATTATTATTTAGTAATATGCAAATTATGTGAGCTATTTGATAAATATGATATGCTACCAAGTATCGGTTCTGACATTTCGAGGAAGATGTCAAAGATGTGCGATTGAAGAAAATCCCGTTTGAACCTTGGGAATAGATTAGGATACAAGTGACATGTCACTAAGATGATTGAGTTTCGAAGTCGTTGAGTTGAGTCCGAGTTCGTGAGATGTAACTAGGCATCCGAGCTCGTTGAGTTGAGTTCGAGTTCACTTTTGGATGCGAACGCCCGAGCTCGTTGAGTTGAGTCCGAGTTCGTTTATGGGCGGGTTAAATGGTAGCTTGGCTACGGATATGACACTTATGTGTATACGGTTTGGGTATTAGAGTTTTATTCCTATGCGTTCAACGGGTAAATTGTTAAATAAGTAATGAGAGCGCCTAAGTGAACGAGGTATGTTGTAACGTATTGTGAACGAGAAATTTGACAGGTATGATCCTAAACTTTGGGTGAGAACATGGTAAGATTATGATGTGATAAGATAGTAAATATTCTTGTGCCATGTATGTGTTAGTGATGTTATTGTAATTGATTCTCATGTTGAATCCCTTGATTATGTTACTTGTTATTTACATGTGGATTTACTAAGAATTTATGCTTACTTCTCCCTCTTTATTCATTGTAGTTTTTGGCAAGTCAACTTGGAATCGGGATAGGTCGAAGGCTCGTTCACACTGTCCGAAGAACTTTTTGCTAAAATGGCTTGTAAAACTTAAGTATGGCATGTATGGCAATATACCTATTTTGTGTAAATAATCTTGTGATATGGTTGTCGTTTGGTTAAGAAAATGCTTGATGATGATTAGTCATTGGAATGGCTAGTCTAGATCATGTTTGATGCCATGTGAGTTTAATATGTTATCTAGTTCATGAAAATTCATAAAAAGATGAAATTGCCATAAAACAGAACATTATAGTAACAATGATGTGAGTTTGAAAAATTACTAAAAATAGTAGAAACCAAATTAGGTGATGAATTAAATATGAAACTGAATCTTATTGTGCCTTCTTTAATATGGAAGAAGCGAAACAGGTAAAGGAGTTATGTGTTGTGAGATATTTGAGTTATAGTGAAACAGGGCCAGAGCAATTTTTGGATCCCCTGTTCCAAATTTGGAAATTCACCATAAACTTTAAAACAATAATTAGGAGGTGTAGTTTATATTTTCAGAATCCTTATTGAGTCTAGTTTTAATAGAAACAAATGGCATAGTCATATGAATTTTTTACAGAGAGAAAAGTGGTTCGTAGTAAGCAGAGGTTAGTGCAGTCGAGTTCTGAAACAGGGGTAAATTTAACTAATAAACTGTATTAATTGGCCCGACCAAAAATTCTAGAAAAAAATTAGTAGATAGATATATGAATCTAGTTTCATGGAAAATTTACGGAGCTTGATTTTGAGTTTTTTAACTCAAGATATGATTTTTTAAGCGACCATGATGCAAAAAGACAGCTTGCTACAAGAATTAAATTAGTTGATTTAAAATTTAAAAAGTGATGAAATAAGTTTAGTAACACCTCAAGCTCGACTCCAGCGGCAGTCTCGGGTAAGAGGGCATTACACTCTCAGTGTCCAAACCAAGCAAAAATAATGTCCTTGCCTATGCAGGGAATTGAACATAGGACCTCTAACAAACCAACACTCCACTTAACCACCAAACCAGCAGGCCAATTTTGATATTATTTTACAAATAATTAAATAAAAGCCTACTGAACAAGGTTAATGGTTTATTCAAAAAATACCAAAATTTTTCCCAAGACAAGGCTTGAACTTGGGACCTCCCACATACTCCCAGAACGTTTAACCACTGAAGCAGATAGATATTTGTGTCACATTTTAATAGAAATAGGAATAAGAAATTTAGGGCGTTACAATCCGCCTTGGTTGAGTGGTGGCGCTGGGAGATATACACATTTCATTTTCTGTGTGGGGAGTGCATATCACTCTGAAAAATGTCACATTGCAACTCTGTAACTCCCCAAACCTGGCCTAGACATTACGGCCGAATCCAGGAGCGAGTGTTATGAAGAAGGGTTTTGAAACTGTTTTTTATTTCCACAAAAACCTTATAAAGTTACTTGGTATAAAGTATCCAAATTTTACAAAATATATTCATTTACTTGTTTATTACTGAACCATTTTGATTTTATTCATTCACCACAACATAATTTGCAGTGAAAATCTTAAAAGTCATTATATTTTAGAAACCCAGTTTGTGTTTCCAGAAAAACCTTTGTTTGCATAAAACCGTCATTTTCATAAATCATTTCAACAACAATACAAGATAGAAAACAATCAAACCAAAACCAACAGTTAAAACCATACAAGACAAACAGTCCCAAAAATTACACTTTCAAATAAATCCAGAATTTTAAAAAAACCGAAAACCCAAAGGCAGTTTTATCTAGTGGTCAACACTGAGCCTCCATTGCACCGACTCGACTAAGTTCAAGGGTTCCCTGTACAAAATAGATGTGAGTTTTCATAAACTTAGTGTGTAACCTAACAGAGATAGACATACAAATGTACACAGTATTCTTATATCCAAGAAAAATACAAATACGGACCTAAGTCCTTAGCAGATACATATATCAGAATAAGATAATCCAGACAGATATAAAGAATCCTATCCCCATCCTCTACACACTATCTCTATCCATCCTATTACACCATGTGGGGTTAAAAACACCCACACATCCTTACACACCATATAGTGTCGATGCGACACACAACAAATAATATGCAGTCAAGCTGCTAGAATATAGGCGAAAGGTCGCCATACAGATCACTTCCTCCAAATATACAAGTCTCACGCCTAACACAGATACAGAATATGGATATAGAAATAACAGATTTAACATGCTTAACATGCTCGTACATGAATAACATACATACTTAAACAGTGCAGTTAGACATACATATCAGTTTCCTACTTAGATCAGACTATCAGATTATCAGATCACATGAAAGAGGGTTTGATTAGCCCTTATCGACCCTATGGTAAACCCATAGACCTTCGAAACAACACGTGCGACCCTAGGGAAAATTTCAAAATTTTGGGCCCACATACCCGTGTGGCTTTCCCGTGTGGGTCCACACGACCGTGTGGCTCACGCACCCAAATTGGCCTTGCCCGTGTAGCCCACACGACTTGGCCCAAATCCACACGCCCGTCTGCACCCACACGCCCAATCTGGCTTAGCCCGTGTGGCCCACACGGCTACACAATCGCAGTCACACGGTCGTTCTCGCATACAGCCTCACCTTCGACAGTCACATGCCCGTGTGGCATCGATAGACCCAATTTTTGGCTTCCATCGAACTTTGTTTTCTCGAGTTTTAGGTACACACCTGGTTCAGATTTGATGCGAACCCACTTCTAAGACCACCATAACCTAAAAATAGCATTCCAATGACTAATTAACAAACAATATGCGAAACCCACAACAAAAAATCAAATTGCACAAACGAACTTACCACTAATAAAAACCACTACTCTCACGGCTTAGGCTGTTGAAGCGCTAATCACAGGTCTGACAACTCTTGTGCAAATCGTTCTCAAAGAATTACTTTCCTTCTACTTTACTATAACACCCCTTACCCGAGTTCGACGTTGGGATGGGGTACGAGGTGAGAAATCGTAAATTATACATGTTTTTACCTCATGCTTAGCACATTTATGGATGAATTACCCCTTGATTTGTGGAATTTGATGTTCCTAAACCTTTAATTTCATGTTTTATACTCAGGTGAGCTTAAGGGAGTGAAAAGAACAAGAAACAAACCAAAAACGGAGAAAATGGGCTAAAGCAAGGAATCAACACGGCCTAGAGGTTCACCACACGGGCGTGTCACCTGGCCGTGCCACATTAACAGGCCCGAGCACGGCCTCCACATCGACTCACACAGGCGTGGCACACAGGCGTGTCCCTGTCATAAGGAAGTTCAATTTCACTCGGAAAAGGCTACGTAGGGGCTAAGAAAGACATTCTAAACTCTATATAAAGACCCTAGGAGGCAACTACAAGGGTGTATAGTAGAGGGGAGAGTGCCGAGTACATTATTCCCGCCAAGATGGGGAGTTAAAGGCAGGGAATTACTCAAAGGAAAGCTGATTGATCCGTCTCAGAAGCCAGGATCTGCATCAAGACAAAGGATCTCCCTTCAATCCTTTCAGGAGTTTTGGGTTTTCTTATGTTTTGTTATTTTATTTATTTTGAGATGTTTCTTTTTATAATTATGAACTAAAACCCCAAATATCTAAGGGGGATGAAATGTAACACCCCTAACCCGTACCTTCGCCAGACTAGGGTTACGAGATATTACCGAATAATATAAAACTTTCAAACACTTATAAAATCATATATGTCATATTTGCAAATCATAAAACACATAACAGACCAAACATTAAACATACAATGCCAACCGCAAAATAAATTTAATTCATACTTCAAAGTCACATATAATATGCTTTTAAATATATAAGATTTTATTTATGTATTACATTTCAAATATTAATACATAACCATATGCAAATCAACTTTAACTCAAAACATAATCATTACTATGAATTTACTATGTACCTAAACAACCAATACCATAATTAACCTTTCACGCTTATTTGCAACTAATTCAAAAGCACATTTGGCTATACATCAGCCACTTACTCGGCAAACAAACCAAGTATTAACAACCATGATATATATATATATATATATATATATATAACATTTAAACTCACATTAATATATACCTATTTTGCAATGTATCAAAATGTAGACTAATTCATTTAATGCACATTCGGCTATAAATATCTATAAAAGAAAGATTACCATTGATTACCCTTTAACCACAAAATCTAGAAAACCAAAACTCACATTCAATACAAATTCATTGTATTAACTCATACCAATTCACATTATACAAAATCTTAAGTCAATCTTCATTGCAGAATATTAAATGATTTATAACCATTACCCAAATTTCATCACATAATCGAATTAACTCATCAATCACATACATCATTAGAATTTTTACCAAAATGGACATCAATCAAAACAATGTAATCAAACTCAAAGGCTATCAAATTATATCAAACCTACATCATATATACATGTCATGGCCAAATCATTAAAACCAATTTCAACCACCATTTGTTCAAAGCATGAAACCAAACTTAACATAATTAAACAAGACATTTTCGCATGGCTTATATATATATATATATACACATATTTCAAATCCTATTATAAGAAAAGCTAGCTTATATATGCCACATAACCAAATATATTTATTTACCAAAACGAATACTGGATAGCGTGATGATGCCTCCACCGACTTCCAACCCGAGCAAATTTTAGATAATCTATAAACATAGGAAAAACACACAGAGTAAGCTTTAAAAGCTTAGTAAGCCATAAGTAAATAAATCATTTCAATAATATTTATAAATCAATATCAATAAACTGAATATAACAAATCTCAATCACATATACATTCATTGCACTCGTAAATTCACATACCATATTAAAATAACTTCTCTTATCTTATTTTTCAATATATATATATATAACCCATTTTTTTTTTATATATTCGAATAACAACAGTTAGCTTAATCAAATAAATCAAGTTTGCACATAATAATTACATGACTAACCAAAACACGTAATGGTTCACCAACCACTTCACATATATCTCAACCATTTAGATACATTTCAATTTCATATATATAGAGCACATATTCACATTTCATTTCCTTATAAAACACATATCATCTTTTACAAATATACTACTTCTCATTTCCCAAAACCATGTTTTTCATTTTATAATTCTCATGCTCAAAACATAGAACCACAATTCATTTGTATACAATCATATCATTCGATGTCATATAATTCACATATGGTCATTTTAAACGTACTTACCTTATTTTCAAATAGGTAATTAACCATCACATACCTGATCATTTTAGCTCGTATAACACATTCGATCACAATTTATCATTGCCCACATAAAATCCGTTTGGCATAAAGCCTAGTATAATACACTGGCACGAAGCCTGCTAGGCAATAAGCCTGATATAATACACTGGCACGAAGCCTGCTAGGCATACAGAGCCCGAATATCACTGATATAAAGTTGGTCTTACACATATATTTCATTTATCGGAAATCACATGGACTAACTCCATAACACATTTTCAACTAAGCACTTAAGTATACATATAACATAAATCCATTCTTTAAAAACATATCAACCACTTCTGTAACACCCCTATTCCGTAACCGTCGCCAGAATAGGATGAGGCATTACCAAAATTTGAAAACAGATCAGAGCAGTAAAATTTTGAACATTTTCTTGAATAAAGATCATTCATTTACAAAATTGCTAGACGCAACAAAGGTCGAATTAATAACTTATAAAAGTAAACTTCCAAAAGATGCCATATTCGCATGGCTCATATACAATAGTCAAGATATCATCCTCCTATAGTCTATCCTATACATGCCATAAGCTAAATCTGAATCGTTTGTTTACCACAATAGTAGATAGTGTGATGAGCTACTGACGATCCCCGAGCTGGTAGTAAAAGTCCATGATCTATAAAATAGAAACACGAAACGAACGGAGTAAGCTTTCATAAGCTTAGTAAATCTTAAGCAAAACAATAACTTTGCTGAATCAAATTCAATTATCTCATATACATAAATCTAAGTATAGTCTCACTTGATCGAACATGCCTAACTAAAATTTGCACATAGTTTAATTTACATTTCTTTGGCCTTGAGTTTAATGTCACAAAATGTTTTCATTCAACATCACTTGCCATTTATTTCTTCCATTCGATGAAGTCAATCTAGAGCTTCATATCAAATTATAATTTCGAATAACACATCGCCTAGCTAACACATAAATACTTCCATAAATATGACTAAGATGATTGAATATTCACGAATACACAAGACACTATTAGCATGTAGTTTCTCTTGAATCTAATACCTTTATTACTGTTTAATCAAATATGTTCTCATGACATCACATATTGGCCACATGTCTCATAGTCACATGTATATTCGTACATTTATTCACGTATGCATTACCTTATGTGCTTTTGATCCAATCTAAATTAAAACCATATGCGAGTCCATGTCACATACCTGGCTAACTTAATGTACTGAACATCTTTAATTGCTGTTCATTACTAAGTCTCATCGTCTTAGATCTTGCACAAATCACATTTAAACAATATCAAGAGATTTCACCATTCAGTTAAATAGTTCAAACCTCATTCATGCACATAAAATTTATCTATTTCATCCAAATATGTGTTCATATAGTCTTTCGCATCTAAAGTTCATTGCTACTTCTAATTCAATCAATCCAACTAGAACATAATACTATAACCACATTCGATTTCCATATTTAGAATCACATACTCATATCATAATCTTTCATGAATAATTTCATAGAGTCACTACTCATTTAGCATAACATATAACCATTTCATGATTGATTCCCAAAGCACATTCATAAATCAACCGAAGCTGGATTAACATGGTAAGTAATTATCACATCAATATCTTCGAGTATTTTAGCGTGACAAGTTTTACATTACCGAATAGGTACATCAAGAACCAAACATGTTCCTTGCCACATATACATAAGATGACAGAATATAATCCTTACCTTGTATTTGCACATCTAGTCGAATACAACTCAACTTGATAGATTTTCATGTAACAAATTTCATCATTACCTTGTAAGTATGCCAATAATCTTTAGTTTGAAATAATTTGACAGCACTTAGTCTGCTAAGTTCAAGAACCTGTATTTATCATCGGTTCGAAATCCTACGGGACTTTAAACCCGGATATATTACTAGCAATTCATTTCATTAGCTTTTTACTAACTTTGGCCTCATCAAAGGCCTAATAATACACATGTTTCACAATTGGTCATCTGATCACATTTTATACACATATAGTATAAGTGCGTTTTACATTTGTCTTTTCAGCCATACCACATACACAAGCACATATATAAGATAAGGCTTTTATCATCACTTGCTAATACATCATATACTTTGCTTTCATTTAAGAAATCACTCGGCCATATTAAAATTCTAACTAACCATTCTGCCTCACTATACAAATAAAGAAAGCACACCTTTCACTATAGTTATTTATCAATTCTTCACATGCAACTTTCGTGAAGTTCTTATGAACCAAGCAACACATCACTTTTATTGACATATATCATTTAATTAAAAATGGCTATATGTACAAACATATTTATATTTTGGTTCTCACGGTAGGTATGTCTATATATATATATTTAACTTATTCTAAATTTATTTACTCGAACTTACTTCAATATTCACGAATAGTCAAGGATTGGCTATTCAACCACTTTAACTTCATTTCATAAGGCCATTCGGCCATGTCACATAAACATATCTATTACACATTTCACATTAGCCATTCGGCAAATAAGCACAATTATTATGGCATTTCGATATCATACTCACCATTTGATAATTTACTCATGTCAACTATATAGTTTTTATTCCATATGCATGTATCATTCTGTAATACATATATATAAAACAAGATATTTGAGTATCAAGATATAGCATAACACATTCACTAATACTTATGTTTAAACACTTAAAACTTACTAAAGTCTCAATTTTCTTTCTTCAATTTCCCAATCACATTAGCAGTTCCATTCACTATATAACATTAAACCATAATTCATCTCATAGTACATTCGGTACTCATTCCATATTCAAAATTCTCATTGAACTATTTATGCCACATTCGGCTTATACTATCAAATCCATCCTTCATTCTTTTTATCACACTTCCACACTTATTTTCACTTACATTTGCATATAACACATATCGAAACTTTATCAATCACATATACTACTTTATCAATTTACATTCGGAAATTGTCATACCGTGCTCATTTTATAGAGGTTCATTTCATTTCTTCTATAATTTAACAAGCATTTTAATTTAAGCACTCAAGAACTTACCTCGTGTGTTTCTGAACAACTACGGTCGTCTATTCAGTCACTTTAGTTTTCCCTTTATCCAAAATTGCCCCTCTATGCTCTTGAGCTTAGATTAAACAAACATAACTTAGTGTTAAATCAACTAGCCAAGCATTTTATCAAGGTATGTTACTTGTCTCACTACTAACCATTTAAACTTCACATTCACACACAAAAGTTCACATAGCCGAATATGTTTCTCAACAAGGGCACATATATACTTAACAACTAACATAACAGGCTTACTACTCAATCACAATATAAGTATACTTATCAAATATACATATACTTCTCAAGTGACTTCTTAACCCCACATTCGGTATCTACTACAAAAATCTCATAGTCAATTTCCATTTATTTTCTAATTCAAGCATTCGAAGACTTCAAAATGTGAACAACTTATCTTATTCATTAACCAATAGGTCATTCGGCAATTACCCACAATTTAATCACATATGTGTATATCCACCATAACACACACATTGCTCATACATTAATTTCATACTCCCCTATATATAATTTATCCTTATAGCCGAATACACAAAACATATCTATATAGTTCACTTAAACAAATTTCAACCTCATATGGCTCATTACTCCCTTCACCACATAATTATGTACCATTAATTTACTTTCATGCTATTCAAACCATTTAACAACAATTTAATAGTCCAAGGCCGAATGTTTATTATATAACATCTTAGTTCTAGATTCGGCAATACAAATGTATATATATATATATACCAAAACTTTTTTTTTAAAAAAAAAATTCCCAAAGACTATCAAACTCAATTTATAAATCCTCAAGCTCATTTTTCAAGCATCAAGGTACATTCGACAATAGCTTAAACATATTCAAAATTTAGCTAAACATTTGAGCAAATTTCACATTCAGCACTTGCTCTTTTTGTAATAAAATTTTTAACACCATTTTAAAGCATACTATATAAACAATTTAGCATCAATGACCGCAGCATAATCACCAAAACACCTTCAAAGAATCATCCAACACATATTCGGCAATCTAACCATGATAGCCGATTTTCTCAAGGGCAATCTAACCTATCCACAAGCACTTTTAACAAACTAATCTTCCTTTAATAATCTCTTCTCAATTGAATAACAAAAACAAAGATTTCATTTATATATTCTTAGCTTAGCCGAATGCTCACAACACCTTCTCTTTCAAAATTTCATCATGTATCAAGAAGGGAATTTACTAAACAACTCAAAGCATAGATTAATTTCATTTAATGTATCAAACATACCTTAGATTTTTAAACCTTCTTGACCGAATGCCTTAGCTAAATTTTTCTCTTCTCCTTCTTTGAATTTTCGGCCTAAGATGAACAAGAAAGATGAAAACTTCGTTTTCATCACCCTTATCTTATTTTAATTCTTTTATTTCCTTTATTTAACCATTATGTTATTATTATTTATAATATAAAATATAAATATTAGTGCCATTTAATGATTATGGCAGGCCACTTAGGTTTAGAATTGGCAAATTTGACATGCAACTCCCAACTTTTGTTGCATGCATCATCTTGCCCCTTTTTGAATTGACCACACACATTCTTACTATTTCACACATAAGTCCTTTAATTAAAATTCACTTCTAAAAGTCAAAAATCAATAGATCAAAGTTGCACACATACAATTACACATATAAATAGACATGCAATTTAACATTCCAATAAATTTTATAATTCGGTTTTGTGGTTCCGAAACCACATTCCCACCGGGGTCAAATTAGGGCTGTCACATCTTTTCATACATTCAATTATAACAAATCAAAACCGAATCAATAATCAACCATCAAGTAATGTCTCATAGTTCCCAATTCAAACTCAAATGTCGAATATCAATTCATCCATATTATCAAACATAACTCTCATATGTATATCAAAACATATCAACTAACTTTACTTATTCCACAACCGAATATGCATAACTATCAAGATATAAAGAATATCGAAACTTAGAAAATATATCAACTTTTTCATTCAATCATAGTATGAAATCTTAAATATCAAAATAAATAGTATTTATTTGCCTATAGACTTACAACTGCATAAATAAATCAACTCATAACTGAATCAAGTCATCAAATGCTCAATTCAATTCGACCACACGTACATCAATACATATTAATTCGGCAATAAGTCAAACATATACATAATAATTTGGCTACAATTAAAACATATATATTTACATACGAGATCATTTATTCACTTATGAACTTACCTCGTACGGACACGAACGGACCGGAACGACTATTCAATTATTTTCGACTTTTCCTAATCCAAATCCTATTTTCTCATTTCCTGATCTAATTCAATACAAAATCAACTTATTTAATCATATATTCAATTAAATTTATCTAAAAACATATAAATGGACTGATTACACTTTTGCCCTGATATATCACATTTTCACAATTTAGTACCTATTTCACAAAACACAAAATATACATAATTCAATTCAATCAATGCTTGGCTGAATATTCCTATACTTCATATAAGCCCATATATTTCATTTATTTCATAATTTAGTCCTTCAAATTTCTCATTTTCACAATTTAGCCCAAAATAGTCAAATTTATCAAAAATTCAAAGACAAAACATGCTAACCCAAAATATATCTTTCATTTAATAACATTAAAATTCGTAAACCTCACAATTTCATCAATAGCATATTTCAAAATCATCATCAAAATTAGAAATTGAGACATGGGCTTGATAGTATACTAAGCAATGATCACAAAAACGTATAAATTATCAAAAACTGATAAAAAATCACATACCTATTTGAACTTCAAAGTGCTGAATATGAAAACCTTATTTTGGCTTTCTCCCAAGCATCATTCGGCCATAAAAGATGATAAAAAAATGGCCATCAATTTCACTTTGTTTTATTATATTAACCTTTATTATTTAATTACTTAACCACCCTTTAAAAATAATTCTATTTACCAAAATGCCAAACCATGAATTCCACTAACATATAATGGTCTTATTACAACATAAAGACCTTCCAATTAATAAGCCATAACAAATAGACACTTTAACTTATAACGGGTAACTTTTACATTTTACTCCATTAGGTCCTTTTATCAAATTAAGCACACAAACAGTTAAATTTTTATACGAAACTTTCACACATGCTAATTCACATCTCATAAGCACGAAAAATAATATTTAAATATTTTTAACTCAAATTTGTGGTCTCGAAACTATAATTCCGACTAGGGTCTAAACCAGGCTATTACAACTCTCCCCCCGTTTAGGGATTTTCGTCCCCAAAAATCTTACCAGAAAGTAGAGCAAAGGATTTGCTTTCACTCAGTACATTTCAAATTCACAGGTAGCTTTGGACTTCATATCTCTTTAATCACACAATTAAGATTCTGATCTATTTCCTGCTATACGTCATATCAAATTTAATCTGCTGCTACTGTATTGAGTTACCTTCATTTTCTACTTTATTTTCACTGATGATATTAGTCTCATGAATCACTTACTCACAAAACTCAATTCTGAAACAATGGAGTTAAGTAACTGTCACATACGATATCTCATACTATGTCATTTTTATAATCACCTCATAATTTATCAAACAACTACAATCTTTCAAGAATTTGATTTGCATTCCTCGATTTGACTGGCACCATCAGCAGACTTGCCATCACCGAAACAAATAACTCAGCTATTTACTCAAAAGAGGAAATCTGTTGTACCAAAAGATTTCTTGAGATAGATAACAACGTTTCCAATAACTCTATCTTTTTCAATAATAAAGACAGTTCTAACACTGAATGCATCCACACTTTATTTCTATAATCAACAAAGTAAAAAATATCACATTTCACACTCAATCATCAATATCATTTCTTGGACTGTTGTGCATCTTGTTAATCCCATATGAACAGATAAACTACCACTGAGAGTTACCTGAAGCAGTTGCTGTCCCATTTTAGAACTTCTCAGTATGCACACTTTATTTCAAAACAACAATCAATCATCATTTCCACATCGAAATTCTAAATCGGAAACCTGTTTATGTTGAATCTTTTATAGCTTACAAACCTAAAAGTTTTTGATGATTTGAACTATCTTGGCTGTGCCAAATTCAGATCTCGCTCTACAATATCAAATATGTCACATAATTTTTTTTCATATAGCTTCAACTATGCGGAATCACAAGATATTTTCTGTACACTCTTCTATTAGAACACACTTCAATCCATTCATTAGTGCAGGACCGTGAATCATAAACTTTTTATTCAACTTAGGCTGAATCAATACTGATGTTTCGACTAACAATTATATTTGTGCAAGAGAAAACTTCAACAATCAAACTAACTTTAATTTACCATAACATTTCTCAGATAGAATCATTCCGATGATTATAATTCTATATCAAATCTTCAAGAATACAAACTTTTCTTTCAAACCATTCTTCAATTCACACGTGTATGTTCAAAGTTTATTTCTAGCCCAATGAATAGGTTCAAACGCATATAACTCAATCATCATTTTTTTCATTTAATTATTCAACTCATACAAAATCACTAAATCAGTCTTTTCGAAGAAATCTTTTCTTCTCGTTAGAAGGATAATCTCAGATATATCACTATACATATTTTATTTTGACCTTCTATCACTTTCATTTCTACCGATGTCCAGCCTTTCACAAGAATTAGAAAAGGATTTATAACAAAGTTGTCTCATACATTAATCATCGAAGCTCTGAATTATACTGAAGTCACCTTAACCAAATAGGATTCATTGGGCTTTAATAAGAACGATATCTTAATACTACATCAACTATTGGCCCCGCTATTAATGAAGCATTTGAACACAGAAGAGAATCAAATATGGTTTTAACAGCAATCAATGTAAAAACATAACTTCTATAACTCTAATGATGATACCACTGTACTCTCACATTTGAAACTAGAAATTATAATCATAGTAGACATAGTCATCCCTATCGAATAGAGATCTCTTGCAGAAAATCACATGGAATCATAAGAAAAAACTGTGATAGAGAAATTTCAACATCTGAAACTACATAGAATATCGAAGAATTATAACCCATATATAATGATAACTATTCTGATGATATCTCAGAAAATATCCAGAATGAACAACATCACTCATAATTATTGTAATCCCGGGTAACATAAGCAATATAATCTCCATATTTATTCAACAGAATAATAACCAGTAGAAATAGAACATTAGCCTCATTTAGATTTTACCGTCGAATTTAATATCCATACAATGGAATAATAATATACCAGAGAAAGACAAAGCAATGTCAAACATAACCCAAATAGACCAAGATACTTTCATCTATTAATATGTTTTACTAATGTCATCATATGATAAGAATTTCTTCAGATATTAAACTGTCACAAATACTTTTGAGGATAAATGTACACATAGAATACCCAAAAGAAATCATAAAAACTGCCTGACTATCACCACTGCACTCAGCCATCAATACAATTCAAACATTACTCAACTGTCTGATTTTGTCTTCATTAAGTTCATATTATTCCATCAATAACGGGAATCAATTCAAAAGAATTTTTAGTTAATACCTTTCTTTAGATATCATGCATGAATAAGTCATTTAATTAGAGTTAACTTCTTCTACAACAGTGACTTTGCATAATTCGAATAATCTTCAGAACTATCTAATATCTCCTTTTTGTACTGTCTCTATTTGTTGATTCATTCTCTTCTCTGACCACATTATTAATCTTTAAAACACAGATTTCTGTAACTCCACACTCATGAGCTCATTCAACACAAATCTTGAAGATTCCATTATAACATTTCATTGATAAGGGGGGTGAAGGTAGTAAAGCCTCAAATTTGACTTACACACAATGCACATAACTCATAAGATCACAAATAGCCAGTTCATTACTAATTTCACATTCTCAAATCATTTAATAAACACTTGCTTTTAATCACTTTTGTACTTATCACCTATTTTATATAGTAATCATAAGCTACAATATCATTACTTATATGTTCATATCATTATAGCATTTATCAACAAAAAAATGTCATACTTTATGATCCATACCTTTACGAGTCTCAACTCATAATTAATACATTTCCATTCAAACATCTGAATACACATTCCGTACTATCAGAATTAGCTTGGTTGGAAAACTTATCTGTCTCATCAAAAGAATTTTCATCAGAGTTCGGGAGATATCACACTATCACAAGTTAAATGTGGCATGTATAGCTAGACTCACATATGCTATGGTAGTCTTAGAACCGACTAAACCATAGCTCTAATACCAACCAAATGTAACACCGCTAACTCGTACCTTCAAGTAAGGTATCATGAAATGTCATATAATTTCTTTATACAATAACATGGCTTACTCATGCTTTTTCTTACCGACACATTCATATCATTTCATATTCTTACTCATGCTTTTCTCATGACTATACTCATATCGTTATGTGTTCATTTTCTCCTAACTTAGTCATATAGATCTGTATCACTCATCACAAAACTTTAGTCTTTCTCATTAAATTCATTAACTTGAATACTTTTCCCGTTAAATTACTTAGAATACCGAAGGATACCCGAATGTCATTCTTATGGTAAGATGCCAAAGCCATATCCCAGCTATGGTCTTATATAGGATCTCAACTCGATGCCGAAGCCATATCCAAAATATGGTCTTACACGGGATCTGATATCGACGTCGATGCCATGTCCCAGACATGGTCTTACATGAGATCGTAAACTGATGTCGATGCCATATCCCAGACATGGTCTTAAACACGATCACTCTTAGATGCCAACGCCATGTCCCAGACATGGTCTTATAGGGGATCTAAATCTTATCTCGGTGCCGACGCTGTGTCCGAGAGATGGTCTTATACGGGACCACATAGCAATGCCAATGCCATGTCCCAATTATGGTCTTATATGGGATCTCAATTCAGTGTAAATGCCATGTCCCAAACATGGTCTTACACGGGACCTACAATCTCTCATGTCATGACTACAGTATCTCTGATCATGATCTTGAGTGATGATGATAAAGTAATAAAATCTAATCGTACCTGGAAACTAACTAATATCACGATAAAAGGCAAGTGCACCTATCGAATAGTAGTATAGTCAGTCGCAAGACCAGAATATCGAATTCAAGGAACTATAAGTACTAGTAATGACTTTCTTTCTATTATCTAGCTTAAAAATAAAGGGGGTTTTGTTTCTAAATTAATCTAAACTAAACTGAAAAGAAACGGTAAGGAGTAAAGAGAGAGATTGCTTTTGGGAAAAATGATTGATTAAGGCAATACCTAAGGAAGAATCCACCTAGACTTCACTTGTTATCTAACTCTGAACCAGATGATTTCTTCATTTGATTTGATCTGTAGAGATCCCTAAATAATGTTAATAACTTCGTCAAGGATAAGAACAACTAATCCTAGGTTGATTAACTGAAATCTTTTTCTAGTTAAAACCCCTAGTCTTGCATTAACTCGATCTATGGCTCCCCATATTAGATTTGACTCTAATCTGGCAGATTTCGTTGTCTTATGTTTATGATTGTGATCAACTCCACTTAATTGTGTTGGATCTACTCCTATGCAAGGACTTTTGCTCCTCCACATAGGCACATTTGACTTAAATCAATATCGCGGACATATCAATTTAAGAGTTAAAAACACAATTAAGAACAAATCAAATATTTATCACACAGCTCAGATAACAATAACAACATCTGTCTTAGGTTTCATCCCCTTTAGATATTTGGGGTTTTAGTTCATAATTATAAAAGAGAACATCCTAGAAGAAATAAAATAACAAAACATAAGAAAACCCAAAACTCCTGAAAGGATTGAAGGGAGATCCTCTGTCTTGATGTAGATCCTAGCTTTTGAGATGGATCAATCGGCTTCCCTTCGAGTAATCCCCTGTCTTCAACTCCTCGTCTTGGCGGGAAAATAATGTCTCCCCTTATAGTTGCCTCCTAGGGTCTTTATATAGAGTTTTGGAATGCCTTTCTTAGCCCCCAAGTACCCTTTTCCGAGTGAAATTGAACTTCCTCACGACAGGGGCACACCCATGTGGATTGACGACCAGGCCATGCTCGAGCCTGTTAAAGTGGCACGGCCGTATGGCGAACCTCCAGATCGTGTTGATTGCTGAATCGGGCCTAATTTTCCCTTTTTAGCTCGTTCCTTGGCCTTTTCTCTTCCTTATGCTCACCTAAGTATAAAACATGAAATAAAAGGATTAGGAGCACCAATTTCCACAAATTCAATGATAATTCATCCAGAATTTAGGCTAAGTATGAGGTAAAAATATGAATAATTTATGGTTTATCAATCCCTCGTATTCTTTAAAATTTAACCGGGATGAGCTTCATCTTTTCTTGGTAAAAATCATATTAATCAAATTCATGGAAATAACATAAATTCATAGAATATCATCACAATAATTTTTATAATGCATAAAGCTAATTTTATTGCATACAACTTACCTCGGATAAAAAATGCGGGCGAATATTTGATTTAATCCACCACCTTACTTTTTCCCTAGTTTCGGTCCGGGCTTTATGTTTCTTGATTTATGAGCTTGAAAATGTCAAAAACCCTAGCTATAGAGAGCCCTTAAGTTTCAGCACAAGCATGGGGAAGATGAACCAGATTTTGACTTATTTTCCCTTTTTATTTCATTAATTATCTAAATGACCAAAATGCCTTTATACCATTTCTTTGGAAAATTTTTCTTTCTTGGGCATTTTTTTCCATAACGCTAAAAATTGGTCTAATTGCTAAGTAAGGACCTCTAATAATTTTTCTAATGTCAATTCATCCTTAAAACTTCTAGAAACTCGTATTTTGTAGTTTTTGTAATTTAGTCCTAAAGGATAAATTAATCACTATTTCATAAAAATTCCTTCATGGAATTTTCTCACTACCATGCAATCATGTCATAAACTTAACAATAATCATGAAATATATTTTTCTACATCTTATTTGTGGTCTCGAAACCACTATTCTGACTAGGCCCTAATTCGGGTTGTTACGACTCTCCACCCTTAGGGATTTTCATCCCCGAAAATCTTATTGGTGAATAGGTTTGGATATTGGGTTCTCATGTTTTCCTCAAGCTCCCATGTTGTCTCTTCTACCCCATGTCTTTTCCACAATACTTTCACAAGGGCTATACTTTTGTTTCTTAACTGTTTGACTTCTCGAGCTAGAGTCTTAACCGGTTTTTCACCATAAGTCATGTCCAGTCTCAATCTCTATCGGGGTAATCACATATGAAAGGTCTGATCGATAGCGTCACAACATGGACACTTGGAATACATAATGGATCTTTTCCAACTCAGACGGCAAAGCTAACCGATAAGCTACCGGTCCTATCCTCTCGGTGATCTCATAAGGTCCGATAAAACGCGGACTTAATTTACCTTTTCGGCCAAATCTAAGAACTTTTCTCCATGGAGAACCTTTCAAAAATACTTTATCCCCGACTTGGAACTCAATTTTTTTCTGCTTCAAATTCGCAAACGACTTTTGTCTGTCAGACACAGCTTTCAAATAGTCTCAAATCACTTTTACTTTCTCCTTTATTTCCTAGACTAAATCAACCTCGTGAATCTGATTTTCCTTGAGTTCTATCCAATACAAAGGCATTCAACACTTACGCCTATACAATGCCTTACAAGGCGCCATTTTTAAACTCGACTGAAAATTGTTGTTATTGGCAAATTTGACCAAAGGTAGATACTTTTCCTAACAACCTTTGAATTCCAATACACAACATCTGAGCATATCATCAAGCACCTATATTACTCTCTCCAACTGACCCTCGGTCTGTGGATTGAAAGCGGTACTGAAGTTTAGCTTTGTACCTAAAACTTCTTGTAACTTCTTCCAAAATCATGATGTGAATCTTAGATCTCTATCCAAAATGATCAATCATGGTACTTCATGTAATCTCACAATATCTGAAATATACAAGTCAACTAACTTGTTAAGCGAATAATCTGTACGCACTGGTATAAAATGGGCCAACTTTGTAAGCTTATCGACCACAACCCAAACAACATCTTTCTTTTTCAGTGTCATTGGCAAACCCATCACGAAATCCATGGTAACACGGTCCCATTTCCATTCAAGAACCATGATAGGTTGTAATAAATCAGAGGGTACTTGTTGTTCTACTTTTACTTCTGACAAATCAAGCACTTTGATACAAATTCAGAGATATCTCGTTTCATGTTCGGCCACCAACACCATTTCTTCAAATCGTTGTACATCTTGGTATTATAGGGGTGAATGGACATATGACTACTATGTGTCTTAGATAGAATTCTCTGAATAAGCTCAGCATTTAACACCCCTTACCCGAGTTTGACGCTAGAACCAGATACGAGGCATTACAGGACAATATCACAACCAATCACTCAAAGTCGAACCATAAAATTTTGTTCCAATTTAAAACTTATTTATAATATGTCATACAATCCTTAAAATGGGCTTATGAGGCCCAGAACATAATTTGGGAGTGGTTTGGGACCAAATCGAGAACTTAGAAAAATTTTGGAAAATTTGGTTAAAAACAAGGCACACGCCCGTGTGAGACAAGGACACGCCCTCGTGGGCAGGCCGTGTGGTCACACACGCCCGTGTCCCAACCAGTGTGGAATCATTGCAAATTTATTTTTCTTTTTTAATCGACAGGGGTTTTCACACGGCCGAGCACATGCCCATGCCCTTGGCTCATGTCCTTCACACGGCCTCGACACGCCCGTGTTCTTATCCCATGTGTAAAAACTTGGGTATTCTATTTATGACGTCAACATGCAAATTTGGTCACACGGCCACAGAATACGCCAGTGTGTGCAAACCGTGTGACGTACTTATTCTCTGAAAAATTCATGCAATTTCACACGCCCTACTGACATGGCCGTGGTGACTGACTGTGTGGCCCTAAGTTACGCTATTTTCAAAGCAATTTCATACCCCAAAACACATATAAACTTATACCATTTTATCACAATATACCATAACACTTTTAAACCCTCATTATAGCCACATTCAATATTTAATCAACACAAGCAACCCAACCATTTAATGGATTAGCACATATAGATATATAAACCGATAGCATTATTAGCCATATCACATGGCCTTAATACAAAATGATTTGTCAAGATGACATAAAACCCACATGATAGCCAACTACTTGACTCCTATAAATAAACAAGTCCCTATACAATGCCTCATATGGTGCCATCTGTATACTCGACTGATAGCTATTGTTGTAGGCAAATTCTACCAAAGGTAAATATTTTTCCCAGCTACCTCAAACTCTAGAACACAACACCGAAGCATATCTTCAAGAACTTGAATTACCCTCTTAGATTTTCCATCAGTCTGTGGGTGAAATGCGATACTAAAATTTAATTTGGTACCCAACACTTCTTGTAACTTGCTCCAAAATCTAGAGGTGAACCTCAGATCTCTATCCGAAATGATAGACAGGTATTCCATGTAATCTCACAATTTCAGCAATATATAATTCAGCCAATTTATGGAGTGAGTAATTGATAACGATTCGCGATATTAGGTAATAAAATTTAAAAAATTGATCACACCAAAACTAACTAATATCACGATGTTAAAGGCAAGTGCACCTATCGAACAGTAGTATAGTTTAGTGGCAAGACTGAGTTATCGTATCCAAGGGAACTAAAAGCACTAATACTTTCTTCCTTTCTATTATCTAGCCTAAAAATAAAAGAAGTTTGGTTGAAACTAATTCTAAAACTAACTAAAAGTGCACAAAATGTAAATTGGGGAAAACTTTAGGGAAAAGCTGATTGATATAAGCAATACTTAAGGGAGAATCCACCTAGACTTCACTTGTTATTGGTTCTTGAGCTAGACGATTTATTCACTTGACTTGATCCGTAGAGATCCCTAATTTATGCTAAACCCTCTGTCGAGGTGAAGAGCAACTAGGCCTACGTTGTTAACTAAAGTTCCTTTATTAATTAACACCCTAGGTTGCATTAATTCGATCTATGGTTCCCCATATTAGGTTTGACCCTAATCCGGCAGATTTATGTCACCCTATGTCTAGGGTTGCATGCAACTCCGCTTAATTATGGTAGATCTACTCTTATCACAGGGACTTTTGCTCCTCTACTTTAAGCACATATGTTTCTTGAATTAATACCTAGGCTTATTAACACAAGAATTAAGTACACATAATTAAGAACAACTCAAGTATTTATCATATAACTCAAGAATAAATAATAACAAGATTCGTCTTAGGTTTCATCCCCCTCAAGTATTTGAGGGGTTTAGTTCATAATAAAGAAAGAAAACATCTTAGAAGAATTAAAATAACAAAACATAAAGAACCCGAAAACCCCTGAAGGAATTTAGGGAGATCCTCTGTCTTGATGTAGAATTCTAGCTTCTGTGATGAATCAATCGGCTTCCCTTGGAGTAATTCCTCGCTTTCACTCCTTGTGTTGGCAGAAAGATAGCGCTCCTATTTGGGAGAAAAGAGTACCCCCTTAGAGTTGCCTCCTAGGGTCTTTATATAGAGCTTTAGGGAGCCTTTCTTAGCCTCTAAGCATCCAAATTCGAGTGAAATTCCTCTTTCTCACGACTAGAACACGCTCGTGTGCCACGCCCGTGTGATTTTGACAAGAGGCCGTGTTTTGGAATGCTTGGGTGGCACGGTCGTGTAGCCAGGCCGTGCTTGTCGGGGCTGGGCTGTGTGATCTTTGTGTGGCATGGCCGTGTGCCACGACCATGTGGTAACTTCTTGGGCCGTGCGTTTGCGTATTTTGGCCAATTTTCTTTGGTTTTTAGTCCATTTTCTGTTCTTTTCTCTTCCCTATGCTCTCCTAAGTAAAAGATATGAAAAGGAAAGATTAAGAGCACCAATTCTCACTAAATTGATAATAATTCATCCAAAATATAGGTTAAACATGGGGTAAAATTATGTATAATTTAGCGTTTATCAGTAATCAACACGTACCAGAATAAAAGGAGCTGACTTCATCAATCTATCCATAATAACTCGCACAACATCTTTCTTTTTCGGTGTCAGAGGCAACCCTGTCACGAAAGCCATCATAATCCTATCCCACTTCCACACGGGAACCATTACAGGCTGAAGTAAACCCGAAGGTACCTGATGCTCAGCCTTGACTTGTTGGCAAATCAGACACTTTGTCACAAACTCTGAAATGTCTCTTTTCATGCTCGGCCACCAATACAATTTGTTCAAGTCATTATACACCTTAGTACAACTGGGATGTACTGATAAACAACCACTGTGTGCCTCCTGTAAAAGTTTTTGAATCAACTTATCACTTCTTGGTACACAAACTCTATCACGAAACATCAAACAATCATCTGAACCAATTTGGAAGTCAGAATTATCACCCGTTTTGCATTGAGCTCTCTTGGCCTGCATGTCACTATCATTCTTTTGAGCTTCGTAAATCTGTTGAATAAACAATGGTCTAGCCCTTAACTCAGCTAGTATGGAACCATCGTCAGATAATGTCAAACTCGTGCTCATAACCCACAAAGCATAAAACAATTTTCTACTCAAAGCATTCGCAACCACATTTGCCTTCCTGGGGTGATACTTGATCACAAGCTCATAATCCTTTAACAATTCAAGCCACCTCCGTTGTCTTAAATTCAATTCTTTCTGATTCATCAAGTATTTCAAGCTTTGTGGTCGGTGAAGATCCGACACTTCTCACCATATAAATAATGACGCCAAATCTTCAAAGTAAAAATAATGGCGACTAACTCCAAACAGTGTGTCGAATAGTTCTTCTCATACGGCTTTAGTTGCCTCAAGGCATAGGCTACCACCTTGCCTTCATGCATTAATACACACCCAAGGCCATTCAACGACGCATCACTATAGATTACACACTCTTTCCCCGACTCGGGTTGCACTAACATTGGTGCTTCAGTTAATTTCGCTTTCAACTTTTCAAAACTCTGCAGATATTTTTCAGTCAATTCGAACTTAACACTCTTTTCCAGCAACTTAGTCAAAGATGAAGCAATCATATAGAAACCCACGAGAAAACATTGATAATATCCAGCTAAGCCCAATAAGCTTCTAACCTTAGTCACATTCTTTGGTAGCTTCCAATCAACAATTGCCGAAATCTTGCTTGGATCGACCTGAATACCATCACCTAAAACTATATGTCCCAAGAATCCAACTTCTCAAAGCCAAAACTCACTCTTGCTAAATTTAGCAAAAAGTTTCTCTTTTCTCAGAATTTGCAACACCGTTCTCAAATGCTCAGCATGTTCAGACTCATTTCAAGAATAAATCAATATATCATCTATGAATACCACCACAAACTTATCCAAATATTACCTAAAAATTTAGTTCATCAAATCTATAAACATAGCCGGTGCATTAGTTAAACTGAAAGGCATTACCACAAATTCATAGTGTCCATCCCTCGTTCTAAAGGTAGCTTTCGGCACATCTGACTCTTTAACTCTTAACTGATAATAATCGGATCTCAAATCTATTTTTGGAAACATGGTTGCTCCCTTTAATTGATCAAACAAGTCATCTATCCCCAGTAATGGATACTTATTCTTTATAGTCACTTTGTTGAGGTGCCTATAGTCGATGCAAAGTCTCATCGATCCATCATTCTTCTTTACAAATAATACGGCAGCACCCTAGGGAGAGAAACTTGGTCTTACAAATCCCTTATCAGTCAACCCTTGCAACTGAGCCTTTAACTCTCTCAATTCAGTTGAAGCTATTCTATATAGAGCAATAGAAACAAGAATAGTCTTAGGTAACAAATCAATGGCAAACTCGATTTCTCTAACAGGAGGCAACCCGGGTAATTCTTCCGGAAACACATCTGAAAATTCACAAACTACTGGCACCGATTCAAACTTCAACTCACTTATCTCAGTATTCAACACATATGCAAGGTAAGCATTACACCCTTTTCTCATACACCTTTGAGCACACATGTATGAAATCACAACCGGCATTTTATTCCACTCATTTGTATCAACCCAAAGAATTTCACCATTTTCACATTTCAACTCTAGAGTTTTCTGCCTACATACTTTGGCATCATGTAACGTCAACCAATCCATGCCCAGAATAACATCAAATTCTTCAAATGGCAAAAACATCAAATCCTGCAAACCTTATCTACCAGCGCATACTTACCTAAAGGGGGGTTGGATACTTTAATCATAAATTCAGTCAATTCTATAGGCAAATTCTTACTATGCACTTTCACACAGATATAAGAATGAGTGGACCTGGGGTCAATCAATGCAATGACATTAGTATCATAGAGTGAGAATATACCAGTGATCACATTAGGAGATGATGCCTCTTCCCCAGCTCGTATAGCATATGCTTTGGCAGGGATTCCCATCTCTGATTTTGCAGCTACATCTTTCGGCATACCTTTACTGCCAGTCCCGCCTCCAACATTTCGTGGGGGTTTACCCTTGCTAAGGGCATTACTCTGCTTAGCACTCTGAACTCTCTCTTCTACTTTCTCAAGATAGTCTTTAATAAAGTGCTCTCGAGAACCACACCTATAGCATCCTCGGTTACTTCCCCAACACTCACCTAAATGTTGTCTACCACAATTCTAGCATTCAAGCTTATTAGATCTCACATTGCCCACACTTGCCACCGAAGTAGCTTGGACCTTAGAACCTGAATACGATTTCCCCATATCTCGATGGGAGTACTCAGCTGAAGCTATCTTCCGGGGGTTCACTTTTTTGGATCTCTTCGATTGAGATTGAAACGACCTACTCATCGGTCTTTTTTGGGCATGTCGAGGCTCAATAGCAACTTTCCTCTTTTCTTTATTTAGCTCCTCAGCTTTACAAGCTCTATTAACCAATACTATGAATTCTTTTAATTTTAGAATTCCTACCAGCACTTTGATATCCTCATTAACCCCGTCCTCAAATCTTCTACATATCATTGCCTTGGTAGAAACACACTCTTGTGCATATTTACTAAGTCTAATGAACTCACATTCATACTCAGCTATAGTTATCTTACCTTGCTTTAACTCAAAGAACTCCTTCCGTTTTTTATCGACAAATTGCTAACTGATATATTTCTTTCAGAACTCTTCCAAGAAGAAATCCCATGTTACTCTTTTCTTCGAGACTACAGAGATCAAGGTCTTCCACCAACGATAGGCTGACTCTTTCAACAAAGATACAGTACATTTTAAACACTCCTCAGGTGTACAAGATAATTCATCAAATACCCGTATGGAATTCTCAAGCTAGAACTCTGCTATCTCTGGATCATCATCGACACTAGCTCTAAACTCTTCTACCCCTTGTTTATGTATCTTATCCACTGGAGGTATTGTCATTCTTACCATATCAATACTCTATGGAGCTACGGGGACCAGTTGTGGCACAAGCGGGGGAGCATTAGGATTTGCTCTAATAAAATCAGTGTACCAATCATTCATCATTCAAAGAAAGGCATCCCGAGCCTTGTCTCCTTGACTCAATGTCTCATGTCTACTTTTTACAGGCGCAGTCCCTTGTGCGAGAGTCGACGCGTTACTCGCAGCATCATCAGCTACTTCTCAGTCGGGTTCCATAACTATATAAAACAAAATACAGTTTAGAAATGTCAAGAGTCACTACACAATCACAATATTTTTATGGCATGTATAGCTAGACTCGCACACATGCTACGGTACTCTGAGAACCGATTAAACCATAGCTCTAATACCACTAAATGTAACACCCCTTACCCGAGTTCGACGCTAGAACTGGATACTAGGCATTACAGGACAATAGTACAACCAATCATTCAAAGTCGAACCATAAAATTTTGTTCCAATTTAAAACTTATTCATAATATGTCATACAATCCTTAAAATGGGCTTACGAGGCCCAGAACATAATTTGCAAGTGGTTTAGGACCAAACCGAGAACTTAGAAAAATTTTGGAAAATTTGGTTAAAAACAAGGCACACGCCCGTGTGGGCAGGCCATGTGGTCACACATGCCCGTGTCCTAACTCGTGTGGAATCATTGCAAATTTATTTTTCATTTCGAACAGATAGGGGTTTTCACACGGCTGAGCACATGCCTGTGTCCTTGGCTCGTGTCCTTTACACGGCCTCGACACGCCAGTGTGCTAACCCCATGTGCAAAAACTTGGGTATTCTATTTATGATGTCAGCATGCAAATTTGGTCACACGGCCACAGAACACGCCTGTGTGGGCAGACCATGTGACGTACTTAGTCTCCGAAAAATTCATGCAATTTCACACGCCCTACTAACATGGCCGTGGCGACGGACTGTGTGGCCCTAAGTTAGGATATTTTCCAAGCTATTTCATACCCCAAAACACATATAAACTTATACCGTTTTATCACAACAGACCAAAACACTTTTAAACCCTCATTATAGCCACATTCAACATTTAATCAACACAAGGAACCCAACCATTTCATGAATTACCTCATATAGATATATAAATCGATAGCATTATTATCCATATCACATGGCCTTAATACAAAATGATTTGTTAAGATGACATAAAACCCACATAATAGCCAACTACTTGACTCCTATAAACAAACAAGTCCCTATACATGCCATAATAAAAATATACATTTCAATATACCAAAACGCGTCTTGATAGTGTGGTTGATCCTTCAACGCTTCCCGAAGTCTGAGCTAATTAGGCAGCACTATAAAACAAGGGAAAAAGAATAGGGGTAAGCTTTAAGCTTAGTAAGTCTATATGCAAAATAATTAGCATTATAATAACATACTCAAATTCAAGCTCAAAATTTAACATAACACAATTTCAATGCTCATCATGACTTCACTTACTCGCTTTAACCTTATCCATATTCACATACACTACATACAATTTGTCTACACATACACATACTCACATACACCCTTGCTCACATATACACTTGCTTACACATGCACTTGCTAATATCCCTACACTTATACATTACGTATTCACATCAAACATCATTTAGTAAATTTTTCCCCGTTGAACCTTTCAGTTTATCGATTCATAATCAGTGGTTTTAGCATAAAGCTCCGCCTTATTAAATCAATACATTATAGTCGTGGTGACAGCAAATAGCTCCACGCTTCCAAAGCAACACAATATATTTTATCATAGTAACAGCACATAGCTCCACAATGTCAATACGATGCACTTTGTTTATGGTTACAGCACATAGCTCCATGATATTTGGCCAATTTCACTTACGAGTGGTTTCAACACGTAGCTCCACTCTTTCAAGCGAATCTCATATCCGAGTGGTTTCACTGAAGGATGTCTCATTTAATCTTACTATTTTCCCAAAATTCACAATTTCCATCTTGCAACCATTCAATACTCTATTTCATCCCATATAGGATAACAAAATATTCTAACATAATTAAACATAAGTTTATTTGCATATAAAATTACCTCGATTACAAAATAGGTCGAATTTGCGATTTAGTCAGAAACCTTGCCTATGCCTCGGTCAAGGTCGATTCCACATTCTTCTCGATTTATAATGACACATTTAACCCATTCAATATTCACATTACTCAAATTAGTCCAAAATCTTCCTGTAGCAAATTTAACAAATTGACCACTAAGTTTCCAAATTTTACAATTTGGTCCTTAGGCTCGATAATTGATTTTCATCCCATTTTCTTGTATTTTAAGCCTAGCCGAACCATTTTTCCTCTTATAATAGCCCACAATTTCCATCATTTTCACAATTTATGCACACAATGTTTCACCTTTTACAAATAGGTCTTTTTTACAATTTCTCACCAAAATCACTAAGTAAAAGTTATTCACCACACTTTAAACTTTTATACTCTACCACTAGACATCAAAATACGTTTAGGTCATCCATGGGTAAAATTTTACAAATGAACCCTAGCTCAAATTAGTGTTAGAAATAGCTAGAGCAAGTTACGAGTATTTCAAAAATACGAAGAGTAATTAAAACGGGCCTAGGAGTCACTTCCTATGAGCTTGAGAAGTTGTCAAAACCTTAGGTATTGTGACTCTTCAAATTTGGCACAAGGAAGAGAAGATGGACACCAATTTTGACTTATTTTCCCCTTTTATTTCTTTAATTATCCAAATGACCAAAATGCCCTTCATGCCCTTCTTTAAAATTTTTCCCTTCCATGGGTATTTTCGTCCAAACTCAAATAAAATGGTCTAATTACCACATAAGAACCTTAGATTTAAAACCCCATTTCAATCAAGTACTTTTACGAATTAAAACACATACTTTTCACTTATTGTAATTTAGTCCAACCTATTAAATTGGACATGTAAACAATAAAATTTACCTACCAACATTTCACACAAACATTCAATCACCCAATTAACATCAAGACTAAATCAGGAAAAATATTTTAGACCTCAAATTCATGGTTTTGAAACCACTATCCTGTTTAGCCCCTAATTCGGGCTATTACACATCATCCTTTGGTACACAAATTTGGCCTCGAAACTTTACACAACCATATAAATAAATCTAAAAATCTGAATCGGTACCGATTCACACTGAACCTTCTTGGCTTGCAATTCTTTGTCAACTGACTGTGCTTCACTAATCTCTTGAATGAACATCGGTCTAGCTCTCATTTCTGCTAAAACCGAACCATCATCGGTTAAGGTCAACTGTGTATTCATAGCTCTCAAGGCAAATAGAGATTTTGAAATAAGAGCATCGGCAACAACATTCGCTTTCCTCGGGTGGTAGTCAATAATCAACTCATAGTCCTTTAATAACTCAAGCCATCTCCGTTTCTGAAAGTTTAAATCTTTTTGTGTCATCAAGTACTTAAGACTCTTGTGATCAGTGAACACTCAATATTGCTTGCCGTATAAATGATGCCTTCAAATCTTTAACGCAAACACTATTGTGGCCAACTCCAAGTCATGAATCGGATAATTCTTTTCATGAGGCTTCAATTGTCTCAAGGCATATGCAATCACCTTGCCTTCTTGCATAAGTACGCAACCCAATCCGTTTAAGGATGCATCATTGTAAATCATAAACTCCTTCCCGGGTTCAGGCTGTACTAGAATAGGAGCTTCAGTCAATAATGTCTTTAATTTCTCGAAACTCTACTGGCATTTTTCTGTCCACTCAAACTTAACATCTTTTTGCAATAACCTTGTCATTGGAGTAGCGATCATGGAAAATCACTTGACAAACCTTCGATAATAACTGGCCAAACCCAAGAAGCTTCTGACCTTGGATACATTTCTTGGCAATTTTCATTCAACAATTGTCGAGATCTTATTTGGATCAACTCTGATGCCATCACTCGAAATGATGTGGCCAAAAAATTCAACTTCTTTAAGCCAAAATTCACTCTTACTAAATTTGGCATAAAGCTACTTATCTCACAGAGTTTGCAAAACTGTCCTCAAATGCTCGGCATGTTCGTCCTTATCGCGAGAATAAATCAGGATGTCATTAATAAAGACTACAATGAATTTATTCAAGTATGGCCGAAAGGTATGGTTCATTAAATCCATAAATGCTGTAGGAGCATTAGTTGAACCGAATGGCATGGCAAGAAATTCATAATGGCCATACCTCATCCAAAATGTAGTCTTCAGCACGTCGGACTCCTTAACTCTTAATTGGTAATACCCGAATCTCAAGTCTATCTTGGAGAACACTATGGCTCCTCTTAACTAGTCAAAAAAATCGTCAATCCTTGGCAAAGGGTACTTGTTCTTTATGGTCACCTTGTTATGTTGCCAATAATCTATGCACAACCTCATAGAACCATCTTTCTTTTTCATGAATAATACGGGAGCACCCTATAGAGAATAACTTGGTCTTGCAAAACCTTTATCTGTCAATTCTTGTAGCTGAGCCTTCAATTCCATTAACTCGATCAGAGCCATTCTGTAAGGAGCAATAGAAATAGGTGTAGTACTTAGAGCCAACTCTATACCAAACTTTACCTCTTTAACCAGAGCCAATCCGGGCAACTCTTCCAGGAATACATCTTGGTACTCGTAAACTACTAGCACTGACTCAATTTCAACTCTGACTCTTTTGTATTCATTAAGGCAAGGTAAGCTTCATACCCTTTTCTTGTACATTTCTGAGCGACCATGGAAGAAATCACTGTAGGCAAACTCTCGGATTCATCTGATTCAACTTGAAGCATATCACCATTCTCACATTTCAGTTCAATAAATTTTCTACCACAATTGACTATCACATCATGAGTGGTTAACCAATCCATACCAAGGATCACATCAAATTCATCGAATGGCAAAAGCATGAGGTTAGCTGGGAAACAATAACCCGTAGTCATTAAAGGACAATCTCTACATACTTTGTCTACTAACACACATTTGACTAGGGGATTGGATACTTTTATCACAAATTTCAAAGACTCTATGGGTATATTCATGCTAGAGACTAGTTTCATGCAAACATATGAGTAGGTAGATCCCGGGTTGATCAAAGCAATAACAGAAGTTTTATGGAGAGAAAATGTACCCATAATTACATCGGGTGATGACGCCTCTTCGCGAGCACGAATGGTGTATGTCCTTGCTCGCGCTCTACGCTTGGGTCTAGCATTCTGTTCTTTTAGTATGCCTTTACTACTCACTCTCGTACTCGGGTTTCTCTGGGTCTACCTCTAGGAGGAGCATTATCCGATCTTGCACTCTGATCTCTATCTTTTTTGACCATCTCGAGGTACTCTCTAGTGAAGTGGTCTTGAGAACCATATTTGAAGCAAGCCCATTCATGTGTCTGACATTCGCTGAGGTGGCGTCTACCACACTGAGGGAATTCAAGCCTTCTGGGTTTAGTATTACCCACGCTCGCAACTGAGGTGTCTAAGCTTTGGAGACTGAATATTGTTTACCTTTGCCTTTACTTAGAAACCCAGCTGAAGTAGTTGATCGTGTAGTAAATTCTTTTGATTTCTTGTGTAACACCCCAAACCCGGCCTAGAAGTTAGGCCCGAATTTGGTCTGTCACATTGATGTGTTTTTCAAAATCTTAATTTTGTTGTTAAAACTGGTTTGGGAGTTAAAGCCTATTTGTTAAAACTCAAAACATTTAAGCAATTTGTTGTCCATTTGAAAACATAATTACTTTTAAAGCCTTAGTTATTGCGGAAGCTGATTCAAGATAAATTATGAAAGCGTAGCATTTTGAAAACAGTTATTGTTTTGAAATCGTGTTCTACTTTTAGCATATATAAAAGCTCATAAATAAATATCCCAAATTAAAAGTTAAGAAAATTAAGAGATACCTTATTACACAATTTAAAACCCAAATATAAAATTACTTAAACGTAAATAATCAAAATGAAAAGCATAAGTAGGGTGTGGTCTTCCCCCAGTCCCTCGTAGCACTGAACCACCTAATGCTGAGGATTACCTAAAAAGGTTAAAAGCGGGGTGAGTTTATGAAAACTCAGTGCGTAATACCCTTACTAAGGTAAGAGTCAGTAAACAGTAACAGAAACAGTCTGGGCTTGAGCCCTTTAACAGAGACAAAACAGTTTAGATCAGAGCATGAGTGGGCCAAAGCCCAATACAAATCATTTGGGTCTCAGCCCATAACAGAAATCAATTGGGCCTAGCCCATATAAGAGAGAGAGCATAAATGAATAATGCATGACGCATGCAAACCATCCAACCAGCACACCACTCCGTTCAACCCTGCATAGTCTGTAGGGATATAATCAAGCCACCTATCCAACACACCCAGCTTAGCACCGGTTGCGACACTAAGTCAACAGAACGGCTCAAAGCCGTAAATAGAACGGTACAGAGCCATAATCAGAATGGCACAGAGCCATGATAATATGCGTGGCACAAAGCCATCGATAACAAGTCATAATCAGCACAAAGCCTATGATATCGGCATAAAGCCTTTGGTAATGGCATAAAGCCCATAACTATGGCGCAAAGCCCACAATAACGGTACGAAGCCCACAATAACGATACAAAGCCCCTAATAACGGCACGAAGCCCATAATAATGGCACGAAACCCATAATAATGGCACAAAGCCCATAACAACGGCACACAGCCTTCGGTAACATAATCGACATTCAACCATTGATCAGTCCATAATCGTCTTGGGCAACTCGTGTGACTTTATCAGATCAATACAGATAAACGGCTCTAAGCCTTTGGTGGATCCACAGTCGTCAAGCAACCATGCGACCCTAACAGATCAGATCTTCCTCCGTACAAAATCCCAACCCATGCAACATGTCATGTACGCAGAATGTCATGCCCCTAATCGATCATACAATCACAGTCAAGTCATATCACAACCTAGTCATTTGTATATATCAAAAGCACATTAGTCATACATAACCCAAATAAAAAGTCATTCTATCTCTAGGGGTTTAATGGTCATTTTTACCTAATAGGGGTAAAATATTCATTTTACCCTCCAGGGGTAAATCAGTAATTTTACACTATAGGGGTATTTCGGTAATTTTACACTATAGGGGCATTTCAATAATTTTGTACTACAGGGGTATTTTGGTAATTTTTCACTACAAGGGTATTTCGATATTTCTACAAAACAGGGGTATTTCGCTTATTCTACCCTACAGGGGTGTTTTAGTAATTTTATAAATCGAGGGTCTTAACGACCCAACAGAAGGTCCACTATCGCTTCGAGTGACTAACGTAACCTAAACAGACATAACGGTGTAAATGGGCCTAAGGCCCACTACTCGGCCAAGTGGGCCCATACACTCGGGTGGCCCAATTAGCCTAGAAATAGCCTCAACTATACAAACTACACAGTCCAAACCAACAGTAGCCATATAACATACATTTCGTCTGTGTGGAGCCTACAAGCCCATTGGGCCCACACGGCTCATTTAGCCCAAAACGATTCTAGCCATGTGGACTACACAACTCGGTCTAATATCCACCGTAATATGCTAATCCAATCCATGTGGGGCCTAAAGGCCCATTGGGCCCATACAGCCCATTTCGGCCCAACGTGGCCTTAATCATTCGACACCCATATTCATGGGCTCGATTCACCACACTAGCATTCGTACGCTCGTGTGGCAACATTCACCGATATTCTGGCTTTCTAAAAATTACCGATCTACAATCGAAATGAGTGTGATTACACACCTAATCTTGCATACTTGCAAAACCCCAAGAGCACTAATCTATAGCCATTCCAAGAATTCAATTAGCTCCTAAATCGATAACAAACTCAATCATTTAATCTTCGATAACATAATCATCACTTACCACAACTAGAAGATTTAAGACCTACCCTCTAGATTGTCGGCCCACAACCAATACTCGCACCTTGATGATTAACCCAAATACCAACACAAATTTGTTAGCTACCAACGATCAAATAAGTGTGGTCTAAATCCAAAGTACGATAACGTAGCGTATTTACCTTAATAGAAAAAGAGAGCTTGGTTGCTTTTTTCAAAATCAGCACTTCTTCACACTGATGAGAAACCTGGAACCAAAGAACCCGCATCAAGGGAAAGAACCATGAATCGAGAACCTAGGAATAAAGAGGGGCATTCGACTTAGATGATCTCAAGAACTCACTTAAGTCCTTACCGAATCGTCAGAACGCTTGAAGGTCAAAACTTTTGATCGATAGCAAATAGAGGAAAATGAATGGAAGAAGAGAAAGAAACAGTAAAGGAAAGAAGATGTTGACTTCGGCTTACTCAAACTCAGAGAACAAGAGAGGAATGTTGAGAAAAACAGAAAGAGATAGATTCGACTATGAGGGTAGAATTAAAAGAAAATAAAGATAAGAGGAAGAAAGGTGTAATCAGCTAGAAAGATGATCGAAAAGAGAAGGAAACAAAAATTGCACAAAAGAAGGAAACAAAAATTGCACAAAAGAAAACAATATGGCATTTTAAGACTTGGGTTTCGGTAACGTGAACAAAAGCACACACGGTCACTTACCAAATTGGCACTAACTAGAAAGACCCCAAAATGAACACAAAAGAAGCAAAACCCAAAATGGTGGAAGAGAAAATTCGGTGCCTATACACACACAATTGCCGAAAATGCACTCCCACTCCCTTTAGCCAAACTTGCTTAATGAAACTTCCCAATTCGACACTCTCTTTCCAAGATTCAAATTCCCTAATTTCCTCCACCTTTTCCTCCTCCAACACCCCAACAACCCCATTCAAATTTAATTCAACAACCAAGACCAATTCAAACTCCCCCTTTTACCAACTCCACAATAACCTTCCAGAATTTGAACTCAACTCCACCTCTTGCTACCCCAAGTAGCAAAATAAATATCATCTTGCATGTAATGGGATTCGAACCCAAACCCCTTTCATTGATCAAACACGCCACTTACCTCATTGCCATCCAACTCCTTGTGACATAAAACACACACAAATAATTATAAAGCCTACCTACTATTGTCCAGCTTCCCTAAAGAGAAAAAATTAAATAACTTACAATGCCAGGGCTTAAACCCCAGACCACCTGTATATTCTTAACGCCTACTTGCCGCTAGACCACATGCTCCATTGTGTCATATTTCAACCAAACATACTTATAAGGCCTTTCAACTAAAGCCAAGCTCCACCAAAAGGAAAAACTAAAAATTTTGCGAGAGCCCTAGTTTGAACCCAGGACTTCTCCAACACTCCCAACTCTTTCTAAATCACTTAGCCACTAAACTAAACATGCAAATTATGAATTTTTTCTCGCACAACTAAAATCTAATTTCTCCGACACACGAAACCTATTTCTTTTAGGCCTAAAATTTAGGGCGTTACATCTTGGAAGAGGATTGGATGACTTGCCCAACTGTCTCTTTCTCGAGTCACGAGACTCCATCTCAACTTTCCTCTTCTCCTTGGCCAATTCCTCGGCCTTGCAAGCTCTATCTACGAGTACGACAAACTCTTTCAATTCAAGAATACTGACACACATTTTAATATCCTCATTTAATCCATCATCAAACCTCTTGCACATAATCGCCTCGGTGGATACGCATTCCCTAGCGTATTTACTAAGTCTCACAAACTCATGCTCATATTTAGTCACAGTCATTCGACCTTGCTTCAATTCTAGAAATTCCTTCTGTTTCTAATAAAAAAATCTTGGACTAATGTACTTCTTACAAAACTCCTCTTGGAAAAATTCCCAATTAACTCTCTCCCTTGGTACAACTGACACAAGGGTGTTCCACCACTAATAGGCGAAATCTCGTAGGAGGGATACGACACACTTCATGCACTCTTTAGGAGTGCAAGATAATTCATCGAATACCCTAATGTTATTCTCTAGCCAAAATTTCACTCTTTCCAGATCATCATCTTTAGTCGCCCAAAACTCTTCTACCTCTTGTTTCCAGATTCTATCAACAAGAGGTTTTTCTCGTCTTACTACCTCTACGATTTGGGGAGCTACCAGGGTAGATTGAGGATTTAGAGGTTTAGAGGGAGTGGATCTTATTGTTGAGCGTCAGGGTTCATTCGAATGAACTCTGTGAACCACTCGTTCATCATCTGGAAGAAGGTCTCCTGAGCCTCTCCTCTCCTCCCTGACTTACAGTAGCTGGTCTATTTTCGTTCCAACTGGCACCGTCCCTTCAGCAGAAGCCAATGCATTACTTTCTACATTGTCTACCTCAGTTCTATCGGGATCCATTTACTATAAGAAAACATATTTAAATCGTTAGGAGTTGTCACATTATCATATCAAGTATATACATAAGTATGGCATGTATAACTAGACTCATGTTCATGCTAGATTAGTCCTAGAATCAACTAAACACTAGCTCTGATACCACTAAATGTAACACCCCTTACCCGAATCTGACGTCGGGACAAGGTACGAGGCATTACCGTGCTTAAACATGCTTAAACATATAAACTTGGGCTATAAAATTTTCTTTCCATTTAAAAACTTTTCATACATTCCCTTAATATCCTTATCATGGGCCTACGAGGCCCAAAACATACATTGAGAGCGGTTCGAAACCAATCCGAGAACTTTCGAGCACATAGAAAAAATTTGCTCAAAATAAGGCCACACGCCCATGTGAAGTGGGACACGCCTGTGTTGGCAGGTCGTATGGTCACACATGCCCACGTCCCTAGCCCGTGTCAAATTTATTTTTCATTTTGAACCTACAGGGGTTTTCACACGGCCTGACACACGCTCGTATCCCTGGCCCATGTCCTTCACACAGCCTCGACACGCTCGTGCCATAACCCATGAGTGAAAACTTGGACATTCTCTTTATGACATTAGCATGCAATTTTGGGCACAAGACCAAGCCACACGCCCGTGTGCTAGGCCGTGCCCTCCACGCAGTTGAGACACATAGCCGTTTCTCTGCCTGTGTGTTTACTACTGGGCATTCTATTTTGCATAATTTAGGTGCAAGGGACACACGGCCTAGCAACACGCCCATGGGGTTGACCATGTGTCACACACGGCCTAAACACATGCCCGTGTGCCTATCCGTGTGGACAAATATAGGCTATTTTCCAAGCCCTTTGCCAACCTAAAACTTAACCAAACACAAGGCCAACTTCAATGAAACATAATATGACATTTATAAACATCAAATACCCAAAACTTTAGGCATTCTCATGCCACAAAATATATACAATAATAATGCATTCATGATCATTCATCTTTCCTACCAAATTGTGCAATTTCATGCTAGCACCATTGACATTCACTTTGCATAATTAAACTTAATTAATATTAGCCCATTTCCAAAGGCCATTATAACTTGACTTAAGTAACATCAATAGCCAACACATTTGGCTACCCAAAATGACAAATATCAAAATGACCAAGTTTCTATACATGCCATACTTAAAATAAATAAACTATACTATACCGAAATAGACTGCTTGATAGTGTGACTTCGACCTTCGATTTTTAACGATCCCCGAGCTAGCTTGGCAAGACTACAAGGAAAAAGGAAAAGAAAGGGAGTAAGCATAATTGCTTAGTAAGTTGCATGAAATAAAATAACAACATAAATCATGGAATAAACATTCAAGTAAGGTATCATGAAATGTCGTATAATTTCTTTACACAATAACATGGTTTAATCATGCTCTTTCTTACCGACACATTTGATAAATCGTAAATTATACATGTTTTTACCTCATGCTTAGCACATTTATGGATGAATTATTCCTTGATTTGTGGAATTTGATGCTCCTAAACCTTTAATTTCATGTTTTATACTCAGGTGAGCTTAGGGGAGTGAAAAGAACAAGAAATGGGCCGAAAATAGAGAAAATGGGCCAAAGCAAGGAATCAACACGGCCTGGAGGTTCACCACACGGGCGTGGCACACGGGCGTGTCCCTGTCGTGAGTAAGTTCAATTTCACTCGAAAAAGGCTACTTAGGGGCTAAGAAAGACATTCTAAACTCTATATAAAGGCCCTAGGAGGCAACTACAAGGGTGTACAGTGTCGAGGACATTATCCCCGCCAAGACGAGGAGTTAAAGGTAGGGAATTACTCGAAGGAAAGCTGATTGATCCATCTTAGAAGCCAGGATCTACATCAAGACAAAGGATCTCCCTTCTATCCTTTTAGGAGTTTTGAGTTTTCTTATGTTTTGCTATTTTATTTATTCTGAGATGTTTCTTTTTATAATTATGAACTAAAACCCTAAATATCTAAAGGGGATGAAACCTAAGACGAATCTTGTTATTGTTATCTGAACTATATGATAAATATTTGATTTTTTCTTAATTGTGTTTTTAACTATTGAATTGATATTTTCGGTATATTAATTTAAGTCGAATGTGCTTATACAGAGGAGCAAAAGTCCCTATATAGGAGTAGATCCAACACAATTAAGCAGAGTTGATCGCAATCCTAAACATAGGACGATGAAAATCTGCCGAATTAGAGTCAAATCTAATATGGGGAGTCATAGATCGAGCTAATGCAAGGCTAGGGGTTTTAATTAGAAAGAGATTTCAATTAATCAACCTAGGATTAGTTGGTCTTATCCTTGACGGAGGTATTAACATAATTTAGGGATCTTTACGGATCAAGTCAAATGAAGAAATCGTCTAGTTCAGAGTTAGATAACAAATGAAGTCTAGGTGGATTCTTCCTTAGGTATTGCCCTCATCAATCAGTTTTCCCAAAAGCAATTTCCTAATTTACTCTTTATCCTTTCTTTAGTTTAGTTTAGAATAGTTTACAACCAAACCCTTTTATTTCTTAGGCTAGATAATAGGAAGGAAGTCATTACTAGTACTTTTAGTTCCTTAGATTTGATATTCCGGTCTTGCCACTAGCTATACTACTATTCGATAGGTGCGCTTGCCTTTTATCGTGATATTAGTTAGTTTATAGGTGCGATTAGATTTTATTACTTCATCTTATCATGATCAACATTCATATCATTTCGTATTCTTACTCATGCTTTTCTCATCATCATACTCATATCATTATGTGTTCATTTTCTCCTAACTTAGTCATATACACTTGTATCACTCATCACAAAACTTTAGTCTTTCTCGTTAAATTCATTAACTTGAATACTTTTCTCGTTAAATTAATTAGAATACCTAAGGATACCCGAATGTCATTCTTATGGGAAGATGCCAAAGCCATATCCCAGAATGGTCTTACATGGGATCTCAAGTTGATGCCGAAACCATATCCCAGATTTGGTCTTACATGGGATCTCATATCGATGTGATGCCATGTCCTAGACATGGTCTTACACGAGATTGTAAACTGATGCCGATTCCATATCCCAAACATGGTCTTACATAGGATCACTCTTGGATGCCAACGCCATGTCCCAGACATGGTCTTACAGGGGATCTAAATCTCATCTTGATGCCGACGCCATGTCCCAGACATGGTCTTATACGGGACCACATGTCGATGCCAATGCCATGTCCCAGACATGGTCTTACATGGGATCTCAATTCGGTGCCGATGCCATGTCCCAGACATGGTCTTACTCCAGACCTACAATCTCTCATGTCATGACTATGGTATCCCTCGTAGTCCTTAAAATTTAACTGGGATTTCTCATCTATAACTTCATCTTTTCTTGGTAAAAATCATATTAATCAAATTCATGGAAATAAAATAAATTCATAGAATATCATCACAATAATTTTTATAATGCATAATGCTAATTTTATTGCATACAACTTACCTCGGATCTAAAATGTGGGTGAATATTCAATTTAATCCACCACATTGCTTTTTCCATGGTTTCAGTTCGGGCTTCGTGTTTCTTGATTTGTGAGCTTGAAAATGTCAAAAACCCTAGATTTGGAGAGCCCTTAAGTTTCGACACAAGCATGGAGAAGATGAACCAAATTTTGACTTATTTTCTCTTTTTATTTCATTAATTATCCAAATAACCAAAATGCCCTTATACCCTTTCTTTGGAAAATTTTCCTTCCTTGGGCATTTTTGGCCATAATGCTAAAAATTAGTCTAATAGCTAAATAAGGAGCTCTAATAATTTTTCTAATGTCAATTCATCTTTAAAATTTCTAGAAACTCGCATTTTGCAATTTTTGCAATTTAGTCCTAAAGGACAAATTAATCACTATTTCATAAAAATTCCTTCATGGAATTTTCTCACTACCATGCAATCATGTCATAAACTTAAAAATAATAATGAAATATATTTTTCTACTTCAGAGTTGTGGTCTCGAAAACACTATTCCAACTAGGCCCTAATTCGGGCTGTTACATTTACCCAATTATTGAAATTCCAACAAAAAGAATAATCCCAATCAGTTTACAAAAACCGAAACCTACAGTCAAACAAAACTCCACTTACCAAAATTGCACGATGAACACCGAAATTTCAAAATACAATGATACGACAACAGATTATAGACAGAATTGCAGGAAAAAGAAGAGAAAGAAGAATATGGTAGAGAAAAGAGAAAACTAACATCAAACTTTTGGGAAGATAGAGAAATATTTGAAAATAAAATAAAATAAAATAAAAATATAATCAATTTGATTTTGAGTTACATCTCCACTCCCCACAAACAACCACATCCTACAATATCCTTCCCACTAACCACATCCAACTACTTCAAACTCCCAACTCCATCGAACCTCTAACGGATATCCAGAATAAAAATTAACACACACACTCACATAGGGATTTGAACATAAAACCTCTAGCAAGCTAACTCCTTACCACTCGAACCAACAGACTCATTTTAATATAAGTTTACAAACAATATTACATAAGCCTACCCAGTAGGGATAAGGCTAGGATAAAAAATAATAAAATTTGCCAAAAGTGGGACTTGAACCCAAGACCTCTCACATACACCCGGAACACTTAACCACTGAAGCAAATACATATTTATGTCAAGATTTATAGAAACATAAATAAATTATTCAGGGTATTACAAAACTCGGGCTTGACAATAATGCGGTCACAGGTTCAAGTAAAGTGTTTGAACCTGTGGCACTCTGCTATTAATTGCTTGGACGCTTGCCCGTTGATGATGAAGCTAGGTTTAGCAATTTGAAATTTTCCTAGTTAAAGGAAAATTTCAAAACCTTATCGATAGTGCCACTGAGTTGGAGAATATGTGCGCTACTCGAGCGTATATACTGCAACTAAGCAGCTGATGGGGGTATTTATGTCGGACACAAATAATAAAGTCCACATGATGTTCTTGTCTCTATTGGCTGATTTGCAAGCCGCCTATTCATACAGTTGGGGCTCAGCAGTATTAGCAACATTATATTGTAACCTTTTTCAGGCGACAAAGCACTATACACAAGATATAAATGGGTGCCTAATAATGCTACAGTTCTAGGCACTGTACAGGATGTCATTTCTAGTATCAATGAGTCACCACCAACATGTGTTCCCACTTGTAAATAGGTAAAAAAATTTAAAATTTCCATCAAGAATTTTTTTTATGAAAATGTGTTCTAACAAGTTTGCTTTTTTTTTTTCAAATGGTTTACTTGACCGGGTATCGGGAAGTCCGAAACCCTTGTGGTCTACCGACAGATGATTGAGGAATGCAGGATAAAATAAATTAAAAATAAATAAATAAATTTTATTTAAAAAATATTAGAGCCTACTGAAAAATATAATTACATACAAATAATTACAAACTAACCTTATAAACTCGAACTTGATTTTTGAAGTCTAAAACACAAATCTTTCTTCTTTTCTTTTTTATTTTCTCCCTTTCTATTAAACATAAATCTTTCCTCTTTTTTTTTTTTTTTTTTTTCTTCTCTTAAACACTCAAACAAAAAGTTAAATAGAAACTCAAAACTTCAACAGAATTGGTTGGGGTGTTGGGTATAAATACTTGTTGGTACCGTTTGATAGCATCGCGGAACTACTGGTGTCACCTGACATGTTAGCAACACCACTAATATTTTTTTTTCGATTTCCCTTTTTTTCCCTAACAGTCTTTTTTTTAAAAAGAATGTACAAGTGTCGTTTGACACACCAGCGGCACTCATAATTTTTTTTAAATTATCAATGGTGTCGCCAAACACACTAACGACACCTATTAAAAAATGTATATTTTTTAAAATTATTAGTGGTGTTGCCTAACACGTCGGTAGCACCCATTAAAATATATTTTTTATTTTAAAATTATCAGTGGTGCCACTTGATACACCGATGACACCCATTAAAAAATATTTTTTTCTTGTCTCAACTCTTTTTTGACACCATTTTTTTTAAATTCATTGGTGTTGCTTGACACACCGATGACACCTATTAAAAAATATTTTTTTCTTGTCTCAGCTTTTTGTCTAACGGTGCCTACTGAGAGACTGGCGTCTCTATTAAAAAATTATTTTTTCACCATGTATACTCGTATTTTCACGGATATTTTAAAAAAATACATATCAGTGTTATCTGACACAATGGCAGCACCAATAAAAAATTATGTTTTTCTTTAAAACACATGATTACATAATGATTAACAAAGAAGGGAGGGTAGTGCCGCCAATGTGTCTGGCTATACCGACAGGTACTATAACAAATAATATATTTTCATAAATAATTTGTCCTCTAATTTATTTTCGTAATTAATTTATTTTTTATATTATTTATATAAAAAACCTCTTATTTTAATCTTTTTTATTCGAATTCATGACTATCGTTACAAATTTTAATAATCCATTAATGAATTACTGTGAACAATTAACCCATTAAATAATAGACAGGTGATATATATATATATATATTTTTTTTTTTTTTGGACCTCTCTCTCTCTTTTTCTACTGCTCAACAACCACCATCACCATCACTTATCCTCACCTGAGTCAGAGTCAAAGCCACCCAATCACCCCCACCGTACCCATCTCCACTGCAGCTCTGTTTGGGGAACTTTAAGAATTATGTCCTGAAATCTGTATTAATCATCATTCTCATAACAATTACTTGACTTCATCCATGCTTTCATTAAGCATATCAGGCAATGAGATATGCATGTGTGTGTGTGTGTGAGTGCAAATGTTGAAGAAGCTTCTTCACCTTGGATGGTTTTGAGCTGCGCAGGTGTACGCTTCTTCAAGTCAAGCTTCCACCTTTTAGACGCCTTACATTTTGTCAGCGGCACTGGGAACCAAAATCTTCTTAATTTGATCAAAGTTTAATGCGTAGAGATCCTAAGATTCAATTACTCTCAATGAGTTAACCACGTGAGCCTATCTTAATTAAAGTAATTAAATTAAAAAATAATTAAAATAAAATAATTTCAATTTTAAAATGAGTATAGTGTAGTTTATCCTAGTTTAATCAATCAAAAGCCCAATTGGTTTTTATAAAAATATCCCAATTTTGTAAAAGATTTAGGCCGCAAATTCCAAAAATGGCAGTCACCTGTTGAATCTGATTTCCTCCGTGTCCAGTGTTGACAACTATTTCCCAATCTTGTAAACCCCAAAACATAAAAAAGCGAAGCCCATTTTCAATCCGTTACAGACTAACGAACGCCGGCACGATGGCATAGCACCTCAGAAAATGGCAGCTAACTTCTTCAGACATACCCTTTGTTTTGCGATACCAATGCTATAATATCCAAATTCGTACGTTCGTTTTAATAACCAATCTTTCTTTTCTTCTTCTTCCATAAAAGACTTGGTTTTTTTTTTTTACACTCGAGAATTTCCCTCCAGTCCCACGATCTTCATGCTTTTCACTTTCACTGTGTTTTCTTCGTGAACTTCTCGGGGATTACAAAGGTGGGTCAAGCTCTTTCAGATCTGATTTACACTTCTGTTTTATATAATTTCCTGTGTTTATTTAGCTGCTGGGTCGATATCTTTTCTGGGTTTTGATTAACGAAAATGGAAACTGGTAGCGTACGAATGAGAGCAGATCATTTAGAGAAAGAAGGATCTAAGGAAACCCATGAAGAAAGTTTTGAGCTAGAATCATCCTATGATGTTAGTGATGATAACCACCAATTCCATTCGATGAATGCATTAGAGATCTTAAGAGAAACTGTTAGGATTTTACGGTACAATTCGTCCAGTTTTTTTATCATTGCAGTTTTGTTAATTTGCCCTGTATCTGCGGTCTTTATGTCTAATTTGTTAGTTGATCATTCCATTGTGAAGAGATTAACTGTTAGGCTTTTGTTAGTTGCCAAAACCTGTGGACTCCCATTGAAGCCTTTCATCAAACAGTCGTCACAAAGGTTCGCCGAGTCGGCTGTTTCCTCCGCTATGTGCTTGCCTTTGTTCATCACATTGTCTTTGTTATCCAAGGCTGCGGTGGTTTATTGTGTAGATTGTACTTACTCGAGGAAACCGGCCGATGCTTCAAAGTTTTTCACGATAATCCTAAAGTTTTGGAGGCGGCTCGTTTGCACATATGTGTGGATGTGTATGGTTATTGTTGCTTGTGTGACCACTTTCTTTGTTTTCCTTGTTGTGGCATGTAGCTTACTTTCTGTTGTTGGCTTTACACCTGACTTGATTGTGTATGCGGTGATAATGATGGGGCTAGTGTTCTCAGTTGTCTTCGCGTATGCCATTGTTGTTTGCAATATCGGGATTGTAATCTGCGTGTTGGAGGAAGTTTCGGGACCGCAGGCAATGCTTCGGGCCGGTGTTCTTATCAAGGGGCAGACTCAAGTTGGTCTCTTGATATTTCTTGGATCTACAATTGGTTTAGCATTTGTGGAAGGGTTGTTTGAACATAGAGTAAAAGTATTAAGTTATGGAGATGGGTCTTCTAGGATCTGGGAAGGGCCTCTGTTGGTAATAATGTATTCGTTTGTGGTGCTCATGGATTCCATGATGAGTACGGTTTTCTATTTCAGTTGCAGATCGTACACTATGGAAGCCTCGGATGGTGAATGCCAATCAATATTGGATACACCATAATCACCATTGCCAAATCGTTTCGTGTTCGATGACCATTGTTATGTCCATTGTTATGCTATCTGCTTAATATTTATCGAGTTCTAACAAGAAAATAGCATTACTCGGGAATACTGATGAAGATGAATTTGTTGTTGTTTCATCAAAAACTCGAGCAAGAAGGGTTTTAGCAGCTCATAATATGCTGAAGATAATTCTCCAACTCTTCCACAGACATAAATGGTTCAGGTGCATAAATTTTCTTGTGATCTACTACAAGCCATGGAATAAAAACAAAGGTAATACAATAACTTGATTCAATATAAGCTGCATAGAACTATTCATCAATTATCCAAAGGGTTCCATATCAAATTGTTGGACCTTTTCATGTTCCTTTTTTTTTTTACTATCCTTGTACTTGCATTTATATTCTTGTTCGACATGCTTAATAAATAGTAAAATGTAGAGCTTGGAGTACTGATTAATCACAAGGTAGATATTGAGAATGTTCCGGGAAATGTGGTTTTTTTTTTTTTTTTTTTTTTTTTTTTTTTTTTTTTTTTATAACTTGAGTTTTATCTCAAATGAACCGACTTTGAAGATACAAAGATGGATTGAATGCTTCATCTTCTTTAAATGCCATTTTCCAAGGGTTGCTTTGACTGCAATTTCTCATTACTTGAGGTTCTGTTTATAGGGATCATTGCTTGCACTTTCTACATCACTTTGGAATCTCTAAAAATTGAATTTTAAACTAAATGGCCGTATGGAGAGAGAAGAATGCAAGGAAAGAGTTGTAAATTAGCAGATGATTATTCCTGCTATTAAGAAGATTTTCATTTTCTGGAAAAAAAAAAAAAAAAAGGATTTTCATTATTTCTGCTTTCTACTAGTAATTTATACGAACATGGGGTGGGCGTGCAAATTTTACTTTATTCACATTCTAAAATGACTAAATTACCTAGTTGGTCATCTAACTTTGCGTATTCATTTCGATCGTCTAAAAGAAATTATTGCAATTTTGTCACTTAATTTTTAAAGTGTGTTTATTTTAATCATTTAAGCGTTAAATCTTTAAAGATGGTTGATTGTACATGCCAAATCATGTCTACCTCATGTTTACATTTCTGTTTTGGTCGTTCAACATCTATGTCACTTTTATTTTGATCACTGAATATTTTTTGAAGTCATTCGGTAACAAAAATGAAAGTTTCTAAAAATTGGGTGATCAAAATAGAGGTAATTTTGGTATCCAACCATCTAAAAGATTCGAATATTTGTAAAATCTCTATGGGTCTATTTGGATGAGAGGTTTAAATGAATCATTTCATTTATATCAAAGTTTTTAAAATTCAAAAAGTGAATTTACTTGTTTTGATAAAATTTTGATTTCTAGATAGGATTTTAGTAACTTAATTTATCGTTTCAAATTCCAACTAATTCGTGGTTTTTCAAAGTTCCTTTATATTTCATTTCATTTAATAAACATTGTCTAAGATAAATACTAAAACTTCAAAAATCGTTTTTATTTAATTCTAATATATATTTTTAAAAATTTTATTTTATTAAAAATACAAAATTTTATAAATATAATAATATGCATATTAAATATTTTTATATGATTTATTTTAATATAATTGTTCTTTTATAATTATTTTTTAATTCATAAAAATCTAATAAACTAATTTTCTTAAAACAATTATTTATCCAAGCGAAGTAATTATAATTGCTAGCATAATGCTCGCATTTTAAAATCTTCAAAATTTTAAAATTCATTCATAATTGTGTTTGGGTGAGGAATTTCTAGAAGAAATTTATGTGTATCAAAGTTTTCAAAATTTTAAAAATGAATTTATTTGTTTTGTAACCTTTCAAATCCGGCCTAAATGTTAAGACCAAATTTAGAAGATTACATTGGCTACCGAGATAACCTAGCAGAACTATTAAAGTTTAAAAATAGTTGTCTAAAACACTTGCTTTAATTTCTAGAAAAAAAAGAAACTTAGCGTGTTTCCAAAAGGTACAATTTAATTACAAAAACTGATTGATTTTAATGGTTGTTTTGCAAAAATTGAATTCTAGTTTTATATATCCATATATATATATTTCAAACCTCATTTACATAGTTTGTAACACCCTTAACCCGAATCCGTCACCAGAACAGGGTTAAGGAGTATTACCAGAATTTACAAATTAAATAATAGACTTTTCATATCATCTGACACTCATATCCGAAACTAATCCAAATCATCATATTGTCCCTTATGTGAGCCCTCGAAGCCCAAAATATATGTTAGAAATAAGTCGGGATTAAACCGAGTACTTAGAAAATTTTTCAGAAAAATTAAATTTTTTAAAGGTGCAGGGGACACACACCCGTGTGGCCAAACCATGTGAATATTCAACATAGGGACACACGGCCGTGTCCCATCCTGTGTCCAAACTTGTGAGCCCTCTGACTTGGGTCACACGGTCAAGCCATACTCCCGTGTGCTAGGCCATTGAGTATTTTGTTTTGTGTAATTAAAAGATATAGGGACACATGGCCGTGTCACCTAGCCGTGTGTCACACAGGGCTGAGACACACGCCCGTGTCTCTGCCTGTGTGGACGGAAATAGGCCATTTTACAAACAATATATCTCACCCAATTTAGAGTCAACCTACAATCAACTCTGTGCATATGAACAAGTCATAACAAGGCATTCAAATCAAGCCAAACTCAATACTTAAACATATAATGCTATCATATACAAACAATATGCCCTTAGGCACTTTAAATGACAAATACAAATATGTTTAACCATATAATCCATGTAACCAAGTAATCAACCATTTTTTATGTCAAATCGTATTAATACACAACATGTAAATCATTTACTAAAACTTACCATATTGTACCAATTGTACTACTTATTCAATAGCATCAAATACATATACACTTACTATAACATAGTACCAAATTACACCAAGTTATAAAACGTACCTCATGCATTTTCAACTACTATTTTACCTTTCATCATTCAACCACAGATCGTTCCACACATCAACATTTTAAGGCAAATTATGCACATATCAAAAAACAAAACATAAGCCAAATGAGTGGCTAAACTTAACAAAACACATATAAGCCAACATTTGGCTAAAAATAATCTATACAAGCCATTATAAACAGAATTAAAATATTCAAAAGTACCGATAGAACTGATGGATAGTGTGATATAACTCTGACAAACTTCCAATCCAATCGAGCTTCTGATAATATGAAAAGTAAAGAAAAACAAATACGTAAGCAATAAATGCTTAGTAAGCTCGTATAAACTTTAATCATATCCATTCATTTCAAATATGAAATTTATAAATATCAAAAATAATCTAATATTGATACCACAATACTCATGTGTCTATATTCATCAACTCACAAGGTAAATAAATCCATAGCATCTCTTATACATATTATCCCTAGCATAGTAGGATTTTAAACAACCTTTAACTCTTCCAATTTTTTTTGTTTTCATTTGCATTTCTTTACTTTCTACACTCATTCCATATGCATAACACACCAGCCATAAACATATCATTCAACCATAACCACAAGCTAATGCATTTAAACAAAGCTTTTTTCAAATTAATCATATAATAAGTCATTTCATAAGAAATTGCATAACTTAAAACTTACGACTCTTTCATGAACACAAGCATATTTTCATTTGAGCACTTACCATTCCAATGCATCTTATAATTAAACATATTACCGTTCAACCAATAGCTTGACATTTGCCTAAGCATCAAACAACAACACTTGTTAGCGTACTTAAACATATTTTATATAATTTCAACATCGATAAATTTACTATCTCAACAGGTTACACTTGAGTTTATTACTCGTCTCAACTTACATAATTTCCATGTATCAACATATCAAGATATTAATATATATATATATATATATATACATATCATTCACTTACCATTTCTTCATGTACATATATCATTCAAGACAACTCCTGATATTTTATCAATTCGTAGAATGACTTACGGATTTAAGTACATCGTTAACAGAAGCTCGAAAGCTGAACAGAAGCTCATGAGAGCTAAACAGAAACCCATAAGGCTTGAACAGAAGCTCGTAAGAGCTGAACGGAAACTCATATGAGTTAAACAGAAACTCATAAGAGCTGAACAGAAACTCATAAGAGTTGAACAGAAGCTCGAAAGAGCTAAACGGAAACTCATATGAGTTAAATAAAAGCTCGTAAAAGCTAAACAGAAAGTAAAACACGGGAGTTTGCAACAAATACGAAACCTCAGTTTACTTGGGTAATTTTTCGTCATTTTCCTCCAATATCGTCAATTCGCCAAATCACGAATGTACTCAAATCCTGCGTTCAATCCAAATTGTGTATTAATTTAGATAATATTTTTCCAACAATAATTCAATTCCAACAACAGACCGTATATATATTACCAATCACCAATTAACATATACTTTAATCAAAATTATATAGAATATAGTTCATACGAACTTACCTGGCTAAATTGCAGAAATACCAAAGTTTAGGGGTATTTTGGTAATTTTTTATTTTTATTGATTTTCCACCCGATCTTGATCTAATTAATAATTTCATTCAATATAGTAATTTAGACAATAAAAAATTCATTTCATACAATTTGGTCATTTTTGACATTTTTACAAAATTACCCCTAAAGTTTTACTTTTATTCAATTTAGTCCTTGAACCCAAAACATGCAAATTAACCATTTTTAATACAAATCCAAGCTAGATGAATATTCATGGAATTTAATACAGACCATTTTTGCAATAATTTCACAAAAATCCTTGTATTTTTACTAATTTAACAAATTAATCCTTAATCGAAAAATTCATCAAAATCACTTAACAAAATACTTTTAATTAACAACTAATATCTCAAATTCATCATTTAACATAAAAAATCATATAGATTCATGAATGAAAACATCCAAAATCTTTAACAAAATCAAAAATAAAGGTAAGGTTTAGTTGGACCTAATTGCAACAATCTCAAAAACATAAAAATTACAAGAAATGGGTAAGAATTGAACGAAGCAAAAATTGAAAACCCAACTTAAGCTCTCTCCCATGTCTGTTTTAAACCGAAACTTGGAGAAGAAAATGTCTAGAAAGCTTTAAATTAAATTTGTTTCATTTTAATTTACATTTAATTACAATTTTGCCATTGTTTCTTTTTATTTTATTGTTTTCCTCCCTTATGCTGTCTCACCTTTAGATTTAGGTTTATTTATTTCTTAAGTCCTTCCTCTTTTATTAATCAAGCCATTTAATCACTTGATTTTTATAATTAACAAGTTTTGCACATTTTTCAATTTAGTCCTTTTTAATTAATTAACTATTGAAACGTTAAAATTTTTCAACGAAACTTTAATACCACCTTATTGACACTCCATAAATTTTTATAAAAATATTTACGGCTTGGTTTATAAAAACAAGGTCCTAATACCTCATTTTCTAAAACTACTTGACCTAAGGTTTTATCACTCGAACATAATAATTCATTATAAGACATAAATTACCAATTCAAAAATCTTTTTAAAACTGTATTTGACTCGTAAATATTAAACAATAATATTTATGAGTTACTTGTCGAATTTGGTGGCCTTGAACCACTATTTCTAGCACCAGAGAAAATCGGGCTATTACAACTAAACTTTCTAATTATAAAAATTAAGTGATTAAATAGCTTGATTAATAAATGAGGGAGAACTTAAGAAATAAATAAACCTAAATCTAAAGGTGAGGCGGCATAAGGTAGGAAAATAATAAAATAAAAAGAAACAATGGTAAAATTGTAATTAAATGGAAATTAAAATGAAACAAATTTAATTTAAAGTTTTCTAGACATTTTCTTCTCCAAGTTTCAGTTCAAAACAGACATGGGAGACAGCTTAAGCTGGGTTTTCAATTTAGTCCTTTTTAATTAATTAACTTTTGAAACAGTAAATTTTTTCAGCGAAACTTTAATACCACCTTATTGACACTCCGTGAATTATTATAAAAATATTTACGGCTCGGTTTATAGAATTGATGTCCCGATACGTCATTTTCTAAAACCACTTAGCCTAAGGTTTTATCACTCTAACTTAATAATTCATTATAAGACATAAATTACCAATTCAAAAATCTTTTTAAAACCATATTTGACTTGTAAATATTAAATTATAATATTTACGAGCTTACTCGTTGGATTTGGTGGCCTTGAACCACTATTTCCGACACCACAGAAAATCGGGCTGTTTTATAGTCATGTAGCAGAAAAGTGATATTTATCATAGTTTTAATGAAAACTAAATTTCATGCATAATTAATTCAAAACATCCTAATATCGAATTATATGTCATGCATGCCAAAATAACCCAAAGCTTAAGTCTTATGCCACAGTTATAATAAATAAATATAGTTCTAAATAACAAAATTTATAAAACCTAAATACTTTTTTAATAAAAAAAGATTAATCCGAGCCGAGACCTTCCAGATGTCTAGTCTAGGCCCTAACCTGGTGGGTTGTTTGTAAAGATGGAAATTAAGAGGGTGAGTTTAAGAAGCTCGGTCTGAGTCTGATCACAAGTAAACCAATGCAGAAAAGTAAACACAACATACAAAATAATAGTTCTCAGAATAATCGCAATTGCATAACAAAGCAAAATTCGATAGTTCATTTGAGCATGCTTATGAATGTATAAAAAAAAAAAAAACTAACGGGAAAGGTCCTGCCCATACTTCACTACACTCCATAATAAAAGTTACCCAGAACTCATCCATCTAGTAACACTCTAGTTTGCGGATGAACCACCAGTATTTTCAGTTAAAAAGTTTGCAGATAAGTTGCTAGTAGGTTGTGGATAAACCACCAGTGTTGTAGATTATTAAACTGCCAATACTTCCTCCTTTCAATCGTCTTACCCTATGTAATGTAATATGGCATGATAGCAACAGTACAATATAGAAACAGTAGACATGTTTAACATGTATTCAGTTCAACAGTAGCAATAGACATACTTAACATGTATTTAGTTCAACAATAAGAGTACGCATGTTGAACATGTAATCAATAATATATTAGCAAAATAACAATAACAATTTATCAAGGATTCAGTGACAGTAAGCATGTATCATTCTCATATCATGCATATACAATATCAATTCAATAATTAAACCACAGATTCCAGCTTGATCAAAATATTAATGACTCAATTAAGTGTATAAAATCTAAAAAAAAAACAATTTGGGGATAATATAGGGACTAAACTGAACAATTCATAAAATTTTGGGATACATTATAAAATAGGGTCATATGGACGTGTGGCCAAGATCGTGTAAGAAGGCTAAGTTCATGTGAAAGGGGTATACGGCAGTGTGTCCAAGTAGTGTGAAATTTGATAAATTACGCTAGAAGAGAGGCACGACCGTGTGGTAGCTTGTGTTACAAGCTGAGGTCGTATGGTTTACGAAATCCCTACAATCTACAAGTGTACATAGTCGTGTGGTCCACAGACCTATGTGGGAGATCGTGTGGCCCTAATCCTACACACGATCACCATCGATTCACTTGAAAAAGACACACCTTTCACAATAGGTTCGATTAGCGCTTCCCACGATCAACTTTGGCCCGTTTCACCTAAATCCGGTCCTTTAATGACAAATATACACAATTAACAATTTGTGTCAAGATTGGCAAGATTTGCAAAAGCTTTGACAAGATTTCAAATAGATCGATTAACCGAACTTAAAGATTAACATTAGAGATTTGTACAATGGGATTATTAAATATAATAATAGGAACAAGGTTTACTTACCATTTCTTGGAAAGAATAGGGACGCTATTGACAACAATTACCAAATAGGTAAAAAAATGATTAAACGGGGAAAAATTTTGATTCGGGTAAGCAAAATAATTAACAACAATAAGATGAAAATATAATGTAAAGAAAGGAAAGGAAAGGAAAGGAAAGGAAAGAGAGAAGAAGGCAAAATTCTATTAGAAATTGAAAAGAAAAAACTAGGTGCCAAGTCTAATTAGGAAAAGATCTATTAAATACCTAGGGTTTGAAATCCTAGGGGCGACAACAACAATTATCCCAAAATTTGGTCAAATTTAAAAGAAATGCAATGGGGAAGGAGGGACTCGAACCGAAAACCTCCTAGGATAGGGGATTAACTCTTAACCATTAAGCCTAAGCCCATTTCTTGTTTAATTATTTCAACTAATCCCATTTATTTTGGGAGGTTACAATTCGCCCCTCCGTAACAAACTTTTGTCTTCGAAATTTACATGTTTTGAATAGATGAGGATTTGACGAAACGTATCTTCCAATTTCCACGTGGCCTCTTCGGTGCCATGATTTTGCCATAGAACTTTAACAAATGGGATCCGATTCCTTCTTAGAACCTTTACCTCACAATCTACAATTTGTACGGGTTCTTCCTTAAAGGAACCTTCACCTTTAACAAGTGGGATCTGGTTCCTCCTCACAATCTTTTCAATAGGAACAATAGGGGAAGGATCAAATTGGTATCATCTTAACATGAAGCTGTTGAATACATTGTGGATATGGTCCAACTTCGGATAATTCTAATTGGTACGCTACTGGACCAACTCTTTTGAGGATTTGATAAGGTCTGATGAGTCTAGGGCTCAATTTTCCATTTCATCTAAACCTTAACACTTTCCTCTATGGAGACACTTTTAGGAAGACTTGATCTTTTACACTGCATTCAATGTCCTTTCTCTTTAGATTCACATACGAATTCTGTTTATCTAAAACTATTCAGTCTATTTTGGATTAATCTAATTTTCCCCTCAGACTCTTGTACCATTTCGGGACCCACAATTTTCCTTTCACCTAGTTTAGTCTAACATAGTGGTGTTCAGCACTTGTGACCATACAAGGCTTCATATGATGCCATTTGTGTACTTGATTGGAAACTATTATTATAGGCAAATTCAGTTAAAGGCAAATGTTCTTCCCAACTACCGCGAAAATTGATAACATAGGCCCTTAACATATCATCTAATATCTAGATAACCTGTTCGTATTGTCCACTAGTCCATGGATGGAAAGCTGTACTAAAATCCAAATGAGTATCTAGTGTCTCATGTAGCTTCTTCAGAATTGAGATGTAAAACAAGGATCTCAATTAGAAATAATTGATACTGGTACTCCATGCAGTCTTACAATCTCCGAGATATATAACTTAGCCAGCTTTTGTAAATAATAATCCGTACAGATAGGTAAGAAATAAGCTAACTTAGTTAATTGATCTACTACCACCCAAATTGAGTCTTTCTTAGTAGGTGTTAACGGTAACCACTAAGAAAGTCCATTATTTGCTCCCACTTCCACTGAGGTATTTTAATCGGTTGTAGCAAGCCAGAAGGAAATTGGTGTTCTACTTTCACTTGCTAACATGTTAGGCACTTAGCTACAAAATCTGTCACTTCTTGTTTTAGTCCAGGCCACAAGTATAGTTCCCTTAATCCCAATACATCCTATTTCCTCCGAGATGCATGGCATAAGGGCTACTATACACTTCCCAAAGTATGGTTTGCTTTAGATCCTTATCATTCAACATACAATACCTCCTTCGAAAACACAAAATATCATCGACATTTAAGCCCAGATCCTCAGTTTTGTCGTCCTTCACCTACTTAATCCATGGCAACAAGGATGCATCCAACAATTGTTTATATTTAATCTCACTAACCAAGGTGGATTTCACTTGCAGTTTTGCTAGTAAGTCTCCATAATTCACTAGACTTAACCTAGCAAACATTACTCTTAAATCAGTCATCTATTTTCTAGTTAGATCATCTACCACTACCTTGGCTTTTTCGAGGTGATAATCAATCAAACATTCATAGTCCTTTAATAATTCTATCCACCTCCATTGCCTCAATTTTAACTTTTTTTTTGGGTGAGAAGATACTTGAGACTCTTATGATCAGTATAGATAGCACTTCTCACCATAAAAGTAGTGCCTCAATATTTTTAGTGCGAACACCACGACTGCCAACTCCAAATCATGAGTCGGATAGCTACACTCATGTTTTTTTCAACTTTCTTGATGCATAAGCAACAACTTTTCCATCTTACATCAAAATACATCTTAGGCTACTGTAAGATGCATTTCTATATACCACATACACTTTTCTCGACTTAGGCTGATCAATATGGGAGCTTGAGTCAACACAACCTTTAGCTTTTCAAAGCTAGCTTGTTGATCATATGTCCATTTGAATAGAGCATTCTTCTTCAAAAACATAGTTAGAGGAGAAACAATCAAAGAGAAACCTTCTACAAATCTCCTATAATACCCAACTAAACCAAGGAAACTTCAGATCTTGGAAACATTTTTAGGCTATTTCCATTCCAAGATAGCCTTTATGTTTATTAGATCTACTTAGATACCCTCTACGGATACTATATAACCCAAAAACATGACTTCCTTAAGCCAGAACTCGCACTTACTCAGTTGCACATAAAGTTTATTTTTGTGGAGGATTTACAAAACTATCCTAAGATATCAATCGTGTCTGATTTTAGTTTTAGAATAAACTAAGATGTCATCTATAAACACAATGATTAACTAATCAAGAAAAGGTTGGAACACTCAGTTCATTAAGTCTATGAAGGCAGTAGGAGTATTGGTTAATCTGAAAGATATCACAAAGAACACGTAATGACCATACTAAGTTCAAAATACGATTTTCGACACATCTGTCTCCTTTACCTTTATTTGGTAGTACCCAAACCTTAAATCAATTTAGGAAAACATCGTTACACCACAGAATTGATTAAATAAGTTGCCAATCCTAGGAAGAGGATATTTATTCTTAACGGTCAGTTTATTCAACTGTCGATGTTAATGCGCAGCCTTAGGGAGCCATATTTCTTCTTAACAAATAGGACTAGAGCTCACTACGGAGAAACACTAGGTCTAATAAACCCACAATCCAAAGGCTTTTATAGTTGGACTTTCAGTTTTTGAAGCTCATTAAGTCCCATGTGGTAGGGAATAATAGACACTGGAGCAGTTCCTAGAAAGAAATCAACTCCGAATTCTACCTCACAATCTAGAGGTAACCCTAGTAATTCCCTAGTAAATACATTTGGGAATTCCCTAACTATTCGGATACTATCAGCAGCAGAGCTATTTCCATTCACATCCAACACATAGCCTAAATAAGCCTCACACCCTTTATAACTAATTTTTTGACGACCATAGCGAAGATCACATTAGATAAATAGTTTCGTCGCTCTCCAACCATAATGATCTCACTACCCTCTACTATTTTCAAGGTCACCCATTTTGAGGCATAGTCTAGACTAACTTGGTGTTCTACAAACCAATCCATTCCCAAAATTAAATTAAACTTTCTGAAAGAAAATTCTATAAGATCAGTCGAAAACACTATCCCTTTAACCTTCAATGGACATCTCCTATATATTTTATTTACAATAACCGATTGTCCCAGAAGGCTAACTACAGTAACATTAATAGTGGTTTTCTCTACCCCATTACCTAGTTTATCAGTCATTTCATAAGAAGCATAAGAATGGGTAGATCTTATAATGATCAAGGAAAAATATGGAACAATATGGATGGTAAACTTACTTGTGATGACATCGGACACACCTCTATTCTCGCAAACTCTAACAAAGTAAAAAGGGCTAATGTATAGCCCTAGTTTGGTTCGTACCCTGATTACCCATCACGACATTATTAGTGGCCCTATTCTAATCTTGGTCCCTCAGAGGTAACTAAATTGGTCTCTAATTTTGGGCCTGATTTTGAGCCAGAGCTTGCATCTGGTTGACCCGATGAGGACAATCTTTAATCTTATGCTCAGTCAACGTACACCTAAAACAAGCACCCAACTTTTTCTAGCATTTGCCCAAATGGCGCTTATCACAGAATAAATAGTTGAGAGCCTACCCCTAGAGTTAGCCACAACAACCCCTTGTTTCAATCTGCCCTCTCTGGCCCTTTTTGGGGGACAAGAATTTGAACTAGTAGAAATAGAATCTCTATGAACCAAGACCTTAGTTTTCTCTCATTTTTCGTGTTCCACCTATTTGATCTCCTCTACAATCTTGGTTTTCTCCACTAGGGACTCAAACATTCATTCATGGTGTGGAGCAACATGTATTTTGAGGTCAAAATGCAGACCATTTTTGAAACTCATGCATTTATCTTGTTCTGGGGCGACCATCATTAAGCATAGCGACTAAGCATTAAAAATTTAGCCTCATATTCCTTCACAGTCTTATCTCCTTGTTTCAACTTGATAAACTCGAGTCAGTAGGCTTTCACATACCTAGTGGCCACATACTTCTTTTAAAGGCCTCATGGAAATATCCCCATATCAAACATTTAGCCTATGTACCCCTTACAACAGACTACCACCAACGGTAGACCTCATCCCTTAGTTAAGACACAATACCCTTCAAATTTTGTTCTGGAGTACAATCTAAATCCTCCAAAATCTTATTTGTTGACTCCATCTAGTACACAGTCACACTAGGGGTCATTCGATCGGAGCCTCTCGGTAATGAATCCATGATTTTCAAATCCGGTTTGGGCCTCATTAACCCTTTGTAAAACCCGTAGCATCGCTTGCGGCACTGTATCATCTCCATTCTCATGGCTTCTGCGACTATTGGTGGTAGAATTCTCTACGTACTCCTCTTCAGGGATAGGGTTTTCACCCTAAATATTGGCGGTTCAACGGGTGTAGCCCTACGTGGCCTACCCTTACCACGTCTTCCTTGAGTGTTCATAATGATCTCATAGAAATTTAAAGTCAAAATTTTTTAGGAAATATGCCCATGTTGTAGTAAACCTATAATTGTTTTTTATGCATTTGAACGATGAATAAATAAATAAATAAATTTAATTTCACAAATCACTATTATGTCTTTTTGTTTTTTTGTCTTTTATGTTTTGCATGTATAGCAAAATTGTGACAAGCAAATATTAGGTCGTTGATTGTCTAAGTTCAAATTGATGATAATGGCACTGTAAGAACATTTACATTCCGAGAAAGACAACTTACTTTAGTAGATAATCTAAACGAGCCTGTAATCTCATAAAAGAATCAAAGTGAACATTTGATTCAAATACTTAGAAAGATTATTATGTCATCCACAATTCCAATCGGGGAGATGGCTAGTCTTGGCTATTGGAGCAATTAACTCAATGGGTAGAGACATATATGTATTCATTAGAAGAATGATAGATGGGATTGGACCAAAGATAAATTAATTCTGAATCTGTTTGTGACTTAATTCACTTGTGACGTTTATGGTGTGATTTATCTAAATCCTGAGTTAGTCACTAACCATGAGTATGTAACTCATGTGCTTTGTGTTGGGAAAATGGGTTTGAAAAACATAGCGGAAAATATATTTTATGGGAAAGCAGAGTTTTAAATTTTTTTCCGAAACTAGAACTTGGTGGTGATATCTAAAGTAATAAACACTTAACCAAAATTGTATCTTTTTGATTTGTTTAGGATGAACACTTCCACCAAATAGTCTTCTCCTCTACCCTCACGCTCACGTCTGCCTAGTGTGGGTTCACTTCGAATCAGAAATTTTTTCACAAGATTACCAGTGAGGTAATTTCGCAATTTCTCTAAACTTTTGGGCCAAGGTTTAAATAAAAAATATCTCTAGAAATTTTTTGAAATAATCTCTTCAGAGAATTTTCTCTCTACAACTTTCTCTTGAATTTAAGTGTGTCAAAAATAATGACTCATGTCTCTCTTTTTATGGGGAGAGTTTAGAGAATTCAAATATAATTAAACTTAATCACTTTAATATTAAATTAATATAATACTTATTAAGATAAATATTAAATTAAATTTAATATTAAGATAATCACTTTACTATTAAATTAATAAAATACAATCAAAATAAGTATTAAATTAAATTTATTAAAATAATATTATTTTTAGAATAGTTAATCTAAAATCAAATTATCTGCTAGAGTCTCAGTAAGAGTGTGATTCTTCCACTGCTCAATCGCCGAATGATAACCCGTCGGCCACTGGAATGTCATTGCTGTCACCACTGGCATCATCGTGTCTGGTGGTGCAATCGCAAGTGCAACACCTTCACGACACCCCAGGCCAATTTGGCTGTTGTTGGTTTGGCCCAAACTAGTGCTGGCCTAACTAATTCGGTCCAACCATTGATTGGAACGTCGACCCGATTTCACTATCGAGCTCTTTTCGACCAGTTTTAAGTCTCGGTCTCAATTTTTTGGTTCTCGGGTTCAATTTTTGATCTCAAGTCTAGTTTTCAAGTTCAATTACCCACTACGCCAATTGTCTGATTTAAAAATTAATTTTCAAAAATATCAAATTAATTTTAATTAATTTGATTAATTTAATTTTACTTGATCAAAATTAATTTTTCCAAAAAATCACTAAGATTTTCCAAATTAAATTTTTCAAGAAAATACTTTAATCAAAATTTCTAATTGAACAATTCTCACGACTACCTAATTTAATTCCACATAGAATAAATCGACTCAGTTAAATTATTTCCAAAGTCGTAGAATTTCCTTCTAATTCAAATGCAGTCTAATCAAGCTTTTGTTGAGCTAGCGGAGGGACATATACAATGTTGGAAAAATCTCAGTTTGAAAATGATTTCCTTGCACAGCTGAAAGTTAAAATTTTGAAAACCAACCCGGTTTGTGATATCTATTGCAATAAACCTTAACTAAATTCGTACCTATGTTTGCGGATTAGCTGAATTTTTTCTCCCCAACATTCAACCAAATGATCTTCTCAGCTATTCTCGTATCACAATATGCTTTGAGTGTTGTCTCGAACCAATTGATCGAAACATAAAACTAGAAAAAAGTTTCTCTCCTATTGGGGTGAAAACAAAAATTCTATCTTCTTAATAGAAATTGGTAGAATTGTGATTCAGAAAAAATATATGCAATAATTGCAAATAAGTTCTTTCTATTTTTTAGTAGAATAACAATCTCTCAAAGCTGTCTTAATAGCTCTACCGGTGTTATCTATTTACAGAAAGAGAAGGTAGAACCCTTGTAGAGTTATAGTGATTTATTTTAGATAGAAATACTTAAAATAAAACTAGGGTGGACAGCACACCTTAGTATTCCTACTAAGGCTGCCACCCCTTCACATCCATGAGGGGTTTTTGGGCCTCTCTCATATTGAGTCCAATTATGAGTACTTTCTAGGTCTTTTTGGCCCAACACTCTGTAATGTGATCCAACCAGTTTAGTTTTTTTATTTCCCAAAATAAACTTTAATATTTATATATATAAATTATCTCAGTTCTATTTTACCCCAGCAAAATTTTGAAGATTTTACCCCTAGTAAAATTTTGACGATTTTACCCTTAGTAAAATTTCAAGAAAATATGTTCAATATTTCACAACTCAACATGTTCACTATGACCAAATGGTTTATTTTCCTTTTTGGGCTTCAAAATAGTCCAAAAACATAAATTCATTCTTTCAATCATTTTTTAAATAATCCATATAGGATTGCAAATGGATCATTCCCATTTTTCTTATCATTTCTATTTTTGAAAACTTACATTCATTTCCAAATGAATTTATTTCTCCATTTCAAAGAAAACCATAATCATTCTTGGATGTTTCTCATTTCACATTTCATATTCATTTCATTTAAAGTTTCAATGAGCTAGTGGAGGGAACGATTAGACATATGTAGTTGAGGCTCAAATGATTTATAATTAAGTTTTAAATTTTTGCCTATTAATTATTAACTCATTTACTTATGAAGTTATTCCACTATAGTATCGTGACTAAGCTTTCCCCAATGACATGCCATTACGAAAGCAACTGCTTAGTTCTTGTCCAATGACCTTATCGTAAGTGTGTTACCCTCATAGGGTATCCTTGATCTTTTTGGAATAATATCCATTCTCCTAATATGATCCTATTTTATCTCATGACAACCATTACATCTTCCTTCATGAAAAGACAATAGCTATCAAATAGTGATCAAGTCATCCATCACAAAGATAGATGACCTGTGACCATGTTTACTTTTCATCAACCATCCAATGCCAATGATAGGATATCATTTACCCATGTTTTGGGCTATGAATTCCATTATTGTGAATGACGCTACATATTACGAAAGTCGTACACCCAACGCACCAGGTTTTGGTTCCTTATCTATTTGAACCCAATCTTTTACTTACATCAAAGTGTACGAGTCCCACATAAATAGCCTACTATACAATCAAGATTTAGGTATGCTACATTATGAAAATCACAAGTAAATAAATTAATAAATAGATTTAGGATCTATTATGCTTAGGTTTTGTCCGATATACTATCAGTCCAATCACATCTATGCCTCTATCTTTTGGGAGTATCATTTCTTGCTACAGAGCCCGGAAAGGGGTTGTGGATACCGCCATATGAACATCAAATGCTAGATAGCTTATGTGCAAACTTTTTGAAGTAGTTCAACAAATTGTTGTACATAGAACAGATTGTGGCACCACTCGAGGGATTTCTGTGAGTCCTTAAAAGAGGACACTTCTAGAAAGAATTTTTATCCAAATATTAATTGGTCATGTATTAGCGAATGATATATATATATCGGTCTATGGTGCATTGCCATTCGAAATCAAGATATTGGGCTTGGGCTTGTCGATCGATTCAGAGCCTTTCGAACACAACTAATATCTTTTCAAACTCCTTTTACTTGTAGGAGGACATCTTGGATTTATCGATTATATTATGGTCAGAGCCCCACTCATGGTGACCTGGTTGAATTGAGAGAAGCTGTAGGTATTATTACGTGGAAATCCATTCGAGAATCGGGAACGCAACTAACATTAAGAACTTTTAATATTGGTAGAGTATTTACAGGGGGTACTGCAGAACATGTACGAGCCCCTTTTAATGGAAAAATCAAATTCAATAGGATTGTTCATCCTATACGCACACGTCACGGGCATCCTGCTTTTTTATGTTATCTGGACTTGTATGTAATTATTGAGAGCTGAAGATATTATACATAAAGTGACCATTCCACCAAAAAGTTTTCTTTTAGTTTAAAACAATCAATGTGTAGAATCAGAACAAGTGATTGCTGAGATTCGCGCGGGAACATACACTTTAAATTTGGAAGAGACGGTTCGAAAACATATTTATTCTGACTCAAAAGGGAAAATGTATTAGAGTACCGATGTGTACCATTCGCCCGAGCTTCTTCCTAATTGGACTTGATAGACGACATATTAGTATTTTAATAGGTTTGCTCATTTATGATTAGACTAAAGACATGTTTAGATTTCTCTACTAATAAAAGTTATTTTTTCGTACTATGATTTGACCATGTAATACCGCCTAGTATTAATTAAACATTTAGACAACCAATGAGAAACATTTGCTTCCATTTTGATTTGTGTGCAAAAACTCTTAGCTAGAGGAATCTTGGTAAACAGGTCAGTAAGGTGGTCCTCAGATGCGACCTTGGCTACATCCACGATTTCATCTGCAACTACCTCCCTTATGATATGATATTTCCAATTAATATGTTTCGTCCTCTTATGGTCTCTCGACTCTTGGTATTAGCTATTGCTACACTGTTGTCACAATATAATGTGATAGTTTTTCCCATACCAGGAATGACTTTAAGATTTGTGAGGAACTTTTGAAGCCATATTGCTTCTTTGGTAGCCTTAAAAGCAGCCACATATTCAGCCTTCATAATGGTCTAACAGCTTAAACCCGACCTAGACGTTAAGGCTGAATCTGGTGATGTCACATGATAGAGTGTTTGAAAGCTAAGTTGTTATGATAAAATCATTCTCGTTTAATTGCTTTTCTTTACCTTTTATTAATTCCAAAATCGCTTACACATTTAGTCAATTGTTTTAAAACATAATTCATTGCAGAAGCTTTTAAAAAATTGTTTTTAGTAAACCATGTGTTTAAGGAAAACTTTTGCTTTTTGGAAAATCTAGTTTTTCTATGTCTAACAGTTATAAAATCATAAAACAAAACAAATAAGAACCAAATCAAAGCAAAAGTCCACAAGTCCAAAATTACATCAAGTACCCCAAATAAGAAATAAAACTATAAATGAAATTAAAATCGTTAAATAACCAAGTGGCCACCACTGAGTCCTCTGCCGGATCGATCCGTCTATACCTGGGGATTACCTCTACAAATTAAACAGAAGGGGTGAGTTTATGTAAACTTAGTGTGTAATCTCCACAGAAAACAAACATAGAGTCAATCACAGTAAACAGTCAAATGCAGTTTGGGCCTAAACCCATTTTAGTTTTAGTAGCAGTTTGGGCCTTAGCTAATTTCAGTAACAGTCATGCACACAGTGATTAGAAAACAGAATCCTACCCACCAGCCTTTAATACACCATCTCTGTCCATCCCTACACTTCCTGTGGGGTTAAAAACACCCACCTAGCCCTACACTTCAAGCTGTATCGAATGTAGCATATATCAGAATAATGCAGCTAAGCTACCAGTCAAATAGGCTTAAGAGCCTTTCAATATATATTGTAGCTGAGCTGCCAATCAATAGGCTTAAAAGCCTTTCAGTATACTTCCTCCAATAATCATCATCCCAACCCAATGCAATGCATACATACAGTAAATGACATGTTACCACATAGTTATCAGTTACACATACAGTTCAGTATACATACATATAATCATCATGCTCAGTACATATATCATACATTTAGTTCACACATTTAAGGGTCTAAGTAGTGCTCATTGACTTTAGAGTAGGTTCACAGTCGACTTGGGCGACCCATGCAACCTTAGAAAGCATTTCAGTTAAATAGGCTCACACGCCCATGTGGCTTGCCCGTGTGGCCCACACAGCCCAATTTGGACTTGGCCATGTGGATCACACGGCCTGGCCTAAAATCCTACATGCCCGTGTGGACTACCCGTGTGGACTCACACGCCCACTGGGCCACACGACCCAAATTAGTCTAGCCCGTGTGTCGCACACGACCTACCTAGCCATCACACGGTCGTGTCTTACGCGTACGACCTGGCCTTGTAGATCACATGCCCGTGTCCTAGCACACGGCCTACTACACGGGTGACCACACGCCCGTGTGGCATCGATAGTGGGCATTTTGGCTTTCGTTGAAACCCCATTTTCTGCATTTTCAATACACACCTGCTACTATTTCGCTGCAAAAACACTCTCGAGGTATCCAGCACCTATAATTGACATAATAACACTCAAGTTTTAGTCTTAAGTGTCGATTAAGCAAAACATACAAAACCTGACATGACCAAAATCAAGTGCTCACGCTTACCCAACATGCTCCGATTGGTTTGATTACGAAATAGCATGAAAGAGCCCCATTTCTATCAATTCTCTACTACCCAAACATTTACTCTTTAAAAGATTATTCAAAATCAAGGTTACAAAGTTCTACAACTACTTACCAAAATGCATAGAAACACCGACTAGTGCAATACAAAGATTAAGTAATTAGTCAAACTTCAGAGGAGAAAAAAAATTAATAGCGGGGAATGAATAATAGGGTTTGCCAACAGAAAACAAAAGGAACGGAAGAGAGGAAGAAGAGATGGCATGAGAGAGGTGGGGAAATTTTGGGAAAAATTAAAATTTGCAAAAAGAAAGCGATAATGCTCAGAAAATCTGATAACCCCCCAAAATCCATACCCCTTAAATCTCTCTACCTAACTCCCTACTACTTAGATGTCCAACACAATTAGAACTCTCCAACTGACCGAGCAAATAAAAATATTAGCCCTTACTCTTACGTAGGGATTCAAACTTCTGACCCTCTGCCAACTAACACTCCACTTAACCACCAGACCAGCAGGCCCATTTTGTTAAGCTTTTACAATTAATCAAATAAAAGCCTACTGACCAAGGATAGGGCTTTATTCATAAAAATACCAAAATTTACCCAAGACAGGGTTTGAACTTTGGACCTCACACACATACCCAGAACACTTAACCACTGAAGCAGATATAGATTTGTGTCACATTTTAACAAAAACAAAAAAAAAAAAAGAATTTTGTGGCATTACAAATGGAGTAAAAAATACAAGTCTGCTTTACATTTCTCTATATTATGGACTTGTCACCTACGATAATAAACACAACTTGATGTTGATTTCCTTAAATCTTGACACGTTTGGAAGTTAAAATCTTTATATCTTATAGGAGTAAGGTTTACTCCAGAATACAAAATCATATAATCTGTAACGCCCCAAAAATATAGGGTCTTTAATTTTACATGATCTGACACAAACTGCATGTTTAGTGTTTTGGCTAAGTAATTTGGGTGTGTTTGGGAGTGTTTGAGAAGCCTGGGTTCAAGTCTGGTCTTTTGCAAAATTTTAATTTTTGCTCTTAAATGAATCTGGACGCTAGTATGTAGGTTTTATATTTATTTGTGCATGATTTTTATCACAAAAAGGCCTTTTGACTTGGTGGTAAGTGGCGTGATTTGGCAACTGAGAGGGTTTGGGTTTGAATCCCATGGCAGGCAAAAAATAATTTTTTTGCTACATGGGATGACAAGTGTTGAAAGTGGATTCGAACTCTGTTGAGTGAGAGTTTGAACTGGTCTCGAAAAAGATTGTGGAGTGATTTAAGGAGTGGATTATGGATCAAATATGGAGTGTATCAAGGAGAGATATTAGGAAATCAAAGAGTGGGAGTGTAGAGGAGTGTGCCAAATTTTGGTTAGTGAGAAATAGGATTTTGGTTTAGGCTAGTCGTGAGTAGGTTCTGAATACTCCTTCTATCATTTCAAGTTTTTTCGTTTTGCATTTCTAGTTTTTGTTCTTTTCTCTTTGTGGTAATTTCATTTTGGAAACTCACCATTTGTGCTATTCTTTTAGTGTTCGCCGAATACCCCTCTCAACTTCTGTCGACTGCTCATTTTCCTTCATCTTTTTCGCTTTCATTCTTTGACCGAACCTAACATCCCCTCTCTCTTACCATTTCACCTCCAATTGGGTTCCTCCCTTAGCTAAATCCCCCATCTTGCTTTCTTTATTTTCTGTCCTTCTTCTCTCTCGATTCCCCTATTCTTTCTTAGCCGAATATCCTTTACCTTCGTTGATCATTTTTGTGTTACCTTGTGATTTGGTCCTTGGTTGACTGCTCTTTCCTTTATATTGGTATACTAATTCGGTTTACAAGGGTTCAAGTAATTGGTACGTGTGCGAAATTTCTTTATTCTTTCTTAAGTCGAAGAATTTGTTCTCTATTGTATTCTTCTTTTAAACTGAATGTTTTCTCCTTGACATCTTCTGATTTCAATACTCGTTTTCTTTGCTGCATTTTGATCATCCTGGGATTCTAGGGATTTCGGCAGGGTAAAGGAGTGCAAGCGACTTAAAGCAGTCAAACTTCTCCGTTCAATGTTTAGTTAAGGTGGGAATGCTATCACATTTTTTGAGTGTTGGCCGAATACTTATATTTGGTTTTGGATTTGTATTCAACAATGGATATCGATTTAAGCTTTGGTTAATGCGATTGTTGATTAAGGGATTTATTTGATGATACAGCTTTCTGACAAAAAAAGGTGTAGTCACCGTTTCGATTAACATAGCAGACGGTACAGTCTCAACAAGGTGAGTAGGATGTATTCTGTTGAGATAAGGTAATTGTGAATCTTTGCGAATGGGAACTAACAAATGTGCCTCAATGGAATGTAGGCATTGGGCGTAAGTGGTTCACCTGATTTCGTTAAAAGGTGTGTATCTGTACACCCTAAATTATTACCGCAATAAAGCCAAAAAGAATGTGTATTCACACCACTGTTTAATAACGAATCGGCAAAAGCCGAAATGCCGAAACTTCAAAAATTCTAGCCTCACAAGCGTGCGAACGCTTGTGAGGTGAACCAAGTCCACAAATCATAGGCTATAGATGGTAGAGGCCTCCACGAGTATTCTCATAGACTTGGGCCGTTATGGGCCTCGATGGGCTAAAATGGGCCGTGTGGGCCCAATGGGCTCGTGGGCCCCATACTGATAAAATCCACAGTAAGTGACAAATATTGGATTGGGCTTTGTAAAACTCATAGCCATGTTTGAATTTGGGCTAAATGGGCCACATGAGCGTGTGGGCCCATTTGGGCCGAGTAATGGGCCTTGGGCCCACTTACACTGTTTGGCCATATAGGTTATCTGAGTTGCTCAAGGTGACAATAGACCTTCCGAGAGGTCGTTATCAATACCAAAACCCCCTAAATTAGTAAATGATCGAAATACCCCTGAGGGAAAAAATTATCATTATACCCCTTACTGACGAAATGACCGTTATAACCCTAGTGGTAGGATGCCTGATATGTGTGTGATATTTATATGACTGACACTGAAGGTGGTGACATACTGCATATACGTAATATTATGACATGTCATATTACATGGGGTAGGGATACTGTTACGGAGGAAGTACTAGTGGCTCTGCCACGTTTTTACTGTTTTGGTGGCTTTGCCAAATATTCTGATACTAGTGGCTTTGCCACGTATACTGTTATTAGTAGCTTTGCTACGTTACTACTACTAGCAGCTTCATTGTGATATTGGTGTGTTGGCTATGGGGGTCTATATAATCCCCACATGGTGTGCTGGTTGGTACGGGTGGTGTGTTGGTTGGATTAGGGTGGGTTGTATATCTGCACTGTACTGGTACTGTCTTGGGCTTAGGCCCACGCTGTTACTATATAAAGCTAAATCCCAGACTGTTCTGTTACTGAATAGGGCTCAGGCCCAAATTGTTTCTGCATGTACTGTTTATTGTTTGACTGATAGGAGATTACACATTGAGTTTTCGCAAACTCATCCTTTCTTTTAACTATACAGGTAATCCTTACCCTTAGATTATTTGGGCTACAGAGGGACCCAGAGGTGGCCACACAATCGCAGATGTTTTGATTTTGATTTTATTTATTTAATTTCATTTTGGGCTTTTGGTTATGTAATAAGGTCATTTTGGTTGATTTAATTTTTGATTGGGCTTTGATTTCTTATTTTAAACTGCTAGAATAGGAAAATGAGTTTCCAAAATAATAATTGTTTTCAAGAAAAACGCGCATTTAAAACTTCAAGGTTTTTAATTAGAATAGCTTCCATGGTTTTGATCAGCTTAAGAAACCAATGGTAACAAATATGGTAACTGTTTTGGTTAATTGATTTCAAATAGTAATAACCTAATTGGCTGAAGTTTCTTAAGCAATAAAAACTAAATGGGTTTTAACTTAAGTATAGATTTTTACCTACAAGTCCCAATTTTTGAAAAGCACTTTGATGTGACACGTCAGATTCGGTCGTAAAGTCTCGGTCGGGTTTGGGGTGTTACATAATCCCTCGTTATCTGTAAATACTTGAGTATATGCTTAATCGTTTTCCAATGCCTTGGTCCTAGATTCGTCTGATATCGACTTACCAGCCCTACTACAAAACAAATATCTAGTGTGTGCATAGCATAGCATACATGGGACTACCTACTACCGAAGCATAATGAACCTTTCCATGCTCTCTCTTTCTTCCACTATTTTAGGACAATCCTCTAAAGAGAGATGAAATCTCGATACGGAAGGTTGGTTTCCCATCTTCAAATCGGTCATTGCATAACGCTCTAATATCTTATCTATGTATGAAGCCTAAGACAGTGCTATCATTTTGTTCTTTCAATCTCTCTTGATTTGAATACCTAGAACAAAATTAGCTTCTTTCAAGTCCTTCATGCTAAACTATTGGGTTAACCACAATTTAACAAATGACAATGTCCGTACATCGTTCTTAATGGGTAAAATATCATCAACATATAAAGTGAGAAAGACCACCTTTCCATCCCCTTAATGTTTATAAACACAAGGTTCATTTATGTTTTTCTTAAATCCAAAAATCTTGATCACTTGATCGAATCTTTGATTCCATAAGCGGGATGCTTGCTTAAGCCCATATATGAATTTAAATAGTTTGCAAACTTTATGCTCCTTTCCTTTAGCTATATATATGATAGGTTGCATCATATAGATGCTCTCTTCAAGATAGCCGTTCAAAAACACCGTCTTGACATCCATTTGTCAGATCTCATAATTGAGAGTCATCACAATGGATAGTAATATGCGGATTGACTTGAGCATGGCAACTGGAGAGAAGGTTTCTTCATAATTGATGCCTCCTTTTTGAGTATAACCTTTTACTACAAGTTTAGTTTATAAGTTTCCACTTTTCAATTCATATTTCTTTTCCTCTTGTAGATCCACTTACACCTTATGGGTTTTATCCCTTTTGGTAAGTCTACAAGTTCCTACGCTAAGTTAGAATACATAGAGTCCATGTCAGCTTTCGTAGTTATTTCTGAAAGCTTGGAATCAGCACTCTGCATCGCTTCGTCATATGTGAGTGGGTCATCATCTTCTTGTTTGGCAGACTTAAAGTTAAAAAAACTTCGACTAGATTAGAAGAACTCAGGCCTACGAGAGACCCTCCCACTACTGTAACACCCTTTACACGTGTTCAATACCAGAACATGATACGAGTATTACCAGAATAGCATACGTGTAATCATAATAAATTGAGACATAAAATGATTATCTAAATTAAAACCCTTCAACTATTCATTCATCCTCTATACATTAAATTCACATATATCATAAACTTGTAATTTATCTAATATTAAACCACATTGATAACATAATATAAGTGATATATCAAATATTAGAAATCAACATTTCAAGTAATATTACTACAATATACAACAACATACTAAAGCCTTCTATACATGCCATAGTTCCAAAATATGTTTACAAAATACCAAAAGGAAAGATGGATAGTGTTTGTGAGCTTCCGACAACTTTTTCGAGTCACGAACAAACTCGATTACACTATAAAATAAGACAAGAAAGAAAAGGAAAAAAAACTTATAGCTTAGTAAGTAATATGAATAAACTATTTATGGCATTTATAAATCCCAAAATATGTTTCCACAATTATACAACCTTAATCTCACATGAAATTACCATTTACTAAAATTCAGTACAAGCTGTCCATTTGAGTCCTAGTCACTAAATTATTTTTATCTGGAGCTACAGAGCTCTAAATTAAGATCTGTAAATTTTATAGAAACTAGACTCATATTTAGTCTTACCCTAAAAATTTTAGAATTTTTGGTTGAGCCAATTAATACAGTTTATTCATTAAAGTTTCCCCTATTTTGCTACTTGATGGTCCTGACCACTCTTCACTAATGTTACGATTTCTCTTCATAAAAAATTCAAAAGATGTTCTTGTTTATTTCTTCTAAAACTAGACTTAATAGAGAATCTAACCATATAAATTATATTCCATAAATATTTTTGTACAAATTTTAATGATTTGTCCAAATCAGAACAGGGGATCACGAAATCAATCTAAACCAGTCTTACAAAATTTAAATAACTCAAAATATAGAATTTTTTTACTTTCAAAGTTTCTTTTATATGAAAATAGACCCAATAAGCTTTAGTTACATATCTTATTAAACCTCTAATTCAATGTTTACTATTTTTGGTGATTTTTCAAAGTCACCCCACTGCTGCTGCCATAAACTATTTTATTTCTGTTTTCACCTTTTTCATAAATTTTCTCATATCCATTTTCCAATAACGCTCGTCCACATCAAACTTACTGAAGTTTGATCATTTATTGAACACATTACTCATATGCTTATATACACATATATCTACACTTAATCTTTACATAATCACACTCATTTTTCACTTGACTACTTTCTCATTAAACACTTCGGAATAGAACGATAATAAATACTCGATGGCTTGCACATACTACTACCTTTGAAGCTAAGATTAATTGGTGCACATAGTATCCTTCACTTAGTACTACACTTGTGACCAAAATCATTCCTTACACATAGTGGCTTGCACATAGTACCACATATATGATCGAAGTTATTGGGTACGCATAGTAGCCTGCACATAGTACTACACATGCGACCCCAACCATATGGTAGATGTAGTAGCCTGTACTTAGTACTACACACATGACCTAAGCCATCATGAACACATAGTAGCTTGCACATAGTACTACACATGTGTTCTAACCCTGAATCATTCGTATCTTTTCTATTCCGAAGGTTCAATTGGGAAATCCCTCACTTTTCAACATTTTACCAATTCATCCATACCCAATTTCAATTCATATTTTACCTCAAGTGAACATTTAATATGCAATCACATCTCATATAATAACAAAATATTATAACATAAGTAAAAACAATATATTATTTACATACAAACTTACCTCGGTGCAAACTATAAAAATTTTGCAATTTAGTCCACAATCTTCTCCTTTCCCCGATCAAGGTCGATTCCACGTCTTTCTTGATCTAAAATAACACATTTAGCTTATTTAATACTCACATGTATCAAAACAGTCCTTAACTCTAACTTTGGTAAAATTACGATTTTGCCCCTAAACTTTTTCATATTTACACTTTTGCCCCAAGGCTCGAAAATTAAACTTTATCCCTAATTCTTATGTTTTAGAACATGCTGATCATTTATTTACCAATAGCAACATCAAATTCTCACTCTAACATATACTTATGAACATTAGGTATTTTTACTGATTATGTCGTTTTACTCATTTTCACTTAAAATCGAGTAGTACAAGTTGTTTAATGATACGCGTGATATGAAGTAATAAAATTTATAAACTATGATCGTACCCAAAACTAACTATTATCACGATTTAAGGCAAGCGCACCTATCAAACAGTAGTATAGCTTAGTGGCAAGACCGAGATATCGTACCCAAGGGAACCAAAAGTACTAGTACTAGCTTTCTTTCTATTATATAACCTGAGAATAAAAGGGGATTTTATTAAACTAAACTAATTATTAGACTAAGCTAAGAATGCACAAAAAGTGAATTGGGGAAAAACTCTTAGGAAAACTGATTGACTTGGACAACACTCAAGGGAGAATCCACCTAGACTTCACTTGTTATCAACTCTTGAACTAGACGATTTATTCACTTGACTTGACTCGTAGAAATCCCTAACTTATGTTAATATCTCTCTCGAGAGTAAAAACAACTAACCCTAGGTTGATTAATTGAAATCTCTTTCTAATTAAAACCCCTAGTGTTGCCTTAACTCGTTCTATGGATTCCCTCATTTGGTTTGACCCTAATCCGACAAATTTTCATCGTCCTATCTCTAGGATTGCGATCAACTCCGCTTAATTGTGTTGGATCTACTCCTATGCAAGGACTTTTGCTCCTCTACATAAGCACATTTGACTTAAATCAATATACCAGAAATATCAATTTAAGAGTTAAAAAACACAATTAAAAACAAATCAAATATTTATCATATAATTCAAGAGACAATAATAACAAGATCTGTCTTAGGTTTCATCCCCCTCAAGTATTTGGGGGATTTAGTTCATAATTATAAAAGAAAACATCTCAGAAGAATAATGATAACAAAACATAAAGAACTCGAAAACCCCTGTAGGAATTTAAAGGGAGATCTTTAGTCTTGAAGGAGAATTCGGCTTCTGAGATGGATCAATCGGCTTCCTTTGGAGTAGTTCCTTGCTTCTACTCTCTGCGTTGGTAGGAAAATAGCACCCTTAGTGGGGAATTAAGCACTGTCTCCTTGGTGGGAGAAAAGGCCTCCTTTGTAGTTGCCTCCTAGGGTCTTTATATAGAGCTTTAAAATGCCTTTCTTAACCCCTAAGTAGCCTTTTCCGAGTGAAATTGAAATTCCTCACGACAGGGACGAGCCCGTATGCCACGCCAGTTCGGATCGAGGCCCAGGCCGTGCTCGAGCCTGTTAAGGTGGCACGGCCATGTGGTCTGGCCGTGCAAGTCAGGGTTGGGCTATGTTTGAGCTTAAGGTGGCACGGCCGTGTGACACGGCCATATGGCAAACCTCCAGGCTGTGTTATTTTAATTCTTTGGCCCATTTTCTCCGTTTTTGGCCCGTTTCTCATTCTTTATACTTCCCTATGCTCACTTGAGTATAAAACATGAAATTAAAGGTTTACAAGCATCGATTTACATAATTCAAAGGGTAATTCATCCAGAAATTGGGCTGATCATGGGGTAAAAATATGTATAATTTATCGCTTATCAAATACCCCCACAATTAAGCCTTTGCTTGTCCTCAAGCAAAATCTCAACTCACAGTTAAGAATCATTCTTCTCAACTTATAATCCTTATCGACAATGTTTCAAACTAATCCACAAGTAATCATACAATGAAAATTCAACCAGAAGAACATTAATGTTTCAAACACTCTAAGTTGAGAATTTTATCACAGAAACACAGGTTTTCTCCTTTTTCCTAAGTAATTACCTTTCAATCAAAATCAACAAGAGTTGACATCCTCACTAAAGATTCACTCTATCTACTCAAAGTGTTTTGGGTTCAAAAATTAAGCACTCTTTAGTCCACTTGAAAAGTTATTACCATAAGCTTGTAGGAAAATCAAATTTCCACCACTATAGATTGATATGACACATCAATCAAAAGGTCTTTCAATGGTTGTAATGGGGCTTTGGTTAGAGGTGTTTGATATGCTCACGATATTAAGTAATAAAATTTATAAAAACTAATCACACCAAAACTAACTAATATCACGATATTAAAGGCAAGCGCACCTATCGAACAGTGGTATAGTTTAGCGGCAAGACTGAGTGATCGTACCCAAGGGAACCAAAAGTACTAATACTTACTTCATTTCTATTATCTAGCCTGAAAGTATAAGAGGTTTGGTTGAAACTAATACTAAAACTAATTAAAGTGCACAAAAAGTAAAATGGGGAAAAACTTTAGGGAAAAGCTGATTGATATGGGCAATACTTAAGGGAGAATCCACCTAGACTTCACTTGTTATTGGTTCTTGACTTAGACGATTTATTCACTTGACTTGATCCATAGAGATCCCTAATTTATGCTAAACCCTTTGTCGGGGAGAAGAGCAACTAGGCCTAGGTTGTTAACTAAAGTTCCTTTATTAATTAACACCCTAGGTTGCATTAATTCGATCCATTGTACCCCATATTAGGTTTGACCCTAATTCGGCAGATTTATGTCACCCTATGTCTAGGGTTGCATACAACTCCGCTTAATTATGGTAGATCTACTCTTAAAATAGGGACTGTTGCTCCTTTGCCTAAGCACATCAAGTTCTTGAAGTAATACTTAGGATTATTAAATCAAGAATGAAGAACACATAATTAAGAACAACTCAAGTATTTATCATATAACTCAAGAATAAATAATAACAAGATTCGTCTTAGGTTTCATCCCCTTCAAGTATTTGAGAGGTTTAGTTCATAATAAAGAAAGAAAACATCTCAGAAGTATTAAGATAACAAAACATAAAGAACCCAAAAACCCCTGAAGGAATTTAGGGAGATCCTCTATCTTGATGTAGAATTCTGGCTTCTGGGATGAATCAATCGACTTCCCTAGGAGAAATTCCTTGCTTTCACTCCTTGTGTTGGCAGAACTATGACGCTCTTTTCTCGAGAGAAAATAGTATATCTTTAGAGTTGCCTCTTGGGGACTTTATATAGAGTTTAGAATGGCTTTCTTAGCCCCTAAGCATCCAAATTCGAGTGAAATTCCTCTTCCTCACGACTAGAACACGCCCGTGTGCCACGCCCATGTACTTCGACAAGAGGCCGTGTAAGATTCTATCGATTAGGGCATGGCCATGTGGCCTGGCCGTGCTTGTTAGGGCTGGACCGTGTGGTCTTCGTATGGCACGGCCGTGTGGTGACTTCTTGGGCCGTGCATTTTCACATTTTGGCTCATTTTCTCCGGTTTTTGGTCCATTTTCCGTTCTTTTCTCTTCCCTATGCTCTTCTGAGTATAAGTATGAAAAGAAAGATTAAGAGCACCAATTCTTACTAAATTGATAATAATCCATCCAAAATATAGGCTAAACATGATGTAAAAATATGTATAATTTATCGTTTATTAAATACCCCCACACTTAAACCTTTGCTTGTCCTCAAGCAAAATCTCAATCCCTAATTAAGAATCATTCTTCTCAACTTACAATATTTATCAATAATGTTTCAAACTAATTCACAAGTAGTGATACAATGAATATTCAATAAGAAGAACATTAAAGATTCAATCACTCTAAATTGAGAATTTTATCATTGAAACATAAGTTTTCTCCCTTCTCTTAAGCAATTATCTCTCAATCTTAATTAACAGAGGTTGACATCCTCACTAAAGATTCACTCTATCCACTCGAAGTGTTTAGGGTTCAAAAATTAAGTACTCTCTAGTCAACCTGAAAAGTTATTACCATAGGCTTGCAAGAAAATCACATCTCCACCACTATAGATTTACATGATACATCGATCAAAAGGTCTTGTAATGGTTGTAACGGGGCTTAGTTAGGGATGTTGTCACAGGCTGCAAAAGAGGGTTAGAATCGAGATTGAACTTGAAAAATCATCTAGCTAGAAAAAATCTCTATCACTGGAACATATTTCTCGAGCTAATTCTTATGATAACATCATTTCTGCCTTGGTAGCCTTAAAATAGAAATATGCAAAAACCATTTGAACTATTATAGATTACAACTGAATACATACGGTTTTTTTTAAGAACAACTCAAGTAAAATACATTGAATATTTACAACCTTACAATATGGAAAAAAGAAGAAAGCTAGATAATAAGTTCAACTTCAAACCTCGACAAAAATAAGGATTAAAGTAATTGAATGGAATTCAACAAAAATGGGTTATAGGTGAATATTAGAGGTAAGTCAAAGAAAAGGTTGTTAGGTTCAATGGGGTTCAGTAGGGGTTAATTTATGGAGGTAGGCTTTTGTGGAGTAAGTGGGTTAAATCCTAGGTGCCTTTATCATCTCGGTATATCAAATCAATGATGTGGTCTCGACATGCATAATCAAAGCAAGTTCTAGAATAACAAATCAGTATTGACTCACTCAAAGCAATAATAAAAGTGAGCACAAAAGAATGTATGCTCAAAAGGCTCAAACATCTCACCAGAATTATGGCTCTTGATGTCAATCCTGCGAATTTCAAATCTCAAGATAGCACTTAGAATTAAGGAAAAGAACTTATGAAAAAAATTGGGGTTCTCAAAAATTTCAACTTATCATACTTGATTCCCTAATGTTTTAAAGTTTGAATAATCAGAGTACAAGCACCTATGTCTTAATTCTCACATATCAATAAAAATCATAAATCAATCAAAATTAATTTCTAATAGGAGGTTGAAGATAATGCAATTGAGAACAATGCAAAATGTTAGAAAAGTTTAGGGATTTCAAAGAGAGTGCAAAGATTTGAAAATATATTTCCCCCCCACACTTAACATGTACATTGCCCTCAATGTACAAAGATAGCATTAGTAGCAATAAAAGTATAAAATCATAAGATAGGAGAGGTATGAAACTCCCTGCTTTTGGATGGATTAGTGAGACGGAGATTGGAAGAGTTGGCAGTTGTGGCAAGGTGTTCCTTTTTCGTAGAGATTTGAGCTGTAAAGCTCCTTTGAAACTACGAAAGTATTTATTAGTCGTAGCAAATTTGGATTAAGAGAAATTGCTCATTAGGGATTGGCCGATATGAAAGATAAAAAAATTAAAATGAAATAAAATATAATAAAATAAAATATTAAAAATACGAATATTCAAATAATGAAGAAGAAAAAGAAAAATTCACTAAAGAAAATAAAAAGAACTGTAAACAAGAAAATAAAAGAGAAAGAGTTAGAAGATGAAAATAGAGATTAGTGTTAGAATAAAAATAAAAATAAAAATAAAGTTAGAAGGAGTAGAAATCTCTAATCCTCATGTGGGTCACGCAGCGGTGGGGTGATGCTCAGGTGCTGGCGTATCTGCTCTAAGGTGGCGTCGATGTAATCGAGGCGCCGGAAGCATTGCTGCTCGAAGTGGGAGAAGCGCTCAGATAAGTCAGCGTGGCCTGCTGCTGCCTGAGATGAGTAGCGATGGGGTGGTGGCTCGGTGGGTGCGTCATCTACTGGCTGTGGTGGTGGGACATCACCAATAATGTCCTCTGGGTCCTCTTCCTCCTAGACGAGTCGAAACTGAAGGGGGTCCCTCCTGGCCTCCGCTCAATCATCCTTATATGTAACATCGTCGCGATGCCTTGGGGAGACATCTGACCGATCAAAGTGTAGGAGGATGTCTGGGCTGCGGTGTTGAGAAGCCCGAAGTGACGAGCCAGAGGCGTGATGTAGGGCCCCGTGGATAGAACGCCTTTGCGGTGCCTCTCCATCTGGTGCTGCGTGGCGTGTGCGATGAAGTATGCGAGGTCAATGACATGTCCGTTCACCATGCACCACAGGAAGTAGACGTCATGAGTGTTAACGACACCTGTGCTCTCTCGTCGACCTATAAGAGTGTGAGCAAGAAGAGCATGGATATACCTCAGAGACGGGACGAGGGCGGTTGCCTTGTTGATGCTGGGGTTATATACGTGCTGTCCAAGGGCGATCTCATGCCAGCAGTCGACGGGCCGGATGTGGATGTGACGAGAAAGGTTGGGGAAGTCCTCGTCCGCCATGAACTACTCGGTGTAGAGCCCAAGTGCTATGCCGAATTCTGGTACGCTGAGACATCGCACGAGGCCTCCTATGGCTCTATAATCCTAGATCGTCAAATCTAGTCATCACCATCTGTAGGTGGAATATGGAGCAGAACTCGAGGGTGAGTTCTAAGTATGTCGGCTCTATAATCTGGAAGAACTGCTTCCATGGCTCTGTTATCAGTAAGGCCCCAACGTCATCCAACAAATGGATTTGCTCAAGGTCGCACCAGTCTATACAGCGGCCCATGGATATAGGGCGGGCTCTGAGTAGTTGATAATGTTCCTCTTGCGAGGCTTGGGCGAATGTGATGAATGGGTGTCGAACCTCGGAGGTGGGCTTTGATGATGAACTCCTTGGCCCTTTTCGTTTTTTTGAGGCGGGGACAGCAGCCTTTCTAGCGCGTGATGATGACATAGTATCTGAAAATAAAATAACAAAAGCATTAGTCCTAAAGATTGAAATTAAACTTAATAGATAATTAAAATATAGAATATAATGGTCCTAAGAAAACATAAACTAAGGATTAACCTGAATAGTAGAAATTAATTATGTTGAAACTTGTAACAAAACTAAGAAATATGGGTATGTAAATATAGTAAATTAGTGACAAAAATGGCATGCAAATATGAGTTTAAATGGCAATGAAAATGAATTCTAAGTGGCAGGCAAAAAATGAAATTAAGTGGCATGCAATCCTAATGTGTTCTATCTAGATTATTCATCCTAATTTTCCTAATTCCATGCTTGATTAAACATCTAAAAATTAAGTAAAATTACATAGTTAGAGAATAAAAATGAAATAGAAATAAATAAAAGAGAAAAATGAGAGAATAGAACCAAATTTGATGTTGCACGGTCGTAGGTTAGTCGTGGGGTGGGTTTACACGAGCGTGGGGCGGTTGATTTTGGGTATAGTGTGGTTTGAAGGCTGTGGCGGCGCTTATGGTGGTTAGGGAGAGTTTGGATGAGAGAGATTTGGGGTTTTGAGTGAAGAAGGGAATGAATAGTCGCTCCTATTTATAGTTTTTGGGTCACACAGGAATGTCACACGCCCGTGTGAGTCGTGTTTTGCCCGTGTCTTTCGAAATCTAGGGGTTTTGGCGCGCCTAGTTCGAAGTACACGCCCGTGGAAATGTTTTACACGGCCATGGGAGATCGGTTCTTCATCACTCACACGGTCGTGTGATGGTATACACGGCCGTGTGCGATCATGTTTATGCTCTACGGCCGTGTGAAATTTGACAGTGTCTTCCACGGTCTGGGAACACAGGCATGGGGATTTGTGCAAGCCCGTGTTGATGCTGCAGGGTTCCCACGGCCATGTCGCACGGTCGTGGGAAATTGTTGGTAGCCCGTGTTGAAGTCAAAAGGTCGCCACGGCCATGTCGCACGACCGTGGCAATTTATCGGCGGCCCGTGTTTTGGGAAAATTTGTGCTCTTTTTATACACGGCCTGGGTACACAACCGTGTCTCTGTTTAAAGGGTTCACACAGCCTGGGAGACACCCGTGGGACTGGCCATGTGGTCCTAAATCTCTGCATTAAAAAGGGTTAGTGTGATGCATGAAAAATACTAAAAACAAGATAGATGAAAAATTACTAAGTTAGTGCTCGGGTTGCCTCCCGAGAAGTGCTTATTTAGAGTCTAAGCTCAACTCTACCTGGATGTATCACGAAGGGATTTCGTGGAGCTGAAGCTCCTCCCTGTAGTCTATAGAATTCTCACCTTTGTAGTGTTTAAGCCTATGACCGTTTACCTTGAAAGTACCGTGGGTTGGGTGAGTTACCTCAATCGTGGCGTATGGAAATACTTTTATTACCGTGAAGTAGGGTGTATCACTCGTATGTTCTTTTGAATTTGAGCTTTGTGGATCGTCTTCCCCTAAAATTACCTTATCTCTCACATTGAGTTGATCTGTTTGTCCCTGATGGTCGTCTTGGTGATGCTCCGTTTTGGTGTGGCATATTTTGGGCTTTTGGTTAAAGTTCAGCCACTCATCTAGTTCCCCGATCTAGAGCATTCACTTTTCTAGTTCATCTCCTGTAGGTGAATTTGCCATTGTTTGTGTTGTCTTTATATGAAGTGTGTCCTGCACAGGAATTTGTGTGGTGAGTTCAGTGTTTTTACAGGGACTCAAATCTCTATTTTTGTCTGTAGTTTTAACTGAGTTGTGAGCTTGTATGGTGACTGTATCATCACCTATTCGTAATTAGAGTTCACCTGTTTCTAAATAAATTTTTGTTCTAGCAGTTACTAAAAAGGGTCGCCCTAAAATTAAGGGTACATTGCTAGCCTCGTCAATGTCTAAAGCAACAAAGTCAACTGGGAATATAAATTTATCGGTTTTGACAAGTACATCTTCAATTATTCCCTTAGGTGTCCTAATAGTTTTATCAGCTAGTTGAATGCTCATCTTGGTTTTCTTAGAGGTTCCAAAACCTAGTTGTTTAAACAGGTTATAAGGCATGACATTTATGCTTGCCCCTAAATCAGCTAAAGCATTTTTTTCCTTTAAGCTACCAAGTAAACAAGGGATAGTAAAACTATTTGGATCTTTTAGTTTGGTCAGTAGTTTATTTTGTAGAATAGCTGAGCAGACTGCATTGAATTCCACATGAGATTTCTCCTCTAGCTTCCGCTTGTTTGTCAAGAGTTCTTTTAAGAATTGAACCGCGTCTGGCATCTGCAAAATTGCTTCAACAAATGGTAAGTTAATGTGTAACTTTTTTAAGAGCTTAAGAAACTTACTGAATTGTTCATCTGTGCGGTCTTTCTGTAGCACTCTTGGGTATGGTATACGAGGCTTGTGTTCATTGATGTCTGGCTTGTTGTAGCTTGCCTCTACCTTACCTTTACTCACCTTAGGTTCCTCACCTAACTTTGGGTCGTCTTTGGTTAATGCCTCCTCATCTGTTGTATTTATGACATGAAGTTGCTTTTTAGGATTGGTCTCAGTGTTACTTGGAAGTCCACCTTGTGGTCTTTCTGATATTAACTTGGCAAGTTGACCAATTTGATTCTCAAGGCCTTTGATTGATGCTTGCTGGTTCTTTAATGCCGTTTCAATGTTCTGGAATTGGGTTTCTGACATGGCCATGAATTTGGTAAACATCTCTTCAAGATTGGGCTTTTTCTCCTGTTACGGCGGTGGCTACTGAAATCCCTGAGGGGGTTGTTGTCTTTGATTCCCTTGACCTCCCCAAGAAAAATTGGGATGGTTTCGCCAACCTGCATTATATGTGTTACTATATGGATTATTTTGAGATCTAAAATTGTTACCCATATAATTGGCCTGCTCGATTTTTGTGCCATATGCAGAAGATGAGTAGTCTGGAGTGAACATATTTGCCTGAGTTGTGTCGCACTGCATTACTGCTTGTGCGTGCGTAAAACCAACAAAATGATCAAACTTTTTATTTAAAAGTTCTACTTGGTTAGAAAGCATAGTGATAGCATCAATATTATAAACGCATGCAGCTTTCGTCGGCTTTGTCCTCGTGACTTGCCACTGATAATTATTCAGTGACATCTCTTCAATAAATTCATAAGCTACTTCTGGTGTTTTGTTATTGATTGTTCCTCCTGTGGCGGCATCGATCATTTGCCTTGTTGATGGATTCAAACCATTGTGAAAGGTTTGAACTTGGAGCCATAAAGGTAGGCCATGATGAGGGCATATTCTCAAAAGATCTTTGTATCTCTCCCAGGCATCGTAGAGTGTCTCTAAATTCATCTGCACAAAAGAAGAGATATCGTTTTGTAATTTAGCTGTTTTAGTTAGAGGAAAATATTTAAGTAAAAATTTTTCGGTCATCTGTTCCCATGTGGTGATTGAGCCTCGTGGTAAAGAATTTAACCACTGTTTGGCTTTGTTTCTCAAAGAGAATGGAAATAGCCTTAGACGAATGGCATCATCAGAAACGCCATTAATTTTGAAGGTATCACAAAGTTCCAAAAAATTGGCTATATGGGAATTTGGATCTTCATCCTGTAAACCATCAAACTGCACTAATTGCTGTATCATCTGAATAGTGTTAGGCTTTAATTTAGAATTATTAGTAGCAATAGGAGGTCGAAGAATGCTAGTTTGGGTACCAGCCAAACTAGGTTTAGCATAATCATACATAGTGCGAGGAGCTTCTTCTTGATTTGCTGGTGGCGCGACTATTGCGGGAGGTGGTGGAATGTTTTGATTTGCTTCCATCTCTGGTGTAGGTTCTGGCCTTTGTTCTTGGTCTTGTTCTGGATATTGTAGGCTTCGTCTGATCTCTCTGTGATTTCTGCGAACTGTTGCCTCTAAATCTTCGTCAAAAAGTAATAGTCCTGTTGGGTTGTTTCTAGTCATAAACTAGAAATACCTAGAAGAATAAAAATAAATAAAAATAAAAATAAAAATAATAAAATAAAATAAATAAAAACTGAAAATAGATAAATATAGTAATGGCTAAAGTAATAGAAATCGAGTTTTCTTAATATTTCAGATCCCCGGCAACGGCGCCAAAAACTTGATATGCTCGCGATATTAAGTAATAAAATTTATAAAAACTGATCACACCAAAACTAACTAATATCACGATATTAAAGGCAAGCGCACCTATCGAATAGTAGTATAGTTTACGGCAAGATCGAGTTATCATACCCAAGGGAACCAAAAGTGCTAATACTTACTTCCTTTCTATTATCTAGCTTGAAAATAAAAGAGGTTTGGTGGAAACTAATTCTAAAACTAATTAAAGTGCACAAAAAGTAAAATGGGGAAAAACTTTAGGGAAAAGTTGATTGATATGGGCAATACTTAAGGGAGAATCCACCTAGACTTCACTTCTTATTGGATCTTGAGTTGGACGATTTATTCACTTGACTTGATCCGTAGAGATCCCTAATTTATGCTAAACCCTCTGTCGAGGCGAAGAGCAACTAGGCCTAGGTTGTTAACTAAGGTTCATTTATTAATTAACACTCTAGGTTGCATTAATTCGATCCATTGTACCCCATATTAGGTTTGACCCTAATCCGGCAGATTTATGTCGCTCTATGCAACTCCGCTTAATTATGGTAGATCTACTCTTAAAACAGGGACTTTTGCTCCTCTGCCTAAGCACATCAAGTTCTTGAAGTAATACCTAGGATTATTAAATCAAGAATGAAGAACACATAATTAAGAACAACTCAAGTATTTATCATATAACTCAAGAATAAATAATAAAAAGATTCGTCTTAGGTTTCATCCCCCTCAAGTATTTGAGGGTTTAGTTTCTGGCTTCTGGGATGAATCAATCAGCTTCCCTTGGAGTAATTCCTTGCTTTCACTCCTTATGTTGGCAGAATTATGGCACTCTTTTCTCGAGAGAAAATAGTTTATCTTTAGAGTTGCCTCCTGGGGTCTTTATATAGAGTTTAGAATGACTTTCTTAGCCTCTAAGCATCCAAATCCGAGTGAAATTCCTCTTCATCACGACTAGAACACGCCTGTGTACTTCGACAAGAGGCCGTATGAGATTCTGTCGATTGGGGCACGGTCGTATGGCCTGGCCGTGCTTGTCGGGGCTAGACCATGTGGTCTTCGTGTGGCACGACCGTGTGCCACGGCTGTGTGGTAACTTTTTGGGCTGTGCGTTTTCACATTTTGGCTCATTTTCTCTGATTTTTGGTCCATTTTCCGTTCTTTTCTCTTCCCTATGCTCTCTTGAGTGTAAGATATGAAAAGAAAGATTAAGAGCACCAATTCTCACTAAATTGATAATAATCCATCTAAAATATAGGCTAAACATGAGGTAAAAATATGTATAATTTATCATTTATCAGTGTTGTCACAAGCTGAAAAAGAGGGTTAGAATCGAGATTGAATTGAAAAATCACCTAGCTAGAAAAATCTCTATCACTAGAACATATTCCTCGAGCTAAGCCTTATGATGACATCGTTCTGGATTTGATAGCTTATAGTAGAAATATGCAAAAAATATTAAACTATAACTAAAATATGAATTACAACTGAATTAACTGTATATACCATTTTTTTTAAGAACAAATCAAATACAATACTTTGAATGTTTACAAACTTTATAAACTAAACAAGAGAACAAAGCTAGATAATAATTTCAACTCAAATCTCGACAAAAAAATAGGGATCAAAATAATTGAATAGAATTCAACAAAAAAACGGGTTATAGGTTAATATTAGAGGTAAGTCAAAGAATGGGTTGTTAGGTTCAATGGGGTTCACTAGGGGTTAATTTATGAAGGTAGGCTTTTATGGAGTAAGTGGGTTAAACCTAGGTGCCTTTATCATCTCAGTAAATCAAATCAATGATGTGGTCTCGACATGTATAATTGAAGCAAGTTCTAGAATAACAAATCAGTATTGACTCACTCAAAACAACAATAAAAGTGAGCACGAAAGAATGTATGGTCAAAAAGGCTAAAAAATCTCACCAAAATTATGGCTTTTTGATGTCAATCCCACGAATTTCAAATATCAAGACAACAGTTAAAATTAGGGAAAATAACCTAGAAAAAATTTAAATTCTCAAAAATTTCAACTTATTATGCTTGATTCCCTAATGTCTTAAAGTTTGAATAATCAAAGCATAAGTACCTATGTCTTAATGCTCAACATATCAATAAAAATCATAAATCAATTAGAATTAATTCCTAATAGGAGATTGAGATAATGTAGAGAGTGAAAGTAAGAATTCGAAATTTTGAGAACAATACAAAATGTTAGTTGTAAAAATTTTCAGGGGTTTCAAAGAGAGTGCAATGACTAAAAGTAAGTTTTCCCCCCACACTTAAGATGTACATTGCCCTCAATGTACAAAGATGCATTAGTAGCAATAGAAGCATAATATCATAAGATAGGGAAAGAAGTGAAACTCCTTGAATAGGATGAATTCCTTGAGGTGGTGGTGGCTATAGAGTGTCTGGGACAAAGGAAGGTGCGGAGGTAGATACTCTGGTGGTGGTAGCAGTTGTTTGTTCACAACTGCTATGTTGAGAGGGTATGTTTGTCGGTATTAGGTGGCTAAGGTTCCCATTAGATTTTGGATTTGAGCTGTAGAGCTCTTTTGAAACTATGAAGGCATTTATCAGTTTTAGGGAATTTGGATTAGCAAAGTGTACTCGCTAGGAAATGGCCAATATGAAATAATGGAAATAAAGAAAAAAATAAAAATAAACTAAGTTCTCAAAATACGAAAATTAAAATAATAAAAAAGATAAGATGAAAGAAAAGAAAAAGGAAAAATAAAAATGAAAATAAAAGAGAAGAAAAGAGGATTTGGAAGTCCTAATCCTCAGATGGTCCGCTAGGTGGGGGCGGTGATGAGATGTGTAGATGCTGGCATATCTGCTGAAGAGTAGCGTCGATGTGGTCGAAGCGTTGAAAGCATTACTACTCAAATCGTGTGAGGCACTCAGATATGTCAGCATATGAAGCTACTGCATAAACTGGGTGGCGAGGGGGTGGTGGCTCAGTCGGTGCCTCCTCTGATGGTGGGACATCATCAGTAATGTCCTCGGGGTCCTCCCGCTCGACATCTCAAAGTAGATGGTATTGTGGAGGACCGGTTCCACGTCGACGTTGAATCATCCTTATATGTAGCATAGTTTGGATGCCTTGTGGGGACATCTGGCCGATCAGTGTATAAGAGGATGTTTGGGCCACGGTGTTAAGTAGGCTGAAGTGGCGGGCCAGTCGAGTGATGTATGGGCCCATAGAGATCACGCCCCTATGGTGTCGCTCTGTTTGGTGCTGGATGGCATGGGCAATGAAGTAGGCGAGATCGATCACATGAATATGTGCCATGCTCCATAAAAAGTAGGCGTCGTGGGTGTTGACGACGCTAGTTCTTTCGCGTCTGGCTGTCAGTGTGTGTGTGAGTAGGGCATGTATGTACCTCAGAGATGGGGCGAGATTGGTCACTTTGAAGTGACTAGGGTTGTATGTAGGCTAGCCAGGGACTAGGGTGCACCAGCAGTTGACTGGAGAGATGTGGATGTGGCGGTGGAGCTCAAAAAGGTCCTCTTCCTCCACGAACTATTTGGTGTACAGGTCGAGTGCTGTACCAAACTCTGGTACAATACGTTGACGAACGAGGCCTCTTAAACGGAATTGGATCGTCCCTGGATCATCGTGTGCTAATCACTGTCTGAAGGTGAAATGTGGAGCAGAACTCTAGAGTGAGTTCTAGGTAGATGGGCTCCACAATCTGAAAGAATTGCTCCCATGGGTCCGTCGTTAATAAGGCCCGAACCTTGTCAGCTAGGTGGACCTGCTCTATTGCAGCCCAGTCAATGCACCTTCTGACTCTGAGAGGTTGTGGCTGTAATATCTGAAATAACTCCTCTTCAGAATTCTGCAGGAATTGGAGGAATGGGTGTCGGACTTTGGCAGTGGGTCTAGAAGAGGAACCACCGGGCCCTTTACGCTTTTTAGAAATAGGGGCGACAGCTTTCTTTCCGCGAGGAGAAAACATGATTCCTAAAAACAAAACGGAAAAAGGAATGCATTAGTCCTAAAAATTGGAACTAAAAATATCAGTTTTTAATAAGCTTAAACGATAATTTAAACAAAACGTATTGTATTGGAATGTTGATTGCACCAACCTAGATAACTACTCTAGATCGGTAAAGTGGCAGCCAAAGAAGAGGTCTAAATGGCATAATGAATTTTTCTAGAATGATCATATTAAATGAATGAATCTTCTATCAACAATAAAGCAAATAACTAAATGAATGAGATAATGAACAAATAAATAGATAAAATATATTAAAATTAAAGAGAAAAAAGTGAGAAAAGGGGAACTGAATGGGTGGTTATGAAGCGGAACACGGCTGTGGCGAGGTTACACGGGCGTGGTGGTGCTGTTGAAGCCGGCGACAACGCTAGAGAGGTAGTATAGGAGTTGGGTTGAGGGATGTTTAGGGTTTAGGTGAGGAAGAAGGTGAATAGTGGGTTGTTTATATAGGATTTTGGCGCGCCGAATTCGTGTCACACGCCCGTGTTCATAGGGCGTGTTGGTGCACACGGCCGTGTCGCATAGCTGTGTCTGTCGATGTTTGCTTCTCCCACGGCCGTGTAGATGGTTACACGCCCGTGTCTAAATTGACAGGTTCAACCACAGTCTTGAGGCACGGGCGTGTCACACGCTCGTGTTGAATTAATAGGTTTGGCCACAGCCAATTGCATGGCCGTGGCAAGTTATCGAAGCCCGTGTGTAGGAAGATCTTACCCTGTTCATACACGGCCATTTTACACGGCCGTGTCTTTGCTCGTAGTAGCCACATGGCCTTAGGCACGCCCATGGGCATGGCCGTGTGGCTCGAAAAACTTGCATCCAAAGGGTTAATTGGTGTATTAGATAGCCTAAATAAAAGAATTTACTAAGTCAGTGCTCGGGTTGCCTCCCGAGAAGCGCTTGTTTATAGCCTAAGCTCGAATTTTCTCAAGCTTGTTCGGTCACGGTGGCTTGAAGAGTTGATACTCTTCTATCCTACTTTCAATTTCATTATCAACGTAAGATTTAAGTTGAGTGTGATTTACCTTGAAAGTGCCGAGTGACTCAAGTTTTATCTCGACTGTACCATAAGGAAAAATTTTCATTACCGTGAAGTAAGGTGTATTACTTGTATGTTCTTTTGAATTCAAGATTCAAGGATCGTCTTCCCCTAAGATTACCTTATCCCCTACCTTGAGTTGATTCGTTTTTACCTAAGGGTCGTCTTGGTGATGCTCTGGGTTGCTGTAGCATATTTTGGGCTTTTCGTGATAGTTCAGCCATTCATCTAGTTCCTCAATCTGAAGCATTCGCTTTTCATGTACGTCTCCCTTGGATGGACTTGTCTGTGATTGGGTTGCCTTTATGTGGAGTGTATCAGCATACAACTCCACATGAGATTTCTCATCTAGCTTCCGCTTGTTTTCCAATAGCTCTTTTAAAAACTTAATAGCATTTGGCATCTGCGAAAGAGCTTCAATAAATGGTAAGTTGATATGTAATTTCTTTAAGAGTTTAAGAAACTTACCGAATTTCTCATCTGTGTGGTCTTTCTTTAACGCATTTGGGTATGGGATATAAGGTTTATACTCTTTGATAGTTACTTTTTTGGAGCTTACCTCCTCCTTACCTTTACTTACCATAGTCTCCTTACATGGCTCTAGGTTGGTTTTGGTTAACCCTTCCTCATCTATTGTATCCACGGCATTGAGTTGCTCCTTAGGGTTGGTATCAGTGTTGCTTGGTAACCCATCTTGCGGTCTTTCAGAAATTAGCTTGGCGAGCTGGCCTATTTGAGTTTCGAGTCCTTGAATGGATGCTTGCTGGTTCTTCAATGACGTTTCGGTGTTTTAGAAATGAGTTTCTGATACGGTAATAAATTTTGTGAGCATTTTCTCACGGTTTGGCTTTTTCACTTGTTGGAATGGTGGCTGTTGAAATCCCGGAGGAGGTGGTTGTCTTTGGTTTCCTTATCCTCCCATGAAAAATTAGGGTGGTTCCGCCAACCTGCATTGTAAGTGTTACTATAAGGGTTATTTTGAGCTCTAGAGTTATTACCCATATAGTTGGCTTGCTCGGTTTCCATGCCATGTCCATAGGAGGAGTAATCTGGATTGTGCATGTTTCCTTGAATTGAGTCACACTGCATCACTGGGTGTACCTGCGTAGAACCAACAAAGTTGTCAATCTTTTTATTAAGAAGTTCTACCTGATTAGAAAGCATATTGACTGCATCAATATTAAAAACTCTTACAGCTTTCTGTGGCTTTGTTCGCATGACTTGCCACTGATAGTTATTCAGTGACATCTCTTCTATAAATTCGTAGGCTACTTCGGGTGTTTTGTTATTGATTTTCCATCGGCGACTGCATCGATCATTTGCCTTGTTGAAGGATTCAAACTGTTGTGAAAGGTTTGAACTCGTAACCCAAAGGTAACCCATGGTGAGGGCACCTTCTTAAGAGATCTTTGTATCTCTCCCATGCGTCGTAAAGTGTCTCTAAATCCATCTGCACAAAAGAAGAGATATCATTCCGCAATTTAGCTGTTTTAGCTGAAGGAAAATACTTAAGGAAAAATTTTTCAGTCATTTGTTCCCATGCAGTGATTGAGCCTCGTGGTAGGGAATTTAACCATTGTTTAGCTTTATTCCTTAGGGAAAAAGGGAATAATCGAAGGTGAATGGCATAATCAGAAGCACCATTTATTTTAAAAGTGTCACAAAATTCCAAGAAATTAGCTTAGTGTGAGTTGGGATCTTCATCCTGTAAACCATCAAACTGAACGAATTGCTGAATCATCTGAATAGTGTTAGGTTTCAGTTTAAAATTATTTACAGCAATAGTAGGCCTAACAATGCTAGATTCGGTGCCTGCTAAATTAGGTCTAGCATAATCATACATAGTACGCGGAGCAGGATTTTGCTCAACAGGATTTGCGACTACTACAGGAGGTAGCTAATTATTTTGATTTGCTTCCATCTCTTCAGTAGGTTCAGGTTCTTCTTCTTGTCTTTCTTCTGGATATTGCAAGCTTCTTCTTATCTCTCGATGATTTCTGTGAACTGTAGCTTCTAAATCATCGTCAAAAAGCAGTGGTCCTCCCGGGTTTCTTCTAGTCATAAACTAGAGATACCTAGAAGGGAAAAGGCAAAGAAAATTAAAATAAATAAATAAAACAAATAAAAATAAAGGTTGAAATTAAATAAAAATAATAATGGCTAAAGTAATAGAAATAGAGTGTTCCTAATATCTTAGTCCCCCGGCAACGACACCAAAAACTTGATATGCGTGATATGAAGTAATAAAATTTATAAACTATGATCGTACCCAAAACTAACTATTATCACGATTTAAGGCAAGCGCACCTATCGAACAGTAGTATAGCTTAGTGGTAAGATCGAGATATCGTACCCAATGGAACCAAAAGTACTAGTACTAGCTTTCTTTCTATTAGTTAACTTGAGAAGAAAATGGGATTTTATTAAACTAAACTAATTATTAGATTAAGCTAAGAATGCACAAAAAGTGAATTGGGGAAAAACTCTTAGGAAAACTGATTGACTTGGACAATACTCAAGGGAGAATCTACCTAGACTTCACTTGTTATCAACTCTTGAACTAGACGATTTATTCACTTGACTTGATCCGTAGAAATCCCTAACTTATGTTAATATCTCTCTCGAGACTAAAAACAACTAACCCTAGGTTGATTAATTGAAATCTCTTTCTAATTAAAACCCCTAGTGTTGCCTTAACTCATTCTATGGATTCCCTTATTAGGTTTGACCCTAATCCGATAGATTTTTGTTGTCCTATCTCTAGGATTGTGATCAACTCCGCTTAATTATGTTGGATCTACTCCTATGCAGGGACTTTTGCTCCTCTACATAAGCACATTCGACTTAAATTAATATCCCGGAAATATCAATTCAAGAGTTAAAAAAAAACAATTAAGAATAAATCAAATATTTATCATATAATTCAAGAGACAATAATAACAAGATCTGTCTTAGGTTTCATCCCCCTCAAGTATTTGGGGGATTCAGTTCGTAATTATAAAAGAAAACATCTCAGAAGAATAATGATAACAAAACATAAAGAACCCGAAAACCCCTGTAGGAATTTGAAGGGAGATCTTTAGTCTTGAAGGAGAATTCGGCTTCTGAGATGGATCAATCGGCTTCCTTTGGAGTAGTTACTTGCTTCTACTCTCTGTGCTGGTAGGAAAATAGCACCCTTAGTGGGGAATTAAGCACTGTCTCATTGGTAGGAGCAAAGCCCTCCTTTGTAGTTATCTTCTAGGGTCTTTATATAGAGCTTTAAAGTGCCTTTCTTAGCCCTTAAGTAGCCTTTTCCGAGTGAAATTGAACTTTCTCATGACAGGGACATGCCTGTGTGCCATGCCCATACAGATCGAGGCCCAGGCCATGCTCGGGCCTGTTAAGGTGACACGGCCATGTGGTCTGGCCGTGCAAGTCGAGGTTGGGCCGTGTTCGAGCTCAAGGTGGCACGGCCGTGTGACATGGCCGTGTGACATGGACTTGTTGTTTTCATTTTTTGGCCCATTTTCTCCGTTTTCAGCCCGTTTCTCGTTCTTTTTACTTCCCTATGCTCACCTGAGTATAAAACATGAAATTAAAGGTTTACGAGCATCAATTTACACAATTCAAAGGATAATTTATCCAAAAATTGGGCTAATCATGGGGTAAAAATATGTATAATTTATTGTTTATCATTTAACATAATTTCAGACTTCTTATTGTATAATAAAACATCAAAATAAAGATATTTCACCTATGGGTATTTTTCCAAATATTAACCATAGGTTAAATTATTGCTAGAATAAGCTAAATTAAATTACCAGGACTCTAAAAACGTAAAGAACATTAAAAACGGGGCTAGAACGGGCTTACTATAAAGCTTGGAAGATGAACAAACCCTAGCCATGGTGTTCCTTGCTACATTCGGCCATGGAGAAAAAATGAAGAAGATGATAGCTTTTTTTTCATGTTATTTTGACTATATTCATTAATTAAGGCATTTTACCAAAATGCGCTTCAATACCTTACTTACCAACCATGTCTATTTTTGTCTATGAAAACCTAATGGTATAATTACCATTTAAAGACCTCTACTTCAATTATGCTCTTTAATTTAATCCTTTCCTATCTAGAACTCATATTTATCAACTTTTTCAAACAAGACCTAATAGGCAAATTAGACATGTAATTCATAAAATTTTCTATCGGTACTCTAACACATGCATCTAATCACTTGATAAATTATAAAAATTAATCAGAATAAATTTTTCTACTTTAAATTTGTGGTTTCAAAACCACTATTCCATTTCAGCCCTAAATTGGGCTGTCACAACTACGATGAGGCTCCCTATGTTGCTGATCATTTGTAGGTCTACTATTAGGAGTTGGTTTTGGAACTATTTCTGTAGGGTTTTGCATATTTCCCAAAAGTTCCTTGTGTACCTTTTTAATTCAAGATTTGAAGTCATTCATGTAACTTTCTTCAAGTAAAGTAGCATGAGTTAAGACTATAATAGTTTGCTCTTTTGGGTTATAAAACAAGTGATTGCGTGATATTTATGATGGTTAAGTAATAATATGATCGTACCTAAAAATTAACTATTATCACGATAAAGGCAAGCACACCTATCGAATAGTAGTATAGTTTAGTGGCAAGACCGGAATGTCAAACCCAAAGGAGCTAAAAGTACTAGTAATAACTTTCTTTCTATTATCTAGCCTAGAAATAAAGGGAATTTGATATAACTAATTAAATTAAACTAATTAACTAAGAACACAACAGAGAGAAAATTGGAGAAATTACTTTTGGGAAAACTGATTGATTAAGACAATACCCAAGGAAGAAACCACCTAGACTTCACTTGTTACTAGACTCTGAACTAGACGATTTATTCACTTGACTTGATACGTAGAAATCCCTAAATTATGTTAATATCTCTTTCGAGACTAAGAACAACTAACCCTAGGTTGATTAACTGAAATTTCTTTCTAATTAAAACCCCTAGTGTTGCATTAACTCGATATATGGATTCCCTTATTAGATTTGGCTCTAATCCGGTACATTTTTGTCATCCTATGTCTAGGATTGCGATCAACTCCGCTTCATTGTATTGGATCTACTCTTAAACAGAGACTTTTACTCTTTTGAATAAGCTCATTCGAATTGAATCAATATCCTAGAATATTAACACAATGATTAATAACACAATTAAGAACAAACCAAGCATTTATCATATAATTTAGAAAATAATAACAAGATCCGTCTTAGGTTTCTTCCCCCTAGGTATCTAGGGGATTTAGTTCATAATTATAAAGGAAAACATCTCAAAATTGGGAAAACAATAAAACATAAAGAAAACCCAAAAACCCCTGAAGGAAAATTGAAGGGAGATCTTCAGCCTTGATGGAAATCCTACTTCTAAGATGGGCTGTTGGTTAATATTGAGGGTAAATCAATAAATGGGTTATTAGGCTCAAGGGGGTTCACTAATGGTTAATTATGAGGGTAGAATTTTATGGAGTGAGTGGGTTAAAACCTAGGTGCCTTTATCATTTTGGTATATCAAATCAATGGTGTGGTCTCGGCATGCATAATCGAAGCAAGTTCTAGAATAACAAATCAATATTGACACACTCATAGCAACAATAAAAGTGAGTAAGAAAAAATATATGCTCTAAAGGCTCAAAATCTCACAGAAATTATGGCTTTTGATGTCAATCCTGTGAATTTCAAACTTCAAGATAATACTTAAACTTGGGGAGACAACCTAGAAAAAATTTTAAGTCTCAAAAATCAACTTATCATGCTTGATTCTCTAATGACTTAAAGTTTAAACAATCAAAACATAACCCCCTATGTTTTAATCCAAGACATATCAATAAAAATCATAAATCAATCCAAATTCATTCTAGTAGTGAAAGCCAAGATTCAGGGATTTGAGAATAATGCAAAATTCAGGGATTTTTAGATAATGATATAATTTACCCCCCACACTTAATATACATTGCCCTCAATGTGTAAAGATGGATCTTAAAAAAATAAAGGCAAAGGATCATAAGACAAGGAGAGAAGTAAAACTTCCTGAATATTGGATGGAATCCTTGAGTTGGAAGTGTGGAAACTTGATTCTGAGGTATATCTGTAGCTAGGGCAAGAGTGAGGTTGGAGGAGGTAACTCCGGTGGTGATAGAGGGTACCAATCTATAATTGCTGCGGAAAACGAATATTATACTTGGTGTTGCGGTGGCTATGGTCGTGGTTGAGTAGGACATGGCGGTCGTGGAGTAGTTTTCCCATTAGAGTTGGATATTCCTAAGTAATAGTTTGCTTTGGAGTTGTTTGTAACTGTAATAGCATCAATAAATCTTTAGGAAATATAAATTAGCACGGTTACTCATGAAGAAATAGCCAATATAAAATGTTCATTAAAGACTATGCTAAATTTTTAGAGCATAAAAATTGAAATTGAAATAAAAAAGAAAACTAAAGCTAAAGAAACCTAAAAGTTATAAGAAAAATAAAAATGAAAATAAAAATAAAGATAAAGACAAAAATAAAGACAAAGATGAGAGGAATTGGAAGTCCTAATCCTCAGATGGTTTGCGAGGTGGGGGCGATGATGAGATATGGAGATGCTGACATATCTGCTGTAGAGTAGTGTCAATATGATCAAATCGCTAGAAGCACTGTTGCTCGAATCGAGTAAGGCGCTCAGATATGTCAGACAATGAAGCAGCCGCATGAACTGGGCGATGGATTTGTGGTGGCTGAGATGGTGGCTCCTCGTGAGTGGGAGGGACATCATCAGTAATGTCCTCTGGGTCCTCCTGCTCAAGGGATTAAAGTAGACGGTACTGAGGAGGATCATACCCATGACGTCGCTCGATCATCCTCATGTGTAGCATGCTCGAAATGCCCTGTGGGGACATCTGGCCAATGAGAGTGAGTGAGGATGATTGCGCCACTGTGTTAAGAAGGTCGAAGTGGTTAGCTAGTCAAGCCACATAAGGACCCATACAAATTGCCCCCTTCCTATGTCGCTGTGTCTAATGTCAAATGGCGAGGGCAATGAATTAAGTAAGGTTGAAGACGTGCCCATGCGCCATGCTCCATAGGAAGTATGCGTCGTGGGTATTGCCGATGCCGGTACTCTCTCGTCGGTCTGTCAATGTGTGTACAAGGATAGCGTGAAAGTACCTCAATGATGGGGAGAGAGCTGTCACCTTGGAGTGCCTACGGTCGTAATAAGCTGAAGCAGGGACCAGGGCCCTCCAACAGGCAGAGAAGGAGTAATGAATATGTTGATGGAGCTCAGATAGGTCTTCTTCATCCATAAACTCCTCGGTATAAAGTCCCAATGCGACGCTAAACTCAGGGACACCCAACTATCGTACTAACCCGCCGAGACAGAACTAGATTATGCCTGGGTCGTCAAACTGTAACATGATCGTCTGTAGGTGGAAGGTAGAACAGAGCTCAAAAGTGAGCTGTAAGTACGTCAGTTCAACGATTTCAAAGAATCACCCTCATGGTTCAGTAGTAAGAAGGGCCCGAACCGCGTCTGATACTTGGCCCACGCCCATGTTCTTTGGGTGTGTTAGTGCACACGGCCATGTTGCACGACCGTGTACTACTTTGTTCGCTTCTCCCATACCCGTGTTCTCCTTCGCACGCCAGTGTTTAAGTAGTCAGTATCGACCACGGTTAATGGACATGAGCGTGTCGCATGCCCATCTTGATTTTGCAGGTTCAACCACGGCATATAGGCACAGGCGTGTCACATGCCCGTGTTGTTTTAATAGGTTCGCCCTTGGTCTATAGGCATGCCCGTATTTTGTCTTTCCCACGCTAGTGTTCAATTAGCAGGTTTACCTACGGCCATATCGCACGACCGTGGCGATTTGTCAAATCCCGTGTCTCTTCCTTGGGTTTGGGGAAATTTTGCTCTGCTTTCACATGGCCGTGTCACGCGGTTGTGTCTCCACCCATGGTTTGTCCACGGCCTTAGGCATGCCCGTGTACCTAGCCGTGTGGCTCTGTAAAACCTGCGTTTTAAAGACTTAGTTAGATGTTATGAATTAAAGTTAAAGAAATCAACAATGTTAGTGCTCGAGTTGCCTCCAGAGAAGCACTTGTTTAAAGTCTAAGGTCGACTTTGCCTTGTGTGCGCCTATGAGGGTTCATGAAGCCTAATCTCCTCTCTATCATTCCTGAAATCTTCACCTCTATAGAGTTTAAGTCGATGACCTTTTACCTTGAAAGTGCCGTGATTCGGATGTGTTACCTCGACTGTGCCGTAGGGGAAGACAATTTGAACTATGAATGGGCCTGACCATCTCGATTTAAGTTTTCTAGGGAATAATTTGAGCCTCGAGTTGTAAAGAAAGACAAGGTCGCAAACTTCAAACTGCTTAGGTTGCTTTAAACGACTGTCATGGCATCACTTTGTTGCTTCCTTGTACAATTGAGAGTTCTCGTATGCATTGCTGCACCATTCATCTAACTCGTTTAACTGCATTAGTTGTTTCTCACCTACAAGTTTAGGATCAAGATTCAGAAATTTGATAGCCTAAATTGCCTTATGTTCTAATTCAAAAGGTAAATGACAACTTTTCCTAGAAACAAGTGTATAAGGTGATGTTCCTATTGGAGTCCCATAAAATATCATCTACCTTCATCGCCCAATCCTTTCTATTTGATTCTACCATTTTTTATAGGATTCATTTGAGCTCTCTAATGGCTACTTCAACTTGGCCACTAGTTTGTGGATGGTAAGGGGTAGCTATTCTATGGTGCACTCCATATTTCTTTAGAACTTTATCGAACAGAGCATTACAAAAATGAGTACCCCTATCACTAATAATTACCCTAGGTGTTTCAAATCGAGAGGAGTTTTTTAGAAATCTTACTACCATTCTAGCATCATTAGTAGGTAAAGCTTGGGCCTCCACCAATTTCGACATATAATCAACTACTACTAAGATGTATTTATTTCCGAACGAACTAGGGAATGGACCCATGAAATCAATACCCCATACATCGAATATTTCACATGAAAGTATATATGTTTGAGGCATTTTATCACCTTTAGAGATATTACCTATCCTTTGGCATTTATCACAAGAAGTAGCATACCTGATGGCGTCTTTAAATAGTGTGGGCCAATAAAAACCTGATTTGAGTATTTTGTGAGTTGTCTTAGTCCCATTGTAGTGTCCTCTGGTCAACCCTGAATGGTAGTGTTCTAAAATTCTATATGCTTCTGTCTTAGTAACACATTTTTGAATGACTTGATCTGCACATATACGAAAAAGAAAAGGATATTCCCAAAAGTAGTTTTTCACATCAGCGAAGATTTTGTTGATGCATCAACCCTTTTGGGGTTATGTTAGCTGCTAAATAATTTGCAATATCAGCAAACCAAGGTACCTTAGAATTAGATACAAGCAAGAATTGTTCTTCAGGAAACGCATCATTTATTTCGACCTCGTCAAGTTCCTTAATATGTGTATTTTCGAGCCTGGAAAGGTGATCTGCCACATGATTTTCAGCCCCCTTTTTATCATGTATCTCCAGATCGAATTCCTGTAATAATAATATCCATCTTATTGGTCGAGGTTTTGCATCAGACTTAGTTAAAAGATAACGAAGAGTGGAATGGTCAGTATAAACGATGACTTTAGACAATATCAGATATGGTCTAAATTTGTCAAACGTAAAAACCATAGCTAGCAATTCTTTTTCCGTAGTAGTGTAATTCTCTTGAGTGGCTGTCAAAGTCTTGCTAGCATAATATATTGGCTGATAGTGTTTGTCTCTTCGTTGTCCAAGAACTGCACCTACTGCAAAGTCACTCGCATCACACATTAGTTCAAAAGGTAAATTCCAATTCGGTTCAATTATAATCGGAGCATTAGTTAATTTCTCTTTGAGAGTGTTAAATGCTTTTAAACATTCCTGATTAAAATTGAAAGGCACATCTTTTTCTAGTAATTTAGTTAAAGGCTTAGCTATTTTAGAAAAATCTTTAATAAATCTTCTATAAAAACCAACATGTCCTAAAAAGCTTCTTATAGCCTTTACCAAATTAGGGGGAGGTAGTTTTTCAATGGTTTCAATCTTTGCTTTATCAACCTCAATCCCTTTACTAGAAATTTTATGACCTAACACAATACCTTCGCGAACCATAAAATGGTATTTTTCCCAGTTGAGAACAAGATTTGTTTCTTCACATCTTATTAAAACTCGTTCTAAAATTTAAGGAAAAGATGGAAAGAGTTACCGAATACCAAGAAGTCATCCATAAACACCTCCATAATATCTTCCACAAGTTCGTCAAAGATGGCTGACATGCATCGCTGAAAAGTAGTAGAAGCATTCCATAATCCAAAAGGCATTCTACGAAAGCAAACTTACCGTATGGACATGTGAATGTCGTCTTCTCTTGATCTTCAGGAGCTATAGGGATTTGGAAATAGCCAGAGAGTCCGTCCAAGAAACAGTAGTACATATGTCTTGATAGTCTTTCCAACATCTGATCAATGAAGGGCAAGGGGAAGTGATCTTTTCTGGTGGCATCGTTCAATTTCCTGTAATCAATGCACACTCTCCATCCTATGACTGTTCTCGTAGGGATTAATTCATTTTTTCATTGGCAACAACAGTCATGCCTCCTTTCTTAGGAACAACCTGCACATGACTTACCCAAACACTGTCAGAAATAGGATAAATAATTTCGACATCTAGAAGTTTAATTACCTCAGCCTTGAAAACTTCCTTCATGTTGGGATTTAGTCGTCTTTGAGCTTGCACACACGGTTTGAATTTGTCTTCCATCAAAATTTTGTGGGTGCAAAAAGAAGGACTGATCCCTTTAATGTCATAAATTTTCCAAGCTATGGCCTTTTTATGTTCTCGTAATGCTTGCATTAATTGCTTCTTCTCCTTAGGTTGCAAGTTTGAAGCAATAATTATCAGTAGCATGGAATCGTCTCCCAAAAATGCATATTCCAAGTGTTTAGGTAATTGCTTGAGTTCTAGTTTGAGAGGTTCGTCAACTAAAGGCTTTTGTCTTAGTTTATCATTAATCTCAATGCTCTCGTAATCTATTTGTCTTGGAAAAGGTTCGTTGGAGTTTAAATCAATTATTAACTTTTCCATTTCAGTGGTGACTTCATCCTCTCCCCCACCTTGGGTGAGACACAGTTCCAACGTGTCTTTAAGAGCGATTTCCTAAAAAGAGTCTTGAACAGAATAGTCAATAGAATCAATAAAGTAACAGGAATCGTCTTGTTCCCTAGAAAATCGCATAACATCATAAATTTTAAATACAATTTATTCATCACCTACCCTAAGAACAAGTTTACCATCTCCCACATCTATGACAGCTCTAGCGGTAGCTAAAAATGGGCATCCTAGAATTAAAGGCACTTCAGCATCCTCATCCATGTCAAGCACAACAAAATCAATAGGGAATATAAATTTATCTACTTTAACTAGCACATCTTCAATAATACCCCTAAGATATTTAACAGATCTATCAGCTAATTGTATTCTCATCCTAGTGGGTTTTAGTTCCCTAAGACTGTAACGCCCTAATTTTCGGGTTTCTTTTAGATTAATCATTATCTGTTAAAATGTTTAAATGCTAGTAATTAGGTGTGAGATGCATGTCTGGGGTGTGTTAATGGGCCTATGGAAGGCCCATGAGTTGGTTAGAAGCTCGAAAAAATTTTGTATTTTTTTGACTTAGGAGATAGGGGACCAGTGAAAGTAAGGGTTTTAAGAAGTTGTATGCAAAACATAGCACAAATGAGTCAGTGGTAAAGTGGCAAGGGAGACGCCACTGAGCTCCTTAAAAGGTGGCGCCTAAATGAGCTTAGGGGTCAAGGGTTCAAGCGCCAGAGGTTGCAAAGGTAGTGTTTTATTTTTTTTAGCTTGAGCAGGTAAGAGTTTGAAGCCGAATGGAACTCTGCTTGGAGGAGATTTGAATCGGTCAAGGAGTAAATCGTGGAGGAGGTTGAGGAGCAAATCAAGGAACTTCAAATTTTGAAAAGAAGCAGCCGATTTTGGGGCTTTGCAAATGCAATTCGGCTAGAGGGAATTAGTGTTAGCATTTCGGCAATTAGTTCTAGTTGGTGCCAAATTCCCCTTAGTTCTATTAGGTGTTTTAGCCGATTTCCTTAGGTGACCATTCTTTTGCCGATTTCTTCAAGTCCATTTGGTATTTCTTTTAGTCACTATGTTCCTCCTATCACATTAGCTAGCCGAACCTCATTCCACTCTTGTGCCGTGTTTTCTCCTGTAAAACCGATTGCTCACCTCCTTCCCTACTCAATCGCAATTCTTTGGTCTTTTCTTCTTTCATTCTCCTCCATTTCTCCTCTTCTATTAGTCGTACCTCCATATTTCTTATTTTGCTTTTATTTTGGAAGTCACAAAGGTTAGCAAACCCCATTGCCGATTCTTGTTTTGACCGAAACCCTCTGCATTATACTGATTTCTTAATAGCCATAAACTCCTCCTCTCCCTTTTCTTTGTCGATATTGTCTTCCATAACCTCTTGGCCGAATCCTTGCACCATCACTCTCTCTTTTCTTCTTTCATTTCTTAAAGTCTCTTATTTCTTATTGAACCGAATACCTTGAGGACCAAAACCTTATCTCTTCTTTTGGAAACCGAAAACCTCTATACCTTGTGGTGCTTTAAGCCGAATTCTAAGTCATCTTTTATCCCCTCTGGTGGTGGCAAGTGGAGCTGTTGTAGATCGTGGTTAGATTGGTAAGTACCTTAAGACTTATTTCGTTAGTTCTTTAGGATTTAACCTATAAGCCGAAACCCCTTATGGGGAGGCTAACGTTAGTGACTAAGGGCTTTTGGCCGCTCTCTTTTGGTTTGATTATGTTAGTGCGATCAAGAGGCTGTGCAACTAAGGACTCGGAAGGCTAAACATGTTTGGACTCCAAGATTTAGTCTACAATCGGTAGGAAGGGGTAAGATTTCAAAGTTGGGCCATGTTAGCCGATTTTTAGTACTGAGATTTTGGGTTAGTGGTTGAAGATTATTAAGCTAACAATGAGATATGGTTCAATAGGGTTCGTTCGTGGATTTCGCCAACGTTTCAACAGTAACAGGTGTGTAACGTATCTCCATCATAGACTAGGATGGCTAAAGGCCTCATTAACCGAAAACTGTGCTAAGTGACCGATTGAAAGTGACCGAAAAGTTATCTTGGAAGGATCTAAGAGTAGCCGAATACTCTATTATGATCACACTGGGAATCGATGGTGACGAAATTGCAAAAGGTGCAGTTTCGGGCGTTTTGGTAAGTTAGGCTTCAATGGGCCAAAGTGGGCCCAATGGGCTTTTGAGCCCAAATCGGTAAAATGACTGTTAAAACTTTCTGGAAACTTGAATAATAAAACATGGTAAAGATTGGTAAACTAAACTTAAAATTGGGCTTAACGGACTTATCGACAATATTGGACCTAGTAAGACCCATTAGGGGTTTTAAGCCTAAAAGGGTAAAATTGGACTTGTAGTGGAAATAGACTTCGAGGCAAGCTATGGGCTAGTAACTAAACGGATGTGCATAAAAACTCTGAAATATGGTAAAGAACTAAAATATCCTTAAATATGGGAAATTACCAAAATACCCCTAGGTGTAAAAAGACTATTATACCCCTAGGGTCAATTCTGTATGAAATGTATGACGTTATGTATCTGCGTGAGTTAACTATTAATATGAGTACATCTGATGCATGAGATGCTATATGTTGCATGCTAGTATGATTACATCTGTTGCATGGGGTATGGGTTTATGATGGAGGAAGCGTTCTGGCAGCCTCGCTGCAAATCTGGTGGCCTCGCCACATATTTATATCTGTTCTGGTGGCCTCGCCACAATATCTGTATCTGGTGACCTCGTCACAATATCTGGCAGCCTCGCTGCAAATATTATCTAGCAGTCTCACTGCAACTATATCTGGCAGCCTCGCTGCAAATATCTGTGGTGTGTAGCGGTTGGGTGGGTCGAGTAGTCTCCCCACATGGTGTAAGGCTGGTATGGGGGTGTTAAGGATGGATTTGGGTTGGGTTTCTGTTTGCATCATATATATGTATATCTGATCTGTTTCTGCTATGGGCCTATGGGCTTAACCTGATTTCTGTAATGGGCCAAGGCCCAAGTAAATCTGTTTCTGAGGCTTGATCTGTCACGGCCTATGGTTGAGATAATGTTGCACACTGAGTTGTTGAAACTCACCCCTTTTTTTTATTTCATCTCTACAGGTAACGCTCAACCATAGTGGGCTTGGAGCTGCGAGAGATTTGGAGTGGCCACAACAACTGCAATAAACTGGTTTCCGTTTATGGTTTTTTTTAGTATTTTAATATTACGTTATTTTTGGGTTTTTAATGTGTAATAAGGCCGCTATTAAATTCTCTTTATGGGTTTTAACTTTCTAAATGATTTGATTCGTACTTTATCGAAACTGCTAGATATAGGCTGCGCGGGTTTTCAAAACCTTAACAACGTTTTCAAAATTTAAACAAACTTGAATAAGGACAACCTAAGGTAGTGTTAACAAGAACTTTTCTCACCTTGCTAAATTTTACTAAAATATCCTCTATGTGTCAACATGATTAAAAGGTTATAAGAGTAGTTTAGGATCATGTGACACACCAGAACTGGTCATAACGTCCAGACCGGGTTTGGGGTGTTACAAAGACCTAGTTTCTTGAACATTTTATAAGGCATTAAATTAATACTAGCACCTAAATCAGCTAACACCTTTTCAATGTTTAAATTACCAATTAAACAGGGTATAGTAAAACTTCCTGGATCTTTTAGTTTGGTTGGTAATTTGTTCTAGAGGATGGCTGAACATTCCTCTTTGAGTTCCACTGTGGATAACTCTTCCAACTTCTTTTTATTTGTTAAAAGTTCCTTCAAAAACTTTGTATACGTGGGCATTTGCGAAATAGCTTCAACAAAAGGTAAGTTAATATGTAACTGTTTAAAAAGTTTAAGAAATTTACCGAATTGAGCATCCACACGGTCTTTCTTCAACTTTGCTGGGTATGGGATGGGTGGTTTGTATTCTTTGAGCACTGGTGGGGAATTCTCCTTGGGTTGAGTCTTCTCAACTTTCTCTTTGTCAGGCTCTTATGGCAACTTATTTACAGGTTCAACTAGTGTTGTTCCACTCCTTAATGTAACTGCTTTAACATGTTCCCTAGGATTAGGTTTAGTGTTGCTTGGCAAACTGCCCTGTGGTCTATCGGATATCATTTTAGCGAGTTGGCCAATCTGATTTTCAAGTCCTTGAATTGAGGCTTGCTATTTTTAAGTGCTGTTTCAATATTTTGAAAACGAGTTTCTGATATTGATATAAATTTCTCCAATATCTCCTCAAGGTTTAGTTTGTTTTCCTATTGATTAGGGGGTTGCTGAAATCCCGGAGGGGGTGGTGGCCTTTGATTTCCTTGATTCCCTTGACCTCCCCATGAAAAATTTTGGTGATTTCTCCAACCTGCATTGTAAGTGTTACTATAAGGATTATTTTGATGTCGAGGATTATTACCTATATAATTCAGTTGCTCGTTGTCCATGCAATGTCCATAGGGTGGGTACTCAGGATTTGCGCCATACTGCATAACTGAATATACCTGCGTAGAACCAACTAAACCATCAATCTTTTTAGTCAAAAGTTTTACCTGACTGGAAAACATAGCGACTGCATCAATATTGAAAACACAGGTAGGTTTTTGTGGCTTTGTCCTCATGACTTGCCACTGATAGTTATTCAGTGACATCTCCTCTATAAACTCATAAGCCTCTTCAAGTGTTTTGTTATTTATGGTTCCATCGGTAGCTGCATCAATCATTTGCCTCGTTGAGGGGTTCAAACCCAGGATTTTGATTCACAGGATCTGCAGCTACCACAGTAGGTAGTGGATTGTTTGGATTTGCCTCCATCTCTTTGGTAGTGTTGGTCACAACTTCTTGCTCTTGCTCTATGTACTGTAGGCTTCGCTTTAATTCTCTTTGATTTCTATGAGCTGATCTTTCTATTTCACTATCAGAAAACAAAGGTCTGACGGGTTCTTTCTAGTCAAAAACTAGAGACACCTGTCAGAGACAAATAAAAGAAAGGAAAAATTAGTAAATAAAAGAAAAATAAAAAGTAAGTTGCAATAAAAGTAAAAATGGCTAAAGTACTAAAAATCAAGTGTTCCTAAAATTTTAGTTTCCGGACAACGGTGCCAAAAACTTGATTGCGTAAAATTTATGATGGTCAAGTAATAATATGATCGTACCTAAAAACTAACTATTATCACGATAAAGACAAGCGCACCTATCGAATAGTAGTATAGTTTAGTGGCAAGACCGGAATGTCAAACCCAAAGGAACTAAAAGTACTAGTAATAACTTTCTTTCTATTACCTAGCCTAGAAATAAAGGGAATTTGTTTTAACTAATTAAATTAAACTAATTAACTAAGAACATGACAGAGAGTAAATTGGAGAAATTTCTTTTGGGAAAACTGATTGATTAAGACAATACCCAAGGAATAATACACCTAGACTTCACTTGTTACTATACTCTAAACTAGACGATTTATTCACTTGACTTGATCCATTGAAATCCCTAAATTATGTTAATATCTCTTTTGAGACTAAGAACAACTAAACTTATGTTGATTAATTGAAATTTCTTTCTAATTAAAACCCCTAGTGTTGCATTAACTCGATTTATGGATTCCCTTATTAGATTTGACTCTAATTTGGCAGATTTTCGTCGTCTTATGTCTAGGATTGCAATCAACTCCACTTAATTGTGTTGGATCTACTCTTAAACAGGGACTTCTGCTCCACTAAATAAGCTCATTCGAATTGAATCAATATCCTAGAATCTTAACCCAATGATTAATAACACAATTAAGAACAAACCAAGTATTTATCATATAATTCAGAAAATAATAACAAGATCCGTCTTAGGTTTCATCCCCCTCAGGTATTTAGGGGATTTAGTTCATAATTATAAAGGAAAGCATCTCAAAATTGGGAAAACAACAAAACATAAAGAAAACCCAAAAACCCTGAAAGAAAATTGAAGGGAGATCTTCAGCCTTGATGGAAATCCTACTTATGAGATGGATCAATCAACGTTCTCCGAGTAATTCTTTGCTTTCTACTCTGTGTGTCCCCTTAGCCCTTTCCTCGGGTGTTTATATAGACTCTGGAATACCTTTCTTAGCCCCTAAGTAGCCTTTTCCGCATGAAATTAAAACAAGTCACGATAGAGACACGCCTGTGTGACACGCCCGTGTGATTCAGGCTCAGGCCGTGTTCAAGGCTATTAAGTTGACACAGGAGTGTGGATACACTCTAATTTTGCCCCATTTGGTCTGTTGTTGGCTCGTTTCTCATTCTTTTCACTTTTCTATGCTCACCTAAGTATAAAACATGAAATTAAAGGATTAGGAGCATCGAATTCCATAAATCCAATGATAAATTATCCATAAATGTGCTAAGCATTGGGTAAAATTATGTATATATATTATGGTTTATCAACAAGCCACCCTTTATTCCTTTTGGATATCCTACAAACATGCACACTTTTGTTTGTAAGTCCAACTTCTTATCATCTTTATTCAATACGTGGGTTGGGCATCCCCAAATCCTAAAATGATTAAGATTTGGATTTTTCCATGCCAAAATTCATATGGGGTCTTTTATGCTTCCTTAGTTAGCATATTATTCAGAGTATAGCAAGCCTTTTGTACAACGTATCCCCAAAAAAGAGATTAGTAGCTTTGAATAACTTAACATCGAATGTACCATGTCTGACAATGTTTGATTTCTTCTCTTTAGCATGCCATTCTGTTGTGGAGTGCTCGACGTGATTAAATAAGATAGAATCTCATTCTCTATGAGATACCCTAATAACTCATTAAATAAATATTCCCCACCTCGATCGTACCAAAGTGCCTTTATGGGTAATCCTAGTTATTTCTCCACTTCTGCATGAAACTTTTTGAATTTATCAGAGGTTTCACAATTGCAGTGCATCAGGTATACATACCTGTATTTAGAATAGCCATCAATAACAGTTACATAGTACTCATAACTACTTTTTGCATTAACGCTCATGGGGCCACATATGTCAGTGTGCAAAAGTTCTAGGGGTTTTTCGATCCTCATTCTTTTTGCATTAAAAGATTGCTTAGTCATCTTACCCTCCAAGCAAGATTCACATTGTGGAAGATCAAATTTTGTAAGGGAACTTAAGATGTCATCTTTCACTATTTTAATGAATCTTTCTCGGTTAATATGACCAAGCCTCAAATGTCAAAGGTATGCCTTATTAGAGTGAGAAGTTTTAAGTCTTTTATTCAATATTTCAATCTCAAGTAGTGTGTACATCTTTGGTTTGATGAAATAGAGATTATTTGACATCCATCCATTACAAATAAGATTGTGATTTCTAAATAGTGCAATTCCATTATTAAAAGTCATGGTCAAGCTGTCTTTATATAAACATGAAATAGAAATTAAGTTTCTTTTGAAACTTGGTACACAGAAAACATCTTTTAAAATAATATTTTTAAAATTATTAAAACAAATATGTACATCTCCTACTGCTTTAGCTACCACAGTTGTATCGTTCCCGGTCCGCAACGATAAGCCCTTATCTCTAAGATCTTTCGTCTCTTCGAACCTATTCAAAGAAACACAAATATGATTAGTGGCTCCCGAATCAATAACCCAATGGTCTATTGAGTCCTCTACTAAAAAAGTTTCTATCATCATGAGTTTCGTACCTTTGCCTTTGGTAGCCAGGTATTCTTTCCACACTTTACAAATTTCCTTAAAGTGTTATTTCTTGCTACAGAAGAAGCATTTAGACTTAGATAAGTCTTTTGGCTTTCTGGTTCTCTTCCTTTCCACTTGTGGTAGCCTAGAGACCTTAGCCTTGTCTTTATTAGTGTGCTTTCTCTTCCCTTTTGAGGAACAAGCGACAACTATATTCGCTTATACTCTTCGAATCGCCTAACCATTGTTCAACATCAACTCAAATGATTTATTTCCTTCATGAGTTGTGTAAGCATCAGGATTTTGTTGCCAAGGTTATATGCAGCTTGAATACCAGCAAAATCATTGGAAAAGTTTTTGAACACCATCTCAATTTGGCTGTTTTGGTCCAACTTGGCCTCATTGTTCGCGATGTCAGAAAAGTAGCCCATAAGAGTGATCATATGGTCTTTGACTGGAGTGTTAGGTTTTTTCTAGGCATTTATTAAGCTAGTTATAGCAGACTGTCAAGCCAAGGAAGCTTGGCCTCCAAACATGTCTTCTAGCTTATGTAACTCCCCGAATTTTAGGCTTAGGAAAAATGGGCTTCGTGTATCAAAGAAATTTGGATTTTTGTTGGTCAAGAAAAAAATTTCGCAATTTCATGTTTGGTTTGTTGGTTAAGTGATTTGGAGTGCTTGGGGATGTCTGAGAAGTCCTGGGTTCCAACCAGGACTTTAACAAAAATTTTAGTTTTTTTTCATTATGTGGAATTGGCGTCACATGGAATGGTTTATAAATATTTTTGGTTAAAGCTTGACATATAGAAGCAGGTGGTCTAGTGGCTAGGAGCATTGGGTAGCAAGGAGTGATCCAAGATTCAAGTCCTAGCCTTAGCATTTAATTTTTATTTTTGCATATATGGGCATGGAAGCTGGCATTTAAACCTTAACTTTATTTGGGAGTGATTTACGACACAAAAAGAAACTGTGGAAGAGTGGAAAATGGTGTGTTGGGCATTTGGAAAGGAGCAGGTTCGAATCCCATAGTCAGGTGAAGTTTTCATTTTTACTTTTGAATAAACCGTGGCCTTAGCAGGTAAGACTTATAATCTGTTGTAACCAAATTATAGCACAAGATGAATTGCGGTGCAGTGGCCAGTAGCTTGTATGGAATTGGAGGGTAGGAGTTTGAGTTGTTCAGTGCGAAAAAGAGGTTTAATTTTTGCTACTCGTGTAAGAAGAATTGAAGCTAGCCGAATATGGTAAGTGCTGACTGGTCAAGTGGTGGGATTTTGAATGGAAAGCTGCTGTTCAGTGAAACAACTCAAGTGGTGGGAAGGATCATTGATTGAAAATTTGGATTGAGGGCTGGCATAAATCAAGTTGCTAATAAAGGTTTGTTTGTGGAAAGAATCGGTGGAATGTGGGACTTTGTTGGTCCCTTTGGTCAAAGGTGATTTTGTTGCCTAGTTTAGGTGATTAGGCTAGGATATTTTGGCATTTGTGGAGGTGGAGGGATTTCTTTCCTTTTTTTTTTCTTAGCATTGATTGAAAGGCACCATTTTCTTGCTCAGCACAAAAGTCTTGTGTCCTGGTTTTGTTTTTTTTTTCTCCCCTCTTGCACCTTCTCTGCTCTTTTGGATTTTGCAACATCGAATGCACCATTGGTCACTTTCTCTTCTCTTTTGACTTTGCAAACATAGAATGCATCTTTAGTCTTGGTCCTCATTGATTCTTTCTACTCCATTCTCTTCTCCATTTTAGCTGAATGTCTCTTTCTTTTTGTTAAATTGAATACTCTTCTATTCTCCTTCTCTGGCCGAGTCATTATCCCTTAACTCTTTGTCTTTTGTTCATTCCTTTCTTAACCAAGTTGATCACATTCTCATCTTGTTGGTTTTGAAGATTGAAGGTAGGTACGGTATGTGTATTTTGCTTTCTTTTCTGTTTGGGCATATCTAGGAAAGGTTGAACCTCCCTTTCTCCTTTTCTTTTGGTTTCGATCGGCCATAGGTGTTGTACCTTTGGACCGACGGTGGCTTTCTCTTTCTTTTATGGATTTGTTCTAGCCTCTTGTAGGTACTTCCTAGCAATCAGTTTCCTAGAGGGTGAGCAAGACTACACTTAAGGTAAGTGTTTAATGTTGAATGTTCCTATTTGGGTAGTGGCTGAATAAGGATTGTTGCCTTTGGGGGTAACTTTCAAATTTTTGGATATGTGACTAAGCATTTTGGTTTATTAAGGTTGGTTTGTGGTTCAGGCATTCGGCCAAGGGCAGATCATTGATTAATATATAGCGATTTAAGTGTATTTGGCAGGTTTCGTCACTCAAGTGGAAGAGGTAAGGATGCCAATTATAAGATTTGGTAGTTAGACATGTATAAGGTTTATTTTGTTTAGATAACTAACCGGACATTACGATTGATTTATAGGTCCTGCAACGTGAGGTGATCTTTTGTTCGCAAGTCAGGTGTGTTAATCACACAATTAGATTTCGAAGGCGAGAGGCCGAATTGTTAAAGTCGGAAAGCCGACGAATCAAACGTTGGTCACATGGGTGTGCTAGCACCCATGTGATAGGCCGAGGCCATGGATTGTGGCCCTACATCGAAAAACAGCTATCACAAGCGGTTTCGTGAGTTGGGCTGAAACGGGTCGAACGGGCCCAATGGGCCATGGGCCACTAAATGGGCCTTAGGTCGTAATTGAGTTTCTGGACTGTTTGGCCACACGTGTCACTAGATGACCACGGGCCTACTGATGGGCCTTCATATACTTAGGCCCACATTGATAAATAACTGAAACACTCCTAAGGGGCGAAATGACCAAAATACCCCTCGTGGGTAAAATGCCCTTTTTGACCCTATATGATGTTTGAATGATTATGCATGCTCTATTATATATATTTATATGTGTGGATATTCTGTAGTATGACATAACATGACACTGAGTATGTTGCATTGCATGGGGGTTGGATATATGATTATGGAGGAAGTGTACTATTCTAGCAGCCCTGCTGCATTTTTATCGATAGTGTCGCATCGTTACTACACTGTGTTGGCTTCTAGCCTAATATTCTAGCAGCACTGCTACATTTTATGGATAGTGCCACATCGGTACTACACTATGGAGTGCAAAGTTGGGTACGTTGATTATATCCCCACATGGAGTGATGGGTTGGACGGAGATGGAGTGTAGAGGATGGTTGGGTAGGATTCTGATTGCATGCTATATTGTTACCGTAATGGGCTTAGGCCTATTGATTGTGATATGCTACTGTAATAGGCTCTAGCCCAGACCGATTCTGTTATATTGTTATTGCTGGGGTTACACACTGAATATTCGTATACTCACCCTTTTATTTTACTGTATAGGTAATTCCGAGGCATAGGCGATTCGATGCTACGTGGGACTAGGAGGTGGCCACACTTTGCTTTTACACTGCTTTCAGTTTTCATTTACTTTAATTATGGTTTTATTTTGGGTTTGTAATAAGGCCGCTATTTAATTTTTCTTAAATTTTGGGTTTATTTGCTTGTTTAAAATCTGTTAGCTCTAGAGCGCGTTTTACAAAATGATATCTGTTTTCCAAAAACTACGTTTTCACAACAAACGAGAAATCAAGCAAAGCTTCCGTAATCATTATGTTTTGTTTTAGTAAACTACTTTTATAATCTGATTAATCAAGGGTAACGAAATGATGTTTCCTTCAAACCTTAAAGAAACAAGGGGTTTTTACAACAAATCTAGTTATAGTGAAACACGATTTCGAGACACTCCAATGTGACACTACCAAATATGGCCTTAACGTCTGGGCCGAGTTTGGGTGTTACAGCTTATCTAGAATTACTTTATCAATCTTACAGCTCTCCAATTGTTTATACAAAATATTGGTCATGCTTGCCAGCATATAGCAATGAGCTATCTCATCAAACTCTTCCCAGCATTTTTTAGTCTTAGCTTGAGTGACTGGATGGAACTTAGTATCGAGAATTGTTTTAAGTTTCTCATAGCTCAAGACAATTATCAAGTTCCTTTTCCATTAATTATTGTTATTTCCTTTTAGTTTATTTTCAGTGAGTATGTTCAATAGCGGAGTTGGTGCCATTTTCTAACTGAAAATAAAAATAATCATATATTAATATCTTTGTATTAAACAAATGTTTGAAAACCTTTTGCAACATTACGATATGCATTAAGATGATGGATGCGTCTTGCATTAATGTAACACCCCAACACCTGGTCCAGACGTTAAGGTTATCTAGCGTGTCACATGAACGTTTTATTTGAAAACCTTGTTTTCATTGAAAACCCTTCTTATTTAAAAATTGTTGCCATTTAAACCTTGCATAAAATCTCAAATTTTGTTTGGTTATTTTCAAAACGTGGTTTATTAAAAACTATTTTCCTGTAAAATGTTATTAGTTTGCTGTTATATATTGAACCAAAATCAAGAGAGTTGCGGAAGCATTTAAAAACGATGTTTTGCGAAAACATAGTGTTGTTTTAAAGACAGTTGTCATTTTTGAGAAAAAACAGTGATCAAACTTTAACAAATATAAACCTAGAAAATAAAATACCAAAGCAAAAAATAAATACCAGAGAGGCCTTATTACAACCCAAGTATCACTTACTGCACAAGTTACCCATATGGGCCCATAGGCCCATTAGGCCCATTTCGGCTCATCGGGGCTCATAACGGCCCAAAGGCACAAAAACGCATGCAAAGGCCTTAACAGTTTATTACCCACCATCAGTGGACTCGATTCGGCCCACAGGCGCTCGCACGCCCATAAGCCCTTGAAATACCGTCATTTCGGTATTTCGACTTTTTTGGCTTTTGCCAATCTATACTACAGAAGGGTGTGGTTACACACACCTTCGGCTTCAAGGTCGATCAACAGAAAAAGGGTTTGATACACACCTGAAATATCACTATTGTCGCAACATCTCTAGATCACAACACCTAAGAAATATTACGAACCATATAAGTTAGATCTATGATAGATCTAGAACTAAAGTATTGAGATCACTTTATTATACTTATTGTTACTTACCAAACCACCCAACGCCAAATCCTCCTTTGTTCTTTGCCCAACGATTTCCAAAAGACTTAACCTTAACCAAAGCAGTTAACCATTATAACAGGAACCATATTCCTTAATAAACAAACATTACTAAAGTATTTACCACAAGTGAAAGAACTATGCAATCGACCTAGACCCCAATCTTAAAGCTGCCCAAGTATTTACAAGAGATCTTCAGATTTAAAAAAAGAAAGCCTAGTATAAGAGAGAATAACGAACACTATATTTGGTCAAAGCAAGAGAATCAATGAAGAAGACTATGATGATGAGTATTCGGCTATTTGAGAAATTCGGTCTACCGACAAATGAAAATTGAAGAATATTGAAGCAAAGAAAAGAAGAAGGAGAATAGCTTCGGTTTTAATAAGATTCGGCTAGACAAATGGCAAGGTTTGGCTAATTGGAATAATGTCTGAAAAGAATAAGATTTGCGAAAGATAAAATAAGAAAAGAGAACAATTGAGAACAATTCGATGACGGACTTTAAAAAGAGAGAAACACGATTTCGTGATGAAAATGTTGAAAAGAAAGAAAGATTTAGATGGAAAAAAAAGTGAAAGAATTTGGCTAAAATAAACAAAAAGAAAAATAAGGATGAAGTTGAGAACAAAAGTGACCTCAAATAGTAAAAAACAATACACGGCCAAAATAAAATAATCACTCAAGAGACAAAGAAAAGAAACACCTAAACAAATTCGGCTCCTAAAGCACCAAATGCCGAAAGCATTCCCACCAAATCCAAATGCCGAATTTGCATTAGCAAGGTATCCCATTCGGCTAAAACACTATCCCTATGTATTTTGTCATTACCACAGTTCTTATCTTTAATAGATTAACTGTAGATCATCTCATACATATATATATCACAATTATATCATAAATAATTATTAAACAAATATATAAAGAGATGGGTAATAAAATAAAATTTTCAGCCAAGGTTTCCATGGTTCTATATCTAGAAAATAAATGAAAATCCAAAAAAAAATTACATAGTTTTTCACCACAAGGCATTCTTTATGTCTTCGACCGCCATCATTCCATCTTCTCCTCGTCATGGACTTATTTTTGGAAAAAATACATTTATGTCCTATGTTTGTTTCTGCCTCACAAGAATTCTATAAATTAAAATTAATCCTACGTGGAGATGATGGTCCACGGTCTATTTCCTAAGAACCAAAACCTTGGAAAAATTAATAATTATATAACAAATATATAATATTGCATTCAGTCACATACATTCCCCTAAACATGTGAATAATTACAAGAATGTCACATCTTATCAAATATTAATAAAACAAAATGAAGAGAGAGATTTGGTCTTGGTTTACACTATAAACATAGCACAACCTTGCATTCTAATACAGATTGTTAAAAAACTGGTTTTAAAACGATTTTCTTGCACAACGAAAAACTAAAATTTTGAAAATTAAACTAAAATTTTGAAAATTGATCTGTTTTGTGATATTTATAGCAATAAAAGTTAACTAAATTCGTACCTATGTTTTTGGCTTAACAGACTTTCCTTGTTCCCAGCTTTCAACCAAATGATATTCTCCGTTATTCTCGTACCATGAGCTGCTTCGACTGTGGGCTCGAACCAAATGAATTGAAACATAGAATTGGAAAAAGATTTCTATCATTTAGGGGTGAAAACGAAAAATTCTCTCTTCTTAGTAGGAGCCAGCAAAATTGTTATGCCAGAAAAAATATATGTAATAGTTAAGAATAAATTCTCTCTATTTTTTGACAGAATAACAATCACTAAAAGTTGTGTGAATAGCTCTACCGATGCTATCTATTTATAGGAAGAGAAGGTAGAACCTTTTTTAAGTTGTAGTGGTTCATTTCAAATAGAAAAACAACATCGTACTTAGAATAGGACTAGGGTGGATGGCACATCCTAGTATTCCTACTAAGGGTGCCGCCCCCTTTATGTCCATGAGGGGTTTTTGGGCCTTTCTCACATCGAGTCCAATTACGAGTATTTATTGGGTCTTTTTGGCTCAATAGTTTGCAATATGATCCAATTGATTCAAGTTTTCTATTTCCCAAAATAAATTTTAATATTTATATATAAAACAAATTTCCCATATCTATTTTACTCCCAGCAAAATTTTGACAATTTTACCCTTGGTAAAATTTTGATGATTCTGCCCCTAGTAAAATTTTGAGAAAATATATTCAATATTTCACAAATCAATATGTTCACTATAACTGATTTGTTTATTTTCATTTTCAGGCTTCAAAACAGCCCAAAAACATAGCCTCATTTTTCGAAACATTTTTTAAGTAATCCATATAAGATTGCAAATGAATCATTTCCATTTCTATTTTTGGAAACTTGCATTCATTTCCAAATGATTTTATTTCTCCATTTTGGAGAAAATCATAATCATTCTTGAATGTTTCTCATTTCTTTTTTCATATTCACTTCGTTCATTTTTATTCAAAAACACAATTTATTTCTGGTTTCAACGAGCTAGTAGAGGGACTGATTGGACATATGTAGTTAAGGCTCAAATGATTTATAATGAAGTTCTGAATTTTTACCTATTAATTATAAACTCATTTAGTCATGAAGTCATTCCACACTACTATCGTGATTGAGCTCTCCCGAACGACATACCATTTCGAAAGCTACTACTCAGTACTCGTCTAATGACCTTGTCATAAGTGTGTTACTCTTATAGGATATCCTTGATCTCTTTGGGATAATATACGTTCTCCTAATATGAATCTATCTTATCTTATGGTAATCATTACATCTTCCTTCATGAAAAGTCAATCACTATCAAATAGTGATCAAGTTATCCATCACAAAGACAAATAACCTGTGGCCACGTTTATTTTCCATCAACCATGTAATGCCAGTGAGAGGATATCATTTACCCATGTTTTGGGTAATTAATTCCACTATTGTGAATGATGCTACATAGTACAAAAGTTGTACACCCAATGCACCAGCTTTTAGTTCCTTATCTATTTAAACTCAAGCTTTTACTTACAACAAAGTGTATGAGTCATGCATAAATAGTCTGCCATCCATTCAAGATTTAGGTATGCCACACTATGAAAGTCATAAGTGAATAAATCAATAAATGGATTCAGGATCTATTATTCTTGGGTTTTGTTCGATGTACTATCAATCTAGTCAGTCACATCTATGCCTTTATCTTTTAAGAGTCATCCACTTCGATGCCCAACACAAGGCATCTTCCCAATTGGATTAGATAGAAAACATATGTAATAGCCTGAATCAGGGCCTAGTCGAGATGAGATTTAGATCCCTTGTAAGACCATGTCTGGGACATGGCGTTGGCATCTAAAAGTGATCTTGTATAAGACCATTTCCAGGACATGGCATCGGCATCAGTTTATGATCTCGTGTAAGATCATGTTTGGAACATGGCATCAACATCGATATGAGATCTCGTGTAAAACTATATTTAGGATATAGCTTTAGCATCAACATGTGATCCCATATAAGACCATATCTGGGATATGGCATTAGCATCTTACCATGAGAATGACATTTCGAGTATCCTTTGGTATTCCAAGTAATTTAACAGGAAAAGTATTTAAGTTGATATTTATGACGAGAAAGACTAAAGTTATGTGATGAGTGATACAGGTGTATATAAGAAACACACGAGAAATGTAATCGAAATGATATGAGTATATCGGTAAGAAAGAGTATGAGTAAGCTATGTTAATGAGTAAAGATATTTATGTGATGTTCATGATACCATACTTGGATGTTTATTCATGATTTATGTTGCTATTTATTTCATGCAACTTACTAAGCATTTATGCTTACTCCCTCTCTTTTTCTTTTCCTTGCAGTATTGCCAAGCTAGCTTAGGAATCAAAAGGACGTCGGAGCTTGAAGTCACACTATCAAACATTTTATTTTGGTATAGTAAAGTTTAATAATCTTGAGTATGGCTTGTATAGGAACTATGCCTTTTTGCTATGTGTCATATTGGTTAGCCATATGTGTTGCTATAAATGTTACTTGAATCACGTTGTAAATGGCCATAAAAAGTGGCTAATATTGGTTAAGTTAAAATTATGCAATGTTGATGTTGTTCATGAAAGTACAAGTTTGCATGTCTAAGTAGAGAAGTGAATGATGAGAATGCATGAAAATTGCAATGTGTTGTGGCATGTGAATGCCTTAATTGTGGGTATTTAAAAGTGTATTTGTGCCATGATATGTGATATTGAAATTGGCCTTGTGTTCGGTTAAGTTTTAGAGCGGCAAAGGGCACATGGGTGGGCACACGGGCGTGTGCGACACACGGTCAGCCCTATGGACGTATTGATAGGTCGTATGTCCCTTACACCTAAATTATGCAAACAGAATGCCTAATAGTAAACACATGGGCAGTGGGACGGCCATGTGTCTTAGCCGTGTAGAGGGCACGGCCTAGCACACGGGCGTGTGGCTTGGCCGTGTGCCCCTAAATGTTTGCTGGTGTCATAAACAGAATGCCCAGGTTTTCACACACGGGCGAAGACATGAGCGTGTCAAGGCTGTGTGAGGGACAAAGGCCATAGACATAGGCATGTGCCAGGCCATGTTAAAACCTCTGTAGGTTTGAAATGAAAAAAATAAATTTGACACGGACTAGGGACATGGCCATGTGCGACCACACGGCCTGCCTACACAGGCGTGTGGCCCTATTTTGAGCAAAAATTTTCTAAGTGTTCGAAAGTTTCCGATTAAGTCCTGAATCTTTCCTAATGTATGTTTTGGGCCTCATAGGCCCATGATAGAGACATTAAGAGTATGAATGAAAGGTTTTAAGTTCTAATGAGATTTTTGGCCTGATTTTCTAAGATTAAGCATGTTTAAGTATGGTGACATCTCGTACCCCATCTCAGATTGGGCATGGGTAAGTGGTGTTACATTTAGTGATATCAGAGCTAGTGCTTAGTCGATTCTAGGACTAACCTAGCGTATGCACGAGTCTAGCTATAGATTCCATACGTACATGTGTTTGTAATATGATAGTGTGACAACTCCTGATGATTTAAAATGTGGTTTCTTATAGTAAATGGATCCCAATCGAGCCCTGGTAGATGATGTAGAAAGTAATGCGCTGGCTCCTGCTAAAGGGAAAATGCTAGGCGGAACTGAGAATAGACCACCAACTGTGAGTCAGGGAGGAGAGGCTCGGGAAGCCTTCTTCCAATTGATGAACGAGTGGTTTACAAAGTTCGCTCGAAAACCCGGCCACTCAAAAACAGGCCTTCAAATCCTTAACCTACCCCAGTAGCTTCCCAAATTATAGAAGTAGTAAGAAGAGAAAAGCCTCCGATTGATAGAATCCGTAAACAAGGAGTTGAGGAGTTCCGAGCTAACAAGGATGATGATCCGAAAAGGGAAGAGTTTTGGTTGGAAAATACCATAAGAGTATTTGATGAATTGTCTTGCACACCTGAGGAGTGCATGAAGTGTGTTGTGTCGCTCCTTCGAGATTCGACTTGCCAATAGTGGAACACCTTTGTGTCAGTTGTACCAAGGAAGAAAGTTAATTGGGAATTTTTCCAAGAAGAGTTCTGTGAGAAGTACATTAGCCCAAGATTGATTGATCAGAAATGCAAGGGGTTTTTGGAATTTAAGCAAGGTTGAATGACTGTGACTGAATATGAGCGTGAATTTATGAGACTCAATAAATACACTCGGGAATGCATATCCACCGAGGCTATTATGTGCAAGAGGTGTGAGGATGGACAAAATGAGGATATCAAAATTTTTGTTGGTATTCTAGAATTGAAATAGTTTGTAGTACTTGTGGATAGAGCTTGCAAGGCTAAGGAATTGGCCAAAGAGAAAAGAAAAGCTAAAATGAAGTCCTATGACACGAGGAAGAGACAATTGGGAAAGTCATTCCAATCTTTATCTAAGAAGTCTAGAGAGTTTACTACTTGGTCAGCTACTTCAGCTGAGTTCTCAAACAGAAGTAAAAGTAAACAGCACTCGATCTGTAACACCCCAAACCTGGCCTAAACGTTATGGTTGAATCTGGCGGTGTCACATTGAAGTGTGAAATGTAAAACTCGTTGTCGTTGGAAACCTCAAAACTAGTTAATCAATTTGTTATTAAACGGTGACTCTAAATCAGGTTGCTCATTTTCAATCAGTTACTTACTTTTAAAAACATGGTTTATTATCCAAAAACCATTTACTTATCAAATCGCTATTAATTTCAAAACAATCTTTTATCGTGGAAGCTTTTTAAAATAGTTGCGTATTTATAATTATTTTGTAAAAAACGTTGTTTCTTTTTAAAACTTGAGTCCTAATACTAGCAGTTATAACTAAACCAAATTAAAATCCCAAATTTAATTATAAGCCTATTGGCCCAAAGCTTCGGGTTTACTCAATAAAACCAAAATTTTTGCTAAAGCCTAGGTTTGAACCCAGGACTTCTCACACACTACTAAAGCACATAACCACTGAAGCAGATAGATAGTTGTGTCACTTTCTTGCACAACTAAGCATTTATGTGCAGTCTCCTAACTATTCCCTTACTCAAGGCCCAATACTTCTAGGCCCAAATTTAGGGTGTTAAAATTCACCCCTCCTTAAACAAATTTCGTCCCCAAAATTTCCAACTATCGGAACAGTCGCACCATACAGACTTCACCACCATGGTCCCGCTACGCACTCTGATTCCAAATCACTACAACAATTTAGTACTGAGTGCCTCTAGTACAGTGTATAGATAAATTGGGATAGTGCGTCAATCCAATACTCAGTCGCATGATCATAAGACCCAGCTTGCGCACTTTCATGGCCTCCGCTGTAGCCTCTTGTACCCCTTCTGTGAGTACCTCTAGTGTTGATTATTGATTTGAGTTTCATCTTATTAACAGTTTTATGCAGACCAGTTTACATTTCCAATTGTTTATTAACGGATGTTTTATGAAAAATAATAATCTTAGAGTTTGTTTTCGCAGAACGCAGCCTTACTATAGTTTTGGTTTACCCTAAATAGAATATTTTTGTACAGTCTACTACCTATAGTAATCTCAGCATTTCAATTTAAACAAACATAAGTTTTAAAGGACTTACAGAATTAGCGCCAGAAACTCAATGTGCCACACTTCAGTAAAATATTTCCAAATACTTAACATGATTTGAAAGCAACTTCATTGAAATTCAAGATTGAAAAACCCATTCCACAGTTGAGTTTTGCAACTTGACTCTGATACCACTAAATGTAACACCCAAACCCGGTCTAGACGTTATGGCCGAATTTGGCAGTGTCACATTGAAGTGTGAAATGTAAAACTCATTGTCATTGGAAACCTCAAAATTAGTTAATCAATTTGTGATTAAACGGTGACTCCAAATCGGGTTGCTCATTTTCAATCAGTTATTTACTGTGCTTTATTATCCAAAAACCATTTACTTATCAAATCACTATTAATTTCAAAACAACCTTTTATCACGAAAGCTTTTTAAAACAGTTGCGTATTTGTGATTATTTTACCCTATGGGGGTATATCGATCATTTTACCCTATGGTGGCGATCATTTTACCCTATGGGGGTATATTGGTCATTTTACCCTATGGGGGTATATCGATCATTTTACCCTATGGGGGTATATTGGCCATTTTACCCTATGGGGGTATACCGGTCATTTTATGTCATAGGGGTATATCGGTTATTTTACGCTATGGGGGTATATCTGTCATTTTACCCTATGAGGGTATATTTGTCATTTTACCCTATGGGGGTATATCGGTTATTTTACCCTATGGGGGTATATCGATCATTCTACCCTATGGGGGTATTTCGGTCATTTTACCCTATAGGGCTATATTGGTCATTTATCTCATAAGTCAAAACAGTGCAATAGGCCCAAGGCCTATTATGCGGCCCATATGGGCCCACACGCTCGTGTGGCCCACTAAGCCCAAAAATAACCTTGGCTGTGTGAGCAGCACAGCCAGGTCCAATATCTTCCACACATCCATGTGGCTTACCGTGTAGGGCCTACGAGCCCATTGGGCCCACACAGCCCATTTTGACCCAACTAGGCCCAAACAGCCGAAGCCCATGAGATCGCTCATGGCAGCCTCTACAGTAAAACGCCCATGTTTCAAGCGCTCGGTTTACCACATGAGTGATCGCATGTCTGTGTGGCATCAAATACCATATTTTCTGAGTTTTTGGCTTTTGCCGATTTACAGTTAAAACAGTGTGAATACACACTTGTTTACGAAATTGCGTGCATCGCCACGAGTACTCCAACCTACATCCAATCATAAGTTTTGGTCAATCGAATCCTAAACAACTTATCAAAAACAACCTCTATTGAAAATACTTGCTGAAAAGATTACCTTTCCCTTAATCAAATTAGTCATTTGTGGCTTGCTCACTTGGTCTAGTGATTGGTGCAGCCACCTTGCCGCACCCTGGCAGAAAATCTCGAACAGCTGACACTTTACGATGCTTAAATTTAGGGGTAGGGGCTAAGTGTCCATTCTCAGTTGCCACTCCTCCTGATTTTCCTTTAGAATGGCTACTACTCGCCACCATCGATATCTCTTCATGGAACATATTATCCAGAGATTTCTATAGGCAGAATGGAACAACTACAGCCTACCCAAATCCAGCAGAAAGAAGGAGATGTTAGGAGAAAAAGCCCTAACGATAGGGAACAAAAAGAGTGAAAACATGAGCACTGACCGTTTGTTAGGAAACTCTTGCAAAACCAAAACAATAACACTAATCAGCCAGAGTACAAGATAGACAGAAGTGATAAAGGGACGGCTTGAAAGAGAAAAGAGAGAAGAAAGTGTTCGGTTAAATGTTGAGTGAGAAAGTGAAGAGCAAAGAATCGACTAGGAGAGAAAACTGAGAAGAAAAATGGTGAGAGAGGAGAAAAGCCAAAAAAAGAGTCGATAGACCAAAAGATTAACAAAGGCAAAAGTTGAAAACAGAACTAAACCTGAAAGATAGCCAAAGTTTGGTACAAAGGAAAAGATCGACAAGAATATCCCCAAACAAAAGTTGGCCAAACCGAAATGAAGAACAACTCTAAACTTTTACTTAACCACTAAAAAATAGAAGAAATAGAGTGAAATCTGAATTCTAACTCTCCCCAAATCGGCAAAAACCCCAATCCCTATAATCTCTCCTACAATTTGGCTACATAAACCCCACATTCCCTCAAACACTCCAACCACCCACTCCTTTATCCATATCCCCTATTTTCTCCTTCAAATCCTCCACAACATCCAGTCCCTCACAACCACTTAGCCAACCAATTCAAACTCCCCAATTTTAGTCAAACTAGGACACTCCTATGAACTTACCACAAAAATAAAACATTTCTCTTTGCGTCGCCAAGCCTCGAACCTCAGACTCGAAGGAACATCTACAAGCCACTTGCCATTGAACCACCAAGCTTTCTTGTGTCATATCTTACCCAAATTTAATTATAAGCCTATTGGCCCAAAGCTAGGGGTTTACTCAATAAAACCAAAATTTTTGCTAAAGCCTAGGTTTGAACCCAGGACTTCTCACACACTACTAAATCACATAACCACTGAAGCAGGCAGATAGTTGTGTCACTTTCTCGCATAACTAAGCATTTATGTGCAGTTCCTAACTGTTCCCTTTGCTCAAGGCCCAATACTTCTAGGCCCAAATTCAGGGCGTTACACGGTCCCTAAAGCTTAGACCACATCGATCACTAGTGTCGACAATGCTCGATCGAGTAAACTAGAATGTCCTCAGTATGGTAGACACCACACCTGTGAGTGCCAAGCAAATGAGAGAGCTTGCTTCAAATGTGGCTCCCAAGACCACTTTATTAGAGAATGCCCTGAAATAAGTAAGAAAGACAAAGATCAGAGTGCGAGATCAGGCAATACTCCTGTTAGAGGTAGACCTCAGAGAAACTTGAGAGCTGGAGCTAATAGTAAAGGTGCACCTAGGGAATCAGCTGTGAGATCCGACGGTAGAGCACTTGGGAGGACTTATGCCATTTGCGCTCGCGAAGAGGCGTCATCCCCTGACATGATTACGGGTATATTCTCCCTTTATGATACTTGTGCTATTGCTTTAATAGATCCGAGATCTACCCACTTGTATGTTTGCATGAGGTTAGTGTCTAGTATGAGCATGCCCGTAGAGTCTAAAAAGTTTGTGATAAAATTATCAAATCCCATAGGCAAATGTGTGTTAGTTGCCAAGGTATGTAGAAATTGCCCATTGATGATTAAGGGCCATTGTTTCCCGGCCAACCTTATGCCTTTGCCATTCGATAAATTTGATGTAATCCTTGGTATGTGGTTAACCACTCATGATGTAATAGTAAATTGTAGTAGAATTTATTGAATTGAAATTGAGGATGGTGATACTCTTCGAGTTGAATCAGATGAACCAGATAGTTTGCTTATAGCAATTTCTTCCATGACTGCTTAGAAATGTATTAGAAAAGGGTATGAAGTTTATCTTGCTTTTGTAATGAATACAAAAGAATCTGAGATGAGAATTGAATCAGTGCCGGTAGTTTATGAGTATCAAGATGTATTTTCAGAAGAATTACCCGGATTGCCTCCAGTTAGAGTGGTTGAATTTGGTATTGAGTTAGCTCCTGGTACTGCGCCTATCTCGATTGCCCCTTACAGGATGCCTTCAACTGAGTTGAAAGAATTGAAGGCTCAACTACAAGAATTGATGGATAAGGGCTTCGCAAGACCAAGTTATTCTCCGAGGGTGCTCTCGTACTTTTTGTGGAAAAAGAAAGATGATTCGATGAGGTTGTGTATGGACTATCAACAGCTTAATAAAGTAATTGTAAAGAACAAGTACCCTTTGCCAAGGATTGATGACTTGTTCAACCAATTGAGAGGAGCCACAGTGTTTTCCAAGATAGACTTCAGGTTCGGATATTATCAGTTAAGAGTTAAAGAATCTAATATACCGAAGACTGCATTTCAGATGAGGTATGGCCACTATGAATTCCTCGTGATGCCTTTTGGTTTGATCAATGCCTCATCTGTGTTTATGGATTTAATGGACCGTATCTTTCAGCTATACTTGGATAAATTTGTTGTAGTCTTTATAGACGACATATTGATTTATTCTCGTGATGAGAACGAGCATGCTAAGCACTTGAGGATAGTTTTACAAATTTTACGAGATAAGTAACTTTATGCCAAGTTTAGCAAGAGTGAGTTTTGGCTTAAAGAAGTTGGATTTTTGGGCCACATCGTTTTGGGTGATGGCATTAGAATTAACCTGGGAAAGATTTTGGTTATTGTTGAATGGAAACTATCGAAGAACGTATTGGAAGTTAGGAGTTTTCTAGGCCTAGTTGGCTACTATAGACGGTTTGTTAAAGGATTTTCCATGATTGCCACTCCGATGACAAGGTTGCTGCAAAATGATGTCAAGTTTGACTGGACAGAAAAATGCCAACAAAGTTTTGAGAAGTTAAAGACATTGTTAACTGAAGCTTCTGTTTTAGTGCAACCCAAACCAGGAAAGGAATTTGTGGTTTACAGTGATGCGTCCTTAAATGGATTGGGCTATGTACTTATGTAAGAAGGCAAGGTGATCACATATGCCTCGAGACAATTAAAACCTCATGAAAAGAATTATCCGACTCATGACTTAGAGTTGGCCGTAATAGTGTTTGCGTTAAATATTTGGAGACACCATTTATACAGCGAGCAATGCCGAGTGTTCACCTATCACAATAGTGTTTGCGTTAAATATTTGGAGACACCATTTATACAACGAGTAATGCTTGAGTTATTAAAGGATTACGAGTTGGTAATTGACCACCACCCGGGGAAAACAAATGTTCTTGCAGATGCTTTAAGTCAGAAATCGCTATTTGCATTGAGAGCTATGAATACACAGTTGGCCATAACGATGATGGTTTGATCTTAGCAGAAATGAGAGCTAGACCAATGTTCATTCAAGAGATTCGTGAAGCTCAGTCAAGCGACAATAAATTACAAGCTAAGAAAGCTCATTGTAAATCGGGTATCGATTTAGATTTTCAGATTGATTCTGATGGTAGTGTAAAGTTCTAAGACCTAGTTTGTGTACCAAAGGATGATGAGCTCATCCAAAGAATTTTACATGAGGCACATAGTAGCCGTATGTCTATGCACCCTGGCAGTACCAAGATGTATAATGATTTGAAGAAATGGTATTGGTGGCCGAATATGAAAAAAGATATCTCTGAGTATTTAGCGAAGTGCTTAATTTGTCAGCAAGTAAAAGTGGAACACCAAGTACCCTCCGGGTTATTACAACCTATCATGGTACCCGAGTGGAAATGGGACCGTATTACCATGGATTTCGTGACGGGTTTGCCGTTGTCATCGAAAAAGAAAGATGCCATTTGGCTTGTGGTTGATAAACTTACGAAGTCAGCTTATTTTATACCAGTGCGTATAGATTATTTGCTTGACAAGTTGGCTGACTTATATATTTCTGAGATTGTGAGACTGCACGGAGTACTATTGTAACGCCCTGATTTTTGGGATTTTTCAGGATTTTTGTGATTTTGGTGAAATCTTGAAATTTTTGTGTTTTGGTTATTGAAATTATGTTCAAGTGTATTAGTGGGCCTTTAGGAGGGCCAAGCCTAAGTTAAAACCCGGCAAAAATATCAACTTTGGATTTAAAGTGAAGGGGACTTGGTTAAGTGGGCCTTTAAGAAAAAGTTAGTGAAATGGGGCAAAAAGAGGCTCTTGGTAAAGTGGCAATGTGGTGCCACTAAGCTCCTAAAAAAGTGGCGTGTGGACTGAGTGCTAAGGCCAAGGTTCTAGTTGCAAGGTAAGCAGATGATACTTTTAATTTTTGGCCACGTGGTTAGAGGCATTCGGCTAGGGTTTTAGGGGTTGTAATTGCAGCAAGTGAGGAGAGGTTGCACCGAATTAGGGTTTTGCCACTTAGGGTTTTCTACTTTTGTTCTATTCTCCCCTTAGTGTACCAAAAAGCCGAAAACTCAAGCAAATTCTCCATTTGTGCCGATTTGCTTTAGCCAATCTTCTTTTCTCCCTTCTTCCATTCTTTTTCTTCTTCTTTTCTTCTCAAGCCAAAACATCCTCTTCACTCTACCCATCTCTTCTTTCATTCTCTTTTCTTTTCATTCCCATTCTCTTCAATCCTCCATAGCTGAATATTCATAAAAGTTGAAATCCCAAAAGGTTGCTTCTGTGCTTATTTTTCTATAGCCGAATCCTCCTATCTTCTCCTTCTCTTTTGGCTAACTTTCACATCCTCAAAACCCCTAACCTCTGTCGACACCACCACTTCAAATCCATAACCTCAAATCATCTTCTTCTTCATCTCATCAAAAGCTGAAATCACCATATTCATAGGGACTTAGTAGCCAAATCCTTAGATCTCTAAGACTTATTCTCTGCTAGTGTTTAGGGGCTAGATTTGCATCAGATCTGAGTAGAAACGGAAGTGGAATCATTTTGGTTGAGAGAACCTGTGGTAAGTACTCGACATCTCTGATTCAATTCTTTATTTCGGGATTTAGAAAAGCCGAAATCCCTAGGGGCACAGGGAGGCTGTCAATTTGGGGCTTGAGGCTCTAAGGGTTTTGACAATCGATTTATTTTGGTGTTAGTGTGATCTAGAGGCTATTAATTGAGGGCTTGGACAAGTGGAACGACTAGATCTAGATCTAGTCACTAATTTCGGCAAAGGTAAGATATCAAAGGCCTTAGGTGATGATGGCCGATTATAGTAAGTAAGATTATATTGGTTATCATTGGATTTTGAATCTGATATGTTAAGTGACCGATTGTAGGACACTCTGTGGGAGACCGTGGTAGCATTCGTCGCAAATCAGGTATGTATGAAACACCCTTCTGTAGTCTAAATCGGCAGAAGCCGAAAAGCCGAAATACCGAAATTTTGGTATTTCATGGGCTTGTAAGCGTGCAAACGCTCATAAGTCGGTTGGAAATCATTGGATCTGTAATCACAGGTGGTAAGATGGTTGAGTGCTTAATTTCGTGCACTTTGGTAAATTTAGGCCTCGATGGGCTAAAATTGGGCTTAATGGGCTTTTGGGCCCATATGGGGAAAAAGTAAGCGATAAGTGTGTTATGATATTCTGGAAGTTAAGACTGTTAAGCTAGACTTAGAATTTGGGCTAAATGGGCTAAATTAGCTAAATAACATTGTAGGGCCCATTAGGGGTTTTAGGGCCCAATGACTGTAAACTGCTAAAATGGGCTAAGTAAGCTACTGAGATAAAAGTTGGACGATTAATGACTATAAAGTGCATAAAACCCTAAAAACTAGAATAATTACTGAAATACCCCTTATAGGTGCAAAATTACTATTTTACCCCTAGGTGTAAAATGACAGTTATACCATTAGGGCTAAATCTGACTGAGGTGCATGTTTTACTGTTTCTGTTCACTACATGATTATCTGTTGCATGGGACTGGGTTATTGATGGGGGAAGTACTGAAAGTGGCTTGACCACGTACTGGAGGCTTTGCCTTATTTTACTGTTATCTAAGCAGCTATGCTGCAACTATGGAGTGTAGGGCTGGGTGGGTTGAGTTATTCCCCACATGGAGTGTAGGGTTGGTACGGGTGGAGTGTAGCGGATGGACATAGGCTGGGTTTGGGCTTGCATACATGCTTGATATCTATTCTGTTACTGCAACGGGCCTTTAAGCCGTACTGTTATCTGAAAAGGGCTAAGGCCCAGTTTACTGTATCTGGATGGGGCTTTGGCCCAGTTATTACTCAGACTGGTTTGGGCTTAGGCCTAGTGGGCCTGAGCTAATATAGGCTTCGGATGGGCTTTCGTTACACACTGAGTTTCCAAACTCACCTCTTTTTTCGTTCCATCCATACAGGTGGGCCCTAGACTGGTGGACTTGGAGTTGGGAGGGATTCAGAGTGGCCACATAGACTGCAATTAATTAATTAAGTTTTATTTTATTTTATTTCTGTATTTATTTTAAATTATTTTCATTATGGTTTTGGGTTGTAATAAGGCCGCTTTAATTATTTTGGTTTTTCAACTTTTTATTTATGCTATACTTTTAATGCTATGAACAAAGCTGCATAAGTTTTCTTAAAATTCATTCAAAATTTTTTCAAAAACAATCATGCATTTCAAACGAGTAACAAAGTTAAATTTTATAAATATTTTAAACTGGTAGTGAATAGGACGTTCACCAATAAACCGGGATTTCCTCCTAAAACTTTAATATCAGTTTTGCAAAGCTCGCCCTAATGTTAGTAGCTAGGTAACATGGTTAGTTGTAGGTTATGTGACACACCAGACTTGGCCGTAACTTCTAGGTCGGGTTTGGGGTGTTACAACTATTATCGATCAGTTTGGATAGAGATTCGAGATTCAAGTCACGATTTTGGAAGAAGTTACAAGAAGCCTTGGGTACAAAGTTGAACTTTAGTACCACTTTCCATCCACAGACCAACGGTCAGTCGGAGAGAGTAATATAGATACTTGAAGATATACTCAGATGTTGTGTATTGGAATTCCAAAGTAGTTGGGAAAAGTACCTACCTTTGGTCGAATTTGCCTACAATAACAATTTTCAGTCAAGTTTGAAAATGGCACCTTATAAGGCATTATACGGGCGTAAATGTTGAACGCCTTTGTTGTAACACCCCTCACCTGTATCTGTTACCAGATTAGGGTACGAGGTGTTACCGGACTTATTCACATATAATCGAACAATCCCTCATCACAATTTCGGTTCAAAATTTAAAAATTTTCATTTAAACTCATTTTGTCCCTATTACGGGCCTACGAGGCCCAAAACATATTTAAAAAAATGATTCGGGACTAAATCGAGATCTCTGGAACGCTTATAAAAATTTTCATCAAAACAATGTCACACGCTTGTGTGACTTGGGACACGCCCGTGTGACTTGGGACATGCCCGTGTGGGCAGGCCATGTGATCTCACACAACCGTGTCCCAGTTCGTGTGAAAAACATCGAGCATTTTGTTTATGACATCAGCATACAATTAGGGGCACACAGCCAAGCTGCACACCCGTGTGCTAGGCCGTGTCTTCCACACGGCTGAGACACACGGCCGTGTCTCTACCTGTGTGGCCAACACTTAGGCTATTTTCCAAGCCCTTTTTGTGCTCTTAACTCTTCATACTCATATCCATTTCATGGACACATGTCATACCCTTAATTATTCCTAACTTAACCATCAAACTTATGTAATATACCTAACTACATCAAAGCATTTCCACATGTAGGCATTAAAATAGGCTTACATACTCATAACCATTATGAGCCACATCTCGTGGCCTTATACAATGAAGTAATATAAGACAATACATTTGGCCAAATCATAAGAATACATATCACTAATAGCTAAGTCTCTATACATGCCACTCACTCATATGCACTTAAAGTTTCTCATTACCCCGAATTGACAATTTGATAGTGTGACGCTACCTCTGACGATCTCCAACCTTGAGCCAACCTGACAATACTAGGAGAAGTGGAGAGGGAGTAAGCTTCATAGCTTAGTATGTTAGCATGTAAATAATAAGCAATTAATTAATATGATCTTTCTAATCCTCACAATGCATTCTGAATAAAATACAAACATTATTTCACATGTTTCTACTTTTTATTCATGTTCATCTTAGGTTGTCTTCCTGAGTCACAGTCACTAAATTAATTATACTTAAGCTACATAACTCCAAATTAAGTTCCATAATTTTCCCTGAAAGTAGACTGACATATCTTCTTGCCATAAAATTTCTAGAATTTTTGGTTTTTCCAATAAGTACAGTTTATTCTTTAAATTCTTCCCTGTTTTGTTATCCGAAGGTTCCAACCCCTCTTCACTAAAAATCAAGCATCTCTTCATACTGAATTTAGATAATGTTCACATTTATTTCTTTTGAAATTAGACTCATTCAGGGTTTTAAACATATAAATTCTAACCATAATTATTTTTATACAATTTTTAGTAATTTTCCAAAGTTGGAATAGGGGATTTCGAAATCCATCTGACCCTATCTCACATCATTACAGATATCTCATTTTTATGTGAAAATAGACTTAATAAGCTTTAATTTAATATCTCATTCAGCCTCTAATTCAATTCACACCATTTTTTGTGTTTTTTCAAATTCATGTAACTGCTGCTATCCAATACTGTTTAACTGCTAATTTTACTCTTTCATGATTTCTGTATTTTAGTTTCTTTTTAAACACACATATCATCAATCGAATTTATCACATTCTCATGCATCATAGGTATCAACTATTGATAAACCGTAAATTATACATATTTTTATCTCATGCTTAGCCTAATTTTTGAATGAATTATCATTAAATTTGTGGAATTTGGTGCTCTTAATCCTTTTATTTCATCTTTTATAATTTGGCGAGCATAAGGAAGAGAAAAGAGCAAGGAACGGGCCAAAAACGGGCAAATTAGGTCCAGTTCAATAATCAACACGGCCTGGAGTTTCACCACACGGCCGTGCCACTTTAACAGGCTCGAACACGGCCTGGTAGTCGATCCACATGGGCGTGGCACACGGGCGTGTCCTTGTCATGAGGAAGTTCAATTTCACTTGGAAAAGGCTACTTAGGGGCTAAGAAAGGCATTCCAAAACTCTATATAAAGACCGTAGGAGGCAACTACAAGGGTGTGCTTTATTCTCGTTAAGATAGGGAGTTAAAGTAAGGAAATTACTCGAAGGGAAGCCGATTGATCCCTCTCAGAAGCCAGGATCTACATCAAGATAGAGGATCTCCCTTCAATCCTTTCAGGAGTTTTGGGTTTTCTTATGTTTTGTTATTTTATTTCTTCTGAGATGTTTTCTTTTATAATTATGAGCTAAACCCCAAATATCTAAGTGGGATGAAACCTAAGACAAATCTTGTTATTGTTATCGGAGCTGTATGATAAATATTTGATTTGTTCTTAATTGTGTTTTTAACTCTTAAATTGATATTTCTGGGATATTGATTTAAGTCGAATGTACTTATGTAGAGGAGCAAAAGTCCCTGCATAGGAGTAGATCTAACAGAATTAAGCGGAGTTGATCGCAATCCTAGACATAGGATGACGAAAATCTACCGGATTAGAGTCAAATCTAATATGGGGAGCCATAAATCGAGTTCATGCAAGACTAGGGGTTTTAACTAGAAAGAGATTTCAGTTAATCAACCTAGGATTAGTTGTTCTTATCATCGATGGAGGTATTAACATAATTTAGGGATCTCTACTGATCAAATCAAATAAAGAAATCATTTGGTTCAGAGTTGATAACAAGTGAAGTCTAGGTGGATTCTTCCTTAGGTATTGCCATAATCAATCAGTTTTCCCAAAAGCAATCTCTCTCTTTACTCCTTGCCGTTTCTTTTTAGTTTAGTTTAGATTAGTTAATTTAGAAAAAAAAAAACCCTTTTATTTTTAGGCTAGATAATAGGAAGAAAGTTATTACTAGTACTCATAGTTCCTCGGATTCGATATTCTGGTCTTGCCACTGTCTATACTAGTATTCGATAGGTGCACTTGCTTTTTTATCATGATATTAGTTAGTTTCCAGGTACGATAAGATTTTATTACTTCGTCACAATCACGAGAGATCAAGTTTTTGGCGCCGTTGCTAGGGAACTAAGATATTAGGAACACTCGATTTCTATTACTTTAGCCATTACTACTTTTATTTATTTCCAGCCTTTATTTTTATTTTTATTCACTGAAATTTTCTTTCCTTCCAGGTATCTCTAGTTTATGACTAGAAGAAACCCAGGAGGACCACTACTTTTTGATGACGATTTAGAACCTACAGTTCGTATAAATCGCCGAGAGATAAGAAGAAGTCTACAGTATCTAGAACAAGGACAAGAAGAAGAACCTGAACCTATTCTAGAGATGGAAGCAAATCAGTATAATCAGCTACCCCCTGTAGTAGCCGCAAATCCTGTCGAGCAAAATCCTACTCTGCATACTATGTATGATTATGCTAAACCTAATTTAGCAGGCACTGAATCTAGCATTGTTAGGCCTACTATTGCTACAAATAATTTTGAACTGAAACCTAACGCTATTCAGATGATACAACAGTTTGTTCAGTTTGCTGGTTTACAGGATGAGGAACCTAACTCGCATCTAGCGAACTTTTTGGAGTTATGCGACACATTCAAAATAAATGGCATTTCTGATGATGCCATTCGCCTTAGACTATTCCCATTCTCCTTGAGAAACAAAGCTAAACAATTGTTGAACTCTCTACCACGAGGGTCTATCACTACATGGGAACAAATGACCGAGAAATTTTGGCTTAAATATTTTCCGCCAGCTAAAATGGCTAAATTACGGAATGATATCTCTTTTTTTGTGCAGATAGATTTAGAGACACTTTACGATGCATGGGAAAGATACAAGGACTTACTGAGAAGGTGCCCTTACCATGGGATACCGCTGTGGTTACAAGTTCAAACTTTTCACAACAGTTTGAATCCTTCAACAAGACAAATGATCGATGTAGTCGCCGGTGGAACAATCAACAATAAAACACCAGAAACAGCTTACGAGTTTATAGAAGAAATGTCACTGAATAATTATCAATGGCAAGTCATGAGAACAAAACCACAGAAACCTACAAGAGTGTTTAATATTGATGCAGTCACGATGCTTTCTAATCAGGTAGAACTTTTAAATAAAAAGATTGATAATTTTGTTGGTTCTACGCAGGTACACCCAGTGATGCAGTGCGAAATGACCATGAACAACACTGAGTACCCCGCCTATGGATACGACATGGAAAACGAGCAAGCCAACTATATGGGTAATAATTCTAGATCTCAAAATAACCATTACAGTAACACCTACAATGTGGGTTGGAGAAATCATCCCAATTTCTCATGGGGAGGACAAGCAAATCAAAGGCAACCACCCATTCTGAGATTTCAACAATCACCATTCCAACAAGAGAAAAAGCCGAACCTTGAAGAGATGCTCACAAAATTTATCGCCATGTCAGAAACCCGTTTCCATAACACCGAAACGGCACTGAAGAACCAGCAAGCATCCATCCAAAGACTCGAAACTCAAATAGGCCAGCTCGCTAAGCTAATTTCTAAAAGACCACAAGTTGGGTTACCAAGCAACACTAAGACTAACCCTAAGGAACAACTTAATGCTGTCGATACAATAGGTGAGGAAGGGTTAGCCAAAACCAACCTAGAGCCATGTAAGGAGACTGTGGTAAGTAAAGGTAAAGATGAGGTAAGTTCCAAAGAAGCAATTGTCAAAGAATATAAGCCTCGTATCCCATACCCAAATGCGCTAAGGAAAGACCGTACAGATGAACAATTCGGTAAATTCCTTAAACTTTTAAAGTAATTACACATTAATTTACCGTTTATTGAAGCTCTGTCGTAGATGCCAAATGCCATGAAATTCTTAAAAGAGTTACTCACGAATAAAAGGAAGCTAGATGAGACATCTCATGTGGAACTGAATGCAATGTGCTCAGCTATTTTACATAATAAGCTGCCCAACAAACTGAAAGATCCAGGGAGTTTTACAATTCCTTGTTTACTTGGAAGTTTAGATGTTAAAAATGCTTTAGCTGATTTAGGGGCTAGTATTAATGTAATGCCTTATAAACCGTTTAAACAGCTAGGTCTTGGAAAACCTAAACAAACAAAGATGAGCATCCAATTGGCTGATAAAACCATTAGATTTCCAAAGGGAATAATTGAATATGTGCTTGTCAAAATTGATAAATTTATATTCCAAGTTGACTTTGTTGTTTTAGACATTGATAAGGATAGTAATGTACCCTTAATTCTAGGGCGACCCTTTTTAGCAACTGCCAGAACCATAATTGATGTAGGAACAGGCGAGCTTATACTACGTGTAGGTGATGACAAAGTTACTTTACAAGCTCGAAACTTGATTAAGACTGTTGATGATAAGAATATAGTTACGACTCCTTGTAAAAAGACTAATCTCACCACCCAACCTTCTGTGCAGGATACACTCCATATAAAGGCGACCCAACCACTGATAAGTCCATCCGAGGGAGACATACATGAAAAGTGAATGCTTCAAATTGAGGAATTAGATGAGTGGCTGAACTATCAAGAAAAGCCCAAAATATGCCACACCAACCCAAAGCATCACCAAGACAACCCTCAGGTAAAAACAAATCAAATCAAGGTAGGGGATAAGGTAATTTTAGGGGAAGATGATCTTCGAACCTTGAATTCAAAAGAACATACAAGTGACACACCTTACTTCACGGTAAGGAAAATTTTCCCCTATGGTACAGTTGAGATAAAACATGAGTCACTTGGTACTTTCAAGGTAAATCATACTCAACTCAAATCTTATGTTGTTGATGAAATTGAAAATAGGATAGAAGAGTTTCAACTCTTCAAACCACCATGACCGAACAAGCTTAAGAAAAGTCGAGCTTAGACTAGAAATAAACGCTTCTCGGGAGGCAACCCGAGCACTGACATAGTAAATTCTTTTATTTAGGCTCTCTACTACACCAACTAACCCTTTGAATGTAGGTTTTTCGAGCCATGCGGCCATGCCCACGGGCGTGCCTAAGGCCGTGTGAACACCATGAGCAAAGACACGACCATACGATATGGCCGTGTATGAGCAGGGTAAGATCTCCTTAACACACGGGCTTCGACAACTTGCCACGACCGTGCGAAGTGGCTGTGACCAAACCTGTTAATTCAACACGGGCGTGCGACACGCCAGTGCCTCAAGACCGTGGTCGAACCTGCCATTTCATACACAGGCGTGTGACCCCCTACATGGCCTTGGGAGAAGCGAACATCGAAGGACATTACTGATGATGTCCCCACAAGGCATCCAAACTATGCTGCACATAAGGATGATTCAACGCTGATGTGGAAGCAACCCTCCTCAGTACTAGTTAGCCCAATCTGCTAAGCAGGAGGATCCTGAGGACATTACTGATGATGTCCCACCACCGAAAGAGCCACCAACCGAGCCACCACCCACTCGCCTCCCAGTTCATGTGGCAGCTTCAGGCTATGCCACTTCTGAGTAGTTCGCCCAATTCCAGCAACAATGTTTTCAGCGATTCGATCACATTGATGCAACCTTAGCTAAGATTTGTCAGCATCTTCGCCTCGTACCACCATCCCTACCTCGCAAACCATCTAAGGATTAGAACTTTCTATTCCTCTTTTTTTTTTTATTTGCTTTCTTGATCTTATTTTTACCTTCTCTTGAACTTTATGTCTCTTTAGAATCCTTAGATTTTTCTTTATCTTTATTTCGATATTTATGTTTATTGAATATTTTAGTTTAAATTTCAATTTTATTTTCATATCGGCTATTCCCTAATGAGAAAATTATGCTTAACTTAAATCCCTAAACACTTATTTATGCTATCGTAGTTTCAAAGGAGCTTTACAACTCAAATTCATCTGTAATGGGAAAACCTTGCCACAACTGTCGGCTCTTACAATTCCAATATCCATCTCTACAAATTCATCCAAAATTTAGGGAGTTTCACTTCTCTCCCTATCTTATGATCTTATGCTTCTATTGCTACTAATGTATCTTTATACATTGAGGGCAATGTACATCTTAAGTGTGGGGGGGACTCACTTTCATCCTTTGTATTGTATTTGAAACCCCTAAAAATTGTACCACTAACTTTTTGCATTATTCTCAAATTTTGAATTCTATGCATTAGTCTCAATCCCTTATTAAGATAAATTCTGATTGATTTATGATTTCTATTTATATGTTGAGAATTAAGATATAGGTACTTATACTTTGATTATTCAAACTTTAAGACATTAGGGAATCAAGCATGATAAGTTGAAAATTTTGAGAATTTAAATTTTTTCTAGGTTATTTTCCCTAATTTTAAGTGTTATCTTGGGATTTGAAATTCGCAGGATTGACATCAAAAGCCATAATTCTGGTGAGATTTTTAAGCCTTTTGAGCATACATCCTTTCGTGCTCACTTTTATTGTTGCTTTGAGTCAGTCAATATTGATTTGTTATTCTAGAACTTGCTTTGATTATACATGTCGAGACCACATCATTGATTTGATATACCAAAATGATAAAGGCACCTAGGTTCTAACCCACTTACTCCATAAAAGCCTACCTCCATAAATTAACCCCTAGTGAACCCCATTAAGCCTAACAACCTATTCTTTGACTTACCCTCAATATTAACCTATAACCCTTTTTTTTTTTGAATTACCTTCAATTATTTTTATCCCTATTTTAGTCGAGATTTGAGTTGAATTATTATCTAGCTTTGTTCTCTTTTTCAGTTTGTAATGTAAGGCCCTAATTTTCGGGTTTTTCTTAGATTGATCCTTATCTGATAAAATGTTTAAATGTTAGTATTTGGGTGTGTAATGCATGTTTAGAGTATGATAATGGGCCTATGGAAGACCCATGTGTTGGTTAAAGGCTTGGCAAAATTTTGTATTTTTAAGCTTAGGAGATAGGGGATCATTGAAAGTTAGGGTCTTAAGAAATTGTGTGTGAAATAAGACACAAATGGATCAGTGGTAAAGTGGCAGGGGAGACGCCACTAGGCTCCTTAAAAGGTGGCGCCTAAGTGTGCTTGGAGATCCAAGGTTCAAGATGCAGAGTTTGCAAGGTGGTGTTTTATTTTTGAGCTTGAGCAGGTAAGAGTTTGAAGCAGAATTGTACTCTGCTTGAAGGAGATTTGAATTGGTCAAGGGAGCAAATTGTGGAGGAGGTTGAGGAGCAAATCAAGGAACTTCGAATTTTGAAAAGGAGTAGCCGATTTTGGGACCTTGCAAGTGCCATTCGGCTAGGGAGTTGGTGTTGGAGATTTCAGCAATTAGGGGCTTAGTATGCTGATTCTTCTTAAGGCTCTTTTAGAGTGACTTTTACCGATTTCTTTTAGGTGGTAAGGCACCCTTCTTTTGTCGATTTGTACTTAACAATAGGCTTCTCATTTGATCACCTTGTTTTTATTTTTGTTACTGCCTTAGGAGCCGAATTCCATTACTTCTAAACCCCTAGTGCCGCACACTTATTTGACCGAAGTTCAACCTTGCAAAGCCGATTGTCACTCTTCTCTAACCTTCATCTTTTATCTTCCTTCCCTCATTCTATTTTCTTTCGACAACCGTATCTCTTCCTTTCACTCACACTTATTTCTTCACCATTGTAAACCAAAAGACTGCCCTCCATTGCCGATTCTCCTATTGACCGAAACCCCTATGTACTTTGTCGGTTTTTGTTAGTATCATACCTCTCTTCTTCTTCTATTGCTATCTTCCATAGCCGAACGCACTTTACTTGTATCCCCTTCAGAAACCAACCGAATAGATACTTGTTGTGGCCGAATCTCAGTTGTCCTTGTTAAGCCGAAAACCTTCAGTAGGGGTCGAATCTCAAACCCACTCTTTTCTCTTGCGGGGTTCGTGGAAGGAGTAGTGGTGAATCAAGATTATACTCGTATCTAAGACCTTTCTTGGGCCGATATCATTGTGGTAAGTACCCTTTTTCGTTAATCATTCATATTCAAGGCATAAGAAGCCGAAACCCTTTGGGGTAGGTTAGCGTTAGTGACTAAGGGCCTTATGGCTTTTCTCTTTGGTTTATATACGTTAGTATGGACAGGAGACGTGCAGAAAAGGAGGCTATTGTAGGTTAACGCGGTTGGACATTTCGATCTAGTCTATAACCGAAAAGGGTAAGATTCTAATGACTTAGGCTATTTAGGCCGATTATGGTAAGGGGTTTATAGCTCTTTGGTTATCGATTATTAGACTAATAATTAGCGTTCGATTGTAGGGTTCTTCGTACGTGGATTTCTTCAAACGGTTTCAACAGTATCAGGTATGTAACGTATCTCCATCATAGACTAGGATGGCTAAAGGCCGTAATAACCGGAAACTGTGCTAAAGTGACCGATCGAAAGTGACCGAAAATCAGTCTTGGAGGGATCTAAGAGTAGCCGAATACTCTGTTGTGGTCAAAATAGGGGTTGACGACGGCGAAATTGCAGAAGGTACAATTTCGAGCGTTTTGGTAAGTTGGGCTTCGATGGGCCGAGGTGGGCCCAATGGGCTTCCGAGCCCAAGTTGGAAATTGACCGTTAAGGACTTTCTGGTAACATGAACAATAAAAAGATGGTTAAGTTGGTAAACTAAACCTAAAAATTAGACGTAATGGACTGGAGACAAAATGGACTTAGTAAGGCCCATTAGGGGTTTTAGGCTTAAAAGGGCAAAACTGGAAATTTGGCTTAAATGGACTTCCGTGGTTATATGAGGGCTGATAAATTATTGGATTTGCACAAAATCTCTGAAAATATGAAATAAAACTAAAATACCCTTAAATATGGAAAATTACCAAAATACCCCTAGGTGTAAAAAGACTATTATACCCCTAGGGTCAATTCTGTATGAAATGTATTATTTAATGTATATGCATGAATAATCTTTATTATGAATATATCTGATGCATGAGATGCTATATGTTGCATGCTAGTATGATTACATCTGTTGCATGGGGTATGGGTTTATGACGGAGGAAGCGTTCTGGCAGCCTCGCTGCAATCTGGTGACTTTGTCACATTATTATCTGGCAGCCTCGCTGCAATCTGGTGACTTTGTCACATTATTATCTGGCAGCCTCGCTGCAAATCTGGTGGCCTCGCCACAATATTTGATCTGGTGACCTCGTCACAATATCTGGCAGCCTCGCTGCAAATTATATCTGGCAGCCTCGCTGCAATTATCTGTGGTGTGTAGCGGTTGGGTGGGTCGAGTAGTCTCCCCACATGGTGTAAGGCTGGTACGGGGGTGTTATGGATGGATCTGGGTTGGGTTACTGTTTGCATATTATATCTGATCTGTATCTGTTATGGGCCTATGGGCTTAACCTGATTTCTGTATGGGCCAAGGCCCAACTAATCTGATTCTGAGGCTTGATCTGTTTTGGCCTATGGTTGAGATAATGTTGCACACTGAGTTGTCAAACTCACCCCCCTTTTATTTAATCTCTGCAGGTAACCCTCAACCATAGTGGGCTTGGAGCTGCGAGAGATTCGGAGTGGCCACAGCATCTGCAATAAAACTGGTTTCCATTTTGATTAAGTATTTAATTATTATCTTATTTTTGGGTTTTATTTTGTAATAAGGCCGCTATCTAAGTTTTTATTTGGTTTAATTTTCTTTGATGATTAAATTACGTTTTATAGAATCGCTAGTTTAGGCCGCGCTGTTTTTCAAAATCTAAAGAATGTTTTCAAAACTCAACGAGTGTATAATATGGATAACTTAAAGGATTAATAAACTGGTTTTAGCAAACTTACTCTTTTGATTCAAACCTCACCTAAGACACAACAAGACTAAAAGGGGTCGTAAACTTAGTTTTAGGATCGTGTGACACACCAGATCTGGTCGTAACGTCTAGACTGGGTTTGGGGTGTTACATGTAAAGTTTGTAAATATTCAATTTAGTGTATTTGATTTGTTCTAAAAATAAATAAATAAATACAGTTAATCTAGTTGTAATTCATATTTCAGTTATAATGCAATATTTTTGCATATTTCTATTATAAGCTTCTGAATCTAAAAACAATGTCATAAAAAAGGCTTCATTCTAGGAATATGTTTCAGTGATAGAGGTTTTTCTTGCTAGATGATTTTTTAGTTCAATCTCGATTCTAACCTTCTTTTTCAGCTTGTGACAACACCCCTAACCAAAGCCCCATTACAACCATTGAAAAACCTTTTGATCGATGTGTCATATCAATCTATAGTGGTGGAGATTTGATTTTCTTGCAAGCTAATGGTAATAACTTTTTAGGTTGACTAATGAGTGCTTAATTTTTGAACCCTAAACACTTCGAGTGGATAGAGTGAATCTTTAGTGAGGATGTCAACTCTTGTTGATTTTGAATTGAAAGGTAATTACTTAGGAGAAGGGAGAAAACCTATGTTTCTGTGATAAAATTCTGAACTTAGAGTGTTTGAGAGTTTAATGTTCTTCTGGTTGAATTTTCATTGTATGGTTACTTGTGGATTAGTTTGAAACATTATTGATAAGGATTATAAGTTGAGAAGAATGATTTTTAATTGTGAGTTGAGATTTTTCTTGAGGACAAGCAAAGACTTAAGTGTGGGGGTATTTGATAAACCATAAATTATACATATTTTTACCTCATGCTTAACCTAATTTCTGAATGAATTATCATTGAATTTGTGGAATTTGGTGCTCTTAATCCTTTTATTTCATGTTTTATACTTAGGCGAGCATAAGGAAGAGAAAATAGCAAGGAACGGGCCAAAAACTGGCAAATTAGGCCCAGTTCAATAATCAACACGACCTGGAGGTTCGCCACATGGCCATGTCACACGGCCGTGCCACTTTAACAGGCTTGAACACGGCCTGGTAGTCGATCCACATGGGCATAGATCCTACACAATTAAGCAGAGTTGATCACAATCCTAGACATAGGACGATGAAAATTTTCCGGATTAGAGTCAAGTCTAATATGGGGAGCCATAGATCGAGTTAATGGAAGACTAGGGGTTTTAACTAGAAAGAGATTTCAGTTAATCAACCTAGGATTAGTTGTTCTTATCATCAACGAAGGTATTAACATAATTTAGGGATCTCTATGGATCAAATCAAATGAAGAAATCCTGGTTTAGAGTTAGATAACAAGTGAAGTCTAGGTGGATTCTTCCTTAGGTATTGCCTTAATCAATCAGTTTTCCCAAAATCAATCTCTCTCTTTACTCCTTGCCGTTTCTTTTCAGTTTAGTTTAGATTAGTTAATTTAGAAACAAAACCCCCTTTTATTTTTAGGCTAGATAATAGGAAGAAAGTCATTACTAGTACTCATAGTTCCTTAGATTCGATATTCCGGTCTTGCCATTGACTATACTACTATTCGATAGGTGCACTTGCCTTTTTATCGTGATATTAGTTAGTTTCCAGGTACGATCAGATTTTATTACTTCATCACAATCATGAGAGATCAACAATAATCACAAGGTCATCATAAGATCATCTTCATATGTATTACTTACTCGTTTATATTCTCACCAAAATTCGTTCACATATCGAGCGCCTTACTCATGAGTTTGAGCATATACCTTTATTGTCTTAAAACATTTCACATTCACATACATTCTCATCTTTGGTTTGCTCAATGGCTTTCTCATTGAATTACCCGTTGAACCATTTAGAATACTAAAGATACTCAGGGAAACCTCATAATTATCATACGATGCCAATGCCATATCCTAGATATGGTCTTACATGGAATCTCAAATCGATGCCGATGCCATGTCCCAGACATGGTCTTATACGGGATTACTTTTAGATGTCAATGCCATGTCCCAGACATGGTCTTATAGGTGATCTAAATCTCATCTCAGTGCTAACGCCATGTCCCAGACATGGTCTTATACGGGGCCATATGTTGATGCCAATGCCATGTCCCAAACATGGTTGTACATGGGATCTCATGTCGATACCGACGCCATATCCCAGACATGGTCTTATATGGGATCTCACGTCAATGTTGATGCCATATCCCAGATATGGTCTTATATAGGATCTCACATCGATGCCGATGCCATGTCCCATACATGGTCTTATACGGGATCGCAATAGTGCTAAGGTCATAACCTTGGTATCCTATTATTCCTAAGGTTCAACCAGGATTTCCTCGAATACATTTTTCGTTGAACTCGTCCTTAAGTCTAAATCACACATCTCATAGTGGCAACTAAGCTCATGCTTTCACATAATGGCATTAGTCATGATAAGGACTTTTTAACATAAAACTTCAATTCATTACATATCATCATAATTATTCAATCCAACATAGTTGAATTAACATAGCAATTTAGGTTTCAAGCATAATCAACAATAACATTGCATTATTATCACACCTACTTACCTCGGACACGAAAGTGGCTAATTTTTTTGACTTGGTCCATAACCTCAACCTTCCCCGATCTAAGCTCGAATCTCATTTTCCATGATCTATAACATCACATTTAGCTCATTTATTAGTCACACTATTCAATGTGACCCAAAATCACATTATGGCAAATTTATGTTTTTATCCCTAAATTTTCACATATTTGCACTTTTGCCCCTAGGCTCGTAAAATGATTCTTATTCAACTTCCTTGTATTTTAGACTTAGCCGAACCATTTTCATAACTATAGCAGTCCACATTTCTCATTAAATCACATACTTATGACCAATTTTATAACTTTTACAATTTAGCCCTTTTGAACTTTTTTGTCGAAAATCACTTAGTAAAAACCGTTTCTCTAACCCTAAATGTAACACCCCAAACCCAGTCTAGACGTTACGACCAGATCTGGTGTGTCACACGATCCTAAAACTAAGTTTACGACCCTTTTAGTCTTGTTGTGTCTTAGGTGAGGTTTGAATCAAAAGAGTAAGTTTGCTAAAACCAGTTTATTAATCCTTTAAGTTATCCATATTATACACTCGTTGAGTTCTGAAAACATTCTTTAGATTTTGAAAAACAGCGCGGCCTAAACTAGCGATTCTATAAAACGTAATTTAATCATCAAAGAAAATTAAACCAAATAAAAACTTAGATAGCGGCCTTATTACAAAATAAAACCCAAAAATAAGATAATAATAAAATACTTAATCAAAATGAAAACCAGTTTTATTGCAGATGCTGTGGCCACTCCGAATCTCTCGCAGCTCCAAGCCCACTATGGTTGAGGGTTACCTGCAGAGATTAAATAAAAGGGGAGTGAGTTTGACAACTCAGTGTGCAACATTATCTCAACCATAGGCCAAAACAGATCAAGCCTCAAAATCAGATTAGTTGGGCCTTGGCCCATTACAGAAATCAGGTTAAGCCCATAGGCCCATAACAGATATAGATCAGATATAATATGCAAATAGTAACCCAACCCAGATCCATCCATAACACCCCCGTACCAGCCTTACACCATGTGAGGAGACTACTCGACCTACCCAACCGCTACACACCACAGATAATTGCAGCGAGGCTGCTAGATATAATTTGCAGCGAGGCTGCCAGATATTGTGACGAGGTCACCAGATCAGATATTGTGGCGAGGCCACCAGATTGCAGCGAGGCTGCCAGATAATAATGTGACAAAGTCACCAGATTGCAACGAGGCTGCCAGATAATAATGTGACAAAGTCACCAGATTGCAGCGAGGCTGCCAGATAGTAATGTGACAAAATCACCAGATTGCAGCGAGGCTGCCAGAACGCTTCCTCCGTCATAAACCCATACCCCATGCAACAGATGTAATCATACTAGCATGCAACATATAGCATCTCATGCATCAGATATATTCATAATAAAGATTACTCATGCATATACATAAAATAATACATTTCATACAGAATCGACCCTAGGGGTATAATAGTCTTTTTACACCTAGGGGTATTTTGGTAATTTTCCATATTTAAGGGTATTTTAGTCCTTTTTCATATTTTCAGAGATTTTGCACAAATCCACTAATTTATCAGCCCTCATATAACCACGGAAGTCCATTTAAGCCAAATTTCCAGTTTTGCCCTTTTAAGCCTAAAACCCTTAATGGGCCTTACTAAGTCCATTTTGTCTCCAGTCCATTACGTCTAATTTTTAGGCCTACTTTACCATTTTAACCATGTTTTGATTATTCACGTTACCAGAAAGTCTTTTATGCCATTTTTCGAAATGGGCTTCAACTTGGCCCATCGAGGCCCAACTTACCAACACAATCAGAATTGCACCTTTTGCAATTCCTTCGCCACCAAATACATGGTTAACCCCAATAGGGTAACGATTACTCTCCAATATCACAGAATGTATTTTTCGGTCACTTTCAACGAGTTGCCGGTCACTTTTTGGCCATTTCGGCTTTTGCCACATCAGTCTAAGAATTGAGATTAGTTACACACCTGTTACTGTCGAAACCGTTGGAGAACCCACGAATGAAAACCTACAATTGATCACTAAGTGTTAGCCTAAGATTCGGCCACATATAAGACCTTCACCCACTAATCATAATCGGCCAACATGGCCTAAGGTATTAAATCTTACCCCTTTGTCGATTAAAGACTAAATCTCGATGTCCAATCACACTATCCTTCACAACTCCTCGCTTGGTAACCTCTCCTTGCTATTCCATGCACCAAAAGAACAACCCATAGCATTAGAATGCCACAAGAAATGTCGTCATGTCCTCCAAGGACCTATAGATTTTGGTCTTCCTTTAAGATATTTAATAAACGAGATTCATAGTGATTAAATCACTTACCAATACCACCACTTGAAAAGTATCGCTCCCACGTTCCACTATCCCTGGTCTAATCTAAATCCGCCGCAGGTCTAACGCTAACACCACAAGGATATCTCTAGAGATATTCAATTTTGAATGATTAGAAAGGAGGTGCTTCCGGCTTTTAGAAAGTGATATGGTGTTCAAGTGGTTTTAATCAACGAAATAGGTGGGGTGAAATGGCAATTAGAAGAGATAGAAGAATGGGGTTCGGCTATTAGGTGTTTTGAAAGAAGAAAAGGCAGTCGGCTTTGGAAGAAGGGTAATCAGTCATCAAGAATTTTGGCCTATTTCACAGTTGTCGGCAAAGATTCAGAGAAGAGAGGGAGAGAAGATGTGATTCGGCTAACAGAAGAATGGTGGTAAGGGGGTCGACTTATGGTTCGAGAAGAAGAGAAGCAAATAGATGAGAGTAGAAAAGAAATAAGGGAGGTGCTTAGTCGAATGATGATTCGGCTCAAAAGTGGAATAGGAGTTCAGCTACTAGGTTGATGAGAGGACAAAATGGAAAAAAGAAAAGTACCTAATAAACTATACGAAATTGACAAAGAAAGGGGAGCTTTCTTACCTAAGGAAAATCGGCACAAAACTCTCAGAGAACTAAAGAGAATTCGGCCCCCACTAGAGCCTAATTGCCGAATATGCAAGCACTAATCCCCCTAGCCGAATTGCACTTGCAAAGTCCCAAAATCGGCTACCTCCTTTCAAAATTCGAAGTTCCTTGATTTGCTCCTCAACCTCCTCCACGATTTGCTCCCTTGACCAATTCAAATCCCCTCCAAGCAGAGTTCAATTCTGCTTCAAACTCTTACCTGCTCAAGCTCAAAAATAAAACACCACCTTGCAACCTCTGTAGCTTGAACCTCGGATCTCCAAGCACACTTAGGCGCCACCTTTTAAGGAGCCTAGTGGCGTCTCCCTTTCCCCTTTACCACTGATCCATTTGTGTCTTATTTCGCACACAATTTCTTAAGACCCTTACGTTCAATGATCCCCTATCTCCTAAGCTTAAAATTCAAAATTTTGCCGAGCTCCTAACCAACACATGGGCCTTCCATAGGCCCATTAACACACCCCACACATGCATTACACACCCAATACTATCATTTAAACATTTTATCAGATAAGGATCAATCTAAGAAAAACCCGAAAATTAGGGCGTTACAACTCTACCCTCCTTAAAGAAATTTCGTCCTCGAAATTTACCTTATCCAAACAAATGAGGATATTGCTGACGCATTGCTTCCTCTGGTTCCCAAGTAGCTTCCTCTCTGCCATGGTTACGCCAAAGTACCTTTACCAACGGAACTGATTTTCTTCTTAGAACCTTCACGTCTTGATCCAGAATCTGCACCGGCTCTTCTTCGAAAGTCAAGTCAGGCTGTACCTCCACTTCTGCAACTGGTAGAATATGAGTAGGGTCAGAACGATATCGCCTCAGCATGGATACGTGAAACACATCATGAATTCTATTTAACTCTGGCGGTAATTCTGACTGATACGCCACCGGACCCACTCGCTTAAGAACCTGGTAAGGCCCAATAAATCGCGGACTTAGCTTGCCTTTCTTACCAAATCTTAGTATCTTCTTCCAAGGCGAAACTTTCAGGAAAACCATATCACCTGCTGAATACTCAATCTCTTTACGCTTCAAGTCTGCATAAGACTTTTGTCGATCAGATGCCTCTTTCAAACGGTCCCTTATCACCTTGACCTTCTCTTCAGTCTCTGCTACCAATTCAGGTCCAAGAACTTGCCGCTCGCCCAATTCGTTCCAACAACTAGGTGAACGACACTTACGCCCATACAGTGCCTCATAAGGTGCCATACGGATGCTAGCCTGATAACTGTTATTATACGCGAACTCTACCAACGGTAGATAATCCTTCCAATTGCCTCGAAAGTCGATAACACAACCCCTTAACATATCTTCCAGAATCTGTATAACCCTTTCTGACTGCCCATCAGTCTGAGGATGGAAGGCTGTGCTAAAATTCAGTCGCGTTCCCAATGCCTCATGCAACTTTTGCCAGAACCGAGATGTGAATCTAGGATCTCGATCAGAGATAATAGACACTGGCACCCCATGCAGTCGCACAATCTCTGCCACATACAACTTGGCTAACTTCTGAAGCGAATAATCAGTACGTACAGGGATTAAATGAGCAGATTTAGTCAACCTATCTACAATCACCCAAATCGAGTCCTTCTTTGATGGCGTTAAGGGCAATCCACTTACGAAATCCATGGTCACCCTTTCCCACTTCCAGAGTGGTACCTTCACTGGTTGCAGAAGTCCAGAAGGTAACTGATGCTCAGCTTTCACCTGCTGACAAGTTAGACATTTCCCCACAAATTCTGTTACTTCTCGCTTCAGTCCAGGCCACCAATACAACTCCTTTAAGTCATGATACATCTTATTACCTCCAGGATGCATAGCGCACAGTCCTTTATGAGCTTCATTCAGAATTGCTTGCCTCAAATTGGAATCCTTAGGCATACAGATTCTACCGTGGAAACATAGAACACCTTCACTGTTAAATCCAACCTCAGAAGTACTCCCATTCTTAACCTGCTGAAATCGAGAAACCAGATACTCATCCTTCGACTGCTTCTCCTTAATCTCGTCCACCCAGGTCGGTCTTACTTGCAATTCTGCTAACAGACTACCATCATCAAACAGACTCAAATGAGCAAACATAGCTCCCAGATCAGATACAGTTCTACGACTTAAGGCATCAGCCACCACATTAGCTTTGCCTGGATGATACTCAATCGCACAATCATAATCCTTAAGCAACTCAATCCATCTCCGTTGCCTAAGATTCAGCTCTTTCTGAGTCAACAAGTACTTAAGACTTTTATGGTCTGTATATATAATACACCTTTCTCCATACAGATAATGTCGCCAGATCTTAAGTGCGAAGATTACTGCTGCCAACTCCAGATCATGGGTAGGATAGTTCACTTCATGAGGTTTAAGCTGTCGCGAAGCATAAGCAACCACTTTACCCTCTTGCATCAACACACAGCTCAACCCAACATGCGATGCATCACTGTACACGGTAAAATCTTTTCCAGACTCTGGTTGAATCAGTACAGGTGCCTCGGTCAGAACCTTCTTTAGTTTCTCAAAAGCTTCTTGCTGCTGCTCGGTCCAAATATATGGTACTCCCTTCCTTACGAGTTTTGTCAATGGCGCTGCCATCACGGAAAATCCTTCTACAAACCTTCTATAGTATCCAGCTAAACCCAGAAAACTTCGAATTTCTGCCACTGACCTCGGTGGTTTCCACTCCAGAATTGCTTCAATCTTTCGAGGGTCTACCTTAATCCCCTCAGCAGATACAACATGACCCAAGAAGGTTACTTCTCTTAAGCAGAACTCACACTTACTAAATTTCGCATAAAGCTCCTTTTCCCTTAACACTTGCAGCACAATACGGAGATGCTCATCATGTTTCTCCTCAGATTCAGAATAGACCAAAATATCGTCGATAAAGACGACCACGAATCGATCCAAGTATGGCTGGAACACTCGATTCATCAGATCCATGAAAGCTGCAGGTGCATTGGTCAGCCCAAATGGCATAACCAAGAACTCATAGTGACCATAACGAGTTCTGAATGCCGTCTTGTGAATATCCACCTCTTTCACCCTTAATTGATGGTACCCAGATCGAAGATCAATCTTGGAAAATACTGAAGCTCCTCTAAGCTGGTCAAACAGATCATCGATTCTTGGCAACGGGTACTTATTCTTAATCGTCAGCTTGTTCAACTGCCGATAATCGATGCACATTCGCATTGACCCATCTTTCTTCTTTACGAACAGCACTGGTGCTCCCCACAGAGACACACTTGGCCTAATGAAACCTCTATCCAACAGTTCTTGAATCTGCGCTTTCAACTCCACCAACTCCTTTGGTGCCATCCTATACGGTGCAATAGACACTGGTGCCGTACCAGGCAACAAATCAATCCCAAACTCGACCTCTCGATTCGGAGGTAAACCTGGAAGCTCCTCTGGAAAAACATCTTGAAAATCTTTAACGGTTCTAACTTGATCCACAGTTAGTTCTTCAGTTTCTACTTGACCTACGAATGCCAAATAAGCCGCACATCCTTTACGAATCCACTTCTCAACTCTTAATGCTGACACCACATTGGACAAATAATCTCTACGTTCACCTATCACCAAAACTTCCTCATCCTCTGCAGTCTTTAGCCTCATTCATTTTGCAGCACAATCCAAAGTAGCCCTATGCTTTACAAGCCAATCCATTCCCAAGATGAGATCAAATTCTCCGAAAGGTAGTTCCATCAAGTCTCCCGAAAAGATTTTTCCTTGAGTCTCTATAGGTACGTCTCTATACAGTTTGTCTACCCTAACCGAGTGACCCAAAGGACTTAATACAGATACCCCACTCACTGTCTCCTCAGAACGCACTCCCAGCGACCCAGACATGGCACATGCAACATAAGAATGGGCAGATCCAACATCTATCAACGCAGTGTATGGCATACTAGAAATAAAAAACGTACCAGTTATGACGTCAGGAGCATCACCCTCCTCTCGACGACGAGCTGCATAAACTAGCGCTGGCTGACGAGCCTCAGCGAAACTAGCACCCCTACCAGGTGCTCCTCGTCCTCGACCATTACCATTTCCGCCTCTACCTTGTCCACGACCCCTCAGAGCTGGTGGTCCACCCCTCACTGGTTGAGCAACCCTTTGAGCCATAACCTGTCCTTGATCCGGTTCTTCGGGACAGTCCTTAATCCTATGCTCCATCGACCCACATCGAAAACAGGCTCCAGAACGTTTCCGACACTCGCCCATATGTATCTTACCACAACTCCTACAACCCTGCGGTCTGACAGCATTCATTGGCACCGCTCGCACTGGTTCTGCCACTCTTGCCCTCTTAACATTCCTATTAGCCCCACCTAATGGTCCAGAATCCCTTCGAAAGCGATTTCTATCCTTTTCGCGATTCTGCCTCTCGGTACGCTTCACTTCCTCAGCTATCTTAGCTTTCTCAACCAAAGCAGCAAAGTTATGCTCCCTCTGTGGAGCAATCAGTACCCTCAGCTCATCTCTCAGACCATCCTCGAAACGTACGCTACGCTCATATTCAGTAGCAACTATCCCAGAAGCATATCGGCTCAGCCTCAGAAATTCAGCCTCGTACTCAGATACTATCCTACTTCCCTGAACCAAATTCAAGAACTCTTTCCTACGGGCGTCCACATAGCTAGCCCCAACATATTTTCCTTTAAAGGCTTTCTTAAACAGCTCCCATGTTACCTCACCATCTGAAGTTCCATCTCTTACTGTGAGCCACCACAGATAAGCTTCATCTCTCAGCAACGACACGGCTCCTTTCAGCTTTTGCTCCATAGAGCAATCCAGATCATCCATAATCTGCTCTGTGGCCTCCAACCAGTACTCGGCCACATTCGGGGCTACACCAGACACGCCCCTAAAGAATTCTGCCCCATTAGCTCGGAGTCGCTCAGAAATGGATCCCCGAAATCCATTACCGGTACTTGCCCCAGCAACCCTTTCCAGAACTCGAAGCATCGCTTGTGATAGGGCATCGTCCCCTACACCCCTATCATGAGATTCCACCTCTGTTGCCGGTGGTATCGGCATATCAGCTGCTGGTGCATGACCCGAAGATGAAGTCTCAGCTCGTGCACTACCTCGGCCACGTCCGCAGCCCCTACCACGAGCTGCTCGCGTACTCATTTTGTACTTTCTGTTTTAGAAATTTTATGAGTCAGATTAATATTTCAGTGTTTATTACAGATGTCTTATGAATAGTAGAGTTTCAGAGTTTATCTTCTTTCGCGGTAGCCTAGCTACAGTCTCAGTCTACCTATCAGAGTTTTTATAGTTTCAGTACTACCCTAGCTAAAGTATCATAATATAGTCTTTAGTCGCGCATACAATCAAAATTTTCAGAAACAATTAGAAAAGTTCAGAAAACTTACAGGCTTGGGCCGGAGATTCGGTGTGCCACTCTTTCAAAAGATTTTATAGGAGAACTTAATAGATTTTTGTTGTCTTTGAAAATTTATGTTCGAAAAGAAGTTTATCAGGACTAATTCCAAGTAATTTTGAAAACTATGTTAAAACATGATCTTTCGAAAATCTTTGTTTTGACGATTTGAAAATTTCCATTTTTGGACCCGTTCCACAGCCGAGTTGTTGCAACTTAGCTCTGATACCACTAAATGTAACACCCCAAACCCAGTCTAGACGTTACGACCAGATCTGGTGTGTCACACGATCCTAAAACTAAGTTTACGACCCTTTTAGTCTTGTTGTGTCTTAGGTGAGGTTTGAATCAAAAGAGTAAGTTTGCTAAAACCAGTTTATTAATCCTTTAAGTTATCCATATTATACACTCGTTGAGTTCTGAAAACATTTTTTAGATTTTGAAAAATAGCGCAGCCTAAACTAGCGATTCTATAAAACGTAATTTAATCATCAAAGAAAATTAAACCAAATAAAAACTTAGATAGCGGCCTTATTACAAAATAAAACCCAAAAATAAGATAATAATAAAATACTTAATCAAAATGAAAACTAGTTTTATTGCAGATGCTGTGGCCACTCCGAATCTCTCGCAGCTCCAAGCCCACTATGGTTGAGGGTTACCTGCAGAGATTAAAAAGGGGAGTGAGTTTGACAACTCAGTGTGCAACATTATCTCAACCATAGGCCAAAACAGATCAAGCCTCAGAATCAGATTAGTTGGGCCTTGGCCCATTACAGAAATCAGGTTAAGCCCATAGGCCCATAACAGATACAGATCAGATATAATATGCAAACAGTAACCCAACCCAGATCCATCCATAACACCCCCGTACCAGCCTTACACCATGTGGGGAGACTACTCGACCCACCCAACCGCTACACACCACAGATAATTACAGCGAGGCTGCCAGATATAATTTGCAGCGAGGCTGCCAGATATTGTGACGAGGTCACCAGATCAGATATTGTGGCGAGGCCACCAGATTGCAGCGAGGCTGCCAGATAATAATGTGACAAAGTCACCAGATTGCAGCGAGGCTGCCAGATAATAATGTGACAAAGTCACCAGATTGCAGCGAGGCTGCCAGATAATAATGTGACAAAGTCACCAGATTGCAGCGAGGCTGCCAGAACGCTTCCTCCGTCATAAACCCATACCCCATGCAACAGATGTAATCATACTAGCATGCAACATATAGCATCTCATGCATCAGATATATTCATAATAAAGATTACTCATGCATATACATAAAATAATACATTTCATACAGAATCGACCCTAGGGGTATAATAGTCTTTTTACACCTAGGGGTATTTTGGTAATTTTCCATATTTAAGGGTATTTTAGTCCTTTTTCATATTATCAGAGATTTTGCACAAATCCACTAATTTATCAGCCCTCATATAACCACGGAAGTCCATTTAAGCCAAATTTTCAGTTTTGCCCTTTTAAGCCAAAAACCCCTAATGGGCCTTACTAAGTCCATTTTGTCTCCAGTCCATTACGTCTAATTTTTAGGCCTACTTTACGATTTTAACCATGTTTTGATTATTCACGTTACCAGAAAGTCTTTTATGCCATTTTTTGAATTGGGCTCGGAAGCCCATTGGGCCCAACTTGGCCCATCGAGGCCCAACTTACCAACACAATCAGAATTGCACCTTTTGCAATTCCTTCGCCACCAAATACATGGTTAACCCCAATGGGGTAACGATTACTCTCCAATATCGCAGAATGTATTTTTCGGTCACTTTCAACGAGTTGCCGGTCACTTTTTGGCCATTTCGGCTTTTGCCACATCAGTCTAAGAATTGAGATTAGTTACACACCTGTTACTGTCAAAACCGTTGGAGAACCCACGAATGAAAACCTACAATTGATCACTAAGTGTTAGCCTAAGATTCGGCCACATATAAGACCTTCACCCACTAATCATAATCGGCCAACATGGCCTAAGGTATTAAATCTTACCCCTTTGTCGATTAAAGACTAAATCTCGATGTCCAATCACACTATCCTTCACAACTCCTCGCTTGGTAACCTCTCCTTGCTATTCCATGCACCAAAAGAACAACCCATAGCATTAGAATCCCACAAGAAATGTCGTCATGTCCTCCAAGGACCTATAGATTTTGGTCTTCCTTTAAGATATTTAATAAACGAGATTCATAGTGATTAAATCACTTACCAATACCACCACTTGAAAAGTATCGCTCCCACGTTCCACTAACCCTGGTCTAAACTAAATCCGCCGCAGGTCTAACGCTAACACCACAAGGATATCTCTAGAGATATTCGATTTTGAATGATTAGAAAGGAGGTGCTTCCGGCTTTTAGAAAGTGATATGGTGTTCAAGTGGTTTTAATCAATGAAATAGGTGGGGTGAAATGGCAATTAGAAGAGATAGAAGAATGGGGTTCGGCTATTAGGTGTTTTGAAAGAAGAAAATGCAGTCGGCTTTGGAAGAAGGGTAATCGGTCACCAAGAATTTTGGCCTCTTTCACAGTTGTCGGCAAAGATTCAGAGAAGAGAGGGAGAGAAGATGTGATTCGGCTAACAGAAGAATGGTGGTAAGGGGGTCGACTTATGGTTCGAGAAGAAGAGAAGCAAATAGATGAGAGTAGAAAAGAAACAAGGGAGGTGCTTAGTCGAATGAAGATTCGGCTCAAAAGTGGAATAGGAGTTCAGCTACTAGGTTGATGAGAGGACAAAATGGAAAAAAGAAAAGTACCTAATAAACTATGCGAAATTGACAAAGAAAGGGGAGCTTTCTTACCTAAGGAAAATCGGCACAAAACTCTCAGAGAACTAAAGAGAATTCGGCCCCCACTAGAGCCTAATTGCCGAATATGCAAGCACTAATCCCCCTAGCCGAATTGCACTTGCAAAGTCCCAAAATCGGCTACCTCCTTTCAAAATTCGAAGTTCCTTGATTTGCTCCTCAACCTCCTCTACGATTTGCTCCCTTGACCAATTCAAATCCCCTCCAAGCAGAGTTCAATTCTGCTTCAAACTCTTACCTGCTCAAGCTCAAAAATAAAACACCACCTTACAACCTCTGTAGCTTGAACCTCGGATCTCCAAGCACACTTAGGCGCCACCTTTTAAGGAGCCTAGTGGCGTCTCCCTTGCCACTTTACCACTGATCCATTTGTGTCTTATTTCGCACACAATTTCTTAAGACCCTTACGTTCAATGATCCCCTATCTCCTAAGCTTAAAATTCAAAATTTTGCCGAGCTCCTAACCAACACATGGGCCTTCCATAGGCCCATTAACACACCCCACACATGCATTACACACCCAATACTATCATTTAAACATTTTATCAGATAAGGATCAATCTAAGAAAAACCCGAAAATTAGGGCGTTACAATAAAAGTGCATAATATACCATAACTCATCAAAATGCACAAATTTCTAACATGGATTAAAACTTAAACCTTCACCATATCTCAAATAAATGGTAGAAATAGGTAGATTAAGCTACGAGGACTTCAAAAATACGAAGAACATCAAAAACGGGGCTAGATTGCACTTACTATAGAGCTTGGAAGCTTGAACAAAGCCCTAGCCATGGCTCCTATGCAAGTTTCAGCAAACACGTAAAGAAGATGAACACTTTTTGGCTTTTATTTTGTCTTTAAGTTCATTTAAATGCCAAATGACCAAAATTCCCTTCACTTGAAACTTTGATATTTTACCTTTCCATGACCAATTTTATAACTTTTACAATTTAGCCCTTTTGAACGTTTTTGCCAAAAATCACTTAGTAAAAACCGTTTCTCTAACCATAAAAATGCATAATCTACCATAAATCATCAAAATGCACAAATTTCTAACATGGATTAAAACTTAGACCTTCATCATATCTCAAATAAATGGTAGAAATAGTAGATTAAGCTACGAGGACTTAAAAAATACGAATAACATTAAAAACAAGGCTAGATTGCACTTACTATATAGCTTGGAAGCTTGAACAAAACCCTAGCCATGGCTCCCATGCATCTTTCAACAAACACATAAAGAAGATGAACACTTTTTGGCTTTTATTTTGTCTTTTAGTTCATTTAAATGCCAAATGACCAAAATGCCTTTCACTTAAAACTTTGATATTTTACCCTTCCATGTCTATTTTTGTCCAAAATTTTTAGAATTTGGTAAAATTGCTATTTAAAGACCTCTAATTGATATTCCAATTCAATTTCATGCTAAAAGCTTCTAGAACTCAACTTTTACAACTTATTCAATTTGGTCCTTAAAATCAAATTAGACACTTTTCACATAAAATTTCTTAATGAAATCTTCACACAAGCATACCAACATATCATTGACCTTATAATAATCATGAAATAATTATTTCTACTTCAAATTTGTGGTCTCAAAGCCACAATTCTGATAGGCCCTAATTTAGGATGTTACATTTGTATTGGACTGAACTCGAGGAAAATCATATTCACGAGATTGATTTAGTTAAGGAAAGCAAAGAGAAAGTAAAAGCGATTCGAGACTGTTTAAAAGCTACTTCTGATAGACAAAATTCGTATGCTAATTTGAAACGAAAAGAGATCGAGTTCCAAGTCAGAGATAAAGTGTTCTTAAAAGTATCTTCATGGAAGAAAGTTCTCAGTTTTGGCCGAAAGGGCAAACCAAGTCCGCCTTTCGTCGGGCTGTACGAGATCACCGAAAGTATAGGACCGATAGCTTATCGACTAGCTTTGTCGTCTGAGTTGGAAATGATTCATGATGTATTTCAAGTGTCCATGTTGCGACGCTACCAACAGACCCTTCTCATGTGATTATACAGACAGAGGTTGAGATTCACTGAGACATGACATATGGTGAAGAACTGGTTAAGATTTTGGCTCGGGAAGTTAAATAGTTAAGAAATAAAAGTATAGCCCTCGTGAAAGTGCTGTGGCAAAGACATGGGGTAGAAGAGGCTACATGGGAGCTTGGGGAAACAATTAGAAACCAATATCCCAATCTTTTCGCCGATATGATTTTCCAGGACGAAAATCCCTGAGGGGGAGAATTATAACATCTCGAATTAGGGCCTAGTCAGAATAGTGGTTGTGAAACCACAAATCTGATATTAAAATATATGTTTTATGATTTATTTCAAGGTCTATGATATAATTGCATGATAGTGAGAAAATTTCATGAAGGAATTTTTATGAGATAGTGATTAATTTGTCCTTTTGGACTAAATTGCAAAAGTTGCAAAATATGAGTTTCTAGAAGTTTTAAGGATGAATTGGCATTAGAAAAATTATTAGAGGGCCTTATTTAGCAATTAGACCATTTATTAGCATGATGGACTAAAATGCCCAAGGAAGGGAAAATTTTTAATGAAAGGCTATAAGGGCATTTTGGTCATTTGGATAATAAATGAAATAAAAAGGGAAAATAAGTCAAAAATGAGCTTATCTTCTCCATGCAAGTGATGAAACTTAAGGGCTCTCCATAGTTAGCGTTTTTCACATTTTCAAGCTCACATATAAGTGTATTCTAGCCTCGTTTTTCATGTTCATCGTATTTTTAAAATCCTTGTAACTTGATTAAGCTATTTCTACCACTAATTTGAGCTAGGGTTTATGCTCAGAAATATACCCATGCATGACATGCATGTATTTTGATGTCTAATGGTAGAATATGAAAGTTTGAAGTGTAGTAAACATCTTTTTCTAGATGATTTTTTCATGAAAAAACCTAATAGGGACCAAATTGTAAATGTGGTAAAATGTGTAGTAAAAGTGTAAATTGATGAGAAATGTGGGCTGTTATGAGTACATATAAGGCTCAGCCTAGGCTTGGGTAACCAAGAAAATAAGTGCATTTCATTTTACAAGCATAGGAACCATTTTGCAAATATGTAAAAGTTTAGGGGAAAATTATAAATTTTTCCAAAGTATGAATTATGGGTTATTTAGCTAATGTGATTATTAAATAAGCTCAAGCTTTCATCATAGATCAAGAAACATGAAGCCTGGACCAAAACCAGGGGAAGAATAAGGTAATGGATTAAACCATACACCTTCCCATATTTTGGATCCAAGGTAAGTTGTGTGTGATAAAGTAGCATTATGTATCATGAAAATAATGTTATGACATTGTATGAAATTTATGTTATTTCGATAAGATTTATTGACATGATTTTTATAAAGATATGTTCAAGTTGTTATAGAGAAATCCTGGATAAATTTTAAGGATATAAAGGATACCATAGTCATGACATGAGATTTATATAAGGTCCCGTATAAGACCATGTCTGGGACATGGCATCGGCACCGAATTGAGGTCCCATGTAAGACCATGTCTGAGACATGGCATTGGCATCAACCTATGGTCCCGTGTAAGACCATGTGTGGGACATGGTCTCGACATCGAGATGAGATTTAGATCCCCTGTAAGACCATGTCTGGGACATGGCATTGACATCTAAAAGTGATCCCATATAACACCATTTCTGGGACATGGCATCGACATCGATATGAGATCTCGTGTAAGACCATATCTAGGATATGTCTCCGGCCTCGACATGTGATCCCATGTAAGACCATATTTGGGATATGGCATTGGCATCTTACCCTAAGAATGACATTTTGAGTATCCCTCGGTATTCCAAGTAATTTAACGGGAAATGTATTTAAGTTGATATTTATGACGAGAAAAACTAAAGTTATGTGATGAGTGATACAGGTGTATATGAGAAACACACGAGAAATGTAATTGAAATGGCATGAGTATACCAGTAAGAAAGAGCATGAGTAAGCCATGTTAATGAGTAAAGATATTTATGTGATGCTCATGATACCATACTTGGATGTTAATTCATGATTTATGTTGCTATTTATTTCATGTAACTTACTAAGCATTTATGCTTACTCCCTCTCTTTTTCTTTTCCTTGTAGTACTACCAAGCTAGCTCAGGGGTCAAAAGGACCCCGGAGCTCGAAGTCACACTATCAAACATTTTATTTTGGTATAGTAAAGTTTCATCATCTTGAGTCTGGCTTGTATAGGAGCTAGGCCTTTTTGCTATGTTTCATATTGGTTAGCCATATGTGTTGGCTATAAATGTTACTTGAATCATGTTGTAAATGGCCATAAGAATTGACTAATATTGATTAAGTTAAAATTATGCAATATTGAGGTAGTTCATGAAAGTACAAGTTTGCATGTCTAAGTAGAGAAGTGAATGATGTGAATGCATGATAATTGCAATGTGTTGTGGCATGTGAATGCCTTAATTATGGTTATTTAGAAGTGTATTTGTGCCATGATATGTGATATTGAAATTGGCCTTGTATTCGATTAAGTTTTAGGGTGGCAAAGGGGCTAGGAAACTAGCCTATAATTGTCAACACGGGTGGGCACACGGGCGTGTGCCTAGGCAATGTGTGACACACGGTCAGCCCCATGTGCGTGTTGATAGGTTGCGTGTCCCCTACACCTAAATTATGCAAAATAGAATACCCAGTAGTAAATACAGGGGTAGAGGCATTACCGTGTGTCTCAATCGTATAGAGGGCACGGCCTAGTACACGAGCGTGTGGCTTGGCTATGTGCCCCTAAATGTTTGCTGACGTCATAAACAGAATACCCAAGTTTCACACACGGGCAAAGACATGGGCGTGTCATGGCCGTGTGAGGGATACGAGCCATGGACACGGGCATGTGCCAGGCCGTGTGAAAACCCTTGTAGCTTCAAAATGAAAAAAATAAATTTGACATGGGCCAGGGACATGGGCGTGTGCAACCACACGGCCTGTCCATACGGGTGTGTGGCCCTGTTTTGAGCAAAAATTTTCTAAGTGTTCGAAAGCTTCTGATTAAGTCCCAAATCTTTCCCAATGTATGTTTTGGGCCTCGTAGGCCCATGATAGGGACATTAAGAGTATGAATGAAAGGTTTTAAGTTCTAATGAGATTTATGGCCCGGCTTTCTAAGATTAACCATGTTTAAGTACGGTGACGTCTTGTACCCCATCTCAGCATTAGATACGGGTAAGGGGTGTTACAACATATTAGTCTTTTAATTGATTTGATCATATTCGATCAGACTAAGGACATTTTTAGGTTTGTATACTAATACAAGTTATCTTTCAATACTACGATCGGACCACGTAATACCGCTTAGTATTAGTTAAACATGTAGACAACCAATGAGCAACATTTGCTTCCATTTTGCTTTGCGTGCAAAAACCATGTGAGGAAAATTATACAAAGTATATTAATGTAATAAATGAATTTTTTTTATTCAATCAAGCTATTCAAAAAAATTACAAGTTTACAAACAAATATACTACACTTAAGGCACCAGATCCCACATACAATTAGGCTCTTGTAATTGCAATTTGTCTAGAAGTATCATTTTGATAAATTTCAATTCACTTAATCGTAGATCTAGTCCACAAGAAGTACCATGATTGAAAACTCCTTATTGTATACTCTTTACGAAAGTAGTTCATCTAATTGCTTTGTCCAATGACCTCGTCATATGTGTGTTACCCTCATATGGTATCCTTGATTCCTTATAGTTAAATTTATTCCTTCAATACAATCTTATTTTATCTCATTGTCACCATTGTGTCTTCTTAATGATTAATATGATCATTGTTAATAAATGACTGTGATAAATTGCATGTTCGAGAACAAGTTACCCATGGCCATGTTCCACATTTATCAATCCACATAATGTGTAACACCCCAAACCCAGCCTAGATGTTACGGCCAAGTCTGATGTGTCACATTGAAGTGTTTTTCGAAAACCGTGTTTTCATTGAAAACCCTTCTTTAATGTTTAAAAACTCTTACCGTTAAACTTGTATAAAACCTTAGTTTGTGTTTATTTTTTTCCAAAACGGGATTTATTGAAATGATCATCCCTTTTCAAACATCGTTGAAACCTTTGTAAAAGTTTTATGAAAGCTTATGAACCCTTGTAGTTTGCAAAAACATGTTATTTTAAAAATAGATAAAATATCGAAAAATCAGATTTGTAACCTTTATAAAACATGTTATCTTGAAAATGGTTTAAGTATCAAATAAATTTGACCTTTTTCGTTAAGACTTAAAGTGAATGGAAGCTGGGCACTAGGTAGAATTCCAGAAAAGAGGAGGTGAGTCGAATAGACTGCTTAAGTACCAAGCTCTTCTTGGATCCACTCCTAGACATGCACACTACCATTGCCACACTTTAACTATTTGAAATATTTATCTACAAGATCATTTAAAATTGCGGAAGCTTTGCTTGGTTATCGTGTGATTTTGAAAACAAGTAACTTTTATAAAAATCACGTCTTAAAATCATTTATTTTCAACTCGATTTAAATAATATCCTACGTAAGCTAAAACCAATTTAAATAAGTAAAGAATAAAAACCCAAAATTAAAATAATTAAAGAGGCCCTTTTTACAACCCAAAACCAGAAATAAATAATTAAATCTAAATTCAAATAGGTAACTTAATTAGAAATCCAATAGTCCAGTCCATGTGGCCACTCTGAATCCCTCCCAGCTCCAAGTCCACCAGTCTAAGGCTCACCTGCAAGGATGGAAGGAAAAAGGGTGAGTTTGGAAAACTCAGTGTGCAACAAGCCACTTACAGAGCCCAAATCAATATCAGCATACTAGGCCTAAGCCCCCAAATCAGTCTCAACATATAACTGGGCCGAAGCCCTTTTCAAATATCGGTTACTGGGCCTTAGCCTTTTTCATAAATCAATTCACTGGGCCGAAGCCTTTCATAAATCATATCTCTGGGCCGAAGCCTTTTCTGTAAACGGTATGGCCCAAAGGCCCATTTTAACAACACATATAATATCAGTTTATGTGTGCAAAGCCTATTTCAATATCACATGTAATGTCAATGCATGTATGCAAAGCCCAGTTGGGGAGACTACTCAACCCACCATCTGCTACTCTCCACCCGTACCAACCAAGCTCTCCATGTGGGGAATAACTCAACCCACCCAACCAAACTCTCCACTGGCAGCATAGCTGCTTTATCATATAACTGGAGGCCAAGCCTCTTTTAATAACTGGGGCAAAAGCCCTTTTCGGTAAACTGGGGCAAAGCCCTTTATCACTTCCTCCATCATATAATAACCCAACCCATGCATTTAATGAGTAAAACATGGCATATCGTATACATGTCATAGCATATCATGTGCATATCATGTGCATATCATGTCATAGCATGTAAAATAACCATATCATAATCATCATATTCAGAATGAAACCCTAGGGGTATAATAGACATTTTTCACCTAGGGGATAGACATTTTCATGTTTTAAAGGTAATTACGTAATTTTATCCATTATTAGGGTTTTCCATGCTTATTCATCAATTCCAAATGTTTAAACATCAATTTTAGCCTATTTTAGTACAACCAAGTTATGGGCCAAAAACCCCTAATGGGCCCCATGTAGCTAGTTCAGTCGTCTAAGCCCAATTAGTCCAAATCCTACAATTAACTACTAATTTAACCAGTTTTAAGCCTATAGTCTATTAAGAAATGTCTATTGCCCATCTTTACCCATATGGGCCCGTAAGCCCATTGGGCCCAATTTCAGCCCATCGAGGCCCAACTTACCATCATGCACAAAATTGTGTCCTTACCTGTTCTATCGATCCAATCACCGATCTTATCGTATGTATCACGTCTCAAACCATTCACAAAACCATAAGTTCGAAATGCCGAAGTTTAGGCATTTTGGCTTTTCAGCAAATATTAATCTAAGCTACTATGAGGTTCATTACACACCTGCTTGCAACGAACGATGACTATATCCGATCCAAGTCAATCCTACATTCGATTACTAAAACATTGGACCACGAATCAATGATAACTAAATTTAACATACTCTTACCATATTCGGGCATCCATGAACAAGGCCCTAAATCCTTACCTTTGCTGAAGTTGATATCCAAATTTGGATCTGAACGCTCCACTGATCCAAGCCCTTAGTCAGCAGCCTTTAACCCTTACAAGCACAGAGTAAAATAATTGGTAACAGCCCCTTAAAGCCTTAGGCACTATTTCGACAGCCTCCCTAAACACATAGGGATTCCAACTTTTCCAAATCCCCAAAAATAAGAATAGATCACAGTCAAGTCATTCATATCACCAACTTATATCCACGGTCAAACTAGCCCAATCATCACACAAGTTAGTCATTTACCTACAAGGGGCAAAACAGTCATTTAACACCCTAGGGGCAAAACGATAATTTTACCCTATAGGGGTGTCTCGGTAATTCTACCCTACAAGGGTATTTCGGTAAATTTGCAAATCGAGGGTAAAATAGTAATTTTTACAAATTAGGGGTAAAATAGTAATTTTACAAATTAGGGGTAAAACGATAATTTTACAAATCATAGGTAAAATGGTAATTTTACAAATTAGGGGTAAAATGGTAATTTTACAAATTAAGGGTAAAATAGTAATTTTACAAATTAGGGGTAAAACGGTAATTTTACAAATCATGGGTAAAATGGTAATTTTACAAATTAGGGGTAAAATGGTAATTTTACAAATTAAGGGTAAAATAGTAATTTTACAAATTAGGGGTAAAACGATAATTTTACAAATCATGGGTAAAATGGTAATTTTACAAATTAGGGGTAAAATGGTAATTTTACAAATCAAGGGTATGTTCGTCATTTTACAAATCGAGGGTACTTCTGTCATTGTACAAATCAAGGGTAATTTGATAATTTTATTAATCGGGATATTTCTTGTAATTTTGCAAATCGAGAGTAATTCGGTAATTTTGTAAACCAAGGTATTTTAGTAATTTTGTAAACCAAGGGTATTTTAGTAACTTTGTAAACTAAAGCATTTCTAAACAGAGATAACAATGCGAATGGGCCTAGGGCCCATTGTCGGCCCAAATGGGCCCACACGCTCGTGTGGCCCTTTTGGCCTAAATCTAGCCACAGATATGAGATTCACCTAATCTAGCCCAATATTTACTATACAATCAAACAACTTATCCACTTAGGCCCGTAGGCCCATTGGGCCCACATGGCCTCTTCGGCCCATCACAGCCCGAAGTAGCCGTCCTAACGCCAGAGTAGTGAGAAATACACACCTGATAGGAGACTGAAGTTAATCTGCGCTCCAAACACTCTTAGCCGATGCCCAACCCAAACGGGCATGCCATAAAGCGAAAGGGATCAGCCAAGAAAGCTGTGCCTACTCTCCTCCTGGTTTGCTCTATTTAAAGCTAGCTCCTCACCTGCTCTCATGTTAGCTTTCCCATGTGGGATTCTCTATCAATCCCACCAAAATTAAAGCGTTAGCAAAATAATCAACCTTTGCGTGTAATGAGATTCGAACCAAAGTCCTCTCAGTAACCCTGTCAAGCCATCACCACTCGGACACAAGCTCCTTTGTGTCATAAGTCCAACACATTTAACTTTAAAGCTCACCTACTTACTTCCAGATTTATTTAAAAGAAAAACCAAAATAAATTGCAAGAGCCAAGACTTGAACCTTGAACCCCCTTGCTTCCTTGTCCCCTAAGTGGCGCTACTTTGCCACTACACCACACTCCTTTTTGTGTCTTATTACACACATAATTCCTTACAACTCCTCTTTTCCAAGTCCTCTATTCCTTAAGTCCAAAAATCCAAGAATTCTCCAGGTTTTTAACCAACACTTGGGCCTTCTATAGGCCCAATAACACACTCCAAACACAAATTACACATCCATATATCAAAATTTCAACATTACACCAAATATCACAAAAATCCCAGAATCCCAGAAATTAGCCCAAGACTTTTCCTACACTATAAATCCTTCGCAGTTCACTAAAATACCACATTAACCCATTAATAATAACCTTCCATAACAGAATTCAACACATCAATAATTTTATTTCGAACTATCTCACACCCGCACCCAGGCCCAAGGCCCAATACTTCTATGCCCAAATTCAAGGTGTTACATAATGTCAATGAGAGGATATCGTTAACTCTTTAATCAAGCTATGAATTCTATTGTCGCTATGTAACATCCCCAAAATTTTCCAAACCTAGAATAGTGATAAATAAATAATAAATTAGTCAGAATTTTAAGAAAGTAAAAAATTGGAAACTAAACAGGTGCAAAAGGTATTTGGAAAAGTATAAATATTAAGATAAATTAATTTGGGGTACTGATTAAATTGTAAAATAATGGAAACTATTGGGACAAAGTGAGAAAAATGGGTCTAGAAAAGGATTAAGTAAAATTGATGAAAGAAGGAAGGACTAGAGGTGGAGATTTACCATAAGGAGAAATGAATCATCCATGGAATTGTAGAAAAATGAATGGGTAAAATGGTAATTTTGGAAAAGGATAATTATGGAAGGTAATGATTAAGGATAAATAGTAAAAAGTGTGAATAGTGAGGGTAAAATAGTAAATAAAATAAAAGAGATATTTTTAATGGAAGGAACTATAAAAATTGAGAGAATGAATGGAAATGGCAATAAATGGCCATCAACCATATTGAGTTTCACGTTAGCCAGTATTCCCCATCATTTCTAACTTTTTTTCTTTCAACTTAATCCCTTTCACCAAATACAAACCAATTAAGCTAGTTTTTTCCAAATTTCTTCAAGATTAGTGAGTAAAATCAGTAGTGAAATGTAGTAACTACCCAAATACTTAAAATAAATGCATCCATACTTGTCTAGAAGGAAAGAGAAAATAGGAACTAATATTGAATACAAGAGATTAAGGTAAGAAAGTTAAAATTCTCTTGAAATACATGTTAGTTTTGGTTTAAAAACATAGATTATGACATGTTAGAATGATTTTAATGTGAAAATATTGTGTACTTTGATATGAAAAAATTAAGTTGAGAGCAAATAGAGAAATAAAGCAAGAAATTGCACAATAGGGAGAAGGAGAAGAAGAGAGTTCAATTTCAAGCTTTGAATTGTAAGTACAACTAGAAACTTACTTGTTTTGATTATGAAATTAATTGTTAGAATGGATATAATTTTAATATGATATTTAATTACATATTTATATGTTGAATAAGTGAAGAATAAGGCTTGATAACGATTAAATATGATAAATAATAAATTGATTGTGTTTATTAAGTAATATGTGATAAAGAAATTGAAAGAAATGTGAGAAAAGATTTAGAGTGCATAAAAAAAAAGACTAAATTTTAAAGGATGTAAAAGTTCATGGAACTATATATTTATGTAAGTAAATGTGAAGAGAAATAGGTAAGATAATGATATGTACATATGTTTGATGAAAAATGAAATACAATGATTAGTATGTTAAAAATGTAAAAAATATTTAAAAAGAATTAATAAGGATTAGTAATGAATTATGGAAATTATATTAATTGGTGAAATATGTCACATGTATTAAAAGAAATTGTAAATTTTATTTGGGGATTTGATGGCTCAAGGACAAAATTTAGAAATAAGTAAAAAAAATGAAATGAAAATAACATGCGAATGTGATAAGAAATTGTGGTGGCATATGGAAATTAAATAGATAAATGAAATATGTTATATACGAAATTGAAAGAAAAAGATATTGTTACAAGAAATGTTGTGATGATGACTAAATTATAAATATGTAAAAGTGACATGTAAAATGTAAGATAAAAATTAGTAATGAACTATAGAAATTTATCAAATATTAAGACATGATACATGTGTTAAGAAAAGTGGAAGGTACAATTATATGAATTATTGTTATAAGGGCTAATTTGTAAAGAGTGCAAAAGTGACAAGTGATATAATTTGCCCAAGTAGACGAGATAAGGACTATTGGGATATTAGTGGTATGCCATTAAGAAACCTTAGCACGCTCTTTGATTATTAGCACGTTAGTTCTCTCTGATTAGCACATTTGTGCTCTCTGTTTATCCGCTTCGGTAGTGTTTTGTTATCTGCTTCAATGGTGTTCTATTAGGTTTCGTGTATCTTCTATATTCTATTAAGTCTATGGGGCCTTTGAAAAGGTAGAAGATTGTTTTAGTGATAAGTAAATGATAAAGATTATATGCGCTAAAAAGTAATTAAACTAAGAAACATAAGAAAAAGTATGGTTGAGATAAGAAAAGTGATTTATCTAAAGTTTGGTTAATGAAATGAGAAATTTAAAATAAACTAAGTGATTCAAGTATCATACAGAAGTTAATTAAATAAATATGATTAGTTGGTGTATAAAGAACGAATAAGATAAAATGAACCTAATTGTAATGGTATGTGAAGTAATTGATAAATTATATACTATAAATACAAATAGGTCATTTAAATAATTCGATGTATTAAACGATAAGTTAAAATTTAAAACATAAAATGTAATTTGAGTTCTAGTTGTACTTATTAAGATAGCAATAGCTTAATGTGTGTTTTATATGCTAGGATAAGAGTAAAAGAAAAGATCTTTGAATTTTGAAGGCATTTCGTCTCGTCACATCAATGGATCTGAGAAAATGGTAAAGTATTAATTTCTACTGTGTTAGTAAATGGCATTTATCTATGTGTGTATATTAAGGTTGAATGTAATGTGATTTAAATGTGAAACTAGACGTTTGTCTAAATTATATGAAATAATTTATATGTTAATGAAGTGGTATAAGAAAATTGAGTTTCATTATGCTTAATTATGATTTATATTTGAAATAAATTGGTTCAAAATTTTGAGATTTGAATAGGGGTTAAACTAGGTAAACATTAGGGATTAAGTTGGCAAATTCTCCCTTAAATTTCAACTTAAACATGGTTCCTGAAATCCACACGGCCTTGCGAATACTAGAAAAAAAGAGGTTTTTTTTGGAACCACATGGGCACAAAGCCTACATGCACACGACCATGTCCCCTATTTTTCACAATAGTCATTATTTCACTTTAGTAAATTGTTCTAAATGCAAGAATGGTTGAAAATTTTTATTCCAGCTTATTTTGAATGCCAATAATTAATATACTAAAATAAAGAAACTAATATGTGAAAATTATAATGGTATTTTTATTTAGATATTACTATTAAGTGTTTTTTACAATCAATGTAACATTTCTATAGGGTGTTTAATAGCCTGAATTTTAGTAATGTCGGAAACAGTGGTACGAGACCACTAAATCCGGCAAATAAACTCGTAAATTATATTATTTAATATTTACGAGTCAAATGTAGCTTTTAAAAGATTTTTGAAATAGTAAATTATTTTTTATAAAGATTTATTAGGTCAAGTAATTGAGAAAAAGAAGTATCGAGACCTCGGTGTTATAAACTAAGTTGTAAATATTATTATAAATATTTACAGAGTGTTAATATGGTAGTATTAAAGTTTTTTTCCGAAAATTTTAACATTTCGGTAGTCAATTAATTAAAAAGGACTAAATTGAAAAATATGCAAAACTTGCTAAAGTGATTAAACAGCTTAACATTAAATAAGGAAGGGCTAAAAGGGCAAATGGACCATTTAAATTGGCTGAGGCGGCATTGCGTGAAAAAAATCAAGGATTTTTATGTGATAAGGACAAAATTGGAATTACAACAAAGTTTTCGTGGCCAAAATTGATTTTAATAGTTTCCAGACCATTTCTTCTTCAATTTTCTGTCCAAAAACACCATGGAAGAGCTCTCAAGGTTGGTTTAACTATTCTAGCTTCATGTAAGTTTAATTCTTGCTTTTTCCTTAAAATTTTTATGGTTTGGGACTTTTACAGTTTGGTCCAACTTACTATTTCATTAGTTTTTTATTTTGTTGAAAGTTTTGGAAGATATCATTGATAAGTTCATATGATTTTAGTTATTTGATGATGAAATTATGATGTTAATGGATATGCAAAGGTATTTTATCAAAGACTTTTGGGTAAAATCATGATTTAGGAATTCAAGGGCTGCTGTTGATATATATGAAAATATTTAGGCTTGGAATAAGGAATAAATTGCATGAATTTCATTTTCCGAGCCTAGCGACGAAATCATCATTTATTAAAAAAGTTAGTGGCAAAATGGTAATTTTGCCAAAGATGTAAATTGAATTGAAATAAACATGAATTGATGTTGAATTTATTTATATAGATCTGAATAGATCAAATTTGGATTTAGAATGAGGAAAAGAGAAAAAAAATATCAGTTTAGTAGATATTATGTACACGAACATTTGTCGAGGTAAGTTCATGTAACTAAATTGAATATAATTTATGCTTGAAATAAATGTTGTATGTGTGAATTGTATGAATACCTTATGTATAAAATTGATCACATGCTCGTTTATATTCGAGAAATGTTAAGTTTCGTTTAAATGAAAAATGTTATAAATATATGCTTAAATTAAGAGTTTTGAATGCGAATTGTGAAATAACCATGTTTATGAAATTTGATCATATATCCAAAAAATACTTGATAAATGTGTATATGTGAATTTTATAAATGTCATAAATATATATAAAATGATCACATATCCGACAATACTCGATAAATGTTGAGTTCCATTTGAATGAATGAAAGTCGATTGGATATAAGGTTCTGTTTCTCGAAATGGTAGTGTCCTGCATATGTTGCGAACATCTGTAGCTCGAAAGAGCTTAAGTCTTCTCAAGCTTACTGATATGATGTTCTTGCGAGCTTACTGTTTATACTCCTCAGAGTATTCTGTTCATGTTCTTCAGAACATTCTATATGGTTGTGATCTACATATGTTGTAAACACACCCACGCCTTATGAGCGTTTTGTTTATAAGTTCTTTGTGAACTTTTTGTTGAAGGCTCTTCAGAGTTTACTGATAATGCTCACTTGAACTTACTATTATATGGATATTTGGAACTTTCTATTATGTGGCTATTCGGTGCTTTCTATAAAGTGCTCTTTGAAGCTACTTGATTCACGTTCTTTGTGAACTTTATGTTATTAAGCTCGGATAAGCTTACTGTTACATGATTTTCTCGATATGGTTCTTGGTGAACTACTAATTTAATCTCTTTGTGAGCTTTCTGTTACCAAGCTTGGATATGCTTCCCGATTCATGCTCACATGAGCATTCTGTTATAGTGCTTGAGGTTTGCTTTCTAATTAAGTGCTCTAAGGAGTACTCTCGGATATGAATTAATAGATTTTGATTTGTACACTTCGAGTGTACTACCTGTGTATCCATTGATGTTTTCAATGACTCAGCGGGTCAAACTCTGATATGAGAAGATACAAACACGAAATGAATCATTACATGTATCTACTTGAAATACATGAAAATGAGGATACGAGATATATGGAAATAAGAGATGATGATATTTGAATATGAAACTTGTTTGATAAATATGTTTATACATGGTTATAGAATTGTACACCTTAAGTGTACTACCCGTTATAATGATGTTTCGAAGGATTTAATGAGCAAAGTTCTGATGTGAAATAATTTGAACTCAAAAAAATTATTATGAAAATGTACTGGAAATATAGGAATCTAAAGTGCATATGTTATAGAAGTACATGATGTGGAAAAAAACATGTACATGAAATTTGATGATTATTAGGCCCATGCCTGTTTCTGATATTTGTATAAAATATATGGCTAACAATGATGATGAGGATTTGTGCTAGGACTCGTGATCAAATTGATTGATTGTGCTTTACATATTTATCTTAAATATAAAGAAATAACAAGTTAATTACCATGTTATACGAACTTACTAAGCATTATATGCTTACTCTTTTTTATTTTTCCCTGTTCTATAGTAACTTGGAAGCTCGTTGGATTGGAAGCTTGGCGAAGATCACTCACACTATCCATTGGCTCATTTGATACATATGGCAAATAAATTATGGTTATAATGGCATGTATAGGTTGATTAGCTAAAGTTGACTTATAAATGTTTGACTTGTAACTATCCATTGGCATGGCTTGTATTTAGCATGTTTTTTAGTTGTATATAATTAAGGTTTTAACATGTTTGATATGTGTTTTAAATGGACAAATGATGAGATGTTATATGCATAAGGATGATAATTAAGGATGGTATAAAATTGATGAATATGCCTATAAATATGAATGGTTGATTGGTAAGTTTAGAAATTTAACCCTATGAATTGATATATCATTCACAAGACCAAGTTAAGGCTTAGTTAAATGTCTTGAATTGGTTCTTGAATGTGTTTAAGTGTTGGAGTAGTTAAAAGACCAAATGAGCGAGAAATAAGGCTTGGAAAATGGCCTTATTTTGTCCACACGGGTAGATACATGGGTGTGTGTCTTAATCGTGTGTGACACACGGCCTAGCACATGGGTTTATGTTCTAGCCGTGTGTCCCCTGCATCTTAAATTTAAGAAACAGAATGCTCATAAATTGGCACACGAGCAGAGACATGAGCATGTGTCTTAGCCGTGTGAAGAACATGGGCTAGCACAGGGGCATGTGACTTGGCCGTGTAACCTCTGCTCCTACATAAATTACAAGTTGAAGAGTTACATGGGTTAGGGACATAGGCGTGTGCCCTACTCAGGTATCAACGGTCTAAAACACAGGCGTGTCACTTGGCCATGTGAGCCACACGGCCTGACCACACGGGCGTGTGTGCCCTGTACTTAAGAAAATTTTGAAATTTTACGAAAAATTCTTTAAGTTCCCGATTTAGTCCCGACTTGATTCTAATATTTAAATTGGGCCTTGAGGGTCTAATTAAGGGACAATTTGATTAATCTCAGATATGAATAGTAAAATGATTTGAATTATCTGTATTTGTTCTGTAAATTTTGATAATGCCTTGTAACCCTTTCCCGGCGACGGATACAAGTTAGGGGGTGTTACAGGGTGTTACATTCTAGTAAAGTCATGCCATACACATGTCATGTAACCAACATACTGGTTATGGGCTCGATCATCTTTAAAGCATAAGCCTCCACTTATATCAAAACACATGAGTTACATACGCATGGTCAGTGACTAACTTAAGATTTTGGTAAATCACATTGTAAATGTCACAACTGAATTAATTCACAAACGGATTCAAAATTAGCTCATCTTGGGTCTAGCCTAATATATCATTCTTCCAATAAATACATCTATACCTCTACCTGTAGAGTCAACTGCTCCGATGGCCACGACTAGCCATCTCTTCAATTGGAATTGTAGATGACATAATAATCATTCTAAGTATTTGAATCAAATGTTCACTTTGAATTTTTTATGGGATTATAGACTCGTTTAGATTATATACTGAAATAAGTTATCTTTCTCGCAATGCGAACGTTTTTATAGTGCCACTTATCATCAGTTCGAACTTAGACAATCAATGAGCTAATATTTGTTTGTCACAATTTCGCTATGCATGCAAAATATGAAAGAAAAAAACATAAAAGATATAAAAGTTTAACTTTATTTATTTATTCATCATTCAAATACATAGAAAACAATTAAATGCTTACTACAATATGGACACATTTCTTAACACTTTGATATAACTGGAGGCTTGTTGTCTAAAGATGATCGAACCCATAGCTATTTGGGTGCATGACTTGTGTATGGCATGGCTTCACTAGCAAAAATGGAATTCATAGCTCGATTAAAGAGTTAATGATATCCACTCATTGGCATTGTGTGGACTGATAAATATGGAACATGGTCATGGGTTGATTATTCTCAAACAATCAATTTATCACAGTCATTTGTTGATAGTTATCATATTATTCATTAAGAAGATACAATGGTGACAATGAGATAAAATAGAATTGTACTGAGTGAATGGATTTAACTTAAATAAATCAAGGATATCATATGAGAGTAACACACACATGCGAGGTCATTGGACAAAGCAGTTGGATGACTTATTTTTGTAAAAAGTAAGCAATAAGGAGTTTTCAATTATTGTACTTCTTGTGGACTGACTCCATGATTAAGTAATTGTGAATTATCGAAACGATGCTTCTGGACATAATCGCAATTACTAGAGCCTAATGGTATATGTCTGGTTTGTCCCTCCGCTTACTCAACACAAGCTCAATCAGACTGCATTTGAATTAGAAGAAATTTTATAACTTTGGAAATAATGTAATTGAGTTGATTTATTCGATGTGAAATTAAATTAGCCAGTCATGAGAATTGTTCAACTAGAGAATTTGATTAAAGAATTTTCTTGGAAAATTAATTTTGATCAAGTACATTTAAATTAATCAATTTAATTAAAATTAATATGATATTTTTGAAAATTAATTTTCAAGTCAGACAATTGGCCCAATGGGTAATTGAACTTGAAAATTGGGCTTGAGTAATCAAAACTGAGATTGAGACCCAAAAACTGGTTGAATCAAGCTTGATATGTGAAATCAGACCGACGATCCAACCGGTGACTGGACCAAACCGATCGGGCCATCACTGGCACTTGCAATGGCATCGCTAGACACGATGGTGTTGGCGACGACATCCCGGTGGCCGGCGAGTGGTCTTTTGTCAGTTGATCATTGGGAAAATCACACTCCTACTGGGACTCTACCGAATAATTTAATTTCAGATTAATTATTCCAAAAATAATATTATTTTAATATTTTTAATATTAAATTAAATTTAATATTTATCTTAATAGCATTTTATTATTTTAATATTAAAGTGATTGTCTTAATATTAAATTTAATTTAATATTTATCTTGTAGATAAGTATTCTATTAATTTAATATTAAAGTAATTAAGTTTAATCATAGTTGAACTCTCTAAACTCTCCTTATATAAAAAGAGTCATGGGTCATTATTTTTCACGTACTTAAATTCAAAAGAATATTGTAGAGAGAAAATTCTCTGAAAAAATTATTTCAGAAGATTTCTAGAGGCATTTATCTTATTTTCAACTTAACATAGAAGTTTAAAAAAATTATGTAATTGCCTGACTAATAATTTGTGAAAATTTTTTTATTTGAACAAGCTGACACTCGGCAGCGAGAGCTTGGGGATAGCAAAGAAGACTACTTGGTCAAAGTGTTCATCCTAGATGAATTGAAAATGTACAAGTTTGATTAACTGTTTATTACTTTAGATATCACAACCAAGTTCTTGTTTTTGGAAAAAATTTAAAAATCTGATTTTTCCCTTAAATTTATTTTTTGCGGCATTTTTCAAACTTGATGTTTCCAACAAAAGTATACTATAGTTTTCACATAAAAGTTCAAACATTAACTATTCTTCCTGAGTGTTGGTAGTCTAAAGGTTACAACTTATCTAAAGTTTCAAAAGTAACAGTAACTAGGTTAAGACCGACATTAGAGTCTCAGATTTAATTTCTTTGAAGGAAATCATTTTTCAAAAGTTTGTGGCATGATTTTTCCCAAAATACCCCTTCTTATGATATGCATGTAGACTTGTTCAAAAATTCATAGTTTGAGTTTAGAAAACCTAGGCTTTGATACTACCAAATTTAACCTTCCAAATTCGGCCTAGACATTAAGACAAAGTTTGGAAAATTACATTAACCACCAAGATAACCTAGCAGAATTATCGAAATTTAGAAATAGTTGTCTAAAACACTAGCTTTAATTTCTAAAAAAAAAAAAAAAAACTTAGCGTGTTTTCAAAAGGTACAATTTAATTTCAAAAAATGGCTGATTTTAATGGTTAATTTGCAAAAGTTGAATTTTAGTGTTATATACATATATATTTTTCAAACCTTATTTACATAGTTACACTCTGAAAAAGTAATATTTATCATAGTTTTAATGAAAACCAAATTTCATGCATAATTAATTCAAAAAATCCTAATATCGAATAATATGTCATGCATGCCAAAATAACCCAAAGCTTAAGTTTCATGCCATAGTTCAAATAAATCAATATAGTTCTAAATAACAGAATTTATAAAACCTAAATTGTAACACCCATAACATGTACCCGTTGCTAGATTAGCGTTACGGCGTATTATCATACAATCCAGAACAATCGATATCAGATAGCATCAATTTTCCAATTTAATAACAGAATTTGATAATAATTTAGATTGGAGTAATACATACATTTATTGGCCTTAAAACGATCCTTCGAGGCCTTAAAATTAGTTTAGGAACAATAAAGGACCAATTTGTAGTAAATCAGAATGTTCAGGGAAAATCTAAAAATTTTCAAAATAAGGGTCACACAGTTATGTGTCCAACCATGTGACAGACCGTGTAGCATTCGAAATACCTTCACATGGTTGTGTCATAGGCCGTATGCTAGACCATGTTCAATTCAATGTTGGGACACACGACTGTGTCGTAGGCCATGTGAAAGCTGCACTGTGACACCCCAAACTCGATCAGGACGGATTACCCCGAATTCGAAGCATTACATTAGCCACCTAAGCGACTCTCCGGCTAATGACCACCCAAGACACACTCCGACCTTATAACACCTTAGTCTTATCTATTTATTAGTTATTTAACAATGCGAAAGCAAATTATGAGCCAATTTTAAACTTTTTCTAGGTAATTTAAACTAAGGGCATTTTTGTGATTTTACTACATATGGTAAAGCTAACCCAATTTTAGATCTAAGTGTTTACTGACCTTCTTTTAGTCAAATTATGCAAGCCTAAAGATTTTAGCTTAATTTGAGCTCCTTTACTATTTCTAATTCAAGTTTTAATATTAGGGACATAATTGTAACAAATACAAACTATCAAGACCTATTTCGAATTATAAATTAAGTGTGTTTCTATTGAATTTTACCCATTATTAGACTATTCCTAAAGTTTTACCAAGTTTCTCTAATTAGACTAATCAATTTTCAAGACTAAGTTATAACTTAAACATATTAGAATACCAATTTAAAAAGATAAAAATTTAAACCCCCAAACCCCGCACGGCCGTTTTCCCCAGACCATGTGTTATTAATCGACCGTGTTTGTGTCAAGAAAAACTTTTAGGCCTATCACACATGCCCATGTGGAAATCCCATAGGCCCGCGTGTGATAGCTCTAGTCTCCACACTCCTGTGTCACTTACCATTGCACAGGCCCATGTGGACAGGCACATGCCTATGTAAAAACCATTGCACCTATTTTTTTGAAAATCTAGTTTTAATACCCTATTTTGCATATTTTAATGGCCAATTAAACCTGATTTAATTACAATTAATTAACATACATATACATACACCTTCAATTGAATTTATTGGCATCAATAAAGCCTCAATTATATCGAATTAGGCAATCAAATTCATGCATAACAAACATCGAAAAAATAAAAAAGTAACGTACCTTAATCGCTAATAAACCACTCCATGGAAGCTTCATTTAAACAATCGTTAGTATAAATTTCATGCCTCACACACCGTGTCATCAGTCACTATGTTATCAAATAACAATACACTGTAAATCATTCAATAATTAAACTCAAACATTCCTCAAAATTATTATAAAACCATCCAAAATAAAATGTCCAATATGCAAAGTCTAATTTCAACCAAAAATAAACTAATTCCCGGGAGTTCCACAATGCTCGATTACAGTATCTAAAACATGTAATAAAGTCTCTACCAAGCCTAAATCTCTTGGAACTCTCTTCTTGGCTCCTCAACTCCTCAAGCCCGACGATTATCTACACGAATTGTGAAGGTGTGAGCTTTAAAAAGCTAAGTGAATGTTAATAAAAATGACTAATAAATCATCATCCAATTCATGCTTAAATCACATCCAATCAACCACCAATTATCAACCATAATAATGAAACATGTCAATTTAATTTCTTTATGCTTTATCAATATCAAGAATCAATTTCATGGCTTACAAACATCGAATGATATAGCAACAATCACACATAATTATATTGGCATACAAATCTCATGGCTTAATTAGGTGATCATACATCAAATAACCGAATCTCTGAACTCCCACAAATAACAAATACAGTCCACTGAGTTGAGTGGGCTGAAGCAGACACTCCCTTATAGCACCTCAAATAACCCAATGAGTGGAGACTCATGCTCAACACTCCCTTATCTACTCTAAACAAATCAGTCCACCTAGAGTCATATGCTCACAATGTGACCAGTAAAGGTGAGTACTCACAAAACCTATACTATGCCAACTATATCCAATGGATCCACCATGCATGTTGCCAATATATTCAGTCAAACATAGCATATAAATCAGTCATTATTGTGCTCAATTTAATTGCAACGCCCCGAATTTTGGACCTAGATGAATTGGGCTTTAGGCTTTGGGTCTCATAACTTTTTTTAGTAAGTAAGAAAATGACAAATGACATGTTGGCTTTAAGGGTTTAATAAATTTGGAGTATATAGGGGTGCTGGAGAAATTTTGGGTTCGAACTTTGAGGTGAAGGAATTTTTAATTAATTATTAAAAGAACCAGTGCGGTGAGTAGTTGGGCTTTTAAATAAAACTAGGGAAAAATGGCATCAAAGAGCCTTGTGGTGGAGTGGCTAAGTGATGCCACTTAGGGTATAGGAAGGTGGCGTTATGGGCTAGCAAGGAGATCTTAGGTTAGAATCCTAGCTTAGTATTTTTTTAAGAGTTTAATTTTGGCATTCTAGAAGGTTAGAAGTGGTGTTGTAACACCCCAAACCCGACCCAGACATTATGGCCAGATCTGGTGTGTCATATGGACAGCGAATTACACCCCGTTCTTCTTTTAATAAGTGTAGTGTGTCTTAGCAAAATCATGTTTAGGAGTTTTGAGAAAAAGGTAGTTGATAATTTATGAAGTACTATCCACTATCAGTTTTATTTCTTTAAAAGATCTTACTGTCATTAGGTTATCCATTTGTTGCGTACCATGTGTTTTGAAAACATTGATCAATTTTAAATAGAAGCCAGCGTAGCCTTAGTCTATCCATTTTAAGCAAGTTATAATTAAATAAATAAAAATAAAAATAAAATACTTAAGAGCGGCCTTATTACAAATGAAAAACCCAAAAGAAAATAAATTTGAAAGTACTGAAATAAATAATTTAAGATAGTATTTTAACTAAGTGCAGTTCACGTGGCCACTCTGAATCCCTCCAGCTCCAAGTCTGCTAACGTTAGGGCTCACCTGCATGGATGAAAAGAAAGGGGGTGAGTTTGGAAAACTCAGTGTGTAAGCTAAACCCAACCAGAGCCCAAATCAGTTCAAGCTTAACTGGGCCTAAGCCCTATCCAGATATAGTATTAACTGGGCCTTAGCCCTATTCAGTAAACAGTAATTACTGGGCCTCAGCCCTATTCAGAAGTCAGTGTGGCCCTTAGGCCCATTACAAAAATAGATCAGAAAGTTATGCATGTATGCAAAACCCAGCCCAATCTAGCCTTACACACCACCCGTACCAGCCCTACACACCATGTGGGGAATAACTCAACCCACCCAGCCCTACACGCCACAGTCGCAGCATAGCTGCTTAATCAGATAATGTGGCCAAGCCACTAACAGTAAAACGAGGCAAAGCCCCTAACAGTAAACGTGCCATTTGCACTTAGCACTTCCTCCATAAAAAACCCAATCCCATGCAATAGTATAATATGTCATGGCATACTGTGAACAGATAAAATTTAGCATGCATTTCAGTCAATTTAACCCTAGGGGTATAATGGTCTTTTCGCACCTAGGGGTAAAATAGTAATTTTCCACCCTTAAGGGGTATTTCAGTAAATTTACCAATTTTTAGGGTTTCAAGTCCAAATGTCATCTAAATAACTTATTTAGCCCATTTTATCAACTTAGAGTTATCGGGCCCTAAAACCCCCTAATGGGCCCTACAGTGTCCACTAGCCATTAGGGCCCACTAAGTCCATACTTTATGTCCGTTTTAGCAGTTTCAACACTCAGATTATCAGAATTCACTTACCGCTCGTTTTCACCCTCATGGGCCCGTAAGCCCATTGGCCAAATTCAGCCCCTCGAGGCCCAAATTCACCAATGTGCACGAAATCGCGCACACATCATCCTTACCATTCGCGATTATAGATTTTACTGAGTCAACCGACCCATAAGCGCTTGCACGCTTGCAAGCCTACGAAATGCCAGAATTTCAACATTTCAGCTTTTCGGCTTTTACCGATCTAGTCTACTAATGGGTGTCGATTACACACCTGTTTGTGGTACTACTTCAAGATTACACCGAACAAATCCTACAATCATTTAACCACACTGTTAGCCACAAAACAACGGAATCAATGAAACTAACAACCTACCACATTCGGCCACCACCATCTAAGGCCCTTAGTCCCTTACCTTTGCCGAAATCAATAACTAGATCTAGATTGTCCCATGTTCCTAGCTTCCAACGCTCCATGTTAGATCGCCTTTATCCACACTAAAACACAAAGAACCGAAAGAAAGAAGCTAATAAAGCCCTTATTCCAAAGCGACAACCACCCTAAGTAGTTAGAGGTTTTTGGCTTTTCTTGAATCACAAGATAAAGAACGAAAAGGGTTTCGAACACTTACCAAAGATCTACTTGCCAAAGCAACGTCCCAAAATACCTTCCTATTCTAGATTTGGTACAGATCTAATCGAACCTTGAAAAGTGAATGGATCCAAGAGATCTAAAGGCTCAGTTCCCGAATCACTATGGATATGGAGATTTCAGCTTTTGTATGAAGGAGAAGAAGATGATTAGAAATTTATGGGATGGAGAGGAGATGTCGACAGAGGTTAGGATGGTTGTGAGGTTCGGCTTTTGAAGAAGTTGGGTTGAAAAAAAGAATGAAGATTCGGCCAATGGAGAAATCGGCAACACTAGCTTCGGTTTCGGCTTTTATGGTAATCGACTAGAAGGTTTTGAGAAAAGGGGTTATCTTGATGGAGAGAAGAGGAAGAAAAAAAGACGAGAGTGGAGAGAATACTTGATTCAACTTTCAGAAGAAAAGTAAAGAAGTAGGAGGAGTTTGGTTTTCTAGCACAAGTCGACACAAAGAGAAAATGTATGGATTTTGTTTTCGGCTTTTAGATAATAAGATAGGAGAAAAGAATGAATGAAAGGACCTAACCCCTATACCTATTCGGCAACCAAGAAAAGAGGTCAAAACAAATCCCAAAAGAAAACACTCAAGGCAATCGACACACACACACAAAACAAAATTCGAAAATGCAACCTTTAAGGACCCTAGCCGATTTGCTTCCCAAGAGACCCCTATTCGGCCATCACTTGCCTCTCATTCAAATTTCCCAACTTTTCTCCCCTTATCCCTCCTTGATTCAATCCCATGAGCACTTTAAACTCTTCCCACCAGAGTTTCACTTAGAGTCCTCCGCATGCCTTGCACATGCATTAAAAATAAAACATCAAACTGCTTACCATGAGACTTGAACCTCAGCTCTTGCACAGCTTCCACACGCCTCCCTTGTCTCTTAAGTGGCGTTACATTGCCACCTTACCACTGGTCATCTTGTGTCTTAATTTGTCAACATTTTCTTAAAAGCCCACTTAGTCATAGCCCCTTCTCCCTTAAGTCTAAAATTTTAAAATTCTACAGGGTTTTAACTTAAGCTGGGCCTTCTAAAGGCCCACTAACATACTCAAAGCATAAATTAATACATCCAGTCAAGAAAAAATTAAATTTACACAAAATCCCAAAAATACCAAAAATTAAGGCCTTACAAGTGAAATGATGGACTCTAAGGAGAGTGATCAGAAGAGAAAATTTAGGAAATGGATTGGGGAGTTATCAGGAAGAAAAACGAGGAGATGAGATGGGGAAGAGTTGGAGCTGATTGGGACTTTGGGGGTAGGCAGGGTTTCAGTTTTGTGTATAAATAGGGGGTGTCAAATTCCTTTGAAAGGTTCTTTGGTTTTCCATTACTTTTCTTTTTCTCCCCCTCATTCTGTTTCTTCTATTGTCGAATAACCATCATTCCTTTTTCCGAAATCCCTATTGGTGTTGTGTCTTCTTCTTTCTCTAAAAGCCGAATATTCCCTTATAATTGAATAGTCCTATCTTTTTGCCGATTCCTTTTTGTTTCCTAGCATCATAAATCGATTGCTGTTATCTACTCTTAATCAAGTTTTAAAAGCTAGATCTCGTTCAGTAGCTACCTAGGCCGTAGGATCAAATGTTAGATTCGGTAAGTACTTAGTCAAACATCCTTAGTGTGTTTTGGTAAAAGCTGGAGGGCTAGCTAACTTTCTTTTGTCATTAACCATGTATTAACAAGGGTAGGGTTCAAAGATCACAAACGTGATAAGGATCTACAAGTCTCTACCGAAAAACTATCCATTCGTTTTAGCTTTTGGGTAAGTGTTCTTGATTTTGGGATAAGTTGGCCGAATAGTCTATAGTAAGGGAAAAGGGTGACTTAAGTGGATACAAGTCACCTATTATTTTGCCTTTAATGATTAAGATTGATGCAGTTCTAGCGGATATTCGTGAGTAGTAGCTAATGAAGGGCTATTAGGACTGGTGGCACACGGTAAGGTTATGGTAAGGCTTCAGTTTTTGGTAAATATTGTGGTTAAGTGTGTGATTGATTGAAGGTTGGTATTGGTTGTAGGTTCAAGGCTGAGGATAGTGTAACACGTCTCATTAACCAAGTGTGTACATACACTTTAGACACGACAAATCGGCAAAAGTCAAAATCCCAAAAAGTTAGAATATCGATAAGCCGAAAAGCCGAAAGGTTGTCGCCGATAACCACACGAGCATTCGAACATTAGTGTGAAAACACCAATACGGATACTGATGCAAAAAGAGCGATATCATGGTATCGGGCCATTATTGGCCAACCGGGCCAGAAGGGGGCTAAATGGGCCTGACGGGCTCGTGGGCCCAAATCGGCAAAAGTTGATAAGTGATATTAAATGATGAGTTGGTATTGATGGTTGAATGATTTGAACAAGATTGGGCCTGGTGGGCCATATATTTATGAATGGGCCATATGGACATGATTGGGTTTCATGGGCCATATGTGATTTTAAAGAAGCATGTAGACTGCTAGGGTTTTATGGTGGACTTTAGGCTTAGATTTAATGTACTCCCAAGCAACATAAAACTTAATTAATTAATCAAACATGTCTGTGGACAAGTCGCAAGGTTAGAGTGTGGCAATGGATGTATGCATGTCTAAGATTGGATCTAGGAAGAGCTTGGTACTTAAGCGGTCCTAGTGACCCACTTCCTCTTCTCTTGAATCTTACCTGGTGTATAGTGTCTGTTCACTTTAGTCGCAAGGACTTGTTGATGGGCCAAAGTTTTAATTAAAACCCGTACTATTAAGAAATTACGAAAATACCCCTGTAAGGTAGAAATTACAAAAATACCCTTGTAGGATAGAAATTACGAAAATACCCCTGTAGGGTAGAAATTATGAAAATACCCCTGTAGGGTAGAACTACTAAAACACCCTTGTAGGGTAGAATTACTGAAATGCCCCTGGGTAGTGAAATGACTAAAATACCCCTAAGTGTTTAATGTGTGGAAATGTGTATGTTGCATTCATGAGATGTATGTTGCATATGGGTGGGATTGATAAAGCGGGGGAAGAATTTGAGGATCGCATGGTTGCTTGACGACCATGGATCCACCGATGGCTTTTTAAGCCCAATGTATGATTGGCAGCTTTGTTGCAACGATAAGTAGTACCGCAACCAGTGCTACCATTGGTGTGTATAGGATGGGTGGGTCGATATTTATATCCCCACATGGTGTGTAGGGTTGGACGGAGATGGTGTGTAGAGGCTGGATGGGTAGGATTTTTGCACTTGATTGCTTTAATACTGTTCTGGTATTGGATTGGGCTTAGGCCCAAGATGACTTGTGTTGCATGATATATATACATTTTCGTTTTTTCCTAATTTTCTTTATAGTTTTAAGTATTCTGATTATTTTAGGTTTGGATTGTAATAAGGCCTCTCTCTGCTTATCGTTACATTGATTGCTTTACTTTCCATTCAATTTATATCAAGTTGTTTGGAAATAGTGGTTTTTATTCAAAATTAAGCTTTCGCCGGTAAAAAAATTTTACTTTTAATACTTGTTAAATTATAATAAAAAAGACAGATTTCTAAATACACATCGTTTTGGAAGACAACTATAAACTGGGTTTTTAATCAAAATTCTTTAAGAAAGGTTTTCAATGAAAACAAGGTTTTCGCAAAAACACTTCAATATGACACACTGGATTCGGCCATAACGTCCGGCCCGGGTTTAGGATGTTACATTAATGTGACAAAATGCTTATGTATAACATGTAACATAGCTATTTAACATCCAATTAAATTAAGCATTTCATTTGCCATTTTCAAATGTTCAATTACCAATTGTAACACTAGCATATCATGATCAAAAACTCTAGTAAACATGCTTTAATCATCCTTATAATTAACCAAATTAAATAGCACAACACCACCCAAAAGCTTACTTACCATTATTAAAAAAAAATTCAAGTCTTGCACAATTAATATCGATCTTGAAAAAATCAGCCATTCAACCATAATTAATCAATTGAAATAATCAATTAAGCTACCAATTAAACATAATTGAGGGTTAATTTACCAAATTGCCCTTAGGAACACTCACCACACAATTTATTATACCATAAACAAGTGACCAACAAAGCAAATCCAAGCTTCAATTCCAGTTATCTCAGTCTTCTTCAAGACTCGGAGCTTTAATAGAGATAAAGTAGACATTACCACCTTTCCAATGCTATAATAAACACATATTTTAATTAACTATAGTAATCGAAATTCTCTTACAAAGACACCTTGCTGGATTTATAACATTAAGCCAAAAACTTGATTCCTTAAAAAATCGATCTCTCTAGCCCTCCTAAACACTTTCAATCACCAATACTAGACCAAATACAATTATACTAAGCATGAATTTCATCTTTAAATCAATTTCACAAAATTTCAGAAAATCGGTTCATGAATATGATAAAATTCGGATTTCTTTAAATTGCCTCACAAATCATGTTTAATCTTTATAAATAAGATCAAAAACTTTTTAATAGGTCCATTTTGAGTTGGAACATCCATTGATTTGTGGATTTCCTCTCAAAATTTAAGATAAACCATTAAAGAACCACGTGTTCTTGGAAAAAGATGACATTGATAAAAATATTTTAATTGACCCTCAAATCATGTACAAATGTTTCTTATCATCAGAACAACAAGTTTAGGATTGAAGATTACCTTTGATTCGCTCTAAATTCATTGATTGAAAATCTTGATTTAAGAAACTTGAGAAATTTCAAAATATTTTTATCTACTTTTAAGAATAATTTCGGGTGAATTGGGAAAGTATTTTGAGAATGAAATTGGTTAGATCTATTCTTTGATGATAGATCTTTAAAATTATGCAAAGAAAATGAATTTTAAAGCTCTCTAATCTGATGTAAAATGTGTTAAAAGTGGGCTAGATACATTAGTTTTAAAACTGAAACCACCCACTAGTTAAAAATTAGGAAATTTGGGGCCACTCCCAGATTTCTATTACTTTACCATTTAATTTTTCCCACCAAAATTTCAAATTTTAAAGTTTATTTGTCATATAAATACTTTAAATTTTTTCTTGTTTTACAATTAAATCCTATTTAATTAATATTTAAATTTTACTCAAATTACCCCAATAAAATTTTTTTAAAAATTCTTTTTCAACCCAAATTTATTATTTTCACTAATAATTATTTAAAATCTTTAAAATTAGTTTTTCAATTTTTTTATTTTCTGGATTATTGTTTAATCTATTTTAGATGAAATTAACATCCTAAATTAAATTAAAAATCATTAGAAACCCTATAAATTCCTAGTTTCACACTCAAAACCCGAAAAATATACCTGAAACTACTAGACCTAGTTTAGGGATATTACATGCACCTAACACATTTAGGGCACACGCCCATGTTGATTGCCCATGTGTGACACACGGCCTATGATAGCCCGTGTCCTAGGTTGTGTGTACCCAAAAATGACCCAAAATATACTTAATTCACATCCAAATGCTTAGGTACCTAAACCAATCCTCAACACAATATTATAAGATTTCAAAATGCATTTTAATGACACCCAAAACATGCCAAAAAAATCATTCCAAGGTCTAACCAATGTGCCATCAATGAGACCATATTTTATGTACTTACACAATTCATTTCCTTAACTAAGTATACAAGCTACAAGCACATTCAATTAACTTATTTTCTATCTCAAAATGTTATACCATAGAATCAAGCATGCACATCTCACTTAGCTACTTACCACATCATCATATGCACATTAGCAAGAACACTAATAAGTACTTATGAATCTCTACAAACATAATCAAATTCTCCTATTGCATGCCATATAAGCCAAGATGTATTCAAAGGCTACCAAATGATCCCCAGATAGTGTGATTCTTTCAGCTGATCCGATCTCCTGATCCACAACACGTATCTACAAGAAATAAGACAAATAACACGCACAAGCTTTCGTAAATCTTAGTAAGTTCATCGATTGAATGGTAAAGCTTACCGAATCAAACATAATAATAATTCAAATACAATATTAATTAACAGAGTTCCTGCAACACCCCTAACACGTATCTGTCGTGGCAACAAGGTTACGAATCATTACGGGAGTTTATATAACAACTACAATTAATTTGTGTTATTTACTATTCGTAACCAAAACTAACCATATCGTCTCTTGATTGGACCTCGAGGCCCAATTCAAATGTTAGAAGCAAATCAGGACTAAATCGGGAACTCAGGAAATTTTTCATGAAATTTCCAAAAATTTTCCCTAGATGCAAAGCACACACGTCCGTGTGATAAGGGACACGCCCGTGAGGTCATGCCGTATGGCTCACACGACCTAGTGATATGCCCATCTCTCATGCTATGTGGCTTCACATGACCTAGTAACATGCCTCTGTCTCATGCCGTATGGCTTCACACGCCCATGTTACCCGTGTAACTCTCTAACTTGTAAAACATGAAGTATTAGAAGTCACATGGCCAAGTCACACACCTGTGTGATAAACCCTATGGTTAATTCAATTTTTAAAAATTAGGTGCAGGTTTCAAGCGGCTATGTTACACACCCGTGTTTTAGGCCGTGTACCTCACACGGTTGAGACACATGCCCATGTCTCTACCCGTGTGCTCAATTTTGAGCATTCTGTTTCTCAATTTGAAGATGCAGAGGACACATGGCCAAGCCACATGCCCATGTACCAGGCCGTGTGTAATACATGGTCAAGACACATGCCCGCATGTCTACCTATGTGGACAATATAAATCCATTTCATAGCTTTATTTCCTCACCCAAACTTGTCATTAACCTACACCAAAACTTACAAATATATATCGAACAATTCAAGCATTATAATCTAGCCAACCTTACCATCTAGCCAATCTTACCATCTAACATGATATATCTACATATGTACATGTGCTCATGTTTATAATCTTACCTTTTTATGAAGATTTATATTTTACCCTAATTCAATCAAATCTGTAACACCCCAGAGCCGGCCCAGACGTTATGGCCGAATCTAGCGATGTCAGATCAAAGAGGCTATTTTCAAAACAACTTTATTCATTTGAGAACATGTTTGATAGAAAATTTACTTAGTTAACAACTTAAGTTTGTGATTTAGAAATTCAAATTCATGTTAAGCCCAAAATGAAAGCCCATGTGTAAAGAAACGTCCATATGTTATAGTTATTTTGAAAACCATGTTTAACCTTAGAAGTTTATTTAAGTTAAAAAAAAAAACTAGATAGTCAAAACATTAATAAACCCTAAATATAGTCACATCGGAGACACAAGGCCTTATTACATCAAATGAAAATAGAATAATAAAACTAAAGTAATTGAAAGAAATAATTTATTTAAAATCCCTAAGTAGCTTGCAGTATGGCCATCTCCGAGTCCTCTCCCACGTCGAGCTGCCTACTGAAGGTTACCTGGAACATTAAATTAAAGGGTGTGAGTTTCACAACTCAGTGTGTACGACCCTTGGCAATCAAATCAATTCAATATACACATATCACATTGGGCCTAAGCCCTAACAATATCGGTGGTCTGGGCTTTAGCCTACATTAACCTCATATCATATCAGAATCACATGAATGCAATGCTCCCACCCCAAATCCAACCCTACACTCCAATTCCCTTCCAACCCTACACTCCAATTCCCTTCCAACCCTACACTCCTGTGGGGATATAAATATCAACCCACCTATCCCTACACTACAAAGGTAGCACCAACAGCGGCACTACTCAACGTTGCAGCAAGGCTGCTATTCATATAATGGGCTTAAAGCCACCAGTGGATCCACAGTCGTCAAGCGACTATGCGATCCTCAAATCTTCCTCCGTTCAATTAAACCCACCTAAATGCAACATACTTTTCATGAATGCAACATACAAGTTTTTCCACACATTAAGCATTTAGGGGTATTTTAGTCATTTCACTACCTAGGGGTATTTTGGTAATTTCTACCCTACAAGGGTGTCTCGGTAACTCTACCCTTCGAGGCATTATAACAGTTCTACTCTGCGGGGCATTTCAGTAATTCTACCTTAGAGGGCATTTCAGTAATTTCTTAACGGTACGGATTTTAATTATGGATTTTGGCCCATCAACAAGTCCTCGCGGCTAAAGTGAACGGACACTATGCACCAGGTAAGATTCAAGAGAAGAGGAGGTAGGTCACTTGGACCGCTTATGTACCAAGCTTTTCCTAGATCCAATCCTAGACATGCACACATCCATTGCCACACCTTAGTCTAGCGACTTGTTCACGGACATGTTTAATTATTTAATTAAGTCTTATGCAAAATTTGAGAGATTAAAACTAGGCCTATAGTTCATTAAAAACCCTAGCATGCATTTCTACACTCCTATAAGGCCCATTAAGCCCAATCATGTTCATAAACCCATTAAGTCCCAAACATGCTTATGTAGCCCATTAGGCTCGGTCATAATCCAATCATACAATCATACATATTAACCCATCATAAAATTTCACATCACAACTTTGCCAATTTGGGCCCACAAATTCGGCAGGCCCATTCAAGATTCGGGATTTCGGCTTTTGCCGATTTGTCGTGTGTGTAGTGTATGTACACACCTAGTTGACGACCCGTACTACACTATCCTCAGCCTCAACCTACAACCAAAACCACTTTTGAATCAATTCCATACTTAAACTACAACTTTATCAAATCCCGAAGCCTTACCGTAACCTTACCATGTGCCATTAGTACCAATAGCCTCTCCTTAGCTATTATTCTCGAATATCCTTAGATCTACACCAATACACACATATCATCAACATCAAGTGACTCGTATTCCACACGAGTCACCCCTACCAATCACACCTATATTCGACCACCTAAGAAACCGAAATTGAAAATGAGTTCACTTACCACTTGCTAGAGATCCTTTCCACGCTTGGAATCTTAGAACCCTACCCCTTGTTAAAACAGGGTTAACGACAAGAAAAAGAAAAGATTAGATAGCCTCTTCGGCTTTATCAAAACGCACTAAAAATGGCTAACTAAGCACTTACCGAAACTAGTCTCTGATCTTGCGGCCTAGATATCTATTGAGTGTACCCTCGGCTTTAACAACTCAATTAAAGGTTGTAAATAACAAAAATAGATTGTGATGAAGGAAAGCAAAAGAAATCGGTAAGGGGATGTGAGTATTCGGCTTTTAAGGATGGTATTTGGCTTTCAAAGATGATATTCGGCTTTCAATGATAGTATTCGGCTTTTAAGGAATTAAGGGTGATATTTGGCTTTTGCAGAGAAAAAGAACACAATTCTATGGATTTTTGGTAAAAGGATGAAAGGGAGAAGAGAATTCGGCAATGAAATGTTTTGGCAAAACAAAAGAACCCCTCAAGAGCATTCAGCACCTCCCTTAAATAGCCAAAAGCTGAAACTACTCCTCCTACAGTCCCAATTGGCTTCATCACATCCACACCTCAATCTCCTATCTTTTCTCTATTATTTCTCCTTATTATCCACCTAAATTCTCTCTTCAATATCTATCCAAAAGAGTTTTAAGTCATCACCACTACTTGCACAGCATGAGTGCAAAAATAATACTTTTAATACCAAAGTCGTTCCTTGAACCTTGGACCTCCCTACTCTACATGTGGCATCACCCTCTACTCCCCAAGGTGGTGCTACTTTGCCACTAGGCCACGGCCCATTTGTGTCCTATTTTCCCTAAATTTGTTTAAGAGGCCTATTACCAAAGACTAGGGTTCCACTAAGGCAAAAAATTAAATTTTTCCTATGGTCATCCCTATCCCTAGAACTTCAAATAATCCTTGTAACATCTTAAAATTAATACTCTAATAGTGCCAAACATGTAATCTGAGCCATTATCTTACTCTCTAAAATTTTAAACACACCCACGCCCGAGGCCCAATTCTTCTAGGCCCAAAATTTAGGGCTTTAAAAAATCATACCATATACTTATGTATTACCAAAATATATTATCATTAGCCATTCCAATGGCTATATTAAAACCATTTACATACCAACATTGGCAAAGTTAGCCTATACATGCCATTATACCAAAATAAGTTTTCAAGTTATACCAAAATAAACAGGTGGATAGTGTGATGATACTCCAATCGATCTTCAACCTTTGTGAGCTTCTAAGCACTATAAAACAGGGAAAAGAGAATCTAATAAGCATTTAATACTTAGTAAGTTCGTATAACATGAATTAAACTTACCAATCTTGTTTAATAATATTAGGTATAAAATAACATGCTTCCCATAAATTTAGCAAATTGCCTAAACACATACACTCAATCAAACGAGTTAGTCATGTAATTCATATGTATATCAAATATGCATAGATGAGCTCATCTTGCTACTACTCTCACGCATTTCATATACATTCGATACAACTTTATTTTGATCTTACAATTTCTCATGCCAAGGATATTGATCGTTAAATTGCTAAAATATTGATGGATACTCAGGCAGTACACTCAAGGTGCACAACTCAGAAATCCATCAATTCATGTTTAGGGGTACCTTTTTGGGTACATAATCAAAGTATATACTCTCGAGCCACTTTTTAGAATGCTCTTATGAACCGTGTATCAAAATGCTCATCCGGGCCAAATCTCAGGAGTGCTCATTAGAGCCACAAATAACTTTTAATCAGAAAACTCACAAGGAGCTTATCAAGATTGCTCTTAAACAGCCGTGTAACAGGAGCACTGGATAGCCATATCTCAAAGAGTTTAAGCGAGCTATATCAGGACGCTCACAAAGATCTACGTTTGTGTTCGTAACATATGTTAAAACACAATCGATTGAATCAAATCAGGACGCTCACAAAGAGCTACGGTAGTGTGCAACGCATGCATGTTCACTACCAATTAGGTTGCTCGCAAGAACTATTAACAGGATGCTCGAGACGCTATAGTAGGGATTACGCGTCTTAGCTAAATCTCATCCGCAACATATGTAGGACCACATTATTACGGGAAATCACATTTATCCATCAAATTTCTATATTAAAATGTAACTTAACCCTTTTCCTAACATTTCTGAGCATGTGATCATTTCTTACATTCATAACTTTCATATAATTCACGTAAACTTATACCACAATTATTCCAAATACTATATCAATTCACATATATACACATGCTTAATTAAGTTAAACGAACTTACCTCAACACTTGTTCGTGTGTAAGTCTACTAATCTGAAACTTTTTTTTCCTTAGTCTAGCTTTGAATTTGAGTTATCCAGATCTATATAAATGAATTTAACATTAATTTAAAACAATTCATATTCAATTGAGTTCAACTTACATTCTAGGAAAAATTACCATTTTGCCCCTAAACTTTTCATAAATTCCAATTTCGTCCCTAGGCCCAGAAAATGAAATTCTTGCAATTTAATCCTTATTCCAAGCTTAGCAGAATGCTATATATCACAATAACAGCCCATGAATTTCAAAAAAATCATAATTTTTCCATGGGTTTTACAATTTTTCAATTTAGTCTCTAAATCATGTTTTCACCAAAATTCTATTTGTAAAAGTTGTTTATCAACTAACAATGTAACGCCCCAAAAATCCTGAAACTTTTAATTTTTTTTGACGAAGCTTTGCTTGTGTGATTAGAGCTAGTAGGGTGTTGATTTTAAAGTATTATTGGGTTTCTATGAAGTTCCGAGTTTAAGGTAGACAATAGGAAAAATTTAATTTTTGGCCTTAGTGAAACCCTAATCTCAGGCGTTATGACTTTTAAACAATTAAAGAGGAAATAAGACACAAATGGGCTCGTGACCTAGTGGCAAGCTGGGGCCACTTTGGGAGTATGGAGGTGACGCCATAATAGAAGCAGGGAGGTTCAAAGTTCGAGTGTCAGCTTGTGTACTGGTGCCGTGTAGGTAGTAGAGTTGGATTTAATCTCTGGTATGAAGAAGTTTGGATGGGTGTTGGGGAGTAGATTAAGACATGATAAGGGGAGAGTTTTTAGGAAGGGATCAAGTTGGGAGAGTTGGAGCTGGTGGAGTAATTGGAAAAGGGTAAGTCGGCTATGGTACGTGTTAGGGTCAATTTTTGTCACCTTTGGGGTAGTGCCGAATTTCTTAGTCTATTCGGCTATAGGAGTGGTTAATTGAAGCTGAATTTCTTCCTCTTTTTCTTTCTTTCATTTGAGTCGTTCTTTTATTGTTCTCCCAAATTAAAAAAAAATCGATACCATCTTCTACTTGGCTGAACCTTCTTGCATATTTGGGTTCTTCTTTAGATTCACCCCTATCAGAATTCTTTCTCTTAATCTCTAGCCGAATATCTTTTTCATTTTCCTCAATCTCTTCTTGGCCATACTAATCTTTTGGTGCAATCAAGAAACCGATTGCTTGTATTTGGTTTTGACCTCTCCTCCTTGATTCTTTTTTCCATCTTCTTTTTGGATCTTTGCACTCCTTAGCTGAACCACTTCTTTAACTAGGCTGAATCCCTTTTTTCTTCGTCACTCATCAACTAATTTGGTAGTGATCGGGTCATTCGTTCTCCTTCTCCTCCAAATCTCGATCAAACAACTCCCTTGTGCGTTTTTGGTTTTGGTAAGTATATTCATCTTCATTTTGGTTTAGTCAAACGTTTTAGGAGGTGTAAAGGTGACTTAAGATGGATAAAGGTCACTTGTTTATTCAATTCGTTGATGGTTCAGGTGTTGTAACGTAGATCTGGGAGTCAAATGTGGCGGGTGAATAAGTGAAAGGTTAATAGGACTATTGATCAAGGTAAGTGGATTTGAGTAGTTTTGGTTTCTGGTAAAGAAGGAGATGTTTACTAAGCAAGTGATTAACTAATAGCTTGATTGATTTTAAGTTGGAGATCTGAAGCATTGGGTGCCGATTCTCAAAAAGGTGTGTACATACACTGCACACACGACGAATCGGCAAAAGCTGAAATCTTTAAAAGCTGGAATACCGAAAAGCTGAAAAGCTGAAAGGTTGGTGTCGGCAACCACACAAGCATGTGAACACTCGTGTGGAGATACTGATGCAACAATAAAGGCTCTGTAGACGATTCTATGGACTCGGGCCACTGTTTAGCCAATTGGGTCGAAATGGGCCAATTGGGCCCCATGGGCTTGTAGGCCCATCGCGAGTAAAATTGACGGTCTAGTAGGATTTGATGAGCCGAATAGGCTAATTACATGATTTCTGGTAAAATTAGGCCTATTGGGCCAATGAAGTACATGATCCCTTCTTGGGCTACGAAACGGGCTTTTGGGCCCTAATGAACTAGTAACCCTAATGGAATTGGCTTTAAATGGATTAATAATGGGGATGTGTTAATGGGCCAACTTGTGTACTTAAGCCCATGATATGATATGATTGGTATGTCTAAGTGAAAATGACTAAAATGCCCTAAATTGCATGAATGACTAAAATACCCCTAGGTGCTAAATATGTGAAAATGTATGTGATGCATTCATATAATGTATGTTGCATTTGGGTGGGCTTATGATATGGAGGAAGATATGTGAGGATTGCATAGTCACTTGACGACCGTGGATCCACGGGTGGCTTTTAAGCCCATTATATGATTAGCAGCTCTGCTGCAACGATTGAGTTAGTGCCTCAACTAGTGCTACCACTGGAGTGTAGGGATGGGTGGGTTGATATTTATATCCCCACAGGAGTGCAGGGTTGGAAGGGAAAATAGAGTGCAGGGTTGGATTGGGATGAGATCATTGCATACATATGGTATTGATGTGTTATGGTGTGACAGCCCTATTTTGGCCCTAATCAGAAAAGTGGTTTCGGGACCACTAAACTGAGCTAGAAAAATATTTAAATATTATTATCTGTGGTTATTATATGCGAATTTTCATACGTGAAAGTTTCGTGTTTTAATTTTTTTTATTTGGATGTTGAATTATTGAATAATGACTTGTTTGCATAAAAGAAAAATTAGATGGATATTGTGCGAGTGCCGAATTGTGGTTGTTCTTTTATGTTGGAGGGTTTAAGAAATAATTAGACTAAGGGAACTTTGCATGGACACATTCGGCCATCACTTAGTGGAAAGGGAATGATATAACTAAGGCTAAAATTGGAAATGGTTTGTTAATGTTTGATAAATGAAATAATCATAAAAAAATAAAACCACATTACTCTTGTTTTTGCCGAAACTAAAAGAAAAGAATTGAGGAAGAATTTTTGAGCATTCGGCCACTTGAAACCTTCAATTCAAGGTGATTTTTATCTTTATTCTTGTTAATTTTGGTATATTTATAATCTATGTTCAATCCTTTCAAAAGCCCATGTTGAAATTTTGAATTTGGTTGAAGGATGTATATTCGGTCATAGAGGAAAATTAAGTTGAATTTGATTGTTGGTTTAAGTTGAATAGAGAAATGGATGAATCCATAATTATAAATGAGTAAATTAGTAGAATAATGAGTTAGAAAGACTTATATGTTAAGAGATTACTGTCGATTTAAAAGTATCATGGTCAAATTTGTTTATGTTAGTTTGTATGCACTTGGATTGATTTGTAAGGAATTGGATATGCCAGGGAGTATTCGGCTAAAGTACAATAGGTAGAATGTTGAATATTTACATGTTAAAGATGATAGGGCCGAATTGCTAATGTTCGGTTTTGTAAAGGTTGTTATATGATTTTGTTTTAGTTATATTGTGTACAAATAATCTTTTAGTAATGTTAAATGGATGTTTTGTATATTGTAATTTAGTAGATTTGTTATTATGGAGTTAATTCGTGTATTATATTGATTTGAAGAGTGCTATAAGTACATTGGGCCTAAATGTTCCTTTGGTAAATGTATATTTGGTTTGTTGTATATGAATTTAGGATTTAATGTAATTTGATTTTGGGGATTAAAAAGCCAAATGTGAAGATTTGTAGGGGTTAAATCGGCAAATTGGCTAAATGTTTATTTAGGATTTAATTTCATAAATCAATGTTGTTAAATTTTGCATACGTGATATATTTGAATAAAAATAATTTGGTTAAATGATTAAACAAGTTGATTTGTTTAATTTAGCTCAAGAACAAAGGGAACCAAATTCGGATAAGGGGAAGGCAAAAATAGTCGAATAGCCAATTCGTAATCGTTCGACAACATCTGAGGTAAGTTTAAGTAATTGAATATGTGGTATACCTTGAAAATTAGATGTCCTTTACATATATGTACATATAGCCGAATGTAAGGGTGAAATGGAAGAAAAATAAATGACATGTTCTATGGTTGAAACGTAAGTATGAAATGAAAGTATGAGTTCAATATATATTTATGACCAAGTGGAGAATTTTGATATGAAATTAAGATGTTTATAGGTGTTGAGACCGAATGGTAAATTATGAAATGTAATAAGATGTTTGAATGTGCTATATTCAAATAGTGCTAAGTTCTTACTATGTGGTTGTGCTTTGTGGAAATTTTTAAAACTAAATGTTTAAATGTGAATAAAAATCTTGAGATTTGATTCCCATATTGTTTTCGAGCTTGTGGCCTAGCAAGCTTTAAGCTGGTGATTATTTTTGGGCTTCAAGCCTAGCAGGCGTAATGCTGGTGAATGATTATCGGACTTAAAGTCTAGCAGGCCTTGAGCCGGTGATAAATTCAGGCTTATGCCTAGCAGGTTAAATACCGGTGAATTGTTCCAAGTTTTTGAATATAAACTTCAAGTTGTTACAAATGGGAAATAATGAAACTTGAGCTATAAGGTGATGTACAGAATTGGCTCTATATAGGTAAGTTTGCATTGATGTTCAGTGAAATAGTTAACTTGGGTATAAGTGATTTAAATCATCTTTTGTGAATGGATTAGAAGAGACCTAAGTGAACAAATGTGGTGAGTATAATGCTAACTTGAAGTTGAGTTAGGTATGGCTTATAATTTCCATTTAATTTTCTTGCATTTGCATTGAGGTATAAATGATATTGTAATGAGAATGTTATGTGAAGCATGTGAGTGATGTTAACTAAGGGTTTTGTGCATTCGGCCAGTATAGCTCTTGTGTGATTGTATTAGGTTATTGAATAAATGTGATAATTTGAATGTTATGTTTTTCATGATTTGAGTTGTTTAATTACTTAATACTTACTAAGCTAATTAGCTTACTTTGAGTGTCCTTGTTATTCTGTTTTATAGATTTTTGGCTGAAAGTTACGAGCTCGGGGATCAACACCGAAGTCATCCACATTATCGTCAAACGTTTGCTACTTTTAAAGTCAATATTTCAAACTATGGCATGTATAGGCTAAACTTTCTTGTGAACTTTTGGTACTTGATATGTATAAAAGTAAAAGCCATACGAATATGGCTTCCTTAATGTGTTTGTATGGTTTTAAGCTTTGATCTAAGGTTGTGTTTGGTATGTATATACAAGTTATTGGTATTTTGGTTAAGTTAATAATTATACTTGAATGGTTTGTTTGATATTTATGAATGTGATGGATATGTTATTTCGGCTTTATAATGAGTCTTGAATTAAAGAAAACATTTATTCATACTCGGTATTAAATTAAGAAGAATGATGGTATATTCGGCAATTAGTATAAATAAGAGTTTAGTTATGATATATGTGAATTGTGATATTTGATTTGTTATAACTTGTGAGTTGTATTTTTGGTTTTATATTGATTATAAAGCTGGCCCTTTAGCTAAAACTTAACATGGAAGAAGTGGTGAGTAAATGGAATGGAAATTTGAGTTAATGCTTATTAAATAATTAAAAACAAGGTTCGGTTTTGGTTTAGAAATTTACCAAACGAATAGTAATTTTACGACATGTGATTTCAAATGTATATGTTTGAATATGCATGTTATGAGACTGACGCATTGGTGTGAAAGGTTAAATTATGATATAGGTAAGGTTTCTTATATGTGTATTTTTGCATGAGTGTAGTAGTAAGTAATATGCTGAGTTAAGTTAATTGTAATATTATCTTTATTAAATAGTAAGTTTAGCAGGTATTATGAATGAAGTCTTTGATGTTTTTAAGGGACTCGTTTATGTGTTTGTGAATCATTCTTATGTCGTGTTGTCCAAGTAATACCTTGTAACCCACTCCGGTGACGGTTACGAGTTATTAGGTGTTACATTTTGTTGGTATCAGAGCTACAGTTTAGTCGATTCTAGGACTAACGTAGCGTGTGTGAGTTTAGCTATACATGCCATAATGTGATAATACGATAGTGTGATGACTTCTGACAGTTGAAATGTGTTTTTCGTATAGTAAATGAATCCTGATCCCCATCGAGCCATAGCAGACAATGTTTAGAGTGTAGCACCTGCTCCCGCGCAAGGGACAGTGCCGGTTGACTCTCAGCCAAATTCGAATAATCGTGATGATGAGACTAAACAAGCCTTCTATGCTATGATGAACGATTGGTTCACCCAATACATTCAAACTAATCCGGCTGTTCAACAACCCCCACCCACGAATAATCCACTTTTGATACCTATGGTGTCTCTTGTGATCGATCCAATGCGATTGAGTAAGCCCCCGGTTGATAAAATTAGAAAATATGGGGCTGAAGAATTTAGAGCCACAGTTGATGATGACACTGAGAGGGCCGAGTTTTGGCTTGATAATACCATACGTGTTTTCGATGAATTATCTTGTACATCCGATGAATGTTTGAAGTGTGTTGTGTCTCTGTTACGTGATGCTACCTATCATTGGTGGAATACTGTAATTCCAATTGTGCCGAGAGAGCGGGTTACAGGGGAATTCTTTCTGATAGAGTTCCTTAAAAAGTATATCAGTTAGAGATTTATCGACCAAAAGCGCAAAGAGTTTCTTAAGCTTAAACAGGGCCGAATGTCAGTTACGGAGTATGAACAAGAATTTGTAAGGCTCAGCAGATATGCCCGTAAGTGCATCTCGTCCGAAGCTATCATGTGTAAATGTTTTGAGGACGGGTTAAATGAAGATATCAAATTGTTGGTAGGCATTTTGGAAATTAAAGAGTTCGTGGTACTTGTTTAGCGAGCTTGTAAAGCCGAAGAGCTTGGAAAAGAGAAAAGAAAAGCTGATGTGGGAGCCAGAGAGTTTCATAAAAGATCTTCGGGGAAACCCTTTCAACAATCATCGAAGAAATTTTGAGATGAACCGGGCCGATCCAAGACTACTTCGGGCTTTTCAATATGAGATAGCGATCGACCTCCTATGAGTACTCGAGCTACCTCAGTTGCTAGTGTTGGCAATGATCGTCAGGACAGATCCGAGTGCAAGCATTGTGGTAAATGGCATTTTGGGAGCTGTAGGTTGCATGATCACTCCTATCTTAAATGTGGTTCAGTAGATCATTTTATCCGAGAGTGTCCGAGGTTAACTGAACAGAACACTGATCCGAGTGGGAGACCTAGTAATACTGCAGCATGAGGTAGACCACCTAGACGTGTGGGTAATGCTAGTGGCAGTTAGAGAGGGACTAAAGATACAACTGTTCGATTTGAGGCTCGTGCACCTGCCAGAGCTTACGCCATACGTGCTCGTGAGGAGGCTTCTTCCCCAGATGTTATTACTAGTACCTTCACTCTTTATGATAATGATGTTATTGCTTTGATTGATCCTGGTTCGACTCATTCCTATGTGTGTGAAACTTTGGCATCCAGTAAGACTCTACCTGTTGAGTCTATTGAGTTTGTGATTCGGGTGTCAAACCCTCTGGGCTGGTATGTTTTAGTTGACAATGTATGCAAGAACTGTCCCCTAATGATTCGAGATTCTTGTTTCTCGGTCGATTTGATGCTATTGCCATTTGACGAGTTTGATATCATTCTCGGTATGGATTGGTTAACTGTACACAAAGCTGTAGTGAGTTGCAAACGAAAGGCAATTAACTTGCGATGTCCAAAGGATGAAATAATTCGAGTTGAGTCTACTGATTTGAATGGGTTACCGGCAGTAATATCTTCAACATTAGCTCAGAAGTATGTGAAAAAGGGTTGTGAAGCTTATCTTGCTTATGTACTAGATAGTATAGTAGAAGAAAGAAAGCTTGAGACTGTGTCCGTGGTTTGTGAATATCTGGATTTTTTTCCCTAGGAATTACTTGGGTTGCCACCTATTCGGGAAGTAGAGTTTGGTATAGAATTAGTACCAGGAACGACTCTGATTTCGATAGCTCCGTATTGTATGGCACCAATAGAATTAAAAGACTTGAAATCTCAGTTGCAAGAGTTGACAGATAGAGGTTTCGCTCGATCGATTTTCTCTCTCTGAGGTGCACCAGTGTTATTTGAGAAAAAGAAAGATGGAACAATGAGAATGTGCATCGATTATCGTCAGCTTAATAAAGTAACTGTAAAGAATAAATATCTGTTACCGTGAATTGATGATTTATTTGATTAGCTAAAGGGAGCTTCAGTGTTTTCAAAAATAGATTTGCGATCGGGTTACTATCAGTTACAAGTTAGAGATCCTGAAATACCTAAGACTACTTTTCGGACGAGGTACGGACATTACGAGTTCTTAATGATGCTGTTTGGGCTCACTAATGCCCCTGCGGTTTTTATGGATTTGATGAATCGGGTGTTCAGACAGTATCTGGATCGGTTTGTGGCTGTATTTATAGATAACATTTTGATCTATTTACGCGACGAAACTGAGCATGCAGAACATTTGAGGCTTGTGCTACAGATTTTGCGTGATAAGCAGTTGTACGCGAAATTCAGTAAATGTGAATTCTGGTTACGAGAGGTTAGCTTTTTGGGGCATGTTGTTTCAGCATCAGGCATCAGGGTTGATCCAAGTAAGGTTTTAGCTATACTTGATTGGAAGCCTCCGAGAAATGTTTCGAAAGTTCGGAGCTTTTTGGGACTTGCCGGGTACTATAGACAGTTTGTGAAAGGCTTTTCGATGATAGCAACACCGTTTACAAAGTTGCTTCAGAAAGATGTCAAATTTGAGTGGTTAGAAAGGTGTTAGAAAAGTTTTGATCAGTTGAAAGCTCTTTTGACCGAAGCTCCAATATTAGTTAGCTAGAATCAGGTAAAGAATTTGTGATCTATAACGATGCATCTCTAAACGGTTTAGGCTTTGTTTTGATGTAAGAAGGTAGAGTTGTTGCTTATACCTCACGAGAAAAACTATCCAACTCATGATCTCGAGTTAGTTGCTATTGTTTTCGCTTTGAAAATTTGGCATCACTACTTGTTCGGGGAAAAATGTCATGTTTATTCTGATCATAAAAGCATTAAATATTTGATGACCCAGAAGGATCTGAATTTGAGACAGCGATGGTGGCTTGAATTACTTAAAGATTATGAGCTTGTCATTGATTATCACCCGGGAAAGGCTAATGTAGTTGCTGATGCTCTAAGTCGAAAATCACTGTTTGCTTTGCGAGCGATGAATGAAAATTTGTCTATATCCATTGATGATGCAATTGTAGCCGAATTAGAGGCAAAGCCGTTGTTAGTACAACAAATCCGTGAAGCTCAGAAAGTTGATGATGATTTGATCGCTAAACGGGCTCAATGTGATTCAAAAGATGATTCAGAATTTCTAATTGATGCAAATGATTGCTTGAGATTCAGGAATCGACTATGTGTTCCGAGAAATTCAAAGCTTATACCGATAATTTTGAACGAAGTTCACAGCAGTCGGATGTTAGTACATCCAGGTAGCACAAAAATGTACAATGATCTGAAATAACAATACTGGTGGCATGGTATGAAACGAGACATTTCTAACTTTGTTTCGAAATGTTTAATATGTCAACAAGTGAAAGCCGAGCATCAGGTGCCTTTTGGATTGCTACAACCAATCATGATACCTGAATAGAAATGGGATCGAGTCATGATAGATTTTGTATCTGGGTTGCCATTGACACCGAGCAAGAAAGATGCGATCTGGGTTATTGTTGATAGATTGACAAAATCAGCTCATTTTATTTCAGTTCGTACAGATTACGCACTTGATAAGTTAGTTGAATTGTACATTTCTCGGATTGTGAGATTGCATGGAGTACCTACTTCTATTGTGTCGGATAGAGATCCGAGATTCACATCACGGTTTTGGAAGAAATTGCAAGATGCGCTGGGTACCAAGTTGCATTTTAGCACTGCTTTCCATCCCCAGACAGATGGTCAATCCGAACGAGTTATTCAGATACTTGAGGATATGTGGAGATGTTGCATCCTTGAGTTTAGCGGCTCGTGGGAACGGTACTTGCCTTTGATTGAATTCGCATACAATAATAGTTTTCAATCGAGTATTAAAATGGCACCTTACGAAGCTTTATACGGTCATAAATGTCGTACACCTTTGTATTGGACTGAGCTCAGTGAAAATAAACTATACGGGGTTGATTTGATTAAAGAAACTGAACAGAAAGTAAAAGTGATTCGTGAAAATTTAAAGGCAGCGTCGGATCGTCAGAAATCATATGCGGATTTAAAACGTAAAGATATAGAGTTTCAGATAGGTGATCAAGTATTTTTGAAAGTTTCGCCATGGAAAATGATACTCAGATTTGGTCGTAAAGGTAAATTGAGCTCGAGAATTATCAGACCGCATGAAATTTCAGAACAAATTGGGCTGGTTGCGTACAGATTAATATTGCCCCCTGAACTTGAAAAGATTCACAATGTTTTTCATGTTTCGATGCTTCGACGATATAGATCCGACCCCACACATGTGATTAATCCATCAAAGATTGAAATTCAGTCTAATTTGAGTTATGAGGAAGAAAGGGTTTGCATTTTGGCTCACGAGGTAAAAGAACTGCGAAATAAGAAAATCTCATTTGTAAAAGTGTTGTGGCTCAAGCATGGGGTTGAGGAAGCAACTTGGGAGCTAAAGGACTCAACGAAAGAACGATACCCTAATTTATTCGCCGGTAAGATTTTTAGGGACGAAAATCCTTAAGGGGGAGAGTTGTGACAGCCCTATTTTGGCCCTAATCGAAAAAGTGGTTTTGAGACAACTAAATCGAGTCAGAAAAATATTTAAATATTATTATCTGTGGTTATTATATGCGAATTTTCATAAGTGGAAGTTTCGTGTTTTAATTTTTTCATTTGGATGTTGAATTATTAAATAAGGACTTGCTTGCATAAAAGAAAAATTAAATGGATATTGTGTGAGTGCCGAATTGTGGTTGTTCTTTTATGTTGGAGGGTTTAAGAAACAATTAGACTAAGGGAACTTTGCATGGACACATTTGGCCATCACTTAGTGGAAAGGGAATGATATAACTAAGGCTAAAATTGGAAATGGTTTGTTAATGTTTGATAAATGAAATAATCATAAAAAAAATAAAGCTACATTACTCTTGTTTTTGCCGAAACTAAAAGAAAAGAATTGAGGAAGAATTTTTGAACATTCGGCCACTTGAAACCTTCAATTCAAGGTATTTTTATCTTTATTCTTGTTAATTTTGGTATATTTATAATCTATGTTCAATCCTTTCAAAAGCCCATGCTGAAATTTTGAATTTGGCTGAAGGATGTATATTCGGTCATAGAGGAAAATTAAGTTGAATTTGATTGTTGGTTTAAGTTCAAAACAAGGGGAAGGTGAAAATAGTCGAATAGTCGATTCGTAATCATTCGACAACATCCGAGGTAAGTTTAAGTAATTGAATATGTGATATACCTTGAAAATTAGATGTCCTTTGCATATATGTACATATAGCCGAATGTAAGGGTGAAATGGAAGCAAAATAAATGACATGTTCTATGGTTGAAAGGTAAGTATGAAATGAAAGTATGAGTTCAATATATAATTATGACCAAGTGGAGAATTTTGATATGAAATTAAGATGTTTATAGGTGTTGAGACCGAATGGTAAATTATGAAATGTAATAAGATGTTTGAATGTGCTATATTCGAATAGTGCTAAGTTCTTACTATATGGTTGTGCTTTGTGGAAATTTTTAAAACTAAATGTTTAAATGTGAATAAAAATCTTGAGATTTGATTCCCATATTGTTTTCGAGCTTGTGGCCTAGCAAGCTTTAAGCTCGTGATTATTTTTGGGCTACAAGCCTAGCAGGCGTAATGCTGGTGAATGATTATCGGACTTAAAGTCTAGCAGGCCTTGAGCCGGTGAAAAATTCAGGCTTATGCCTAGCAGGTTAAATACCGGTGAATTGTTCCAAGTTTTTGAATATAAATTTCAAGTTGTTACAAATGGGAAATAAGGAAACTTGAGCTATAAGGTGATGTACAGAATCGGCTCTATAAAGGTAAGTTTGCATTGATGTTCAGTGAAATAGTTAACTTGGCTATAAGTGATTTAAATCATCTTTTGTGAATGGCTTAGGAGAGACCTAAGTGAATGAATGTGGTGAGTATAATGCTAACTTGAAGTTGAGTTAGGCATGGCTGATAATTTCTATTTAATTTTCTTGCATATTCAACCATGTGTACGAACATTTGAATCGAGGTATAAATGATATTGTAATGAGGATGTTATGTGAAGCATGTGAGTGATGTTAACTAAGTGTTTTGTGCATTCGGCCAGTATAGCTCTTGTGTGATTGTATTAGGTTATTGAATAAATGTGATAACTTGAATGTTATGTTTTTCATGATTTGAGTTGTTTAATTACTTAATACTTACTAAGCTAATTAGCTTACTTTGAGTGTCCTTGTTATTCTGTTTTATAGATTTTTGGCTGAAAGTTACGAGCTCGGGGATCAACACCGAAGTCATCCACATTATCGTCAAACGTTTGCTACTTTTAAAGTCAATATTTCAAACTATGGCATGTATAGGCTAAACTTTCTTGTGAACTTTTGGTACTTGATATGTATAAAAGTAAAAGCCATACGAATATGGCTTCCTTAATGTGTTTGTATGGTTTTAAGCTTTGATCTAAGGTTGTGTTAGGTATGTATATACAAGTTATTGGTATTTTGGTTAGGTTAATAATTATACTTGAATGGTTTGTTTGACATTTATGAATGTGATGGATAAGTTATTTCGGCTTTATAATGAGTCTTGAATTAAAGAAAACATTTATTCATACTCGGTATTAAATTAAGAAGAATGATGTGTATATTCAGCAATTAGTATAAATAAGAGTTTAGTTATGATATATGTGAATTGTGATATTTGATTTGTTATAACTTGTGAGTTGTATTTTTGGTTTTATATTGATTATAAAGCTGGCCCTTTAGCTAAAACTTAACATGGAAGAAGTGGTTGAGTAAATGGAATGGAAATTTGAGTTAATGCTTCTTAAATAATTAAAAACAAGGTTCAGTTTTGGTTTAGAAATTTACAAAATCAATAGTAATTTTACGACATGTGATTTCAAATGTATATGTTTGAATATGCATGTTATGAGATTGACGCATTGGTGTGAAAGGTTAAATTATGATATAGGTAAGGTTTCTTATATGTGTATTTTCGCATGAGTGTAGTAGTAAGTATTATGCTGATTTAAGTTAATTGTATAATTATCTTTACTAAATAGTAAGTTTAGCAGGTATTATGAATGAAATCTTTGATTGTTTTAAGGGACTCGTTTATGTGTTTATGAATTATTCTTATGTCGTGTTGGCCAAGTAATGCCTTGTAACCCACTCCAGCGTCGATTATGGGCTATTAGGGTGTTACATATGGGCTTAGGCCCAACTGAGGCCACTGTGGGCTAAGGCCCAAAGGCCACCGATTCTGATAGGGCTTAGGCCCAATTTGTTATTTGCATGTTAATATGCTTGCCAAGGGTTGTACACACTGAGTTTCGAAAACTCACTCCCTCCTTTAATTTTTCAGGTAACCGTCAGTAGCTGGTTCGATGTAGGAGAGGACTCGGAGGTGGCCACACTGCAAGTTGATTAGTAAATTAATAGTTTTATTTATTTTACCTTTAATTATTTTTGTTGGGTTGTAATAAGGCCTTTAATCTCTGGTATGATTTTACATTTGGTTTAATTATTATAACTTTTGGATTTCAAACAATTAAACCATGTTTTTCAAAGTAAATAACTTAACATTTTTCTAAAACATGAGCTTTTGTCGTATTTAACAAGAAACTTATCAAGATATGCAAACTCAGGTTTTCAACTAATAAAAACAAAGCTTTTATTTAAACTCACCTAAATTGTTACTCAAGCAAACGTTCATAAGGGTGTTGTTTTAAACTAAAGTAATTTTACTAACGAAGCTGTTTTGAAAATAAACTCTATTTAAACCACGAGTGGATAACTCTCTCAAAGTCTTCCTACGTATTCGATTTGTATGAGTCACCCCTCAATATGGCACCACCAGATTTGGCCATAACGTCTGGCCCGAGTTTGGGATGTTAATTTAGTGGTATTGATCTCGTGATGTGATGAAGTAATAAATTGATCGTACCTAAAAGACTAACTATTATTACGATAAAAGGCAAGCGCACCTATCGAGTAGTAGTACAGCTAGTGGCAATACCGGAATATCGAATCCAAGGAACTAAAAGTACTAGTAATGACTTTCTTCCTATTATCTAGCCTAAGAAATACAAGAGGTTTGGTTGTAAACTGTCTAAATTAAACTATAGAAATGGCAAAGAGTAAATTGGGAAAATTACTCTTGGGAAAACTGATTGATAACGACAATACCTAAGGAAGAATCCACCTAGACTTTACTTGTTATCTAACTCTGAACTAGACGATTTCTTCATTTGACTTGATCCGTAGAGATACCTAATTTATTTAATATCTCCGTCGAGAGTAAGAATAACTAATCCTAGGTTGATTAATTGAAATCTCTTTCTAATTAAAACCCTTAGTCTTGCATTAACTCGATCTATGGATCCCCATATTAGATTTGACTCTAATCCAGTAGATTTTCGTCGTCCTATGTCTAAGATTGCGATCAACTCCGCTTAATTGTGTTGGATCTACTCTTAAACAGAGACTTTTGCTCCTCTGCCTAAGCACATTCGACTTAAATTAATATCCCAGAAATATCAATTTAAGAATTGAAAGCATAATTAAGAACAAGTCAAATATTTATCATATAGTTCTGATAACAATAACAAGATCCGTCTTAGGTTTCATCCCCCATAGATATTTGGGGTTGTAGTTCATAATTATAAAAAGAAACATCTCAGTGTAAATAAAATAACAAAACATAAGAAAACCCAAAACTCCCAAAAGGATTGAAGGGAGATCCTCTATCTTGATCTAGATCATGGCTTCTGAGATGGATCAATCGACTTTCCTTCGAGTAATTTCCTGCCTTTAGCTCTCCGTCTTGGCGGGAAGACTATACCCTTGGCGGGAATGATGCGCCCTTTGTAGTTGTCTCCTAGGGTCTTTATATAGAGTTTGGAGAGTCTTTCTTAGCGCCTAAGTAGCTTTTTCCTCGTGAAATTGAACTTCCTCATGATAGGGACACGCCCGTGTTCCACGCCGGTGTGAGTCGATGCTAGGTCGTGTTCAAGCCTGTTAAAGTGGCACGACCGTGTGAGTTGCCTGAGTCTAGGCCATGCTCGAGCCTGTTTATGTGGCACGGCCGTGTGACACGCCCGAGTGGTGAACTCCAGGCCATGTTGATTCCTTGCTTTGACCCATTTTCTCTATTTTCGGCCTGTTTCTTGTTCTTTTCACTCCCCTAAGCTCACCTGAATATAAAACATGAAACTAAAGGTTTAGGAGCATCAAATTCCACAAATCAAGGAATAATTCATCCATAAATGTGCTAAGCATGAGGTAAAAATATGTATAATTTACGGTTTATCAGGTACCATAGCCCGGTTGTAAAGCTCGGGCTGTGAATTGGGCCTTAGATTTTGTGTTTTAAAAATAGTTTACAAGTTAATCAAAAGTTTTGAAGGATTTTGAGGTGTGGCAGATCGGGTCTTCGACGTCGAGCTAAGGAAGTTCTTCTAATACCAAACTTGTCTTAAGCTAATGTGCTATAGATAGTTATTGGGCCACTCGAGGTGATAGACTCTTAGGTAGGGAAAGACTAAAGCCCATAGGAAACTTAAGCCCGTGGTGAACGTACGACTGTGAAAACAACTCTTAAACTACTACTTTCATAAAACACTTACTTTAAATAGTGGAACTATGAACTAATTCCATAAAATTTCTAATTCAGATAATACGCAAGCAACGATGAGTGCTAGAAGAGGTGAGAGAGGTCACGGTAGAGGCCGTGGAAGTGTTAGGACTGGGTCGTCAACATCGGGCTACATGCCTAATGTTGGAGCAGAGGAGGCTTCGGCCTCACAAGTGGCTGAAATGGGAACGAACGAACGGGCCACTATTACAGATGATGCATTATCGTAGGACATGTTAAGAATTTTGGAAAGGGTTACTAGGCCCAATAATGGTATGGAAAGTCGTGGGTAAATCTCAAAATGACTTCGATCTAATGGGGCAAAGATTTTCAAAGGTGTTGCTGGTGTGGCTCTGAATGTAGCTGAATACTGGTTGGAAGCCACTGAAAGAATAATGGACGACCTGGATTGCACAGCTGAACATAAGCTGCAAGGGGCAGTGTCACTACTTAGAGAGGAAGCCTATCAATGGTGGTTAACCGTGAAAGAGGGCACCCAACCTGAGCGGATTACTTGGGAATTCTTCAATCTGCGTTCCAGGGGAAATACATTGGAACAGGCTATGTGGATGCCCGAAGGAAGGAGTTCTTGAACCTGACCCAGGGGGACAGATCAGTGGCAGAATATGAGGCTGAGTTTCTGCGCCTTAGTCATTATGCAAAAGGAATAGTTGCAACGGATTATGAGCGTTGTGTACGGTCTAAAGGCGCCTTAACCGAGAGAAAGAAAAAGGCAAGAACAAATAGAATGCAGAAGCTTCTGGGGTTGGACAGAGGCCTGCGAGGAGGGCCAGAGTGGATGGGCCTGTTAGAGCTGGAGCCCCTATTGCTACTGCTAATACTAGTATACCACTTTGTCTTGTTTGTGGAAAAGGGCATTTGAGCGAGTGCTAGAGGAGGACAGGAGCCTGTTTAAGTTGCGGATCTATGCTCCTGCTTTCCTCTAGCAGTCACCCAGAGGATGCCTTTTGCAATGCTAACAAGTTAGAAAGTTTGGACGTGTCTTAACACGTTTCACAGAACGGGCCTCCTGCTTCAACGGACTACGATCTCTCTTCTTGTCACACTCCAAGTGCCTAGCCTAACGTGTTTCATCATCCGCCTTAAATCTGGCTTCGAACACCTCTTCCAGCACTTCCCTTACTAACTTGGTTAGTGCCTTAGTACCAAGCTTAGGGTTATCAGCACCCAAAGTTGGCGGACTTTGCTTACTCTTAAAATCCATTAAGGTGCTAGCTAAGAATCTTCATTTCCAAATCATACATAGTAAATACAAAAATCTAATTTTAAGTACAGTCTAAATCTAAAGGAACTTACGGATTCGGCGCCGGAGACTTGGTAAACCACACTTTTAGGAAAACATTGAGTAAAATATTCCAAATACTTAAAATCTTTTGGAACAGGTCTTTCAGAAATTCAAATTATCCACAGCCGAGTTTTGCAACTCGGGCTCTGGTACCACTAAATATAACACCCCAAACCTGACCTGGACGTTACGATCGAATCTGGCGTGTCACATTGAAGTGTTTTTCGAAAACCATGTTTTCATTGAAACCCTTCTTATTTAAAATTTGTTGCCAACTAAAACTTGTTTTTGTTTACTTTCAAAACATGGTTTATTAAAAGTTAATCCTTTTAAAAAAAAATGTTATTACCTTTAAAACCTTCTTTGTTGCGGAAGCTTAATTTAATCAGTTGCGGAAAACGTAGTGTTTGAAAACAGTTATTGTTTTGAAAAACTGTATTTACTTCTAATTGATATAAATCACGATCAATGAAATCCCAAATTTAAAATCCAGAAGTTATAGAGGCCTTATTACAACCCAAACTAAAACCAAAGTGCTTTAAGTAAATGAGCAAAGCAGAATAAGACATATGCAGTTGTGTGGCCCACTCCGAGTCCCTCACAGCTCCGATCTGTCAAAAGCTGGAGATTACCTGAAAGGTTAATAAACAGGGTGAGTTTACGAAAACTCAGTGTGTAATCCCCTATTAAAGTAACAGTCAGTAAACAAAAACAGAAACAGAATCAATTTGGGCCTAAGCCCTTTAATAATATTAGTACAATCCAATTTCGAGCATATGTGGGCCAAAGCCCTATACAATATCATTTGGGTCACAACCCATGACAGAATCAATTGGGCCTAGCCCATCACAGTGACAGTCTTAGTATGAATGATGCATGATGCATGCAAACCCATCCAACCAGCACACGACTCCATCCAACCCTGCACTACCTGCAGGGAATAAATCACCCACTCAATCCCTACACTCCACGGTGTCAGTACCAGTTGAGGCACTAATCATAATCACAGCAGAGTTGCTAATTTAAATGAAGCTTTAAGCCTTCAGTAGCAGTATCATAATTGGCACAAAGCCATCGGTAACTGTAATAGGATTGGCACATGGCCATCAATTAGGGTAATATAACCGGCACACAGCCATGGGTAAATGCGATCGACACACAGTCATCAGTAAATAAGATAGGCACATAGCCTTAGGCAAATATAATCAGCACAAAGCCATGATCCCGATAGCATAGAGCCATATATTGGTTGGCACAGAGCCATACTCAAAATAACTGGCATTAAGCCCTCAGTCGGTCCACAGTCATCTCGTGCGACCCGTGCGATCCTATCAGAATAAAACTTCCTCCATATCAGTCCCAACCCATGCAGTATGTCATATATGCAGAATGTCTTGCCCATAAACCATCATACAAATCACAGTTAAGTCAGTCAAATCCTAATCATACAATCACAAGACAATCATTCACCCTCGAGGGGCAAAACGGTCATTTTACCCTACAAGGGTATTTCGGTAATTCTACCCTACATGGGTATTTCTATAATCATACCCTACAAGGGTATTTTGGTAATTTTGCAAACCGAGAGTATTTCGGTAATTTCACAAATTAGGGGTATTTTGGTAATTTTGCAAATCGGGGGTACTTTGGTAATTTCGTAAATTGGGGGTATTTTCGTAATTTCACAAATCAAGGGTATTTTGGTAATTTTACTAATCAAGGGTATTTTGATAATTTCACAAATCGGGGGTACTTTGGTAATTCGCAAATCGGCCGTATTCTGTTAATTTCACAAATCGAGGGTAATTCTATAATTTTATCAACCCCTCAGAAGGTCTACAGTCGCCTCAAGCGACTCAAGTATTCTAAACAGAGATAACGTTACGGATGGGCCTAAGGCCCGTTCTCGGCCCAAGTGGGCCCACACGCTCGTGTGGCCCTTTTTGCCCAAATCTAGCCGTAGATATGAGATTCACATAGTCCAGTCCAATATTTACTACACAATCATACAATTTAATTGATTGGGCCCACATGGCCCATTCTGGCCCATCGTGGCCCAAAGTAGTGTAAACCCACGAGAATACTCATGATGGTCTCAACTATCACATCAAAGCTCCCACACGTGCACTCGCACACTCGTGTGGCTACCATCGCCGTGTGATCGACATATCGGCATTCCGGCATTTGCCGTTCTACAACTAGAGTAGTGTGAAATACACAACTGAGAGGTATCTAAAGTTAATCTGCGCTCTGAATGCTGTTATGCCTAGAAGCCAACAATAATCACACCCTTGACTCCCAAGGGGTGTGTTGATCAACTACCATTACCACCACAGTGACCCAACAGCATACAGATCAACGAATGATCCAACGCCTAACCCAAACGAGCATGCCACAACGCAAAAGGGATAAGCCAAGAAATGTATGCTTACTCTCCTCATGGTTTGCTATATTTAAAGCCGGCTTCTCGCCTATTCTCATGTTCGCCTCCCGATGTGGGATTCTCTATCAATCCTCTAAAACCAACTCATAAGCAAAATAATCAACCTTTACGTGCAAAAGGATTCGAACCAAAGTCCTATCGATAGCCATGCCACGCCACCACCACTAAGATACAAGCTCCTTTGTGTCATAAGTCCAACACATTTAACTTTAAAGCCCACCTACTCACTTTCAGTTTTATTTAAAAGAAAAACCAAAATAAATTGTAAGAGCCAAGACTTGAACCTTAGATCCCTTGCTTCTCCTATGGTGTCACTTCCTTGTCTCTCATAAGGTGCCACCTTGCCACTCCAACCCATGCCTCTTTTGTGACTTATTTTAGCACCTTTTATTTATAAGTTATCCCATTTGAGCTCAAGGTTCCCTTAAGGCCAAAACAAAGATTCTTCCTACACCCAAGCTTGAACCCAAAACTTCATAAAAACCTTTTAACATTCCAAAATCACTAACCCAACAATTCTAACTTGCAAATTGAGCCGATGTCTTACTCTTAAGAATTTTAAACACACCCAAGCCCAAGGCCCAATTCTTTTAGGCCCAAAATTTGAGGCGTTACAGTTGGGCTTGAGCACATATCACAATATACGGTTGCCTTTGGGCCTTAGCCTATAGCGACCTCAGTTGGGCCCGAGCCCATATCACATATGACAGTATGCTCATGCAATGTAAACAAACCCCTATCCAACCTGTTCACCCCTTCCAACCCCACACACCTGTGGGGAGATACTCAACTGACACATCCTTATACAACCATTGCAGCATCGGTTGCGGCACCACTCATCGTTGCAGTAAAGCTACTAATATCCGTTGTAGCACTGGTTGCGGCACTATTCATCGTTGCAACGGAGCTGCTCATAGCTTAAAAGCCTTGTTGGATCCACAGTCATTAAGTGACCATTCGACCCTCATGTACACTTCTTTTAATCATAGCCCAACCCAAATGCAGCATATAATCTCGTGAATGCATCGTAATACATTTATGACATGCAAATCGTACATATATCATATAGCGGCATTTTAGTTACTATTATGAAAGTTACAAAATTACTGGGCCTAAAATCCCGTTACATAGCCCAAGGTGGGCCCATACATTAATATGTATATCACATGGCATGCTTACGAAAGACAGTCACATTCATACATTAAAACAGTTTCAAAGTAGTTACTTACCCTTGAGGGCATAATTGTAATTCTACTCTGCACGGGTATTTTGGTAATTCTATCAATCCCTCAGGAGGTCTACAGTCGCCTTGAGCGACTCAAGTATTCTAAACAGAGATAACGCCGTGAATGGGCCTAAGGCCCATTCTCGACCGAAGTTGGCCTACACAGTCGTGTGGTCCACTTAGCCCAAATCTAGCCACAAATATGATATTTACATAGTCTAGTCCAAAATCTACTACACAAACATACAATTTTTCTATTTGGGTCCACGCGCCCATTAGACCCACATGGCCCATTTCGGCCTATTTGGCCCGAAGAAGCGTAACCTACGAGAATACTCATGACGGCCTCAACTATCACGTCAAAGCTCCCACATGTGCGCTCGCATGCTCGTGTGGCTACCACCGTCGTCTAATCGGCATTTCGGTATTCTGGCATTTGCCGTTCTATAGCTAGAGTAGTGTGAAGTACACACCTGATAGGAATCTGAAGTTAATCTGCGCTTGGGACACGGGTATGCCAAGCAGCCAACCATAATCGCACCCTTGACTCCCAAGGAGTGTGTCGATCAACCTCGGTCACCACCACCGTGACCCAATGGCATACAGATCAACGAATGATCCAACGTCTAACCCAAATGAACACACCACAAAGCGAAAGGGATAAGCCAAGAGAGGTATGCTTACTCTCATCATGGTTTGCTTTATTTAAAGCCATCTTCTCGCTTATTCTCAGGTTACCTTCCCGATGTGGGATGCTCTATTAATCCTCCAAAACCGACTCATAAGCAAAATCATCAACCTTTGTGTGCAAAGGGATTTGAACCAAAGTCCTCTCGATAGCCATGTTACGCCACTGCCACTAAGACACAAGCTCCTTTAGGTCACAAGTCCAACACATTTAACTATAAAGCCCACCCACTCGTTTCTGGATTTATTTTAATGAGAAACCAAAATAAATTGCAGGAGCCAAGACTAGAACCTTGGACCTCTTGCTTCCTCTATGGCGTTAATTCCTTGTCTCACATGTAAGGCACCCCTTGCCACTAGACTAGGGTTTTTGTGTCATATTTTAACCTAATTTATCTAAGAGTCATACTACTTGAGATCAGGATTCCCCTAAGGCCAAAACTCAAAATTTTTTCCTGTGGCCTAACTTGAACCCGGGACTCCATAGGAGCCCCGCCAACAATCCAAAATCACTAACCCAACCATTCTAACATGCAACTTGTGCCGTTATCTTACTCTCAATATTTTAAACGTACCCACGCTCGAGGCCCAATTCTTTTAGGCCCAAAATTTAGGGTATTACAGTTCTACCCCCTTAAAGAAATTTTGTCCTTGAATTTTCCAACTACCAAAATGATCGCATAACACAACCTACACTACTATGCGTCTACTGCACACTCTAATTCTAAGTCCAAACTAAATACACAATATACTACGGATGGAATACGTATCAGTATTCGCGTCTGGGGCATCTCCATCCTTTCGGCGGTGTGATGCATAGACCAAAGCTGGCTGCCTTGCCACAATATGTTCTACACCTCTGCCTAATGTTCCACGATCGCGTCCTAAACTGTTACCACCTCTGGCCTGACCTCGGCCCTTTAGCGGCCGCTGACCACCCCTCCGAGGCTGTTCATTACCTCTGTCCATAGCTCATACCTATTTTGGCCTCCTTGGACACTCACTGAAATGGTGCTCCATTGAACCACAACCCAGACAAGCTCCCGTCCTCATCCAACACTCACCCAGATGCCCTTTTCCACAAATTGCACAAGGTGGTATCCTAGTATTAGCAACAGGGGGCCCAACTCTAATTGGCCCTTCCAATCTGGCCCTTCTGTTAGGCCTCTGTCCAGCTCCGGAAGGCTCTGCATCTCTTTTGTTCTTGCCCCTTTTTCTCTTCCGGTTTAAGTGCTCAATGCATTTCACCTCCTCAGCAACCTTGGCTTTCTTAATTAGTGTCGCGAAATCCCGCTCCCTTTGTGGAGCTATTAGTACCCTGAGACTATCCTTCAAGACGTCATTGAATTCAACGCTCATAGTCCGTGGCTACCATTCCTCTTGCATAATAACTAAGGCGTAGGAATTCAGCCTCATGTTCTGCCATAAAATTTTCTCCCTGAGTTAAGTTTAAGAACTCTTTCCTCCGGGTATTCACATAGCTTGCGCCCATGTATGTTCTTGGGAACGCCGTTTTAAAGAATCCCCAAGTGATCTGCTCAAGTTGAGTGCCCTCTTTTACAGTCAGCCACCACTGGTAGGCTTCTTCTCTAAGCAACGACACTGCCACTTTCAGCTTCTGCTCGGATGTGCAGTCTAAATCATCCATTATCCTTTCAGTGGCCTTCAACCAGTATTCGGCCAAATTAGGAGCCACACCAGTAATGCCTTTGAAGATCTCATCCCCATTGGATCAAAGTGGCTTTGAAATCGACCCCCGACTTTCCACACCATTATTAGGCCCAGCGACCCTTTCCAAAATCCTCAGCATCTCCTGCAACAATGCATCATCTGTAGTGGTCCGATCATATGGTCTCGTCTCAGCTATTGGTGAAGCCGAAGCCTCCTCTACTCCCACATTGGACATGTGGCCTGATGCCGATGACCCAGCTCTAACACTTCCACGGCGTCTACCGCCGCCTCTTGCACCTCTTCTACCGCTCATCGTTGCTTTGCGTATTATTTGAATTAGAAGTTTTATGGAATTAGTTCATGGTTACAATGTTGTAAGCAAATGTATTAAGAAAGTAGTAGTTTAACAGTTGTTTTTGCAGTCATAAGCCCACTACAGTCTTAAGTTTCCTATGGGCATCAGTTTTTCTTTACCTAAGAGTCTATCATCTAAAATAGCCCAATAACTATCTACAGCACATCAACTTAAGACAAGCTTAGTAATAGAAGAACTTACTTGGCTTGACGTTAGAGACCCGGTGTGCCACACAATGAAAACTTTCAAAATATTTTGATCCATTTGAAAACAATTTTTAACCCAAATAGTGAGGCACATTTCACAGCCCGAGCTTTGCAACTAGGCTCTGATACCACTAAATGTAACACCCTAAATTTTGCCCAGACGTTATGATCAAATCTGGTGGTGCCACAGTGAAGGGTGACTTGTATAAATCAAATATGTTGGAAGACTTTGAGATAATCATCCACTCGTGGTTCAAATAAGGGTTTATTTTCAAAATAGTTTCGTTAGAAAAAATATTTTATTTTAAAGAGAATCCCTTTAAATGTTTGCTTAATTAAAAGTTCTGGCGAGTTTATATAAAAGCTTTGAGTTTGTTAGTTAAAAACCTGAGTTTGCAACTCTTGTTAAGTTTCTTGTTAAATACGACAAAAGCTCATGTTTTAGGAAAACGTTCAAATATTTATGTTAATTTAGAAAACATGTTTAATTTTAGAAATCCAGTAGTTATAATAATAAAACCAAATATAAAATCATACCGGAGATAAAAGGCCTTATTACAACCCAACAAAAATAACTAAAGATAAAATAAATGAAACTATTAAATTATTAATCAACTTGCAGTGTGGCCACCTCCGAGTCCTCTCCTACGTCGAGCTGCTTATTGAAGGTCACCTGTATAATTAAAGGAGGAAGTAAGTTTTTGAAACTCAGTGTGTACGACCCTCGACAAACACATAACATACAATAACATTTTGGTCCTAAGCCCAATTCAATAGTGATGACCTTTGGGCCACATTGTGCCCGAGCCCATATCACAATATACGGTGGCCTTTGGGCCTTAGCCCATAGCGGCCTTGGTTGGGCCTGAGCCCATATCACATATGACAGTATGCTCATGCAATGCAAACAAACCCCTATCCAACCTGTTCACCCCTTTCCAACCCTACACACCTGTGGGGAGATATTCAACCCACCTATCCTTATACACCCATTGTAGCACCGGTTGTGGCACCACTCATCGTTGTAGTAGAGCTACTAATATCTGTTGTAGCACTGATTACAGCAGTATTCATCATTACAGTGGAGCTGATCATGGCTTAAAAGTTGTCGTTGGATCCACAGTCTCAAGCGACCGTGCGACCCTCATGTACATTTCCTCCAATCGTAACCCAGCCCATATGCAGCATATAATCTCATGAATGCATCGTCATACACTTATGACATGCAAATTGTACATATATCATACAGGGCCATTTCTATTATGAAAGTTACAAATTTACTGGGCCTAAAAGCCCGTTACATAGCACAAGGCCCATACATTAATATGTATATTACATGGCATGCTTACGAAAGACAGTCACATTCATACCTTAAAACAGTTTCAAAGTAGTTACTTACCCTTGAGGGCATAATTGTAATTCTACTCTACACGGGTATTTTGGTAATTCTATCAATCCCTCAGGAGGTCTACAGTCGCCTTGAGCGACTCAAGTATTCTAAACAGAGATAACATTACGAATGGGCCTAAGGCCCGTTCTCGACCTAAGTTGGCCGACATGCTCGTCTGGTCTATTTAGCCCAAATCTAGCCATAGATATGAGATTAACATAGTTGAGTCCAGCATTTACTACACAAACATACAATTTGTTCGTTTGGGCCTACACGCCCATTGGGCCCACATGGCCCACTTCGGCCCATCGTGGTCCGAAGTAGCCTAACCCACGAGAATACTCATGATAGCCTCAACTATCACGTCAAAGCTCCCATACGTGCGCTTGCATGCTCGTGTGGCTACTACCGCCGTGTGACTGACATTTCAGCATTTCGACATTTGCCGTTCTAGAGCTAGAGTAGTGTGAAGTACACATCTGATAGGAATTTGACGTTAATCTGCGCTCCGAACACTGGTATGCCCAGAAGCCAACAATAATCGCACCCTTGACTCCCAAGGAGTGTGTCGATCAACCTTGATCACCACCACCGTGACCCAATGGCACAGAGATCAACGAATGACCCAACACCTAACCCAAACAAGCCACAAAGCGAAAGGGATAAGCCAAGAGAGGTATGCTTACTCTCATCATGGTTTGCTCTATTTAAAGCCAGCTTCTCGCCTATTCTCAGGTTAGCTTCCCGATATGGTATTCTCCATCAATCCTCCAAAATTGACTCATAAGAAAAACAATCAACCTTTATGTGCAAAGGGATTCGAACCAAAGTCCTCTTGATAGCCATGTCATGCCACCACCACTAGGACACAAGCTCCTTTGTGTCATAAGTCAAACACATTTAACTATAAAGCCCACCCACTTCCTTCCAGATTTATTTAAAAGAGAAACCAAAATAAATTGAAAGAGCCAAGACTTTAACCTTGGACCCCTTGCTTCCTCTATGGCGTCAATTCCTTGTCTCCCATGTAAGGCGCCCCTTGCCACTAGACCACTAGGGTTTTTGTGTCATATTTTAACCTAATTTATCTAAGAGTCATACTACTTGAGATCAGGGTTCCCCTAAGCCCAAAAATCAAAAGTTTTTTCCCATGGCCTAACTTGAACTCGAGCCTCTATAGGAGCCCCCCTAACAATTCAAAATCACTAACCCAACCATTCTAACATGCAGCTTGTGCCGTTACCTTACTCTCAAAAATTTTAAATGCATCTATGCCCGAGGCCTAATTCTTCTAGGCGCAAAATTCAGGGTGTTACAGTTGAGGATCCGTTGGACGAATTCTGACATCAAACCCTCCAAATGATGAAGATGAGGATGAATACTTAGCTTTATTAGAAGCTAATCAAAAGGGATTTAATACGCAATCCCATTTTGAATCTTTGGAACTAGAAAAAAAGGATTAATAACAGCCGAAACCGTCAATTGAGGAGCCACCTAAATTAGAACTCAAGGTATTACCTTCACATTTAAAATATGTTTATTTAGGTAACCCTTCTACTCTGCTTGTGATTGTTTCAGCAGAATTAACTACTGGACAAGAAGAGAAACTTATCATAGTACTGAAACAGTTCAAGAAGGCTATCGGATGTGCCATAGTCGATATTTGCAGTATTAGTCCATCTGTATGCATGCACAAGATCATATTAGAAGATTGCAAAAAAGGAACGATCAATGGATAAGAGAGACTGAACCCCATTATGAAATATGTAGTAAAGAAGGAAATTATCAAGTGGTTAGATGCGAGTATAATTTACCCCATCTTAGGCAGTTCATAGGTAAGTCCGGTCCAGTACGTGCCAAAGAAAGGAGGTATCATGGTCGTTGAAAATGAGAATAACGAGTTGATACCGACTAGAATGGTTACAAGATGGAGAATATGCAAAGATTGTCAGAAGCTAAATAAGACGACTAGGAAAGATCACTTTCCTTTGCCATTCTTGGACCAGATGCTTGGTAGACTCGCAGGGCAAGACTATTACTATTTTCTCGATGGATACTTAGGGTATAATCAGATTACAGTAGCACCAGAAGATCAACACAAGACAACATTCACCTGCCCATATGGTACGTTTGCAGTTAGACGCTTGCCCTTTGGTTTATGTAATGCACCTGCTACATTTCAAAGATGTTTGATGTCTATTTTCTCTGACATGGTTGAGAAGTATTTGGAAGTTTTTGTGGATGACATTTCAGTATTTGCTTATGATGATTGTTTAGCCAATCTAGCTAAGGTACTAAGACGATGCAAAAAAACAAACCTAGTACTCAACTGGGAAAAGTGCCATTTCATGGTACAAGAAGGGATTGTTTTAGGGCATCGAATATCGAGACACGAAATCAAGGTAGACAAAGCAAAGGTAGACATAATTGAGTAATTCCCACCTTCAACAACAGTAAAGGGTGTTCGGAGCTTTTTGGGCCACACCGACTTCTATCGTAGATTTATCAAAGACTTTTCCAAAATTACAAAATCTTTGTGCAAATTATTGGAGAAGGACGTGACATTCAAGTTTGATGATGAATGTTTAAGGGCATTCAAAGATCTGAAGAATCGATTAGTTACGGCACCAATCATCGTCACACTAGATTGGGATCTGCCATTCAAATTAATGTGTGACGCAAGTGACTTCACGATTGGAGCTGTCATGGCCAGTGAAGGAACAAAGCTTTTCATCCAATCTACTATGCAAGTTGGACTCTAACAGGAGCACAGCTGAATTATACAGTAACAGAAAAAGAGTTACTTGCTATTGTATTTGCTTTCGACAAGTTTAAATCTTATCTTGTTGGTACCAAAGTGACTATCTATACGGACCACTCAGCAATTAAATATTTATTTGCTAAGAAAGACGCTAAGCCGAGATTGATCCAGTGGGTACTTCTACTTCAAGAGTTTGATCTAGAAATTCAAGATCGAAAGGGAGTAGAAAACCAAGTAGCAGATCACTTGTCCAGATTGGAGCCACAAGAGGGAAATTCTCCACTTGTACCGATTTAGGAGACATTTCCAGATGAACACGTACTAAAGGTAAATCATGTCCATAACACCCCTTGGTTTGCTAATATTACTAACTATTTAGCTTGTGGTTTGATGTCGATTGATAAAACATATCAACAAAGGAAAAATTTTCTTCACGATGTGAAGTACTATTTTTAGGAAGAGCCATATTTCTTTAAGAAGTGTGTAAATCAGATGATCAGGAGACGTGTGGTAAAAGAATAAATATCGAAGATTTAATACCACTGTCACTCAGCTCTAAGTAGGGGACACTTTAGAGGTAATCATACTGCGGCCAAAGTATTACAAGTCGGATTCTTTTGGCCAACACTATTCAAGGATGCATACGCTTACGTGAGGAATTGTGATTGATGTGAGAGGGTTGGAAATGTCACCAACAGAAATGAGATGCCTCAAACAAATATCATTGAGGTAGAATTGTTCGATGTTTGGGGTATTGACTTTCTTGGTCATTTCCCTCCGTCTTTTGGTCACAAGTACATATTGGTAGCCGTAGACTATGTGTCGAAATGGGTCGAAGTTGAAGCTTATTCGATAAACAATGCTAAGGTTGTGATGAAGTTTTTATAGAAGCACGTGTTCATAAGGCTTGGAACCCAAGAGCTATTATCAACGATGAAGGGACCTATTTTGTGAAGAAGTGGTTAAAATGGTTGTTAGACAAGCATGGAGTGAAACACAAGGTTGCTACAGCTTACCATCCGCAAACGAATGGGCAAGCTGAGCTAACGAATAAAGAGATCAAAGGCATACTTGAGAAGGTAGTTTGCCCAAACTGACGAGATTGGTCCAAAAGACTAGATGCTTTATGGGCTTACAGAACAGCATACAAGGCACCTTTAGGGTTGTCACCCTATAGGATAGTCTTTGGGAAAACCTGCCATCTATCCTTGGAGTTAGAGCACAAAGCTTACTGGGCTCTTCGACAACTCAATTTGGGTCTTAAGCTTGCTAAAGAGAAATGAATGCTCCAACTCAATGAGCTAGAGGAATTCCAAATGTTCTCATATGAAAATACCAAATTGCTCAAGGAAAGACTCAAGAAATGGCATGACAAGCACATTCGAGTTTGAGAATTTGAAGCAGGTCAGCAGGTTTTGTTATTCAATTCTAGATTAAAGTTCTTTCCAAGTAAACTTAAATCACGTTGGTCCAGTCCATTTACGATTCATTGCGTTTATCCATATGGAGTTATTGAACTCCAAGGTAAGGGAGGTAATTTTCAAGTCAATGCTCAACATCTGAAACATTACTACGGAGAAAAGCTTGAATGGGATTAAGTCTTGTTCAGTTTATCAGATATCTAGATTTTCTTATTTTTAATAAATTATTTAGGGCAATTTTCCAAGTTTATTATGTCTAAATAAATTCTGTCTAGGAGATTAGAACTTAAGCGGGACCGCTTGTGACCCCTCCAATCTTTATTGGGAATTGATTGTTACATAATTTTCTGAGAAATTATTCCCTAAATAACGAAATAAATTTTTGATTTTTCAAATAAAATGGTCAATTTTGATCCAAGTTTTAATTAGTAACTCAATTTTAAATTTTCGTTAAGTCTAGGGACTTAATTGAATTATTTTTAAAATTTGATTGCTCTTTTCATAAATAATAAAAACTAGGTTCCTCTATTTGTAAATATTTTTAAAAGGCATCTAGAAACAAATATTTTTGCTATATATTATATTTATATTAATAATATGATAAACTTTAATATATAATTATATCTATTATAATTTATATATTATTTTTTATCAACTTAGCTTTGAATTAGGATTAATTTTATTTTAATTTTATTTTATATTTAGCTTAATAATTTAATAATAATTGACAATTTCATATGCATATATTTAATTATTAGTTGTTGTTAATTTTGAGTAGGATTAGAATTAGACTGTTATTTTAATTATTAAATTTTGCTAAGAGTTCTACTCTAAGTCCTATTACTCACTCTATAAATTCTTCTTCCCATGCATTCATCACCCAAACCTTTCAAACACCAAACCACCTAGCACCGAGACCTCCTAGCCAGCTTTCAAGCCACGTCACTCGGCCAGCATGCCTTAGCAGCCCGCGCGCATACCTGCTCTTGCGCCAATCCGCGTGCACCTACTACTTCTGCCCAGGCCCCAACACACGCACATCCCAGCGCCCGCGCGCCTATTTGGCCTGCTGCCAAAGTCCCTGCTGCGTGTTGTTGCTGATCCAAGCTAGACCTCGCACGCGACTAGCTCTAGGTTTGCTTGACGAAGCTCCGCACATCACCCACACATCCGAATTAGCCCCTGCGTACGCTACCTGCTTCAATCCTGCGCGCTGCTACTTGTTGCCCCCTAACAGTTGTGTGGCACACCTCCTACACCCACACACCAAGCCCTTAAGCCTCTAACCCTCCTTTTAAATTATCATCTACTTCTTCATTATTATTGTTTTTTTTAAGAGTTCTTATATTTTTGCAAAAAGGTGGTAAGACCTAATTTTCTTTTAAATTTTAATTTCATTAAATTATTTAAATTTTCAATTTCTTGAATTATTAATAATTTTCATTAAGATTTTTGAGAGAATAAATTTTTCCATCTTATATTTAGGTCAATTATGCCTCGCAAGAGAACTCGTGCTTCCGCCCAAATTGATGAAACACAAAATAAGTTCCACTGTGAAGAAGCCAAAGTAAGATACTAAAGTATCTTCAAAAATCAATAGATGCATCCAAAGAAAGGCTTCACATTGAAGGAAAGGAACTATAGAGACTTTATGGCACATATCTGTCAAGTTGCTGAAGCCCTCAATTGGGAGTTGCTTTGTGAAAAGAGACCAAGTGTGGATGAGGAACAAATTCGTGAATTCTATACGAACTTAACCTCAAGCGAGTTGACCGAAGTTCCAGTTCGCAGAATCAAGGTACCAATAAATTCAAATGCTATTAATGAATTCTTTGAATTGCCTAATTTCGAAAATGATGAATATTTTTCTTTGTTGAGCAAGATTAAGCCTGCAAATTTGTAAGAAATGTAACACCCCTAACCTGTATCCGTCGCTGGAATGGGGTTGCGAGGCGTTACCAGACCAAACACAACTTCCGAACAATTACATAAACACTTAGATCATTACAAATGCATACATAATAATTTATAAAACACATAGTATTTTTTTGTACGAAACATTAACATTAAATGAACATCTTATTTCATACTCGAATCTTGTCATATTAAAAAATAGTCATACGATTATAATGTGTAACCATGCTTTGAAACATGTAGTAACAATTAATAACTTGTAACTATTAAACATACAACAAATACTGCATTAATAAATCTCACAAATATCTCAAGCATGATTTCAAAAATTTATAACATTACGCGCATGGTGAATATTAGTAGGAACCATTTGATTAATACCTTGAACTCAAAAATCAAATTACTTAATTTACATAAAAACAATCATGATTCCTTATAACTTAAATTACTATTCATTTGTTAATTTTCCAATGCCTTAGTCGAATATAAACTTGCTAAATACATATGCTTATTCAATGTCCACTTTCATTTTACTCAATCATATCACACATATGTAATATTGCATAGAATAATTTCCACACATCAACCATAATTTGCATTTCATGTCAAACACTTCACAAGTTTATATATATATACATAATTTAACCAACCTCTCAAATAAAAAATAAACATAGCAATAAAACATATAATTATAAACATGATCGAAACACATAAAATTTAATATTAATCTTAGCCATTTATAAATGAACATGAATTTCTTAATTAATCTATTACCGAATTACTAAGTCATTTACGTCTATATGCTATTCGTAAACCACATAACCAAATATATAGCCAAATACATATTTTCTCATACTCATTAATCCACAACTAACTTTCAATCATTTTATTTCAACCAGTTCGTTATACAAATATATATCTCAACTATTATATATATATATATATAAATCAAACCAATACATTATTTGCATATATATATGAAAGTGTCGAATCATGATTAACTTACTAACATCATTCATATCCATTTCTTCACTTAATGCAAGCATATTGAATTCATCTTTATCACATACCATAACCAAAATACCTTATTACAAAAATACATAGCAAAAATAAATAAAACATGTTTCACGTATTTGTACATAGCATGGCCGAATCTTCAACCAAATATATCCTTTACCTAAATTCAGCCTTTAACTGAATACACTCATCAACCAAATTAAACCATTACTATCAATTACAAAACATAGTAGAATCATTAAAAACCATGAGTAACATAACATGCATGATTCATACTTATGCATAGACCATGGCCAATTCAACCAAACCAAAGCCAAACATAATCATCATTAAATTTAAGCATAAGAACCGAGCTTAACTAAGACATAAGCCATTTCTGCATGGCCTTTATACATAACCCAAGTCTATTATTTCAAAACACATTCAACCTATACATGCCATAGTTCTAAAATGTAACTTTATAAAATACCGAAGGCGGTCGATAGTGTGATAAGCTTTTCTGATGATTCCCGAGCTCGTAACTTGAATTCAAAATCTATAAAACAGAGTAAATATGCAAACATAGAGTAAGCTATTATAGCTTAGTAAGTTATTATAGCTTAGTAAGTTATAAGCAAATAACAACGTAATAATATAATCAACTCTTTAAATTTAAACTAAGCCAATTTACTATATCAATGCCATATTTAATCTCAACTTATACACTCCATAACCCACACATTTTTAACATAACTATCACTTTGGTCGAATACCTATAAGGTTAAATTTTACAATTTTTCATCCAACCTTCAAATCCAAATATCATTACACATTCAAATATACTTCCACTCATTTACACAAGCTCACAAAAAAGATTTAACTTCATATACAAACATCACTTATTTGGTCGAATACACAAGGTCGTATATAACATCACATATATATATTACCTATGTGGCCGAATAAGCCAAATCATATATACGCATGTTTAAGAAACATTTCAATGATACTCAAGTTATTCATTCACAAGCCGAATACACATACCATACACTATCATATTCACATTAAATCACAAACTTACAATTCCATATAAATCATATACTTTCACATATATAATTAGTTGAAACCAAATGTATATGCATATATTAACAAAGTGCAATTACTCTCGTACACAAATACTCCTTAATCAAAATATAATTTAACATACATATTCATAATATAAGGCCGAATATACTACTCAAACACACATATGTTCACACAAATAACTTGTAAAATTTAGCATAACATATCAAATGCCTAACTTACCTTAATTCAAATAAGTGATCAACTAACTCATACCTGATCGTTTAGTTCGTCTTACACCTTCGAACACAATTTATCTTTGCCTGATGAACCATTCGGAATTGAATAGGACACTCAGATGATCACATATATCATACAATGCCAACGTCCTAGATGTGGTCTTACATGTAATCACATATCGATGCGACTGTCCCAGACAGGGCCTTACTCGCACACATATATCAGAATCACATATCGATGCCATGGTCTTACTTGCACACATAGATCGAAATCCTATGTCATGACATATGTATCCTAGCTATTCCTAAGGTTCATACGGGGCTTTTGGTCATCGTAACTCAATCGAATCGAACTCATAAACTTAATTCTCAATCGTATACACATTCGGTCATTAAGTATATAAAATCATAAAATTCATTTCAGCATTTAAATCATATAGATATTCAAAATTATTAACACTTATTTTCTTATAAACTTACCTCGGACGATATAAAACGAAACAGGACGACTAGTCGACAACTTTAGTTTTCCCCCGATCTAAATCTGATTTCTTTGATTCTTAATCTTGATTGAGCTAGGAAGCAACCGAACCCTAGTTTCTTTTTCTTTTATTTGGTTTCAGCAAGAACAAGAATATGAACACTTATGTTAACTTTCTTTTATGTTTTATGATATATAAATTATAACATATTATAACTTAAAGTTTAATTTACATATATAACCTTAATGAATTAATATAAAACTATATAATAAAAACCCAATACTATCCTTTCAATAAGTTAATGGACATGAATTGCCTTTCACTTTTGTACATTATAATATATATTATATCTTATTATCAGATAAAGTTTAATTTACATATATATATATATAACTTTAATAAAATATTATAAAAACTATATAATATAAGCTCACTACCATCCCACTAATATATGAATGGGTTATTTACCACTTAAAGGCTTTCATTTATAAAGCCAATAATAATTCGGCCCTCTACACATTAAACTACCAATTTTATTTTTATGCCATTAAGCCCTTTTATTTAATCGGACACATAAACGACAAAGTTAAATCACGAAAATTTCACAGATATAAATTCACATATAATAAACACAGAAAATAATTTAAAAATATATTTCTGACTCGAATTCGTGGTCCGAAAACCAACGTTCTGATTAGGGTCTAATTCGGGCTGTTACAAGAAATTCTCAAGGAACTTATAGTTCCAGGTTCTAAGTGGACTGTGTCAAAGAAAGGAATCCACACGTGTCAAAGAGAATATTTGACACCACTTGCGAAGGTATGGCTCTATTTCATCCGTTTCAGCCTTATGCCCAGTTCGCATAGGACTACAATCTCATTAGAACAGATGGTCCTATTATACTCAATTTTAACTGCAAAGACCATTGACGTGGGTAAAATCATCCTAAAAGAAATGCGAAATCGTGTCGTTAAATGTTCAGGCCCAGCTTACTTTCCTTTTATGATAACAATTTTGTGCTTAAAAGCAAAAATTATTGCGAACGTATAGAAGACAGGGTATAGTTAAGGCACAACCACTGATTGGGACCTCTATCGAGTAGCTAGAGATTCTGTTCTACAGTAACGAGTTGAAGAAAGTAAGGATCCCAAAGAAGCGGAAGATGACCCCACAAAGATCCCGCCAGAGCAATCAGCTGAAACCCCTAATGAAGCAGAACCAATAGAACCAGAAGCTGAACCTGATATGGAAACCTCAATGTTTGGAACCCTACTGCCTAGCCCAGATCTTCGAGATGAGCTGTATAAACTGATGGACTTAATGCAACACATGCAATGGCAGCAACAAGCCTACTGGAGATACTCAAAAATAAGGGATGACTCGATGAGGAGTGCCCTTAGGAAAATTTATAATGATCCATTTATTTTTGTGCCTGAGTTTCCAGATTTCATATTTGAACCATAGAGTTCATTTTCGAAGAGGGAGCAAAGCGATTCATGCAAAGGCAATAATGATGGAGCAAAAAATGAGTCAAATTTAGAAGGATCGACGAACAAATAAAAAGGGAGGACCTCAACTTTATTTTATTTTTATTCTTAAGTTATTTTAAGATTAGGTTAATTAGGAATTTTGTAACACCCCAAACCCGGCCCAGACGTTACGGCCAAGTCTGGTGTGTCACATTAACATGTTTTCATTGAAAACCCTTCTTAATGTTTAGAAACTTTTACCGTTAAACTTGTATAAAACCTTAGCTTGTGTTTATTTTTTTCGAAACGTGATTCATTGTAATAATCAAAACATTGTTAACAACTTTGTAAAATCTTATGGAAAATTGTGAAAGCTTAAAAACTTTTGTAGATGCTAAAATATGTTATTTTAAAAATAGCTTAAATATCGAAAAATTAGGCCTTCTTTTATGGCTTAAAGTGAATGGATACTGCGCACCAGGTAGGATTAAAGAGAAGCGGAGGTGAGTCATTTAGACTGCTTAAGTACAAAGCTCTTCCTAGATCCAATCCTAGACATGCACACATCCATTGCCACACTTTAACCTTATGACTTGTCCATGAACAACAAATTAAGTTTAAGTCTATTTAAAATATTTATTTGTGAAAACCTTTACGTTGCGGAAGCTTTGCTATATTATCGTGATATTTTGAAAACAAGTAACTTTTATAAAAAAACACGCCTTAGAGCTAACCGATCTCAAAACGACTTAAACAATATCATACTTAAGCTAAAAACAAATTAAAAATAATTAGAGAGGCCATATTACAAACCCAAAATCAGAATAATAATGATTAAGACTAAATTGAAATAAATAACTTAATCAAAACCAACAGTCCAGTCCATGTGGCCACTCTGAATCCCTCCAAGCTCCAAGTCCACCAGTCTAGGGCTCACCTACGAGAATGGAAGAAAAAGGGGTGAGTTTGAAAAACTTAGTGTGTATAGAAGCCCATCCAGAGCCCAAGTTAGCTCAAGCCCACTGGGTCTAAACCCTTATCAGTCTCAATAATAGCTGCCTAAACCCTTACCAGTCTCAGTAATAACTGGGCCGAAGCCCTATTCAGATATAGTAAACTGGGCCTTAGCCCTTCTCAGATAACAGTACGGCTCAAGGCCCATAACAGTAACAGTACAGATAACATGCATGAATGCAAAGCCCATTACATGTGGGAAGACTACTCAACCCACCCAACTGCTACACACCACCAGTACCAACCCAACACACCATGTGGGGAAGCTACTCGACGCACCCAGCCGCTACACACCACAGTCGCAGCATTGCTGCTCAGATATCGTGGCCACTAACAGTAATATGAGGCAAGGCTTCTTTTAGTAAACAGTACGAGGCAAAGCCTCTTTCAGCAATCGTGGCAATGCCACTTGCACTTCCTCCATCAATAATCCCAAAACCCATGCAACAGATAATTATGACATGGCATACAATAAACAGAAACAGTAAATCAAGCATTTCAGTCAAATTTAGCCCTAGGGGTATAACGGTCATTTTTTACCTAGGGGTAAAACGGTAATTTTCCACCTATCAGGGTATTTCAATAATTTTATTAGTTTTTAGGGTTTTCATGCATAGTACAGTCACTACTAATCCATTGGTCATCACAGTAGTTTATTTAGCTTAGTTTAACAGTTTTAGCTATTAGGCCCTAAAACCCCTAATGGGCCCTATAGTGCCTATTAGCTACTTAAGCCCATTTAGTCAAATTTTACGATTGATTTATCAGTTTAAACAGTTTTGAACCTACAGTCTAGCAGTACCCATTTTTTTACCATTCTCACCCATATGGGCCCGTAAGCCTACTAGGCCCACATACAGCCCATCGAGGCCCAACTTACCATATTGCACAAAATTGCACGCTCAATTGACTTACCACTTACGATTTCAGATCTAATGATTTCCAATCGTCTTGTGAGCGTTCGCACACTCACAAGCCCACGAAAAACTAACTTTCGATCAAACTTTCGGTCACTTTTCAGTTACTTTGGCCTTTGCCGAATTAGACTAAAAAAGGGGTTTGATCCATACCTGATTTGCGATAATACTAATGCGATCTCCTACGCGATTTCTCCTATAATCAACCACTTATAGATTAGATTACGAATCCATGAAAACCAATGTAGAAATTACCTAGCACATTCGGCTAATACAAAGCATTAATAATGATTTACCTTGTCGATCTTTAACTACTAGATCTAAATCTAAACTGCCTCGAAACCGTTGATCTTACTAGTCTCCAAATACATCTTGATCGCTAGCCTTCAATCCGTACTAGCACATAATAAACTGAATGAAAAAAATACTAATTTAAATTTTGACCAAAATGATAGCCTCCCTAAAGTATTTAGGGATCTTTGGCTTTTTCTCGAATTACTAAATAATAAAAAATAAAAAAAAAGATCTGAATACTTACCACCAAAGACGTACTTGTTAGAAGCATTTCCAATACTCTCTAACCTCAGATCTACTGTGAATCTAACTTAAACGCGAGTAGAAAATAGATCTAAATATTAATTCCCGAATCACTAAAATATGAAGCTTTTCGGCTTTTGTAAGAGGAAGAAGATAATGTCGATAGAGGCCAAGGGTAAAGTGAATTTCGACTATGGGAAAATCAATATTGACTGGTTGAAAAGAAAATCAAAGGGGAAAGAAAATCAAAGGGAATAAAAATTTAATAATAAGGGTAGAAGATTTTGTGTAAAGAAAAATGAAAGTGGTTGGCAAGGGAGAGGCTTGGGGTTTTGGTTTTGCAAGGGTGAAAACAAAAAGAATAAAAAGAATGGAATTAATTTTAAAATAGAAACCCCCCAATCAAGTCGGCTAATACAAAAAAAACTAAAAACAATACCCTAAGCCAATAAAGAAGACAATTCATAAAAGCTAGAATTTAAAGTGCAATTTGGCACTTTAATGCCCATCGCCGAATGAAGTATTTTGGCATAAATAAAAAGAATTCTTCCTAGAATTCAAATACCATACTTGCTCCTTAATTTTAGCAACAAAGGGATTTGGATGAAATCTAAATCCCTTCACCGAATAGCAGCCTTATCCACCGCCTAAATCTGCTGCTAGGAGGAGTTTGAGTCCAGTACAATCTCCTCTCCACGCGTGCCCAGCAAAAGGAATGATCCTTCGCGCGTACAGCAGTTCAAACCTAGGACCTCCAGGTAACCTCCAACGCTATTGGCCACTGCACCAATGCTTGCTCCTTACTATAACACGCGCGCACTTAAATATAACCCTTATCCGCTGAGCCTCTGCTGTTTTAAAAATAAAAACAAAATCCCGCCAGCGCTTGGACTCAAACTCACGCCCACTCAAACCCCTCTAGCACGCTGCAGCCACTGTGCCACAGGCGCTCCTTGTGGCATAATCTTGTTGCAGCTTCTTTTAAACCTTATTTCAATGCAACCTGACTTCTAAAAAAACAAACCTTGTGTACGTCGAACCTTGAACCCAAGCACTCCCACGTCCTCCTAGCACCCCAAGCCACTGGACCAAATGCTCTTTTGTGACACAAATTAACCCCATCCACTTATAAGGCCTGCCAGCGACAGCCTGATTTGCTAAAAATAAAAACCCATATTGCACACGCTGGGACTTGAACCCCAGCCTTCTTCCAGCTGCATAGCGCACCACACCACTGGGCCAAACGCTTCCTTATGCCCAATTTTTACCCAATTTATTTTTAAAGCCTTATGTCCAAATTTCCTTATGAGGCAAAAATTAAGAATTTTTGCTAGAGTCTTAGATCGAACCCAAGACTTTTCCCACACTATAAATCATTCATAATTTATTTAAACACTAAATTTAAACACCAAATTAACAACAATAATTTTTATAAAAATATTTTTATCTAATAATTATAATTATAATTTTTATAAAAAATTTTAAACATCGGTAATAATAAATACAGTAATAATTTTCTATCAATAATAATAATAATTTTTTTATAACAATAATATTTAAAACTTCTCAATTATTCAGGTTTTCTTTTATCCGAACCCAGACTCAAGCCCAATACTTCTAGGCACAAATTCAGGGTGTTACAACTCTATCCCCCTTAAAGAAATTTCATCCTCGAAATTTTCCAAACAATAAAATAGTCGTGCAACACTATGCTACTACGCTACCGCTGCGCATTCTGATCTAAATAATTTTAGTACAACCCAGAACATCTCATTACCGAAGTAAATAAACATTATCACTTGCGCCTACAATTCGTATCCAAATATCACACACACCTAACTAGAATTAGCTTGGCAATCTAGAGCTCGATGTTCCAGGGACCCGCATCTAAAGCATGCTCTCTTCTCCCTATGACATTCACCTAGATGACGCCTGTTGCAGTTTTTGCAAGCTGAAAAGTTTGGTCGTGCCCCAGCATGTTTTACAGAACGAGACTCTGTCCTTTGTGAACTAGGATCCTTCCTCTTCTTGCACTCCAAGCACCCTGCTTGAAGCGTCTCCCTAATTTCCTTAACTTTGGTATCCAATACTTCTTCTACCACTTTCCTTACTAACTCGACCAATGCCTCAGTACCAAGCTCCGAGTTACCACTACTCGAAGTTGGCAAACTTTGCTTACTCTCAGAATCCATATCAATACTCTACATTACCAGCATACATATGAAATAACTACAAGGATCTCGATTCTAAAGTTTTAGTATTTTATTCATATATTTTATGCTGAGATAGTATTTCAAAGTTTCTATTTTTACAGAATCATAACCTAGCTATAGTCTCAATCCTTTAGGGTTTTTAGCTTTCCTAGTGCCCCTGTCTCTACAGTTTCAGTATTACCCTATCTACGGTATTATAGTATGGTCTCAGTTCTATCTACAGTAACATTTTAATACGGTACAGTATAAGGGAAGAATACTTACAGACTTGGTGCCGGGGATTCAGTGTGCCACTTCTTCAGTTGTCAGATTTCAGAAAACTCAAAACTTTTCATGATCAAACCTTTAAAACATATTTTGAAGAAAACTAGCTTGAAAAAGTTTTTCCTAGATTTTTCAAAACTCGATTTCCAAAAATACCCTTCTTGGGCCTAAATTTAAAAGCTTTTGTAAACCTTTTTGGACCCGATCCACAGCCAAGTTGTTGCAATTGGGCTCTGATACCACTAAGTGTAACACCCCAAACCTGGCCCAAATGTTACAGCCAAGTTTGGTGTGTCACATTAAAGTATTTTTCAAAAACCATGTTTTCATTGAAAACCCTTCTTAATGTTTAGAAACTTTTACCGTTTAACTTGTATAAAACCTTAGCTTGTGTTTACTTTTTTCGAAACGTGATTCATTGTAATAATCAAAACATTGTTAACAACTTTGTAAAATCTTATGGAAAATTGTGAAAGTTTAAAAACCTTTGTAGATGCTGAAATATGTTATTTTAAAAATAGCTTAAGTATCACAAAATCAGGCCTTCTTGTTATGGCTTAAAGTGAATGGATACTACGCACCAGGTAGGATTCAAGAGAAGAGGAGGTGAGTCATTTAGACTGCTTAAGTACCAAGCTATTCCTAGATCCAATCCTAGACATGCACACATCCATTGCCACACTTTAACCTTATGACTTGTCCATGAACAACAAATTAAGTTTAAGTCTATTTAAAATATTTATTTGTGAAAACCTTTACGTTGCAGAAGCTTTGCTATATTATCGTGATATTTTGAAAACAAGTAACTTTTATAAAAAAAAATACGCCTTAGAGCTAACCAATCTCAAAACGACTTAAACAATATCATACTTAAGCTAAAAACAAGTTAAAAATAATTAGAGAGGCCATATTACAAACCCAAAATCAGAATAATAATGATTAAGACTAAATTGAAATAAATAACTTAATCAAAACCAACAGTCCAGTCCATGTGGCCACTCTGAATCCCTCCCAGCTCCAAGTCCACCAGTCTAGGGCTCACCTGCGAGGATGGGAGAAAAAGGGGTGAGTTTGAAAAACTCAGTGTGTATAGAAGCCCATCCAGAGCCCAAGTTAGCTCAAGTCCACTGGGTCTAAACCCTTATCAGTCTCAATAATAGCTGCCTAAACCCTTATCAGTCTCAGTAATAACTGGGCCGAAGCCCTATTCAGATACAGTAAACTGGGAATAGCCCTTCTCAGATAGCAGTACGGCTCAAGGCCCATAACAGTAACAGTACAGATAACATGCATGAATGCAAAGCCCATTACATGTGGGAAGACTACTTAACCCACCCAACCGCTACACACCACCAGTACCAACCCAACACACCATGTGGGGAAGCTACTCGACATACCCAGCCACTACACACCACAGTCGCAGCATTGCTGCTCAGATATCGTGGCCACTAACAGTAATACGAGGCAAGGACTCTTGTAGTAAATAGTACGAGGCAAAGCCTCTTTCAGCAATCGTGGCAATGCCACTTGCACTTCCTCCATCAATAATTCCAAAACCCATGCAACAGATAATTATGACATGGCATACAGTAAACAGAAACAGTAAATCAAGCATTTCAGTCAAATTTAGCCCTAGGGGTATAACGGTCATTTTTTACCTAGGGGTAAAACGGTAATTTTCCACCTATCAGGGTATTTCAATAATTTTATCAGTTTTTAGGGTTTTCATGCATAGTACAGTCACTGCTAATCCATTGGTCGTCACAGTAGTTTATTTAGCTTAGTTCATTAGGCCCTAAAACCCTTAATGGGCCCTATAGTGCCCATTAGCTACTTAAGCCCATTTAGGTTAGATTTTATGATCGATTTATCAGTTTAAACAGTTTTGAACCTACAGTCTAGCAGTGCCCATTTTTTTACCATTCTCACCCATATGGGCCCGTAAGCCTACTGGGCCCACATACAGCCCATCGAGGCCCAACTTACCGTATTGCACAAAATTGCACGCTCAACTGACTTACCACTAACGATTTTAGATCTAATGATTTCCAATCATCTTGTGAGCGTTCATACACTCACAAGCCTATGAAATACTAACTTTTGTTCACTTTTCGGTTACTTTGGCCTTTGCGGAATTAGACTAAAGAAGGTTCGATCCACACTTGATTTGTGATAATACCAATGCGATCTCCTACACGATTTCTCCTATAATCAACCACTTATAGATTAGATTACGAATCTATGAAAACCAATGTAAAAATTACCTACCATATTCGGCTAATCCAAAGTATTAATAACGATTTACCTTGTCGATCTTTAACTACTAGATCTAAATCTAAACTGCCTCGAAACCATTGATCTTAATAGCCTCCAAATAGATCTTGATCGCTAACCTTCAATGTGATAGCCCTATTTTGACCCTAGTCAGAAAGTGGTTTCGGGACCACTAAACCGGGTCATAAAATAATTGAATACGATATGTTATGTCTAATATATATGATAAATGTATGTGTGAAATTGAAATGTTTGAATTTGACATATTGTATGTGATTGCTGAACTAAAGGACTAAAGTGATAAGAACTATGATGTTTGTGGCTAAATTCAAGAAAGAAGTTGTATAAGGTTTCAAAGTAAGGGATTTGCATGTCAAATTAGCCTTTTTACATTTATTAGCCGGCCATGCATGATGATTAGGCTAATAAATTATATTAGTTTTATGTTTATGAATAAATTATGTGAAATTATGCCTAATTGGATAATAAAGTGAATAAAATAACAAAGGAAATGGTGAAAAGAACAAAGTGAATTCATTTGCTCTTCTTTGCCGTAACTTGAAGAGAAAAAGAGGGGAGAAATAAGCCACCATTTGGTCATCTTACTTGCTTCAAATTAAGCTCAAGAGCTTAGAGGCGAAGTATCGGATAAAGGAAAGGCTAAGGTGACAGAATAGTCAACTCGTAAATACTCTGAAGGACGAGGTAAATTTTAAGCGTCATAGTTTAGCACGTGACTTGACTTTTAATATGATGTACACACTTAGTTACTCATGTGGAAGATATATGTGGTCTCTTAGTGGCATAATGTAATAGCAAAATTAGACAAATAGCTGAAAGGTTATTAGACATCTGAAGGCTTTAGAAATCAATTTGATAAGCGAATTTCTTATATGCTTGTTAACCGAACATGTGAGAAATCAAATGTCGCACTATGCATTAATGTATAAATGAGGCGAATGAATGTTATCATACAATAAGATCTGTGAAAATTTTATGTGATGGTTTCAAATGAATATGCCCCAGTGCCTTTATCCGGGTTAAATCCCGAAGGGCCTATGTGCCAGAGTTGTATCCAGGTTAAATCCCGAAGGGCCTATGTACCAGAGTTGTATCCGGGTTAAATCCCGAAGGGCCTCTGAGCCAGAGTTGTATCTGGGCTATGTCTCGAAGGGCATTCATGCTAGTGTTACATCCGAGTTAAGCCCGAAGAGCTTTAAGGCTAGAGTTATAACCGAGTTAAGCCCGAAGGCATACATGCTGAGGATATATAAATTCGACTATAATAATTGTGACTGATGAATCTATTATCTTAAATTATCCAGGTATGTGCCGTATACAATTTGTGAGCTAAATTTCTGTTGAATTAGGATTCATCAAATTAGTAATATCGTATTTGATCATGATTTAGGAAAGTAAAAAAACATGTGACTTGTTTGTGGTATATGGAATTCGGTTTATGTGGAAAGGTGTTGTTCTGGTTAAGGCACGTATATGTATATAAATATATTTACGCATTATGTCATGATTCAATTTTGAAATTTGGTTGTTTAAGTATAGATCTTTATCTCTTAAAACTTACTAAGCGAATAAATGCTTACTTTGTTGTCTTTGAATGATTGTTTTATAGATCTCGTTAGTCAGCTACGATCTCGGGAATCACTCGATCGAAGTCATCCTCACTATCAAAGAGAATTCAGTACTTTATAGCTAAACTTTTGAGAAAGGCATGTATAGGTTGATATTTTACGGTTAACGACTATCTTTTGATTTTGTAATTAAATTAGGCCATACGAGAATGGCTTACCTAAATACCTTACTTTTATAGTTATGGTGTTGACTAGATCTTAATATATATGAATAGAAGTGTAAGATGCATGTTTGTAACCTAGTTTCGAAGTATGACATATCTCAATAATTATGTTCTATAAAATATGTGTGATTTGAATATGACTAATGAGGATGTTTGATTTGTACAATGTTATGATCATAGTCAATTGGTCTAGTTGATTTTGGTTGTTGAGCCTTGCCAAGTTATGACACTTATATTTTATCTTTGATTAGTAAAGGTCTTATTATTCGAAAATGTGGTTTTAAATGAAACGGTTAGGGGTAATCATGGATCTGATATGTGAGTGTCGAAAGATGATTGTAATTACGACTTGAATTGTACGAGTGAATTTTTGGATAAGTTAACTAATGGTCTGGTAACGCCCCTTGACCCTCTTGCGACGGGTATGGGTTTAGGGGTGTTACATTTTATTGGTATCAGAGCTACGGTTTAGTCGATTCTCGGACTACCATAGTAAGTATGAGTCTAGCTATACATGCCATTTAGTGTCATTTTGATAGTGAGATGACTTCTGACATCTGAAATGTTATTTTTGGTATAGAATTCGAATGGATGCCGAACCTGACTGAGCCGTAGTGGACAATGTCGAGAGCGTAGCGCCTGCTCCCGCGCAAGGGACAGCGCCGACTGGCTCTCATCCGAATAATAGTCATTGAGAAGATGAGACGAGGCAAGCCTTTTATGCGATGATGAACGACTGGTTCGCTCAATTTCTTAGATCTAATCCGGTTGTTCCAGAACCCCTTCCTCCAAATACTCTGCTCCCAACCTATGTGGCCCCTCCTGTGACCGATCCGGTGAGATCGAGTAGGCCCCCAGTCGACAAAATTAGAAAATATGGGGCTGAAGAGTTTCGGGCTACTCCCAGTAATGATACCGAGCGGGCCGAGTTTTGGCTCGACAATCCCATTCGAGTGTTTGATGAACTGTCTTGCACATCCGAGGAGTGTCTAAAATGTGTGGTATCTCTGTTATGCAACGCCGCCTACTACTGGTGGAATACTCTAGTTTCTGTCATTCCGAAAGGGCGAGTCACCTGGGAGTTTTTCCAAATCGAGTTCCGCAAGAAATATATCAATTAGAGGTTCATCGATCAGAAACGGAAAGAATTTCTTGAGCTTAAACAAGGTCAGATGTTAGTAACTGAATATGAGAGGGAATTCATACGGCTCAGACGATATGCTCGCGAGTGTGTATCATCTGAAGCTATTATGTACAAACGTTTCGAGGACAGATTAAATGAAGATATCAGATTACTGGTGGGAATTTTGGAAATCAAAGAGTTTGTTGTTTTAGTCGAGCGGGCTTGTAAGGCCGAAGAGCTCGGGAATGAAAAGAGAAAGGCCGAAGATGGTAATAGAGAGCTCCGGAAGAGATCTGTGGGAAAGTCTATTCAGTAATCGTCTAAGAAAATCAGAGATGAATCGGGCCGATCAAAAAATATTTCAGGTTTTTCGAGAAGAGATCATTATCGACCACTTGCGAGTTTGCGAGCTGCTTCAGTCACCGGTGTTGGCAATGAATGTCGGGAGAGATCTGATTGTAAATATTGTGGTAAATGGCACCCGGGGAGCTGTAGACATCATGACCGCTCCTGTTTTAGATGCGGATCTGCTGATCACTTTATCAAAGACTGTCCGAAAGTTGATGAACGCACTCCCGATCTGAGTCAGAGACCTAGTCGCACGGCTGCACGGGGTAGACCACCGCTACGTAGAGGAAATACTAGTGGTAGTCAGAGAGGGACTAGAGACACTGCAGTCAGATCCGAGGCTCGAGCACCTGCCCGAGCGTATGCTATTCATGCTCATGAGGAGGCTTCTTCTTCGGATGTTAGTACCGGTACTTTCACACTCTTTAACACTGATGTTATTGCTTTGATTGATCCCGGTTCGACCCATTCTTATGTATGTGAAACTTTAGCCTCCAGTAAGACTCTTCCTGTTGAGTCTACTGAGTTCGTAATTCGAGTGTCGAATCCTTTGGGTCGTTGTGTTCTGGTTAATAAAGTATGCAAGAAATGTCCCCTAATGGTTCGAGAATTCTGTTTTCCAGCCAATTTGATGCTTTTACCTTTCAATGAATTTGACATTATTCTCGGAATGGATTGGTTAACTATACACGACGCGATAGTGAATTGCAAGCGAAAGACTATTGATTTGCGATGTTCAAATAATGAAAAAATCTGAATTGAATCCACTGATCTAAACGGGCTACCTGCCGTAATCACGACCATGTCAGCTCAGAGATACGTGAGAAAGGGGTATGAGGCGTATCTGGCCTATGTGTTAGACGATAAAGTATCCAAACGAGAACTTGAATCTGTACCTGTGGTTAGAGAGTATCCAGATGTCTTTCCCGAGGAATTGCCAGGATTACCGCCTGTTAGGGAGGTCGAGTTTGGTATAGAGTTGGTTCCGGGTACGATGCCGATTTCGATTGCCCCATATCGGATGGCACCCACGGAGTTGAAAGAATTGAAATCTCAGCTACAGGAGTTGACAGACAGGGGTTTTGCACGACTGAGTTTCTCACCATGGGGCGCACCAGTTTTGTTTGTGAAAAAGAAAGACGGGACTATGCGAATGTGCATTAATTATCGACAGCTGAATAAAGCCACTGTAAAGAATAAGTATCCGTTGCCCCGGATTGATGACCTGTTTGATCAGTTGAAAGGAGCTTCAGTGTTTTCGAAGATTGATTTATGATCCGGTTATTACCAGTTGAGGGTTAGAGATTCTGACGTGCCGAAGACTGCATTCAGGACGAGGTACGGACACTACGAATTTTTAGTGATGCCGTTTGGGCTCACTAATGCCCTTGCGATTTTCATGGATTTTATGAATCGGGTGTTCAGGCCGTATTTGGACCATTTTGTAGTAATGTTCATCGATGATATTTTGATTTACTCTCGCGATGAGAATGAGCATGCCGAGCATTTGAGACTTGTACTTCAGACTTTACGTGAAAATCAATTGTATGCAAAATTCAGTAAGTGCGAATTCTGGTTGCGTGAGGTCGGCTTCTTGGGACATATAGTGTCTGCTTCAGGTATTCGAGTCGATCCAAACAAAATTTCAGCTATTCTCGACTGGAAACCCCCTAGAAATGTTTTTGAAGTTTGAAGCTTTTTGGGACTTGCAGGTTATTACCGACGATTCGTCAAAGGGTTTTTTATGATTGCGACCCCGTTAACGAAGCTGCTACAAAAAGAAGTCAAGTTCAAGTGGTCAGATAAGTGTCAGCAAAGTTTCGACCAGCTGAAAACCCTTTTAACGGAAGCTCTAGTGTTAGTTCAACCAGAATCCTACAAAGAGTTTGTAGCTTTTAATGATGCGTCTCTGAACGGTTTAGGCTGCATTTTGATGCAAGAAGGTTGGGTTGTCGCTTATGCTTCGAGACAGTTGAAGCCTCACGAGCGAAATTATCCGACTCCTGATCTGGAATTAGCCGCTATCGTTTTCACCTTGAAGATTTGGAGACACTATCTGTTTGGTGAGAAATGTCACATCTTCTCCGATCACAAAAGTCTCAAGTATCTGATGACTCAAAGAGATTTGAATTTAAGACAAATGCGGTGGCTAGAATTGCTTAAAGACTATGAACTTGTTATTAATTATCACCTGGGAAAAGCTAATGTAGTTGTAGATGCTCTTAGCCAAAAATCTCTATTTTCCTTGCGAGCTATGAACGTGAAACTAACGATGTCGGCAGATGACGTGTTGATAGCCGAATTAATAGCAGAGCTAGTGTTTGTACGACAAATTTGTGAGGCTCAGAAAGTCAATGATGACTTGCTTGCTAAGCGAGCTCAATGCATGTTGGGTGAAGATATATAGTTTTGAGTTGATGAAAAAGATTGTTTGAGATTTAGGGACCGATTGTGTATTCCAAGAAATTTTGAGCTAGTTTCGACGGTTTTGACTGAAGCCCATAACAGCCGAATGCCAGTTCATCCGGGTAGCACGAAAATGTATAATGACTTGAAACGACAATATTGGTGGCACGGTATGAAAGGGACATCTCCAAATTTGTATCTAAATGCCTAGTATGTCAGCAAGTAAAAGCGGAACATCAGGTGCCGTCGGGATTGCTTCAGCCGATTTTAATACCCGAGTGCAAGTGGGATCGCGTTACAATGGACTTTGTGTCGGGTTTACCGCTAACGCCGAGCAAGAAAGACTCCATTTGGGTTATTGTAGACAGACTAATAAAATCAGCTCATTTTATCCCGGTTCGTGCAGACTTTTCACTTGATAATTTAGTAGAATTATACGTTTCCCAAATTGTACGATTGCACGGAGTGCCGACTTCTATTGTTTCAAACCAAGATCCTCACTTTACTTTGCGATTCTGGAAGAAATTACACGAGGCATTAGGTACTAAGCTTTATTTTAGCACCGTATTTCATCCGCAGACTGACGGTCAATTTGAACGAGTTATTCAGATACTCGAGGATATGTTCAGATGTTGTATTCTCGAGTTTAACGATTCGTGGGAAAAATAATTGCCCCTAATTGAATTTGCGTATAATAATAGTTTTCAATTGAGTATTCAAATGGCACCCTACGAAGCCCTTTACGGTCGAGTGTGACGTACACCTTTATTTTGGACCGAACTTAGTGAAAATAAGATTTTTGGAGTTGATTTAGTCAAAGAAATCGAGCAGAAAGTGAAAACGATTCGTGACAGTTTGAAAGCAGCATCCGATCGTCAAAAATCGTACGCAGATCTGAAACGTAAAAATATCAAGTATCAGGTTGGTGATAAAGTGTTTTTAAAAGTTTCACCGTGGAAAAAGGTGCTCAGATTTGGCCGTAAAGGCAAATTGAATCCGAGATTCATCGGACCGTATGAAGTATCAGAACGGATTGGGCCGGTTGCTTATAGATTAATTTTACCCCCTGAACTTGAAAGGATCCACAACGTTTTCCATGAATCGATGCTCCGTCGTTATAGATTCGATCCTTCGCATGTGATTAATCCGTTAGAAATTGAAATTCAATCTGATATGAGTTATGAAGAAGAACCTATGCGTATTTTAGCTCGAGAGGTTAAAGAATTACGAAATAAAAAGGCTCCGTTAGTAAAAGTGTTGTGGCTCAAGCACGGGATCGAGGAAGCAACTTGGGAACCCGAAAATGCTATGAAAGAAAGATATCCAAATCTATTTTCGGGTAATATTTTCGGGGATGAAAATCCCTAAAGGGGGAGAGTTGTGACAGCCCTATTTTGACCATAGTCAGGAAGTGGTTCGGGACCACTAAACCGAGTCATAAAATAATTGATTACGATATCTTATGTCTAATATATGTGATAAATGTATGTGTGAAATTGAAATGTTTGAATTTGACATATTGTCTGTGATTGCTGAACTAAAGGACTAAAGTGATAAGAACTATGATGTTTGTGGCTAAATTTAAGAAAGAAGTTGTATAAGGTTTCAAAGTAAGGGATTTGCATGTTAAATTAGCCTTTTTACATTTAGTGGCCGGCCATGCATGATGATTAGGCTAATAAATTATATTAGTTTTATGTTTATGAATAAATTATGTGAAATTATGCCTAATTGGATAATAAAGTGAATAAAATAACAAAGGAAATGGTGAAAAGAACAAAGTGAATTCATTTGTTCTTCTTTGCCGTAACTTGAAGAGAAAAAGAGGGGAGAAGTAAGCCACCATTCAGTCATCTTACTTACTTCAAATTAAGCTCAAGAGCTTAGAGGCGAAGCATCAGATAAAGGAAAGGCTAAGGTGACGGAATAGTCGACTCGTAAATACTCCGAAGGACGATGTAAGTTTTAAGCGTCATAGTTTAGCATGAGACTTGACTTTTAATATGATGTACACATTTAGTTACTCATGTGGAAGATATATGTGGTCTATGAGTGGCATAATGTAATAGCGAAATTAGACAAATAGCCGAAAGGCTATTAGACATCTGAAGGCTTTAGAAATCAATTTGATAAGCAAATTTCTTATATGCTTGTTGACCGAACATGTGAGAAATCAAATGTCACACTATGTATTAACGTATAAATGAGGCGAATGAATGTTATCGTACAATAAGATCTGTGAAAATTTTATGTGATGGTTTCAAATGAATATGCCTTAGTGCTTTTATCCGGGTTAAATCCCGAAGGGCCTATGAGCCAGAGTTGTATCCGGGTTAAATCCCGAAGGGCCTATGTGCTAGAGTTGTATCCGGGTTAAATCCCGAAGGGCCTATGTGCCAGAGTTTTATCCGGGTTAAATCCCGAAAGGCCTCTGAGCCAAAGTTGTATCCAGGCTATGTCCCGAAGGGCATTCATGCCAATGTTACATCCGGGTTAAGCTCGAAGAGCCTTAAGGCTAGAGTTAAAACCGAGTTAAGCCCGAAGGCATGCATGCTAAGGATATATAAATTCGACTATAATAATTGTGACTGATGAATCTATTATCTTAAATTATCTAGGTATGTGCCGTATACAATTTGTGAGCCAAATTTCTGTTGAATTATGATTCATCAAATTAGTAATATCGTATTTGATCATGATTTAGGAAAGTAGAAAAACATGTGACTTGTTTGTGGTATATGGAATTCGATTTATGTGGAAAGGTATTGTTCTGGTTAAGGCACATATATGTATATAAATATAATTATGCATTTTGTCATGATTCAATTTTGAAATTTGGTTAGATGTGTTTGGTCTTTAAGTATAGATCTTTATCTCTTAAAACTTACTAAGCAAATAAATGCTTACTTCGTTGTCTTTGAATGATTGTTTTATAGATCTCGTTAGTCAGCTACGATCTCGGGAATCACTCGATCGAAGTCATCCTCACTATCAAAGAGAATTCGGTATTTTATAGCTAAACTTTTGAGAAAGGCATGTATAGGTTGACATTTTGCGGTTAACGACTATCTTTTGATTTTGTAATTAAATTAGGCCATACGAGAATGGCTTACCTAAATACCTTACTTTTATAGTTATGGTGTTGACTAGATCTTAATATATATGAATAGAAGTGTAAGATGCATGTTTGTAACCTAGTTTCGAAGTATGACATATCTCAATAATTATGTTCTATAAAATATGTGTGATTTGAATATGACTAATGAGGATGTTTGATTTGTACAATGTTATGATCATAGTCAATTGGTCTAGTTGATTTTGGTTGTTGAGCCTTGCCAAGTTATGACACTTATATTTTATCTTTGATTAGTAAAGGTCTTATTATTCGTAAATGTGGTTTTAAATGAAACGGTTAGGGGTGATCATGGATCCGATATGTGAGTGTCGAAAGATGATTGTAATTACGACTTGAATTGTGCGAGTGAATTTTTGGATAAGTTAACTAATGGTCTAGTAACACCCCTTAACCCTCCTGTGACGGGTACTGGTTTAGAGGTGTTACATTCAATCCCCACTAGCACATAGTAAACCGAATGAAAAAATACTAAGTTAAATCTTGACCAAAATGATAGCCTCCCTAAAGTATTTAGGGATCTTCAGCTTTTTTTCGAATTACTAAATAATAAAAAATAAAAAGAAAAAGATCCAAATACTTACCACCAAAGACGTACTTGTCAGAAGCGTTTCCAATACTTTTCTAACTTTAGATCCACTATGAATCTTACTTAAACGCGAGTAGAAAATAGATCTAAAAATTAATTCCCGAATCACTAAAATATAAAGCTTTTCGGCTTTTGTAAGAAGAAGAAGATAATGTCGACAGAGGCTAAGGGTGAAGTGAATTTCGGCTATGGGAAAATCAATATTGACGGGTTGAAAAGAAAATCAAAGGGGAAAGAAAATCAAAGGGAATAAAAATTTAATAATAAGGGTAGAAGATTTTGTGTAAAGAAAAGTGAAAGTGGTTGGCAAGGGAGAGGCTTGGGGTTTCGGTTTTGCTAGGGTGAAAACAAAAAGAATAAAACGAATGGAATTAATTTTAAAATAGCAACCCCTCAATCAAGTCGGCTAATACAAAAAAAAAACTAAAAACAATACCCTAAGTCAATAAAGAAGACAATTCATAAAAGCTAGAATTTAAAGTGCAATTCGGCACTTTAATGCCCATCACCGAATGATGTATTTTGGCATAAATAAAAAGAATTCTTCCTAGAATTCAAATACCATGCTTGCGTGCACCGAACCTTAAACCCACGCACTCCTATGTCCTCCTAGCGCCCCAAGCCACTGGACCAAATGCTCTCTTGTGACACAAATTAACCCCATCCACTTATAAGGCTTGCTTGCGACAGCCTGATTTGCTAAAAAAAAAAACCCATATTGCGCACGCTGGGACTTGAACCCTAGCCTTCTTCCAGCTGCATAGCGCGCCACACCACTGGGCCAAACGCTTCCTTATGCCCAATTTTTAACCAATTTATTTTTAAAGCCTTATGTCTAGATTTCCTTATGAGGCAAAAATTAAGAATTTTTGCTAGAGTCTGGGATCGAACCCAAGACTTTTCCCACACTATAAATCATTCATAATTTATTTAAACACTAAATTTAAACACCAAATTAACAACAATAATTTTTATAAAAATATTTTTATCCAATAATTATATTATAATTTTCATAAAAAATTGTAAACATCAGTAATAATAAATACAGTCATATTTTTCTATCAATAATAATAATAATTTTTTTATAACAATAATATTTAAAACTTCTCAATTATTCAGGTTTTCTTTTATCTGAACCCAGACTCAAGCCTAATACTTCTACGCCCAAATTCTGGGTGTTATAATTTTCTATTGTGCACAATAAAACAAGAGATAGGAATCATGAATAAAATCTGAACAAGTCACAAAGTCTAAAGTGTGGCAATAGGTATATACATGTCTAGGATTGGATTTAGAGAGAGCTTGGTACTTAATTTGACTCACCTCCTCTTTTCTAAAATCCTACCTAGTATATCGTATCTATTCACTTTAAACAATGAGGACATTGTTCACTTTAAGTAGGGGATCGAAAATTTGAATTATTCTCAGAATAAAATTTTTCTTTTAATTATGATTAGGATATATTTTGTTCAATAAATGTGAAATTTTGTTAAGTATGCTACACTTTAGTATTAATAAAGTTCTATTATTTCAATAAATTATTATGTTAGCTTAATAATGATATGAATGTATTTTTAATAAAGCATGCAAATTTGTACCATAAAATTTTTAGTTCCTTACGAAAACTTATGCATGCATTAAAGTTTAAGTCTTTGGAATTGACTTAGTAGTTTCTTGAGGTGAAATCCTAGGAAGCATGGAATATTGAAAATGATTTAGGCAATTACTGTTTGAACTGTTTGAGCCTTTCAAGCCGACCATGATAAAATCATCCTTTGAAACCCAACTTTGAGACTATATGCTCTAATTCTATTTGGACCTTTGCAATATCTAGCCATCACTTTTCTCTTAATTATCTTTAAAATTGTCCCAAACACTAGACTCAGTACTATTCAAAATATCGTTTGAAAATAAGTTTGGGAGAGTTGAAAAGAAGTATCAATTGCTTAAAAATTGTAGTATATGAAGCAAGTGCTCGAATTTGAATTTAAAAAAAAGCACATGTACTTGAAAATAGATGTAGAAAGAGCATACAAAAGTAAAAGTAAGTTGGTGTATCGAAGGTAAAGATTTCGAAGGTTCGATTTACGCTAAGTGATAAACTATAAATTATACATATTTTTGAACCCACATTTAGCAAATTTATGGATGAATTATCATTGAATTTGTGGAATTTGATGCTCCTAATCCTTTAATTTCATGTTTTATACTTAGGAGAGCATAGGAGAGTGAAAAGCACAAGAAACAGACTGAAAACGGATAAAATGGGCCAAGGTGTGAAAATAACACGGCCTAGAGGTTCACCACACAGGCGTGCCACATTAACAGGCTCGAGCATGGCCCAAAGTTGACTCACACAGGCGTGGCACACAGGCGTGTCCCTGTAGTGAGGAAGTTCAATTTCACTCGGGAAAGGCTACTTACGGGCTAAGAAAGACATTCTAAACTCTATATAAAGACCCTAGGAGGCAACTACAAGGGAGTACAGTAGAATACACATTATTCTCGCGAAGACGGGGAGTTAAAGGCAGGGAATTACTCGAAAGAAAGTCGATTGATCCATCTCAAAAGCCAAGATCTACATCAAGACAGAGGATCTCCCTTCTATCCTTTCAGGAGTTTTGGGTTTTCTTATGTTTTATTATTTTATTTATTTTGAGATGTTTCTTTTTACATTTATGAACTAAAACCCCAGATATCTAAGGGGGATGAAACCTAAGACAGATCTTGTTATTATTATCTGAACTATGTGATAAATATTTGATTTGTTCTTAATTGTGTTTTTAATTATTAAATTAATATTTCTAGAATATTGATTTAAGTCTAATGTGCTTATGTAGAGGAGCAAAAGTCCCTGCAGGAGTAGATCCAACATAATTAAGTGGAGTTGATCGTAATCCTAGACATAGGATGACAAAAATCTGTCTGATTAGAGTCAAATCTAATATGGGGAGCCATAGATCAAGTTAATGCAAGACTAAGGGTTTTAATTAGAAAGAGATTTCAATTAATCAATCTAGGATTAGTTGTTCTTATCCTCGAAGGAGGTATTAATATAATTTAGGGATCTCTACGGATCAAATCAAATGAAGAAATCATCTGGTTCAGAGTTAGATAACAAGTGAAGTCTAGGTGGATTCTTCCTTAGGTATTGCCCTCATCAATCAGTTTTCCCAAAAGCAATTTCCAAATTTACTCTTTTTCATTTCTTTAGTTTAGTTTAGAATAGTTTACAACCAAACCCCTTTTATTTCTTAGGCTAGATAATAGGAAGGAAGTCATTACTAGTACTTTTAGTTCCTTGGATTCGATATTTCGGTCTTGCCACTAACTATACTATTATTCGATAAGTACGCTTGCCTTTTATCGTGATATTAGTTAGTTTCCAAGTACGATCGATTTTATTACTTCATCTCGTCACAATCAAGTTTTTGGCGTCGTTGCCGGGGAACTGAAATATTAGGAACACTCGATTTCTATTACTGTAGCCATTTTTGTTATTGCAATTTATGTCCTATTTTTATTTTAGGTTGTATTTACTCAAATTTTTTTTTCTTTTTCTTTTGCCCTTCTAGGTACCTCTAGTTTATGACTAGAAGAAACCCAGGAGGACCATTATTGTTTGACGACGATTTAGAAGCTACAGTTCGTTGAACTCGCAGAGAGATAAGAAGAAGCTTGCAATATCCAAAACAAAGTCAAGAAGAAAGACCTGAACCTACTGAAGAGATGGAGGCAAATCACAATAATCAGCTACCTCCTGTAGTAGCACAAATCTTGTTGAGCAAAATCCTGCTTCACGTACTATGTATGATTATGCTAAACCTAATTTTGCAGGCACTGTATCTAGCATTGTTAGGCCTACTATTGCTGTAAATAATTTTGAACTGAAACCTAACACTATTCAAATGATACAAAAGTTTGTTCAGTTTGATGGTTTGCAGGATGATAATCCTAACGCTCATTTAGCCAATTTCTTGAAATTCTGCGACACATTTAAAATAAATGGCATTTTTGATGATGCCATTCGTGTTCGGTTATTCCCATTCTCCTTGAGAAATAAAGTTAAACAGTGGTTAGATTCTTTACCACGAGGGTCTATCACTACATGGGAACAAATGACAGAAAAATTTTTGCTCAAATATTTTCCACCGGCTAAAACGGCTAAATTAAGGAATGATATCTCTTCTTTTATGCAGATGGATTTAGAAACACTTTACAATGCTTGGGAGAGATACAAGGACTTATTGAGAAGGTGCCCTCACCATGGGTTACCTCTGTGGTTACAAGTTCAAACCTTTCACAACAGTTTGAATCCTTTGACGAGACAAATGATCGACGCAGCCGCCGGTGGAACAATCAACAATAAAGCACCAGAAGTAGTTTACGAATTCATAGAAGAGATGTCATTGAATAACTATAGTGGCAAGTCATAAGAACAAAGCCATAGAAATCTGCCAGAGTTTTTAATATTGATGCAGTCACCATGCTTTCTAATCAAATAGAACTTCTAAATAAAAAGAATGATAATTTTGTTGGTTCTACGCAGGTACACCTAGTGATGCAATACGACTAAAACCAAGGAAACATGTACCATCCCGATTACTCCTCCTATGGACATGGCATGGAAGCTGAGCAAGCCAACTATATGGGTAATAATTCTAGATCCCAAAATAACCCTCATAGTAACACTTACAATGCAGGTTGGAGGAACCACACAAATTTCTCATGGGGAGGACAAGCAAATCAAAGGCAACCATCTCCTCCGGGATTTCAACAATCACCTTATCAGCAAGAGAAAAAGCCAAACCTTGAAGAGATGCTCACAAAATTTATTACCATGTTAGAAACCTATTTCTAGAACACTAAAACAGCATTGAAGAACCAACAAGCATCCATTCAAGGACTCGAAACTCAAATAGGCCAGCACGCTAAGATTAATTTCTGAAAGACCATAAGGTGGGTTACCAAGCAACACGGAGACTAACCCTAAGAAGCAACTTAATGCCGTGGATACAATAGATGGGGAAGGCTTAGCCAAAACCAACCCAGAGCCATGTAAGGAGACTGCGGTAAGTAAAGGTAAGGATGAGGTAAGTCCCAAAGAAGCAATTGTCAAAGAGTATAAGCCTCGTATCTCATACCCAAATACGCTAAGGAAAGACCGCACAGATAAACAATTCGGTAAATTCCTTAAACTTTTAAAGAAATTACACATTAACTTACCGTTTATTGAAGCTCTTTAGCAGATGCCAAATGCCATTAAATTTTTAAGAGAGCTACTGACGAATAAATGAAAGCTAGATGAGACATCTCATATGGAACTAAATGTAGTTTGCTCAGCTATTGTACAGGATAAGCTACCCAACAAACTAAAAGATCCAGGGAGTTTTACAATTCCTTGTTTACTTGGTAGTTTAGACGTCAAAAATGCTTTAGCTGATTTAGGGGCTAGTATTAACGTAATGCCTTATAAATTGTTTAAATAACTAGGTCTTGGGAAACCTAAACAAACTAAGATGAGCATTCAATTGGCTGATACAACCATTAGATTTCCAAAGGGCATAATTGAATATGTGCTTGTAAAAATTGATAAATTTATATTCCTAGTTGACTTTGTTATTCTAGATATTGATGAGGATAGCAATGTACCCTTAATTCTAGGGCGACCCTTTTTAGTAACTAGTAGAACCATAATTGATGTAGGCACAAGCGAGCTTACACTTTGTGTAGGTGATGACAAAGTTACTTTACAAGCCAGAAACACGAATAAGATTGTTGATGATAAAAATATTGTTACGAGTCCTTGTAATAAGAATGATCTCACCATCCAACCTTCTTTGCAGGATACACTTCACATAAGGGCGACCCAACCACAGATGAGTCCATCCAAGGAAAACGTACATGAAAAACGAATGCTCCAAATTGAGGAACTAGATGAGTGGCTGAACTATCAACAAGAAAAGCCCAAAATATGCCACACCAACCCAGTGCATCACCAAGACAACCCTAAGGTAAAAACGAATCAATTTAAGGTAGGGAATAAGGTATTCTTAGCAGAGGAAGTTCCTTGAATGTCAAATGCAAAACTTCATACAAGTGACATACCTCCCTTTACGGTAATGAAAATCTTTCCCTACGGTACAGTCAAGATAATACACAAGACACTCGGCACTTTCAAGGTAAATTATACTTGACTCAAACCTTATGTTGATAATGAAATTGAAAGCAGGATAGAAGAGTTTCAACTCTTCAAACTACCGTGACCAAACAAGCTTGAGAAAAGTCAAGCTTAGACTATAAACAAGCACTCCTCGGGGGGCAACCCGAGCACTAACAAGTTTGATTTTCTTAGATTCATAACTAACTCTTTAAAACACAGATCTTCAAGAGCCACACAACCAGGCACACGGGCATGCCTACGGCCGTGGACACACCATGGTTGGAAACACGACTGTGCGACACGGCCATGTAAAAACAGAGCCAAATTTTCCCCAAAACACGGGGTTCGACAAATCGCCACGACCGTGCAACACAGTCGTGGGAAAACCTATTAATTCATACACAGGCGTGTGACCACAAACACAACTGTGAGGGAAACGAATACTAAAAGACACGGTCGTGTGTTGTGGCCGTGTACCCCAACACACCCGTGCCCATAAACCGTGGTTGAAACTAAAAAATCACATGCCCGTGCCCACCACCTGTGGCCACCTAATAAGTCCATGAAGGACACGGGTTAGACCCATGGCACACAAGCGTGCACCACGGCCGTGTGCCCAATCCCCTATCATTTATATATTTATTTTTATTATTTTTAATTTTAATTTACTTTATAATTTTCCTTCTCCTTTTGCACTTATTTTATTATTGAATAATACTTGAATTTTACACACAATCATGCTTGTTCTTTCCAGTCACCTAGAATCATGAACTTCAAGTAGTCCTTTCTCCAAGTTAGCTTTCACAATTCAAGGGTTCCATCCAATATTTAGGGAGTTTCACTTCTCTCTCTATCTTATGATTTTATGCTTCTATTGCTACTAATGTATCTTTGTACATTGAGGGCAATGTACATCTTAAGTGTGGGGGGGAACTCACTTTCATTCTTTGTATTATCTTTGAAACCCCTGAAAATTTTTACCACTAACTTGTTGCATTGTTCTCAAATTTCGAATTCTCTGCATTATTCTCAATCCCCTATTGAAATGAATTCTGATTGATTTATGATTTTTACTGATATGTTGAGAATTAAGACATAGGTACTTTTTCTTTGATTATTCAAACTTTAAGACATTAGGGAATCAAGCATGATAAGTTGAAATTTTTGAGAATTTACAATTTTTCTATGTTGTTTTCCCCAATTTTAAGTATTATCTTGAAATTTGAAATTCACAGGATTGACATCAAAAGCCATAATTTTGGTGAGACTTTTGAGCCTTTTGAGCATACATCCTTTCGTGCTCACCTTTATTGTTGCTTTGAGTGAGTCAATACTGATTTGTTATTCTAGAACTTACTTTGATTATACATGTAGAGACCACATCACTGATTTGATATACTGAAATGATAAAGGCAACTAGGTCTAACCCACTTACTCCATAAAAGCCCACCTTCACAAATTAACCCCTAGTGAACCCAATTGAGCCTAACAACCTATTCATTGACTCACCTTCAATATAAACCTATAACCCATTTTTGTCGAATTCCCTTCAATTATTTTGATCCCTATTTTTGTCGAGATTTGAGTTGAATAATTGTCTAGCTTTGTTCTCTTTTTCAGTTTGTAAAGTTCATAAATATTCAATTTATTTATTTGATTTGTTCTTAAAAAAAAGTGTATATATAGTTAATGCAGTTGTATTTCATATTTTAGTTGTAATTTAATATTTTTTTATATTTTAATTATAAGCTTCTGAATCCAGAACGATGTCATCAAAAAGGATTTATTTCTAGGAATATGTTTCAGTGATAGAGATTTTTATAGTTAGATGATTTTTCAATTCAATCTCGATTCGAACCATATTTTTCAGCTTATGACCACACCCCTAACCAAAGCCCCATTACAACCATTTAAAGACCTTTTGATCGATGTGTCATATCAATACATAGTGGTGGAGATTTGATTTTCCTGCAAGCTTATGGTAATAGTTTTTCAAAATGACTAATGAGTGCTTCAATTTTTGAACCCTAAACACTTTGAGTGGATGGAGTGAATCTTTAGTGAGGATGTCAACTCTTGTTGATTTTGAATTAAAAGGTAACTACTGAGGAGAAGGGAGAAACCCTATGTTTCTGTGATAAAATTCTCAACTTAGAGTGTTTGAGACTTTAATTTTCTTCTAGTTGAATTTTCATTGTATGATTACTTGTGGATTAGTTTGAAACATTATTGATAAGGATTATAAGTTGAGAAGAATGATTTTTAATTGTGAGTTGAGATTTTGCTTGAGGACAAGCAAAGGCTTAAGTGTGGGGGTATTTGATAAACTGTAAATTATACATATTTTCTATCCCACATTTAGAACATTTATGGATGAATTATCATTGAATTTGTGGAATTTGATGCTCCTAATCCTTTAATTTCATGTTTTATACTTAAGAGAGTATAGGAGAGTGAAAAGAACAAGAAACGGGCTGAAAACGGAGAAAATAGGCTAAGGTTTGAAAACAACACGGCCTGAAGGTTCACCACACAGGCGTGTCACATGGCCGTGCCACATTAACAGGCTCGAGCACGGCCCAAAGTTGACTCACACAGGTGTGGCACACGGGCTTATCCCTGTCATGAGGAAGTTCAATTTCACTCGAGAAAGGCTACTTAGGGGCTAAGAAAGACATTCTAAACTCTATATAAAGACCCTAGGAGGCAACTACAAGGTAGTACAGTAGAATACACATTATTCCCACCAAGACGGGGAGTTAAAGGCTGGGAATTACTCGAAGGAAAGTTGATTGATCCATCTCAGAAGCCAGGATCTACATCAAGACAGAGGATCTCCCTTCTATCCTTTCAGGAGTTTTGGGTTTTCTTATGTTTTGTTATTTTATTTATTCTGAGATATTTCTTTTTACATTTATGAACTAAAACCCCAAATATCTAAGGAGGATGAAACCTAAGATAGATCTTGTTATTATTATCTGAACTGTGTGATAAATATTTGATTTGTTCTCAATTGTGTTTTTAATTCTAAAATTGATATTTTTGGGATATTGATTTAAGTCGAATGTGCTTATGTAGAGGAGTAAAAGTCCCTGCATAGGAGTAGATCCAACAGAATTAAGCAGATTTGATCGCAATCCTAGACATAGGACGACGAAAATTTGCCAGATTAGAGTCAAATCTAATACAGGGAGCCATAGATCGAATTAATGCAAGACTAGGGGTTTTAGTTAGAAAGAGATTTTAATTAATCAACCTAAGATTAGTTGTTCTTATCCTTGACGGAGGTATTAACATAATTTAGGGATCTCTACGAATCAAATCAAATGAAGAAATCATTTGGTTCAGAATTAGATAACAAGTGAAGTCTAGGTGGATTCTTCCTTAGGTATTGCCCTCATCAATCAGTTTTCCCAAAAGCAATTTCCAAATTTACTCTTTGTCGTTTCTTTAGTTTAGTTTAGAATAGTTTACAACCATACCCCTTTTATTTCTTAGGCTAGATAATAGGAAGGAAGTCATTACTAGTACTTTTAGTTCCTTGGATTCGATATTTCGATCTTGCCACTAACTATACTACTATTCGATAGGTGCGCTTGCCTTTTATCGTGATATTAGTTAGTTTCTAGGTACGATCGATTTTATTACTTCATCACAATCACGAGATCACTGAGTCTAGGGTTTTTAAGCTAAAATTTATCTATCTTTTACCTACCCCTAGCCTAGCCACGTTACAACCTTAATAAAGACCTCTTGATTCAAGTTTCTATGCTACCTACATTAGTGGAGAGAAATTGTTAAGATCAACAGATGAAGACATAAGTTAAACCTAAGGATTGCAACTTAGCCGTAAATAAGGGAATAAAAATCAAATTGGCAAGGGTTAGCATGCCTTTATTAAAGAAACATTTAGTCTAATTTTGCTATTATAATACTTGTTGAATTTAATTTGAACGATCTGTATTCTTAAGTAGCATATCTTATTTTTGAGCCTAAGTATATTAAATTCATAATTTTGGGAAGAAAGATGTTTTAAAGGAGTTTTTCAAAAGTGTTTCCGAGAAATTCTTTTCAATATTTGTGCATTACTCAGGACGAGCAATGATTTAAGTTTGGGGGTGTGGAAACACAAAAATTTATAGACTTTTTCACACATATTTCTTCTTAAAATCATGCATTTTCGATAGAATTTTTTGTCATAAAATAATTAATTTTTATAAAATAATTAAATTGTATTAAAAATTTGAACATGTTAATTTTTGGTCAATTTTACAATTATTTTTAATAAATTTTGATTATTTTTGACAAATTCGCACAAAGGGCGAAAATTGACCCGGCAGACACTATTAAAAGAACAAAATCGAGAAGCAATTCGAAGTAACAAGGTGAAATAATTTCAAGCCTAAGACGGTCCAAAAATGTGTATTAATTCATAATATTATTAATTTTAATTTATTCCTAATTTAATTTGGGCTAAATAAATTAAATTTAATTAATTATGAAAAAAAGGCCCAGTTGAACCGCACCAGTTGAACCAAATTTATCGAACCAAACCAGCCACCAATTGGGCAAACCAGCCACCAATTGGGCAGCCCAGAACCATTCAAATTCTGACCCAAATTAGAATTTTATCTGATTAAATAAGCTTGCAAAAAAGCCCTTGAAAGACCTCCAAGTTGTGTTCAAACCCCACCTTAAATTAAGGCTTTACGGATTTGCCCCAAGCTAATTTTGGCAAAGTTGAAAGTCTCAACTTTGCCTTGTAAGATGGCTGGCCATGAGGGGGCTCTTTGGTTGAAAATTGCTATTTTTAGTAGCCATCCTCATCTATATAAAGCCCCCCTTGCTACCCATTTCAAAGCATCTCTCACTTCTTCATTCTCTCTTTCACTTCTCTTCTCTCCACTCTCTCTTTTCCTCCAAAAGCCAAGCCTTCTAGTGCTGATATCCTCTCTTGGAAAAGATGTGTTTTTCCAGCCTTTTGGAGCAGTAATCAAGTGTTCATAAACCACCTCGGTCACCGAGGACAACGGAGAACGAAGGACAGAACAATCATTCAAAGCCACAGAGAAACATCGGATTTGTTTCTTGTTCCCTACTTTATTTATTTTCGTTGTTGTTTTGATAAACATGTTTATGAATATTTGTGCTATTGAAATGGTTAATTTAATCAACATAGCTGGAATTTAATTTGTGTTGCTTCGATTGCATTTCGTATTATTAAATTATTAAAATTGTGTTTATGCTGTTATTGGCCTTAGTAAAATGCTTGATTAAGTAAAATCATGCTTAAGTTATTCTGGCATTATAATTGTTTAGATAACTAATGAATTAATTATTAAGCACATTGAAATTGTAATTAATGGACACAGTACTTAATCAGTGCATGTTTAATTCTTCTAAGGTAGCTGAAGATTAAATTAGCATTGTATTTGGCAATATGTATGCCTTGTATAACTTAGATTATTGTGATTAAATTATTTCAAGGTAGGGATACTTTGTTACTTCACATAGTCTTTATTTGTCTATTAAGGTTTGTTTAATCATCTTGACATAGGGATATGTCAAGGAGGTGAACGGGTTTTGGTAAGCAAATATGTTCATAAGTTAGCAAATTATTGAGTTGGCGTGAAATTATTCGTAATAGTATAAACATAAGATTAATAATTCTAAGTTAAGAAATGTGATTAATCCAACACAATTATATCATCTTAATTAAATCTTATTTGAAATTATGCATTAGAAATTCTTTGTTTTATTTTAATTATTTTATTTAGTTTTTAACCCTTAATTTTTAATCATCTTTTTCAAACCAAAATATTTTCCCATCACCAAAGTGTTTTTACAATTAATTTCATAAATAGTCCTTTTTATGGGTATGATAACTCGACATTTAATTGTCACTTTACTCAGATCATAAAAGCCTGAAATATTTGATGACTCAAAAAGATCTGAATTTGAGGCAACGTCGATGGCTAGAGTTGCTAAAGCACTACGAGCTTGTGATTGATTACCATCCGGGAAAGGCTAATGTTGTTGCTGATGCTTTAAGCTAAAAATCATTGTTTGATTTACGTGCAATGAATGCACATATGGCTATGTCTGATGATGGTGCGATAATAACTGACTTAAAAGCAAAACCGTTATTTATTCAGCTAATTTGATAAGCTCAAAAAGTCGATAATGATTTCATAAAAAACAGGTTCAATGTGATTCGAGTGTTGATTTAGAGTTTCTAGTTGATGTGGAAGGTTGTCTAAGATTCAGAAATCGAATATGTGTTCCGAGACATCCAGAGTTGATTCAGATAATTTTGAATAAAGCTCATAAGAGTCGATTATCTATTCATCCAGGTAGTGCAAAAATGTATAATGATTTGAAACAACTCTATTGGTGGCATAGTATGAAACGAGATATTTCTGACTTTGTTTCAAAATGCAAGTTAAAACCAAGCATCAAGTACCTTCTAGATTGATTCAGTCGATTATGATACCTGAATGGAAATGGGACAGAATCACGATGGATTTTGTATATGGTTTACCGTTGACATTGAACAAGAAAGATGCAATCTGGGTTATTGTGGATAGATTGACAAAATCAGCTCACGTTGTTCCGGTCCATACAAATTACTCGCTTGATAAGCTTGATGAGTTATATGTTTCTTAGATTGTGAGATTGTACGGGGTACCTATTTCTATTATTTCGGATAGAGATCTGAGGTTTACATCGTGGTTTTGGAAGAAACTCTAAGATGCACTAGGTACTAATACACTTTAGCACTGCTTTTCATCCCCAGACAGATGGCCAGTCCGAACGAATCATCCAGATACTTGAGGATATGTTGAGATGCTACATTCTCGAGTTCGAAGGTACATGGGAACGATACTTGCCTCTGATTGAATTTGCGTACAATAATAGCTTTCAATCGAGTATCAATATGGCACCTTAAGAGGCTTTGTCCAGTCATAAATGTCGTACACCTTTGTATTGGACTGGGCTCAGTGAAAACAAGATACACGAGGTTGATTTGATCAAAGAGACTGAACAGAAATAAAAAGTGATACGTGAAAGTTTAAAAGCATCATCAGATCAACAGAAATTTTATCCAGACTTGAAACGTAAAGATATAGAGTTTTAGATCGGGGAGAAAGTGTTTTTAAGAGTCTCGCCATGGAAGAAAATAATTAGATTCGATCATAAAGGCAAATTGATTCCGAGATTTATTGGACCGTATGAGATTATAGAGTGTATCGGGCTGGTTGCTTATGGACTGATGTTGCCACCCGAGTTAGAAAAGATCCATAATGTATTTCATGTTTCGATGCGTCGATAGTATAGATCTGATTTGAGATTAATCTGGCAGATATTGAGATTCAGTCTGATTTGACCTATGAAGAAGATCCGATTCGTACTCTGGCTCGTGAGGTTAAAGAATTGCGAAATAAGAAAATTTCTTTAGTGAAAGTACTGTGGCATAAACACTGAGTTGAAGAAGCAACTTGGGAGCTAGAGTATTCAATGAAAGAACGTTATCCGAACCTATTCACCGGTAAGATTTTCGGGGACAAAAATCCTTAAAGGGAGGAGAGTTGTAATAGTCCGATTTAAACTCTAATCGGAACAGTGGTTTTGGGACCATGAATCTGAGTTAAAAAATATTTTAATATTGTTTCTGTGTTAATTATGTGTGAATTATTGTGTGTGAAATTTTTCGTGTTTTAATTTCGTTGTTTGAGTCTCCAATTAATTAAAATGGCTTCATCGTGTAAAATGAAAATTTGATGGTTTAATTTGTAAGGGCCAAATTGCTATTGTCTTTTTAAAATTAGGTGTTTATGATGCAGTTAAACCAAGAGAATTATGCATGGACATATTCGACAATTAGTTAGTGGAATGGAAATAATTTTACAAAGGTTAATTAAGTAATTTGTTAAATAATATAAAGTATAATAAAACATAAAACAAAAAGGCCATGCATTTTAGTTCATACATAGCCGAAAATAAAAAATAAAAAGAAAGAAAAGAGTTTAGCTACATTCGGCCATAACCAAGCTTGATTAAAGGTTAGTTTTTGTTAAGTTTTTGCTAATTTTTACGTTTTTGAGATCATTGCTATGTTATTTATCAAGCCCGTGTATCAATTTTTGAATTTGATGATGATTTTGTTTTTTTCCATTGTTGAAAGCTTGTGATTTTTGTTGTTTGATGCTGGAAAATAAAAGATATGTGATATATTAACAAGTTTTGTATTGGAAATTTTGATGAATTTGAGTAATTAGGGCTTAATTGCAAAAATGGTAAATTGAGGGACTAAAATGTAAAATAAATGAAATGTATGGACTTGTATGAACATGGGTAGCATTCGGCCTAAGCATGGTATATGCAAATTTTGCTTGTTTTGTGTTTTTTGCAATTTGGACTAATTTGTAAAAAGTGTGAAATGTTAGGGGCAAAATAGTAATTTTCCCATTTATGTGTTTTTGGATTAAGTTGAATGAAATAGTGTTTGAATGAGCTTAATTTGAAATTGTATAGATGAAGAACCAAAGAAATCAGACTTGGGATCGGGGGAAAATAAAAATAGTTGAATAGCCGTTCTATATCGTTCGTTGATATCCGAGATAAGTCTATAGGCAATTGAACGCTGTTAATTTTGATTATATGTGAACTTAATATGCTGATTTAAATTTTATGAGTATGTAATTATGTTAGCCGAATGTGAATATGCATGGGAACAATGTGTTCGAGTTTGATTCGTTTGAGTTACGACATCAAAAAGCCCTGTACGAACCCTAGGAATAGCTAGGATACATATGTCATGACATAGGATTTCCGATATGTGTTCTCGTGTAAAACCACATCTGGGACGTTGGCATCGATATGTGATTGCGTGTAAGACCATGTCTGGGACATCAGCATCATATTTGTGATTCGTGTAAGACCCAGTCTGGGACAGTGGCATCAATATGTGATTACATGTAATACCACGTCTGGGACGTTGGCATTGTATGATATGTGTGATTATCTGGGTATTCCTATTCAATTTTTGGAAGGTTCAACGGGCAATGATAAATTATGATCGAATGTGTAATCGAGCTAAAGTGAACAAGTATGTGATAGTTAATTGTTATTGTGCAACAAGGTAAGTTAGCAATTGTATTTGTGATACAAAGTATATGAGATGAAAATGAAAGTTTATGTATTTATGAAAATATATATTCGGCCTAGATGAATTAATGTATGATAGTATAAGTTGGTTCTACTATATTGATCAATTAATGTAATTGAGTTGTTTAATTGCTTATGACTTACTAAGCTATGTTAGCTTACTCTGTGTGTTTATATTTATCTCTGTTTTATAGATTTTGGAAACTCGTTACGAGCTCAGGGATTGTTAGCGAAGTCAATAACATTATTGTCTGTTTATCGGTACTTTTAAAAGTTAAATTTGAAACCTATGGCATGTATAGGCTATACTATCTTTTGGATATGTTTGATTTTGATATGTATATATATAAGCCATGCAAAAATGGCTTGTTTATTTTGCTATGTATAGTTTCATGAAGTGATTAAATGTTGTGGTTGATATATGTGTTTATGATATGTCTATTCGGCTTTGGCTTATAATTAGAAGTTAAGGATGCTTGATGTGGTTAGTTAAAAGTGAATAGTTTATGGGATTCGACTATGAGACATAAGTTAGATGTTTATATGTTTGAATGATCTTTGAAATTTGGTATTTATGTGTGTTTGGTTGTGGTATATGATTGAAGTGATGTTAATATGGCTTATTAATATTGGAAGTTGGTATGATTTAATATAAATGATGAATGTATTCGGTGTTTGAGATTTACATTGGGTTTATATGTGATATAATTGTAATGATGTAATGACAAGGTTTGGATTAGTATAATTGATAATTCAGTCATGTATATAATTGATAATTGATATATATTTGGACTTATGGATGATTATATGTGGCTAATGTAGGAAGGTTGAACTGTTATATGACATGAATTGGTTATGTTTAATTAATAATTTGATCATGATATATGTTTGAAAATTTGTGAACCTTATTGATATTCAAGTTATATATATGTATACGTGAGATATATTTAAATTATGGATCTAATTATGCAGTATTTGATATAGAAATTAGTCTATCATATGTCATGTGTTATTTGCTACTTGATGTATTATGCAAATGAGCCATAAGTGTTTAGTTTGAATGTGTTCGGCTAAAACCCATTTGAAGTGACCAAATGAATAGTATTCTATATTACAAGAAACCATGATTATTTGCATGCAAAATTGGTATATGCGCATGGTTATTTGTACTTTGAGTATTTTACCATTTGATGTTTTTTTAAAACTTGCCTTAATTGATAGTGAATCTATTAATATTGTACATGACTATTATATTGAAATCACAAGTAGTTTTTTATAATGCCATTATTGATTTGATTAAGTTCATATGTTCACATTGTGGTGCCAAATGCATATGCCTATAATAAGCATAATTATATTCAGTTGAAGTTTATAAAATGACCAAAGGAATAGTGAAATTGGGCTTTTGTAAAGCAAGAAGTTTATAATGAATCTTAGTAATGATATTTCACTCATGGTGCTATTTTGTTAATACCAAATATGTTTTAGTTTTACTAAGTGCACAAGTTCTATTATGGAAATAAATGTTTGATGTGTACTAGGGATTATTGGTATATCTTAGTATCATGATTATTGACTTATGAAATGTGATACTTGTAATTGTTATGAAATTGATTAAACTTTGAAATGTGATTCGTAAATGTTGTGTAACTCAATATCTTATGATTTATATAGGAATAAAAATACTCGAATATGACTTATGTGATTATGTGACTATGTGGATGTTGTGTTTAGTTCGGTAATACCTTGTAACCCCATTCCGGCGACGGATACGGGTTAGGGGTGTTACAAAGTCAACCCTGTGTATCTTTTTCTCACTAAGCTCTATCCAATACAATGGTGTTCTACGTTTGCGACCATAAAATGTTTCATGCAATGCCATTTTGATACTGGATTGATAGCTATTATTGTAAGCAAATTCAATTAAAGGCAAATACTTTTCCCAGTTACCTTTACATTTCAGTACCCAACACCGAAGCATATCTTTCAAAATCTGTATAACATGTTCAGACTGATAATCAATTTGTGGATGGAAAGTAGTGCTGAAATATAATTGTGTACCCAAAGCTTCTTGCAACTTATTCCAGAATTGGGATGTGAATCAGGGATCTCTATCTGAAATAAGAGACTGGCACTCCATGTAATCTAACAATTTCAGAAACATATAATTCAACCAATCTATCTAAGGAGTAATCCATATGTACCGGAAAAAAGTGTGCAGACTTTGTTAGCCGGTCAACTATTACCCAAATGGCATCTTTCTTTTTCAGATACAAGGGTAATCCTGATACAAAATCCATGGTAATACTTTCCCATTTCCATTTCGGTATCGTGATTGGCTGTAATAATCCCGAGAGTACTTGATGTTCAACTTTTACTTGCTGACATATCAAGCATTTGGATACAAATTCAGAAATATCACGTTTTGTTCCCAGCCACCAGAATATTTTCTTCAAATCATTGTACATTTTATTACTACCAGGATGAATAGACATTCTACTACTATGAGCTTCATGTAGAATTTTCTATACTAACTCTGAATTCTTCGGTACACACCTTCTTCCTTTGAATAATAAACAGCCATCAGACCCAATCTAAAATTCTAATTCAGAATTTGACTCACATTGGACCCGTTTAGCCTGTAATTTAACATCACTCTTTTCAGCTTCACAAATTTGTTGTAGAAATATTAGTCTAGCTTTTAATTCAGCTATAATTGAACCATCATCAGACAAAGAAAACCAAGTATTCATTGCTCGTAAAGAAAATAAAGACTTTCTGCTTAGAGCATCAGCAACTACCTTAGCTTTTCCTGGATGATAATCTATAACCAGATCATAATCTTTCAATAGTTCAAGCCACCTATGCTGTCTCAAATTCAAATATTTCTGTGACATCAAATACTCCAAACTTTTATGATTAGTAAAGATATGAAAATTTTCACCAAATAGGTAATGTCGCCAAATTTTCAATGTAAACAAAATTGATGCCAATTCAAGATCATGTATCGAGTAACTTCTTTCATGTGGCTTTAGCTGCCTGGAAGCATAGGCTATTACTTTTCCCCCTTGCATCAATACACAGCCTAAACCATTGAACGATGCATCACTGTAAATTACAAATTCCTTACCCGATTCAGGCTGAACTAACATAGGTGCTTCTGTCAATAATGCTTTTAATCTGTCAAAACTCTGCTGACATTTATCAAACCACTCAAACTTCACATCTTTTTGTAATAGACGAGTCATCACAGAAGCTATCATTGAAAACCCTTTTACAAATCTCCAATAATAACCGGCTAATCCCAAAAAACTTCTAACTTCTGACACATTCTTTGGTGGTTTCCAATTAACAATTGCTGAAATTTTACTCAAATCTACTCTGAAACCTTCAGCAGAAACTATATGTCCGAGAAAACCAACTTCCCGTAGCCAAAATTTAAATTTACTAAATTTGGCATATAATTGCGTCTCACGCAAAGTTTTCAACACAGTTCTGAAATGATCAGCATACTCATTTTCATTTCAAAAATAAATCGAAATATCAATAAACCTTTTTAAATATGGTCTAAAAATTCTATTCATCAAGTCCATAAATATCGTAGGTGTATTAGTCAATCCGAATGGCATCACAAGAAACTCATAGTGCCTGTACCTGGTTCTGAAAGCTGTCTTTGGAACATCTAATTCTTTCACCCATAGCTGGTAATAACCAAAACAGAGATCAATTTTTGAAAATACAGTGGCACCTTTCAACTGGTCAAACAAGTCATCAATACGAGGCAATGGATACTTGTTCTTTATTGCAACCTTGTTGAGTTGTCTGTAATCAATGCACAGTGCCTCAATGACCCATTTTCTTCTTTACAAACAAAATCGGTGCACCCTAAGGTGAAAAACTAGGTCTAGCAAAACCTCTGCATCAGTTCTTGAAACTGTGTTTTTAACTTTTTTAATTCGGTAGAATCCATACTGTAGGATGGTATAGATATCGGTGTAGTTCCCAGAATAAGATCTATAGAAAATTCAACTTCTCTATCTAGAGATAAATCAGGTTATTCTTCCAGAAATGCATTAGGAAATTCACAAACAAGTGGCACTGACTGAATTTTTGACTCAATTACTTTTGTATCCAACACATGTGCAAGATAAGCATCATAACCCTTTCTGACATATTCCTATACTGATATTGCTGAAATCACAATAGATAATCCATCCAATCTATCAGATCAACGTGAAGTAACTCAACATTTTGACATTTCAACACAATGCATTTCTGTTTACAATTTACCACTCCATCATGCTGGGTTAACTAGTCTATTCCCAATATCACATCAAATTCATCGAAGGGCAGTAGATCAAATCAGCTAAAAAACAATAACCCTTTACTATCAACAGAAAATTTTTACAAATTTGATCTATCAAAACACATTGGCCCAGAGGGTTTGAAACTTTAACCACAAATTTAGTGAAGTCAACAAGTAAATTTTTATCAGATGCCAAATTTGTACATATGTATGAATGCGTTGAACCAGGATCAATTAAAGCAATAATATTAGTATCAAGTAGAGAGAATGTACCAGTAATGACACCTGGTGTAGAAGCATCTTCTCTAGCATGTATAACATACGTTCTTGCCATTACTCATACTTTAGAATTGACTGTTGAATCTATTGTAGTACCTCGACTACCACTGACATTGCTAGGGTAACGAGGTGGTCTTCCTCTCGAGGCAGGATTACTCATCATCTTTTCTGGGCAATCTTTGAGGAAATGATTAAGAAAACCAGATCGGTAATAGGCTCCACTTCCCAAACGACACTCTTCAAAATGAAATTTATTGCAATATTTACATTTCGGTTTAGGATTACTGACATTTTCAACACTAGTTATAGATAGAGATGGAGATCTCGAGTTAGAGCGTTGAGAACCCCACTCTTTTTCTAGAATACGATGTAAAGGTGGTAGAATGATCACAATACTTCTTTGATCTCTTCGAAACAGACGATTATGACTTGCTCATAAATCTTTCACCAAAAACCTGAGCTTCTCTTTCAGCTTGGTTTTTTTCTTTAGTCAATTCTTCGGATTTGTCTGCTCGATCTACCAAAACCAAAAATTCCCTTAATTCAATAATTCTGATCAACAGCTTAATATCTTCATTTAATCCTTCTTCAAATCGTTTACACATATCAGCCTCTATTGGAACCCATTCTCTAGCATACTAACTCAGTCGAACAAATTCTCGCTCTGTAACGCCTTGAATTTTAGTCCTAGAAGTATTGGGCCTTGGGTATGGATCAGTAAGGAGGCTATACATAAGTATTTAATTGTGCAAGAAAATGATACAATTAAATGTCTGCTTCAGTGGTTAAGGGTCCTGAGAGGTGTTGGAGAAGTCTTGTGTTCAATCTAGGCTCTAAAAATAATTTTAGTTTTTCCTCTTAAGTAAACCTTTCCTTTAGCTTGTTGGCCTTATAAATTATTATGGTTAAAATATGACATAAAGAGAGCTTGTAGTCTAGTGGCAAGGTGGCGTGATGTGTAACAGTAAGGTCTGAGGTTCAAGTCTTGATGTGTGCAGAATTTTTTGTTTTTCCTTGAATAAACCTTGACATTAGCATGTAGGCTTTATAAAATATTGAGGATAAGTTCTGACACAAGGAGCCTATTGGCTTGATGGTAAGTGGCGTGGGAGAGCTTCAAGGGGGGCTGGTGTTCGAGTCACGCCTTGAGTAAAAAGGTATTTATTTTGCTACACTTGCCTTGTACGAAGCAGAGGTTGACTAAAACTCTATTGAAGGAAGTTTGAACTGGTCAAGGAGAGATTTGAGGAATGGATTATGGAGCACATCATGGAGGATTTTTAGGAGGGGATTAGGGAGAAAAATAAGTAGTTTGAAGTTGGTGGGAAAGTAGTGCCGAATTTGAGGGGTGGTTACTCAAATTTCGGCTTTAGTCTTCTATTCTGTTTTCGCTTTGAAATTTTTGCTGAAAGCTTTCTTTTCTTGTCGATTTATGCTATACTTTAAAGTGCCGAAAGTGGTCCATAGTGCTGTTAGTGCCGTTTTGGTTATTGAAGTCTTTTCCGTATTGACCATTGGGAAAGCTAGTTAGTGATACCACTTACGTCTCTCAACCTCTGTTGATTTGTCCTTCTTTGTTCACCTTTTCCTATTCCTCTTTTTTTAAACCGAACATAGCTTCTCTCTCTCTAGTTCTTCTCTTTTCGGTCTCTCTTCTAAGCCGAATCTTCTATCTAGCTTTTTCTCCATTTTTCTTTTCTACTTTCCATTCTCTTCCAATCCTAGCCTAATAGATCATAGGCCTTGCAAGTATACCCCTCTCTGTTTCGCTTGGCCGAGTACACTATTCTTTTCTAACGGATTCCATCATTAACCCTTTCTTTTGTACCAAGTCAAATACTGTAACCCTTATCTATTCTCTGGCAATCGGTTGGATTCTTCTGTTCAACTCTCTTTTGTTGTCAATTTCGATAATATTCTTTCAACTTCTTCAAGTACATTATTTTGTTAACATTGTCTTCCTAAATCCCTCTTATTCGGGTTTTTCTCTTCTCGCTCTTGGGGTGACCGAATATTCCATCTCAGGGGTGGGTGTCCTGAAGTAAGACTATAGGCCGACTGTTATTCTTTTGCTTTTGGTAGTACCTTTTTCGGTAAATAGTTATACCCTCACTTTAATCTTCATGTGTGTATTGTGGTGGTTCTAATTGCATTAAGAATTCAGGAAATCGCAATAGGGGGAAATTAGTTGTCGTTTGAGTAGCGGTTCAATAGGGGATCTATCTTGAATCAATCAAGGGTTGGTGTGCAAAGACTTTCTGCGCGATTTTGTTAATAGGTGTGTAGCAATACCTTATAACTGATAGTCGGCTGAAAAGCCGAAAGAGTGTGTACGAACACATTGAATAGACTGTAAATTGGTAAAAGTCGAAAAGCACAGAAACTGGCAATTGATGCCACACGAGCATGCGATCACACATGCGGTGAACCAAGCCCACAATCATAGGCGAATGTCTATGAAGGCCCATGTGCAATCTCATGGGCTTAGGCCGTTTAGGGGCCATGAATGACCGAATTACCCTCGGAGGGTAAAATGAGCGAATTACCCCCGGAGGGTAAAATGACTGAATTACCCTCGGATGGTAAAATGACCAAATTACCCTCCGAGGGTAAAATGACCGAATTACCCCCGGAGGGTAAAATTACCGAATTACCCCCGGAGGGTAAAATTACCGAATTACCCCTGAAGGGCAAAATGACCAAATTACCCTCGAAGGGTAAAATGACCAAATTAACCTCAAATGGTAAAATGATCGAATTACCCCAGAGGGTAAAATGACTGAATTACCCTCGAAGGGTAAAATTACAAAATTACCCTCAAAGGTAAAATGATTGAAATACCCTCGAAGGGTAAAATGACTGAATTAATGAATTACCCCTAGAGGGTAAAATGACCGAATTAACCCTAGAGGGTAAAATGACCGAATTACCCCTAGAGGGTAAAATGACTGAAGTACCCCTGGGGTAAAATGATCGAATTACCCCTAGAGGATAAAATGACTGAATTACCTTTAGAAGGTAAAATGACCTAATTACCCATGGAGGGTAAAATGACCGAAATACCCCTAGAGGGTAAAATGACCAAATTACCTCTAGAGGGTAAAATGACCGAACTACCCCTGGAGGGTAAAATGGCCAAATCACCCCTAAAGGGTAAAATGATCGTAATACCCTTGTAGAGTAAAATGACCGCAATACCCCTAGAGGGTAAAATGACCGTAATACCCTTGTAGGGTAGAATGGCTGTTTTGCCTTATATGATGTTGATTAATTCAATATGCTTTGTGAAATTTATGTGTTTTGCATACACGCACGACATGCTGCATGGGTTGGGTTATTGTTATGCAGGAATTACTGATCTGTTAGTGTCGCACGGGTCACACGAGACGATTGTGGACCCACCAAATGCTTAAAGCCGTATATCCGTACTGATATGTTAAGGTCGCACGAGTCGCACGAGACGATTGTGGACCGACCAATGGCTTTTTTCCATTCATACTATCGATGGCTTAGTGCTGTCCATTTTACCAGTGGCTTGGTGTCGTGCATATTATCGATGGCTTAGTGCTGTCCATTTTATCGATGGCTTGGTGTCATGCATATGACCGATGGCTTAGTGCTGTCCATTTTACCGATGGCTTTGTGCCACGCATATTATTAATGGCTTACTGCTGTTCATTTTACCGATGGCTTTATGCCACGCATATTATCGATGGCTTAGTGCCGTTCATATTATCGAAAGCTCGTGCCGTTACTGAAGGCTCTGTGCCGCTATTGACAGCTTTAAGACACTTATTTTACTGGTAGCTATGCTGTGATTTTGTTATCTGGCAGCCTTGCTGCGATTCTAGTTAGTGGCACAATCGGTGCTAATTGTTGGTGTGTTGGTTGGGTGGGTCGATTTTATCCTCACAGTAAGTGTAGAGTTGGACAGAGGCAAGTGCGGGGTTGGATGGGATAACATGCATCATGCATCATACATATTGCATTCTAATTCTGTTTCTAATTTCGGCTTAGGCCCACATATGTTCTGTTTCTGATTCCACTACTGTAATGGACTAAGGCCCATCTAATACTGTCTGCTATAATGGGCTCAAGCTCAGACTGCTTCTATATTTTATTTGTCTAACTGACTATTTTCATATTAGGGGATTACACACTAAGTTTTCATAAACTCACCTCGTTTTTAATTATGTAGGTAATTCTCAGCGTTAGGTGGATCGGTGCTGTGAGGGACTCGAGCGTGGCCACACAACTGCATCTACTTTACAATCAACTTTTTATTTTTCAATAACTTAAGTTTGGGTAGTTTTATGTAATAAGGCCTCTCTAGATTTTATTTTAAGTTTGGGATTTTAATTTGCTTTCGTTTTAGCTAGTATTAGAGCGCGGTTTACCAAAATGATAACTGCTTTCAAAACACTATGTTTTCACAACTCAATTTTTAAGCTTTCGCAATAAATAATGTTTTAGAAGAAATGACGATTTAAAATGGTTAACAAACAACTAAGAAGGTTTGAGAGGCTTTAACCTTCAAATGGTTTTTTATCAACGATTTCAAGTTTTCGAAAAAGCATTACAATGTGATACTGCTAGATTCAACCTTAATGTCTAGGCTGAGTTTGGGGTGTTACACGCTCGTACTCAGATATAGTCATGTTTCCCTATTTGAGTTCTAAAAATTCCATCTTTTTTTTATCCAGTCTGGAAGAATTCCTATGTAATATTTTCTTTCGGTACCACTGAAGTTATGGTATTCCGCAATGATAGGCTATGTCTTTTAATAAGGAAACTGCACATTTTAAACATCCAACTGGAGTACACGATAATTCATCTAAAACCCGAATGATATTTTCTAACCAAAATTCAGCCTTTTCTAGGTCGTCATCAACCGTGGCTCTAAATTACTCTGCCCTATATTTTCGAATTTTATCAACCAGAGGCTTACCAATTCTAATAGATCCAACACCCTGTGGCATCTCAGGAACGAGTTGAGGAGCAGGTGGGGGAGGTTGTTGAGCATCAAGGTTTGTTCTCTTATATTCAGTGAACAATTCATTCATCATTTTAAAGAAGGTTGCTTTCGCATCCTCACCCTGGCCCTCAGATATAGGCCTCATACTACAACAAGATAGGAAGCCTGAGCAGTACTCTCAGCTTCCTTAGATTCAGCTCTGGCTTGGTTTGAAGACATCACTATATGAAAAACACATTTAAAATGGTCAAGAGATATCACACTATCACAAATTATATAATGGCATGTATAGCTATTCCCGTACATACTATGTTAGTCTAAGAATCGGCAAAATTGTAGCTCTGATACTAATAATGTAACACCACTAACTCGTATCCATCCCCGAAACAAGGTTACAAAGCATTACAGGAGTTTATAGAACAATTACAATTAATTTGTGTTATTTACTATTCGTATCTGAAACTAATCATATCGTTTCTTGATTGGACCTTCGAGGCCCAATTCCCTAGATGCAGGGCACACATGCCTGTGTGATAAAGGACATGCTTGTAACACCCATTTAACCCGTATCCGTCGATGGAGAGGGTTACGAGACATTTCAAAACCAAAGCACAACATTTGAACAATTCACTTGCATACGAACAAGTCTCATATATCAATCAAATTTAAAGTCATACGACAAACATAAACTCTTTACAAGACATTTATTTCATATACACGGCTTTATAAGTAACTTGAATTAACAAGTCACTACTACTTGTGAAAGTAAACAACCGTTTAAACATAAAATGAGTTATTATTCAAATGGTCATTTTGAAGAGATATAGCCGAATATGTAATAGCTTCTCACCGTATTAGTTTCAACTTTATTACACTATCAAGTTACTAAGAGATTACTCATGAAAGTATACTTAATGAAATACTATTCACCCTTTCATATAAAGGCCACAATTACATAAATATATATATACATATATATGACCGAATATACAATAACTATTATGCATTTATTTATTATGCAATACATCAATGCATAAAGCTCAAAATACTATATTCCATTCGCATTTATATATAAGCCTATTTATACATTTTGACATCACATGGTATAAATCACTATTCATTTGGTCTATATGTAAGCCAAAGCCGAACCTTGCACCAACTTATTCATAAACATTAACACAAGTTCCATTACAAGACTAAAATAGCTTACCAACCACATTCATAGATATTAAATATAACCATTCAAGAAAAATCATCAACTTATCCAAAATATCAAGACACGTATATACATAACAAGCAAAACCTTGGACCAAAACTTAAAACTATACAAAACACATTAAAGAAGACATATTCGCATGGCTCAAATACATAAGTCAAAATATATCATCCCACGAGTTATCCGTTCTATACATGCCAGAAGTATTGTTCTATAAAACATTAAATACCAAGGTTTAGATAATGTGATGAGTTGACTAACGATCCCCGAGCGTAAAGCTGGATTCAACGATCTATAAAACTGAAGGAAAAGATTTTCAAAGTAAGCATTTTATAAGCTTAGAAAGTCTTAAGCAATTCAATATTTCAACTAAGAATTTAACTTATTTCATATAAGCTAAAATGCACTCTTTTAAATTCTATGCAATACTAATTACTCAAAAATGGATCGAATAGATTATTTTCTTGAAATTTTACACTCAACCAAATAGATCGACTCCAAGTATATTCACACTCATTCAATGATACCAATTCGCTTTATCAATCCATATCACTTACTAAAAATTTCAAATTAAAATACATGCGTACCTCCATACGGATTAACGACAATTTAGATTAAACATAACCCTTTAGTCGCTTTCAATTTGTTTACTTATACATCAATCCAACATCCCAACATATCACACCAGCATATAGCTTGCTAGGCGTCAACCTGATTCAAAAATTTTAACGGCACAATGCCTGCTAGGCTTTTAGCCTGAAATTGTACAATGGCATTAAGCCTGCTAGGTTATAACCTAAATCATAAAACCGGCAAGAATGCCTACTAGGCTATTAGCCTGAATATTTTAATCATTCACTTCATAGCTCATAGCTAAGAGTACACACATTATAAGTCATGTTCGACCACTTTAATACACATAAAATTTAACCATTCCTTTCATTTAAAACACATTCGGCACCTTGTATCACCATTTCTATTTCAACTCAAACACTTTAGCCACATTCGGCTCAATTGATTCGAACACACATTTGGCACATTGTATTTATATATATAAAATCAAACATTCACTTTACTATATTTATTTAATCTCTAAACATACAAAATTGAGTTTAATCACTTAAGAACTTACCTCGGTTAATATTATACGGCGAATTAGACTACTCACCTAGCTTCGATTTTCCTCGATCCAAATCCACCCTCTTTAGCTCTTGAGCTATTTAAAAGAAATTTTAAACTCAAATAAATCAATAAACCAACTTAATTCATTCAAAAATCACATACCTAAGATAATTGCACAATAGCTCCCTCTACTTATACACATTGACAAATTAGTCCAAAATCCATAATTTACCAAGCAATTCGAATTCACCCAAGATACACTTAGGCCGAATTTCATCCTCTAACATACGAGTCCTTCTATTTCATTATCTTACTAATTTAATCACTCACATTTAACATCTATATTTATCTTCTAACATCAACACATGATTTTCAACTTTTCTATCCATGACCGATTCTAAATTTCTCAACTATTTCTAAAATCACAAAATGGGCTTTAAAGATAATGAAACAACATCTCAAAATTAACAAAAATAAATTGGAAATTCACCTTGAATTGAAATGAAGAAGATGACCGAACCTAACTCAAGCTTTTTTCTTTTTTTTTTTTTACTTAATTTCGGTGATGAGAAAGCCTAAAAATAAAAATGATTTTTCTATTACTTTATTTAACATGCATTGGTTTATTAACATATTACTTGATTAAATATCATAAAATAATAAGAATAAAATCATATAATAACACTTTAGCCGTCCACTATACATCATAAAGGTCAAATTGCATTTTAAAGACCTTCACTTATAAAATCAATAACAATTTAACCATTTTAAAAATTTAACAACAAATTTTTCTTTTTACGCAATTAAATCCTTTTATCAAATCGGACATTTAAACGATAAAGTTTTTAAACCAATTTTTGAACACATGAATATTCACATATTCAAAGCACCGAGGAATAATAATTAATTATTCTTTTGACTCAGATTTGTGGTCCCAAAACCACCATTTCAATTAGGGCCAAAATCGAGTTGTCACAATGCTTGTGTGATTAGGCCGTGGGGCTCACATGACCTAGTAACATGCTCATGTCTCAAGCTGTTTGGCTTCACACGCCCATGTAACTCTCTGAATTGTAAACCATGAAGTATCAGAAGTCACATGGTCAAGTCACATGCCCGTGTGCTAAGCCGTGTGGTTAATTCAATTTTTGAAAATTAGGTGCAGGTTTCACACAGCTATGTCGCACACCCATGTTCTAGGCCGTAAACCTCACACAGCTGATACACATGCCATTGTCTATGCTCGGTGCTCAATTCTAAGCATTCTATTTCTCAATTTTAAGATGTAGGGGATACACAGTCAAGCCACATGCCCATGTACCAAGCCGTGTGTCACACACGGTCAAGACACATGCCCATGTGTCTACCTATGTGGAGAAAATAAAACCATTTCCTAGCTTTATTTCCTCACCCAAACTTGTCATTAACCTACACCAAAACTTACAAATATATGTAAACCAATTCAAGCATTATAATCTAGCCAATCTTACCATCTAACATGATATATCTACATATGTACATGTGCTCATGTTTATAATCTTACCTTTTTGTCAAGATTTATATTTTACCCTAATTCAATCAAATCATACCATATACTTATGTATTAAACAAGATATACCAAAATAGTGGTTTTAGGACCACTTAACCGAGCCAAAGTATTTATTTTATCATTTTATTAATGTTTACAGTATGATAGAATTACAGTGTGAAAATTTTGTAAGGAAATTTTACCGTTTAAGTGGTTAATTCGGTAAAAAGGATTAAATCGCGTAAAGTGTAAAAGTTGGTTTCTATTAGTTTAATGTATTAAATCACTATGAAATTAATTAGTGGGAGCCCTTAATGTATGATAAGACCATTAAAGGTGTGAGTGGACGAATATGGGCTTATAATGTGTGAATTTAAATGTTTTAATGAAAGGTTAATTTGGTAATTAAATTATTAATGAATATTAAGTAAAATAAAACCAACATTTATTGTCCATCTTTCTTCTCAACCGATTTTAGAATGAAGAATAGCTATTTTTTAGCTTTCATGGGTTTGGCCATGCATGTTCAAATTGTAAGTTCATTTTGAGCTCGATTTTTAATAATTTTTACGTTTTTAAGATCGTTGCTTCCTAATCTAGCTAACCGGTATCTCTGATTTCTAAATTGTTAAAGTTTTTTGAGTTTTTCCATTGATGAATGTTTGAGTATTTTGATGGTTAATGATAGAAAATAAATCTTTGATGTTAGATTGACAAGTTTTATAAAGTGATTTTTGATAAAAATGTTCATTTTGGACTAAATTGTTAAATGTAAAAACTTTCTAGTTAAATGTGTGAATTAATGAGAAAAATGGGCAGATATGAATATATGGAAAATTCGACTAGCATGGGATGTCCTTAAATTGCATGAATTTGCAATTTTATGTGATAAGGACTAATTGTAAAAATGTGAAACTTTAAGGGCAAAATTGTAATTTTGCCAAAATATGTATAAAGTGTCAAATTGAGTAATTTGGAAGTTAAAATATGAATTTGATATATTATTTAGATTTAGATAAGCTGAGATCGACCTTAGATCGGAGAAAAATGAAAAATAGACGAATAATCGATATTTACTATCAGAGCAACTCGAGGTAAGTCCGTAAAGCTAGAATCGAACTATTAGATACGTGTAATTGTTTAAATTGAATGTATATATATGTGTGTGTGTGTGTGAAATGAATAATTTACTAGGAATTTGAATTATCGGTTATATGATTATGATACTGCTACCGAATTACTTGATAAAGTATAGAAAAATGTTAAAAGTCATATGAAATGTGCATGTAAATGAAATGGATTTGTATTATAAAGATTACATGTTACAAAAGTTATATGAGTAAATGTTATATGAGATGAATTGGTACATGAATATATGTTTTATAAAAGGAAATGCTGCATGATATGTATGATGTGTATCTACGAAATGGTACATGGTTTATATGAATTATATAACTAAATGGTGACACGATTCATATGAATTATATAAATGAGATGTTGTTTTGAATTGCTTATTGGTTAAATGCTTTGGTTAAATACTGAGTCCCATTTGAACCGTAGAAAGTCGTAGGATACAAGTAACATGTCACTAGGGTTACCATTTGGTCGAGCTTCGGCATTTGTTGTGGACTCACCATAGCTCGTATGAGCTTACCATTTAAGTCCTTTAGGGCTTACGTTTCAGTTCTTATGAGCTTACTGTTCAGCTCTTTGGACCTTACCATTTCAGTCCTTCAGGACTTACCGTTTCAGCTCTACAGAGCTTACTGTTCAGCACGTATGAGCTTATAGTTACCAGCTCATGAGGAGCATACCGATTATGGCTCGAAAGAGCATATATAATGATGGATTGACGGATTACCAATTTATACACTTAGCGTGTATCACCCGAGTATCCCTCGATATTTCATTTGGTTCCACAGGCATTATACCGACATGAATTATATGAATATATGTGTAACACCCCAAACTCGGCCTAGACGTTATGGCTGAATCTGGCGGTGTCAAATTGCGGCGCTTTTTTGAAAACTTGATTTTATTGATAAAAATCCGTTTGAAGGCTAAAGCCTCTTCGTTAATTTCTCAAATTATCCTATCATTTGTTAACCACTTGAAATCATCATTACTTTTAAGACATTGGTTGTCGTGGAAGCTTAAAAGTTGTGTTGCGAAAATGTAATGTTTTGAAAACAATTAATGATTTGGAAAATCGCGCTTTACTTCTAACAGATATAAATCATAATAAATAAAATCCCAAAATTAAAAGCTAGAAAATTAGAAAGGCCTTATTAAATAAAAATACCCAAACTTAAGTTATTGAAAATGAAAAGTCAAAGCTAAAGTAGATCCAGTTGTGTGGCCACCTTGGAGTCCCTCACAGCACCGATCCACCTAACGCTGGGGATTACCTGTACAGTTAAAAGCGGGTGAGTTTACGAAAACTCAGTGATTGTCCCTTAAAATGTAGTCAGTTAGATATGCAGAATACAGTGATAGTCTGGGCCTGAGCCCATTATAGAATCAGTTAGGCCTAGCCCACATTAGTACCAGTTGGGCCTAGCCCATATCAGTATCAGTTGGGCCTAGCCCATATCAGTATCAATTGGGCCTAGCCCATATCAGTATCACTTAGGCCTAACCCATATCAGTATCAGTTGGGCCTAGCCCATATCAGTATCAGTTGGGCCTAGCCCATATCAGTATCAGTTGGGCCTAGCCCATAAACAGTATTAGAATCTAGTATGAATGATGCATGATGCACGTTATCCCAACCAACCCTGCACTTACTGTGGGGAATAAGTCTCCCACCCATCCTTACACTTACAACGTTAGCACCGGTTGCGGCACTAACCCATATCGTAGCAAGGCTACCAGAAACAGTATATGTGGTAAGGCCACCAGTACAGTATTCTTCCTCCATAACAGTATCCCAATCCCATGCAGTATGTCGTGTCATAAATCATATATGTATGCAGAATGTCATGCTTAGTAACAGTCATGATTATTAAATAAATACATCAGTCAATCCACCTCTAGGGGAATAATAGTCCTTTTTATCAATTAAGAGTAAAATAGCCTTTTTACCCTTTAGGGGTATTGTGATCACTTTACCCTACAGGGGTATTACGGTTATTTTACCCTACGAGGGTAATTCAGTCATTTTACCCTCTAGGGGTAATTTAGTCATTTTACCCTCCTATGGTAATTCGATAATTTTACCCTCCAGGGGTAATTCAGTCATTTTACCCTCCGGGGGTAATTCAATCATTTTACCCTCTGAGGGTAATTCGGTCATAGATGGCCCCTAAACGGCCTAAGCCCATGAGATCACACATGGACCTTCACAGACATTCGCCCATGATTGTGGGCTCGGTTCACCACGCATGTGATCGCACACTCATATGGCATTAATCACCAATTTTTTGACTTTTCAGCTTTTTGCCGATTTATAGTCAAAACAGTGTGTGTGTGTGTACACACTCTTTTGGCTTTTTAGTCGATTAACAAATACAGGGTATTGTTAAACACCTGTTTGGGAACTTGCAAAAATCCTTCGAGCACCAATCTACATTCAACACAAGGCTTTTCATTAGCCAAATAACATCAGGATTAATCATCCACCTACTAAGCCTTAATCCCCCAAAGTAGCATCAATACTTGCCTTACTAGACAACCGTGATTAACCCTCTTATGCCACTGGCTACAATCGTCTACTGCCCCTTTGACAAACATCTGTAATACCAATAGAAACTATTAGATACTATGCCTACCCACAGGTTGATCATACACAAAATCTGTAAAAACCAATTAACTCCCAGATTATGGAAGGAAGCATTCAGCCACCTCAAAGTACTCAAACTGTTAAACTTTGGTTAACTCTCAATAATTGAAAAACTAGGTTACCTCTGATCCCATAAGAATAGAAAGTTTCAAACTCTCCCGTAGCCCTTGAGAAACTCTAGAATCTGAAGAGCACTACACCCAAAAAAAAAGAGAACAATAATCACCTAAGAGAGGATAAAAGAAGGAAAGACATTCGGCTTTAAGCAGAACGAGAGAGCGAGGTCACTTGAAAAAGGAGTTAAAGAAAACAGACAAGAGTCGAACATACTTATGATTTCCAGAGAACAACCGTTTAGCTAAAACAAGATGAATAGACAAGGAGAAGGGAATTGACCGAGAACTAATGGCTTAAACTGAAATAATAATAGAGAGGAGAAGAGAACAACAATCGGCCAAACAAAACCAAGTTGGAAGATGCAATAATCGGCCTAACAAAACCAAGATACTTGGGTGGAAAAGTAAGGGTATCCAGCTTAGGCAAAGGTGATGAGGGGAAAACAGAGAGAGGTAGAGAGGGAGAAAAGAATAGTAAAGTCAAAAGAAATAAAAGTGCCTAATCGTCAAAGCAAAATTGACCAAAAAAGACAAAAGAGACCAAAAGAGGAATAGCTACCGAAAGAAAAATAAACAAAAAGAGCCAAAAGACCTAACCAATTCGGCACTAAGTGCCTATGATCGTTTGGCACAAAGAGAGTTCCACATTCGGCCACAACTACCACTCCCTTGCTGCTTAATCCACTCCTCAAACTTCTCCATGATATCCTCCTTGATTTTCTCCCCATATCACTCAACATCCAATTCAAATTGCTTCCAACCAGCTTATGACCAATTCAAACTTAGAGTCTCAGTCCAACTCCACCTCCTACATGGCTTGGGCAGCAAAATTAATACCCTTTTTTGCCACGCCACCACTCGAACCTCAGACCTCTTACACCTTCGCACGCCATTTACCACTTGACCATAGGCTCTTCTTGTCATGATTTAATCACAACAATTTAAAAGCCTTCTATCTAGCTCCCAAGGATTTTACTCACTTAAAAAAAAAAATTTCTAAAGCCCAAGTTCGAATAAAAGACTTCTCCAACAATTCTCAGGGCCCTTAACCACTAAAGTAGACATTTAATTGTGTCATTTCCTTACACAATTAAATACTTATGTACAACCTCCTTAATGATCCATACTCAAGGCAATACTTCTAGGCCTAAAAGGCGGGGCGTTACAATATGCTACAAGATTTATATGATTTACATGAATATATACTATTCAAATTACATGATGTACATGGATACGTGCTACATGAATTGAATAACTTACATGAGTTATATGTTACATGAGTGACATAAGTTATAAAGATGATATGTTACATGATTTACTCGAATTTAAAGAGATGAGATGTTACATGAATTACATGAATTATATAGATGAATTAGGTATTACATAGACATTACATGTTTGATTTCATTCTTATGAACGGATAAATTATAGTATATACGAATGAATTACTGTTGTAATGGGTGAATTACTATTATTATTGATATATGTGTATTATGGATAGTATGGTATTAATTTATTCAGATATGGAATGAATGATACCTGTGATATGAGAAACAGGTGGTTAAATCACATATATGGCACGTAAGGTGCGAGATACCAGGTATATGAATTTTTCCAAAATGTTTCATCTAGAAAATGACGATAAAGATGAGGATATAAGCAATGATATGGATTAATTCAAGTATCAGTGAGGATCTGACATGTAAGTGATATTTGTTGGTCCATATGAGACGTAAGTGAAACCTAATGAATTCATACATGAATTACTAGGTTGTTATTGCAATTGGTATTGAATCGGATGGTTTCTTAATTTAAATTAATTATGAAATGATTTATAATACTTAATAGTCTTATGAGTTTACTGAGCTTATTAGCTTACTCTGTTTATTCTCTATATTTTATAGTGATTTGAATGCTCGCTCGGGTTGGAAGTCATCAAAGATTTGATCACACTATGGAAGATGATTGGTATTTTTGAACTCTTTAAAATGTGGTAATATGGCATGTATAGGCTAGTCTATAGGTTGAATTTTATGGCTATCAATGTTAATGAATTTGGTATGATTTTGGCATGTGTTCAAGCTATGTGATATGGCTTGGTTTGCATATGGATAGTTTCATATGAAACTTTTATATGATATGTCTTTTATATGGTGAATTTGATGAATGACATTTTGGCACAAATGATGTATGATTATGGACATGTTAGTATGAATGGTGAAATGTAAATGAATTGTAAGTAATATTTGAGGCATATGTATGATCTAATGAAATGGTCATTTTGGTATGTTTTAAGAGAGAATGAAGTAGTAAGTTTCATGTTGATTTGGTAATATCTTACTATGTTTGAGATGAATGGTAATAAGATATGAATTATATGTATTTGGTATGGAAATTGGTATATCTTGTGTTATAAACGATATATGAATTGGTTGGTTATGAAATTGTTTAAATGTGCATATGAAATTGGTGCAAATTGATGCTTGTAGGTATAAGAGAATTGGGTGTGAAATGTGGTTTAAATCAAGCCTATTTTGTGCCACACGGCCTGAGCACACGGGCGTGTGACTTGATCGTGTAACCCATGCACCATAGTATCACAAGTCAGTGAGTTAAACCGCTTAGACACATGGGCGTGTCTATTGGCCGTGTAAGGCACACGGGCTAGACACAAGTGCGTGTCTGGTGGCTGTGTGGTCAAGTCAGTTGGTATACTCTATTTTCACACGGTCTTGACACATAGGCGTGTTTGGTGACCGTGTAAGGCACACAGCCGTGTGACCCTTGTGAAATTTTTTGAAATTTTCCTAAAGCTTTTAAATGTTATCGATTTAGTCCTGATTACATGTTTTAAGTTTTATATGCTAGATTTTAAGTATGTTATGAGTATGATTGAATGATATTTACCGAAAGAATATGATATTTGATAACTGTTTGTGAAATACTGTTCTGAATAGAGTTATAAGTCTGGTAATGCCCTTTTACCTATTCCGGCGACAGTTACGGGATAAGAGTGTTACAATTACAACCATTTACATACCAACATTGGAAAAGTTAGCCTATACATGCAATTATACCAAAATAAGTTTTCTAGTTATACCAAAATAAACAAGTGGATAATGTGATGATACTCCAACCGATCTCCAACCATTGCGAGCTTCCGAGCACTATAAAACAGGGAAAAGACAATCTAGTAAGCATTTAATGTTTAGAAAATTCGTAGAACATGAATTAAACTTACCAATCATGTTTGTTAATATTAAGCTTAAAATAACATGCTTCCCATAAATTTAGCAAATTGCCTAAAGACATACATTCAGTCAAACAAGTTAGTCATGTAATTCATATGTACATCAAATATGCATAGATGAGCTCATCATGCTACTAAGCTCAAGTATTTCATATACATTCGATACAACTTTCTTTTGATCTTACAATTTCTCATGTCAGGGATATTGATCGTTGAATTACTGAAATATCGTTGGATACTCAGGTAGCAAACTCAAGGTGCACAATTCAGAAATTCATCAATCCATGTTCAAGAGTACCCTTTTGGGTACATAATCAGAGTATATACTCTCAAGCCACTTTTCAGAATACTCTTATGAGCCATATATTAGAATGCTCATCCGGGCTAAATCTCAGGAGTGCTTATTAGAGCCACAATTCAGGAAGTTCACAAAGAACTTTTAATCAGAAAACTCACAAGAAGCTTATTAGGATTGTTCTTAAAGAGCCATGTAACAAAAGCACCGGATAGCCATATCTCAGGGAGTTCAAGTGAGCTATATCCAAACGCTCACAAATAGTTGTGTTTGTGTTTGCAATATATGCTGAAACACAACCGATCAAATCATATCAAGACGCTCACAAAAAGCTACGGTAGTGTGTAACGCATGCAAGTTCACTACTAATCTGGTTACTCGCAAGAACTATTAACAAGATGCTCGAGAGGCTATATTCGAGATTATTCGTCTGAGCTAAATACCATCCATCACATATGCAAGACCACATTTAATACGAGAATTCACATATATCCATTGAATTTCTATATTCAAACGAAACTTAACCCTTCTACTAACATTAATAAGCATGTGATCATTTCTTACATTTATAACATTCATATATTTCACATAAACTTATACCACATTCAATCCAAATACTACATCAATTCACACATATACACATGCTTAATTAAGTTACAGAACTTACCTCGACACTCGTGTGTAAGTCTACTAATCCAAAACTTTTTCTTTTCCTCAACCTAGCTTTGAATTTGAGTTATTCGGATCTATATAAATGAATTTAACATCAATTTAACACAATTCATATTCAATTGAGTTCAATTTACATTCTAGGAAAAATTACCATTTTGCCCCTAAACTTTCATAAATTCTAATTTCGTCCCTAGGCTTGGAAAATGAAATTCTTGCAATTTAATCCTTATTCCAAGCCTAGCCGAATTCTATATATCATAATAACAACCAATGAATTTCACAAAAATCAGAATTTTTCCATGGTTTTACAATTTTTCAATTTAGTCCCTAAATCATGTTTTCACCAAAATTTTCTTTGTAAAAGTTGTTTATCTCCTAACAACCTTTCATTTTCTACCATAAATTTCAAATTTTCAGCATATTCATCCATGGCATAACTTCTATACTTTGATATCTTTTCAAACTAGTCCCCAAAATAGAAAGATTAAACTACCTCGATCTCAAAAATATAAAAATTACTAAAAACGAGACTTGAATATTTACCCAATTAAGCTTGAGTAGTCTTCTCTCTCTCCCCTAGGGTTTCCATGCAAATTTTGGGTAAGATGATGAAAATAAGATGATAATATCTATTTAATTTAATTATCATCTTTTAATTTTATTACTTTCCAATTTAGTCCTTAGTCTTTTCTAATTTTCCATGGATGAATCACTAAAAATATCTACTAACTTTTCTTTAATGATCTAATTAGCATATAAGGACATCAAGTCTTGAATTCTATACCTATTTAATACTTATAGCTTCTAGAATTTACCTTCTTTCATTTTATGCAATTTGGTCTATTCCATAATTAATCACTTAATCGATAAAATTTTCTTATCAGTATTTTCATATAACAGTTCTATCACAATATGAACCTTGCAAAAATATTAAAATAAAATTTCTTTCCGGCTCAAATTTGTGGTCTCAAAACCATTATTCCGATTTCACTGAAAATGGATTGTTACAGTTTCTGTCAACGAGGTTATTATTAGAATTCCTGTAAATCACAACTCACAACAGGTGAGAAATGCTCAATACAATAATACAAATCATTTTCCACTTTTCAATAAATTTTAAGCGATCAACAAAACATACCCCGATAAACCAAATAGAATAACATTGACTACTTGACAAATACTTGTATATCCATTTAATTCCTTAAACACCACAAACATAATTAGTTAACCATATTTATATACATATATAGCATATAATCACACCAAGGCATAAATATTCATTACAAATTATACTAGTCAACACATTCATCTCACATTCAATCTTATGATACACATTTCACTCAAAACATATTACCTGAATAGCAAATGGTTGAAGGATGCCATAGTGTCTTTCAATCATGGTCTTATTCCTTTGATTAATGATGCCATAGTGTCTTTTAGCTATTGTCTTACTCATTAAAATCGTGATGCCATAACATCTTTCAGCTATAGTCTTACTCGTTAAAATAGTGATGCCATAATGTCTTTCAGCTATGGTCTTACTTGTTAAAATCATGATGCCATAACAAATTTAAGCTATGGTCTTACTCATTAAAATCGTGATGCCATAACATCTTTTAGCTATGGTCTTACTCATTTCCAGTATGATGCCATAGTTTCTTTCAACTATGGTATTATTTAGTTCTGGTATAGTGCCATAGTCTCTTTCAACTATGGTCTTATCCGTTTCTTTCAAGCTAGAAAATTTGATTCACATATATACACAAATAGCTAATAATTCATTGAAACAGTAATTAATTAAATTAACCAAGTTACGAACTTATAGGACTAATTTGTAGTAATAGTTCAACATATCTCAATCAGTGATCGACTTCGTATCAATTCATTATTTCCATTTTCAATTACACATATCAATATAATCTAACATTATGCAATTAGGTTCGTATAATACATTTAAAAAATGTACTAAAATTAAACTGAACAAACTTACCGGACTAATCCGCAACAACAATCTAGGTACAAGGACTACTCAGTAACTTTTTCTTTTCCTCGATTTTCAACACGTTATTAATCTAGAATAATAATTTCATTCAATTAATTAATTCAAATAGTAAAATTTAACTTATTTTATACAAATAAGTCTTTTTGATATTTTTGCAAAATTATCCCAAACATTTTACTTTTATGCAATATACTCCTTAAGCCCAAAACTTGCAAATTAACCATTTTCAATAAATTCCAAGTTTAGCTAATTTTTATAATGTCTCATTATAGCCCATAATTGCTATTATTTCACATCAAATCCTTGTAATTTTATCACTTTAACATTTTAGTCCTTTAACATTAAAATTACTAAAAAATTACTTTACAAAATAGTCTTCTTTAACAATCAAATGTAATAATTTATCATAAATCTTCAAAAATATCCAAAACTCATCAATGGCATAATCCATAATCTTTAACCATTTTAAAAAATGATATAGATTTAGTTAGCCCTAATTGCAACGGTCTCAAAAACATAAAAATTATAAGAAACTGATTAAAATCGGTTTACCAAATTGAAAGAAAAGCTTGGCAAAAGCTCAGAACCCCTAGCCATAGCTGTTCAGTGCTTCCCTAAGAAGAAAATATGAAAGCAGTGACTTATTCTTTTACTTTATGCTTTTATTTACTTAATATTTACGATTTACTACTTTATTAGTTAAAAACAAACAAAAGTTCATGAATTTTTAACACTTATACCGTCGAATTAATACCCATATGGTATATTTACCAATAAATTACCCTCCATTTGATAATTTAGACCTTTTAACCAAATTTAATCAACTTTTGCAACTTTTACGATCTAGTCCTTTTTAATTAATTAACTATCTAAACGATAAAATTTTATAATCAAAATTTAACACAACACTAATGGCCTCGTAAGTATTAAATAATTAATATTTATGGACTGACATGTTAGAGTTGTAACCCCAAAACTACCATTTCCAACAGCACAAAAAAATGGACTAATTAATAAATCATTAATTAATTAGGATTTAATTACAATTTACCCCAATCTAGAGAATTCCACATCATTCCTACCATTTGGCCATTTAAGGAGGGTCCAATTACCCAATTGGTCCTTCAATTATTTTAAATTCCAACTAAACAAACTTTATTTCAGTTAACCTTAAACTAATTAGGAATTAATGAATAAATAACCCAAAAGTTAGTGGATTTAATCACGTCACCACCGCTTGGACTTTTTTACCATGGTTTAATCATCATTTTTGTCCCTTTAGTATTTTAAATCTATAGCAATTCACTTTTGCCTCTTTTACAATTTAATCCTTTTCCCTTAATTAAGCAACCAATCATCAAAATTACTGGACCAAAATTCAATTCACCTATAATATGAATATGTAAATATTTAATAAAAATATTTACGACCTTAAATTATGGAAACGAAATCCAAATACATCATTTTCAAAAACCACTTGACCTTCGAACTGTACCACTTATATTTATTTGTTCAATTTATAAAAATAAAATATTAAGCCAAAGTTCAATATAATATTATAATTGACTCAAAATATTAAATAATAATACGAACTTATTTGTCAGATTTGTCGTTCCAAAACCACTGAAAAATGACCTATTACATAAAAAGATTGATCTGAGTCGAGACCTTCCGGATGCTGAGTCTATACCCTAACTTGGTGGGTTGTCTATAAAGATGGAAATTAAGGGTGGTGAGCATACAAAATAGTAGATATCAGAACCATTGCAAGCATATAGCTGTAACGGTCGGTTTGTGCAAGTGTACACAGTTGCTCAAGTAATAAGTAAGTATTAAGAGTTATTGTCCCCACAGGGATTGTAGTGCAACGTCAATTAATTATAAAATTATATTAACAATTTGGTGAATAAAAACTTAATTTGATTGGTAGTGATGATTAAAAAGAATTATAATAACTAGATGCAATGATCCCTGATACAAATTATCCTAAGTATGCAACTATATGAATGAAATAGATTTTAGCCAATTTAACACGATATGCAAAAATTCTAACATAAATAAACTAGGATAATTACTTTAATTAAACTTAATTTATTTTCAACATGCTTAATAATATTCGGAAAAACATTCCATGGCAACTCGACCTTTCATGAGTTTGAAAACCATTTTAGGATTTCTTAGACAGGGACAGATTAAGGTATGAAACAATTTAATCACACAAATCTAAAAACTATGCAGATAACAGAGCTGTACTAGGGATGTTATGCAACCTACAATTTAATCGGTTTAGTGATCTAAATTGAGCATGCACATTTCAATTATGCGTCCATCAGCCGTCATCTGGTTAGGACCACTCAGCTAATTCAAGTGCATTTCAATCACGTATGAACAAAATACAGACTTGATTTTAATTGAAAACATGATCTATTGAGGCACAAAACATTTTAAGCATGAATCAGATAAATATTATTTAATTAAAATAATCATCCTAGCTTAAATAAAATTAAGCTTTTATTGTTGAAAACAAGAACAAAGAACTCATAGCAAACATTCAAATTAAATTTAAGAAAAGAAAGATTAAACTCTATTTAGACAGTTGTCAACCAAGACTCTAAATGGTGAGAACTCCTTCCACTCTTGCTTGCTCCTTTCCTGATGGCTCTCCGAGGTGGCCAACCAAGGTTTCTTGATAGGCTAAATAGTTAAAACCTCTTAGGGAATAATGGTGGATGGCGTGGGGAGAAGAGAGAATTGAGAGAAAATGATAGAAGAGAAGAGAATGGATGAATGAGGGATGATTTGAGAAGTGGGGTGAAAGGTCTTATTTATAGGTGAGGTTGGGGTGTGAGTTTACTAAAAATGGAAGTGTTCATCCACTTCAAATCCTTCCAAGTGTGGCCGGCCATACATGTAGGTAAGTTGGCTGATTTTTAGCTGATTCATGTGCCACATCACGCAGGAGCAAGACTCAGTCTCCAGTGAATCTTTAGGTAAATCTCCGATTTCTTTAAATCTTCAGGGACTTCATGCAATTAACCCAAATGTTGACTTATTAACCTCTATGTGCGGCCAAAATTAGGGGCTAATTTAGTCCAATTGGGACATCATTGCAATTGAATTAAAGCTCTCCCACCTGTCTGAAAATAAAAGAAAACTTAGGGGACCAAACAATGCAAATTAACCACTTTAATTAATTATTTCTACTTAATTAATTAAGTCCAATTTTATTGATGAAACATTTAGAAATAATTTATTAAATATAACTTTATATTTTATTATAAAATTAAATCATGCATGGCCCATTTTATAACTTAAAAATATAATATGCTCAAATTAATATAAAATAGCCATTTTATGCATAAAAACCATATAGTAAAACATAAAATTACATTTTAATAATTTCCATATCCTAATTTCAAATTTCCACATATTTCATTAATTTAATAAACAATTACTAAGTTTTAGTAATAAATTTAAGCAAAAAGGTGATGAATTATATAGGAAAAATCCTATATATTTTCTCGTTTACAATAGCAAAGCAGAATTCAACAGTTCATTTGAGCATGCTTACGAATGTCAATGCAATGCAAAACAAAAATGAGGGAAAAGTCCCTACCCATACTTCGCTACAGTCCATAGAAAGCGTTACGAAGAACTCATCCATCTGATAGCACCGAAGTTTGTGGATGAACCACAAGTATTTTTAGTTCAAAACTTTGTAGACAAGCTGCCAGTAGGTTGTAGATGAACCACCAGTGTTGCAGATTATTAAGCTATCGGTACTTCCTCCTTTCAATGATCCCACCCCATGCAACGCAATATGACATGATAGCAACAATACAATATAGAAACAGTAGACATGTTTAACATGCATTCAGTTCAACAGTAGCAAAAGACATGCTTAACATATCCTCAGTTCAATAATAACAGTAGGTTTGTTGGAAATTCAAGTTTAGAAAACACAGTGGAAAATAAATTTAGAGAAAAACCAGATTTAAAAAAAAAATCCAAAACAAGAACTTGGTTTTAATATCTAAAGTAGTAAACACTTAATCAAAATTGTACCTTTTAGTTTCGTCTAAGATAAATTCTTCGAACAAATAGTCTTCTCCACTATCCTCAAGCTCATGTCTGCCTGAGTGTGAGCTCATTTTGAATAAAAAAATTCACAAAAATTACCAGTGGGATAATGTCATAATTTCTCTAAAATTTTGGACCAAGTTGTAAATAAGAAAAATATCTCTAGAAATTTTTCGAAATAATCTCTTTAGAGAATTTTCTCTCTACAACTTTCTATTTTTCAAGTGCGTGAAATAGTGACCCAAGGCTCTCTTTATATAGGGAGAGTTTAGAAAGCTCAATTATAATTAAACTTAATAACTTTAATATTAAATTAATATAATATTTATCAAGAAAAATATTAGATTAAATTTAATATTAAATCTTATTAAATTAACAGAAAATTTATCTACAAGATAAACATTAAATTAAATTTAAATATAATATTAAATCTATTAATATAATATTATTTTTTGAATATTTAATCTGAAATCAAATTCCCTAGTAGAGTCCCAATAGGACTGTAATTCTTCCATTGCTCAACCACTAAAGACCCACCGTCGTCGACCATTTTTCGACCATTGGAATGCCACCGTCACACCTGAGTTGGTTTAGTTTTTATCAGATTGATCCGGGCAAATAATGGTTCATCGATCCGGTCTAGCCACCGATTGCACCATCGGCCTAGTTTCACATACCAAGCTTGATTCGACTCGTTTTTGGGTCATGGTCTCAGTTTTGTGCTCCCGAGCCCAATTACAATCCCAGGTTCAATTTTCAAGTTCAATTACGCATTGAGACAATTTTCCGACTTGAAAATTAATTCCAAAAATATCATATTAATTTTAATTAATTTGATTAATTTAATTTTACTTGAACAAAATTAATTTTCCCAAAAACTACTTGGATTAAATTCTTTAGTTGAACAATTCTTACAACCGCACAATTTAATTCCACATCAAACAAATCGACAAAATTAAATTATTTCCAAAATCGTAGAATTTTTTCTAGATTCAAATACAGACCGATCGAGTTTTTATTGAGCTAGCGGAGGGACTAATCAGACATACAATTTGGCTCTAGTAATTGCAATTATGTTTAGAAACATCATTTTAATAATTAGCAATTACTTAATCATGGAGTTAGTCCACAAGAAGTACCTTGATTGAAAATGTAACACCCCAAACCCAGCCTAGAAGTTAGCCCAGATCTGGCGTGTCACATTGAAGTATTTTTTGAAAACCTTGTTTCCATTGAAAACCCTTCTTATTAAACTTGTTGCCATTTAAAACTTGTGTAAAATCTCAAATTTCGTATGCATATTTTTAAAACGTGGTTTATTAAAAGACGTTCTCTTATAAAATGTTCTTACCTTTAAAACCTTAATTGTTACAGAAGCCTAATTTAAAACAGTTGTGAAAATGTGATAATTTCAAAAATAGTTGTTGTTTTGGAAAAACTGTGTCCGACTTCTAGCAATTATAAAACAATAAATAAAATCCCAAATGTAAAAACTAGAAAGTTTAAAAGGCCTTATTACAACCCAAACCAGAATAAAGTACTCAAAAGTAAATCAAGACAGAGCATAAGCAATGTGTGCCCTTCTCCGAGTCCCTCGCAGCACCGATCCTCCTAAAGCTAGGGATTACCTGCACAGTTATTAAACGGGGTGAGTTTTATGAAAACTCAATGTGTAATCCCCTACTATATAAAACGAACAGTTAGTCATACAAAAGAATTAAAAGTCTGGGCCTAGCCCTACTACAGTTCCAGTATCAATTGGGCCTTAGCCCACTATAACAGACAGTACCAGATGGGCCTTAGCCCATTACAAAATTAGAAACATTATCAGAATTAGAATCAAAATCAGAATTAGAATCAGGTGGGCCTAAGCCCAAAACAAAATCAGTAACAGTATAATACAGATATGCAGAACAGACTGGGCCGAAGCCCTATACAGAACAGATTAGTCTGGGCTTTAGCCCTATACAAAACAGTATGGGCCAAGCCCATAGTAGGATTAGAACAATATGCGAATGCAATCCCAAGCCAGTCCAGCCATCACACCACCCGTACCAACCCAACACACCATGTGGGGAATAACTCGACCCACCCAGCCCTACACACTAATGACGCAACCATGCTACTAATAACAGATAACGTGGCGAAGCCACCAGAATTAGAATACGTGGCAAAGCCAATAGCACAGAACTTCCTCCAAATCGATGTCCCAACCCATTATGCCGTGTATGCTATGCTCAATCATCACACATGTATACAAAATGGCCATGTTCAGTATCAATCATTTAAACACATATTAAAACATATCAATCACCCAACCACAGTCACATTAGTCAAATCATTGTCATATGAACATAGTCAAATCCGTCAAACACACAGTCCAAGTCAATGACTTGCCCACAAGGGCAAAATAGTCATTTAACACCCTAGGGGCAAAATGGTAATTTTACCTCACAGGGGTATCTCGGTAATCCTACCCTACAGGGGTATTTCGATAATTCCACCCTACAGGGGTATTTCAATAATTCTACCCTACAAGGGTATTTCGATAATTCTAGCCTACAAGGGTATTTCGATAATTTTGCAACCCAAGGGTATTTTTGTAATTTCAAAAACCAAGGGTATTTCGGTAATTTTGCAACCTAAGGGTATTTCGATAACTTCACAAACTAGGGTTATTTTGGTAATTTTGAAATATGAGGTATTTTCATAATTTGTAAACTAGGGTATTTCTGTAATTTTGTAAACTGAGGGTAAAATGATAGTTGTACAATTAAGGGGTAAAATGATAATTTTACAAATCAGGGGTAAACGATAACTTTACAAATCAGGGGTAAAATGGTAACCTTACAAATCAGACGTAAAATGGTAATTTACAAATTAGGGGTAAAATGGTAACTTTACAAATTAGGGGTAAAACGGTAATTTTATAAATCAGGGGTAAAATAGTAGTTTTACAAATCGGGGGTATTTTTATAATTTTACAAATCGAGGGTAATTCGATAATTTTACAAATCGAGGGTATTACAGTAATTCTATCCTATAAGGGTATTTCGATAATTTTATCAATCCCTCAGAAAGTCTACAGTGGCCTCGAGCGACTTAAGTATTCTAGACAGAGATAATGTTGTGAATGGGCCTAAGACCCATTCTCGGCCCAGGTGGGCCCATACGCTCGTGTAGCCCTTTAGCCCAAAACTAGCCACAGATATGAGATTCACCTAGTCTAGTCCAATATTTTACTACATAATCATACAAGTTGCCTGATTGGGCCTAGGAGCCTATTGGGCCTACATGGACCATTTCGACATTCTGGCATTTGCCGTTCTACGGCTAAAGTAGGGTGAAATACACACCTGATAGGTATCTGAAGTTAATCCGCGCTCTGAAAGCTGTTATGCCTAGAAGCCAACAATAATCGCACCCTTGAGTCCCTAGGGGGTGTATCGATCAACTACGGCTAGCACCACCATGACCCAACGGCATACAGGTCAATAAATGATCCCACGCCTAAATGTGAAAGGGATAAGCCAAGAAAGGTATGCTTACTCTCCTCATGGTTTGCTCTATTTAAAGTCAGCTTCTCGCCTATTCTCATGTTAGCTTCCCAATGTGGGATTCTCTATCAATCATCCAAAACCAACTTATTAGAAAAATATCCAACCCTTGCGTGTAAAGGGATTCAAACCAAAGTCCCTCGATAGCCCTGTCAAGCCACCACCACTCGGACACAAGCTCCTTTGTTTCATAAGCCCAACACATTTAACTTTAAAGCCCACCTACTCGCTTCCAGATTTATTTAAAAGAAAAACCACAATAAATTGTAGGAGCCAAGACTTGAACCTTAGACCCCTTGCTTCCCTTATGGCATCACTTCCTTGCCAATAGACCACATCTCCTTTTGTGTCATGCTTTCACCAAAAATATTCTTAAAGTCTACCCAGTGATGTCAAGGCCCTCATAAGAGAAAAACATAAATTTTTGCTAAGGTCCAGGTTTGAACCCAAGACTTCTCCAACACTCCCAAACACTCCCAAACCTTTTAACCAACATACCAACATGCCATTCAGTGTACATGGGCCCAAGGCCCATTACGTAACCCAAGTGGGGCCCATGTTCTCATATGGCCCGCTAAGCTAGATTTGCCCATAGCCATATGTACGACACAGCCGACCCACTAATTCCTGCAAGTCCAAAGACAACTACCCATGTGGGGCCCACAAGCCCATTGGGCCCACGTGGCCCACTCTTCTAGGCTCAATTTCGAGGCGTTACAGAAAACTACTTATTGTATACTCTTTACAAAAACAATTCATCCAACTATTTTGTCCAATGACCTTGTCATGTGTGTGTTATTGTCATATGATATCATTGATTCCTTTAAGTAAAATCCATTCAATCAATACCGTCTTATTTTATCTTATTGTCACCACTGATTAATATGATCGTTCTTAATAAATGATTGTGATAAATTGCTTGCTCGAGAATAAGCAACTCGTGGTCACATTCCATATTTATCAATCCACACAATGCCAGTGAGAGGATAACATTAACTCTTTAATTGAGCTATGAATTTCACTATTGCTAGTAAAGCCATGTCATACACAAGCCATGTACTCAATATACCGGCTATCAGCTCTATTATCATTAGAGCATAATCCTCCATTTATATCAAAGCACATGAGTTACATATGCATGGTCAATGACTAACCCAGGATTTAGGTAAATCACACCATGAACGTCACAAATGAATTAATTCACAAACAAATTCAAAATTAATTCATCTTGGGTCCAATCCAATGTATCATTCTGCCAATGAATACATCTATGTCTCTACCCATGGAGTCAACTACTCCGATAGCCTAGACTAGTCATCTCCTCAATTGGGATTGTAGACGACATAATAATCCTTCTTAATATTTGAAACAAATGCTCACTTTGATTCTTTTACGGGATTATAGACTCGTTTTGATTATATACTAAAATAAGTAGTCTTTCTCATAATGTAAATGTTCTTACAATGCCACTTATCAACAATTTGAACTTAGACAATCAATGAGCTAATATTTGTTTGTCACAATTTTGCTATGCATACAAAATATGAAAGACAGAAATACAAAAGACATAATAGTGAAAAGTGAAATAACTTTATTTATTTATTCACTGTTTAAATAAATAGAAAACAATTACATGTTTACTACAATACGGGCACATATCCTCAACGTGTTTGTTAAAACTCTTAGTTACAAGAGTCTTAGTAAATAGATCTGCAAGTTTATCTTTAGAAGTTACTCTAACCACATCTACAATTCCTTCGGCTATTACCTCTCGTATCAAGTGATGCTTTCGGTCAATGTGTTTCATCCTCTTGTGACTTCTCATTTCCTTGGTATTAACTATTGCAACATTGTTATCACAATACATTGTTATAGCATTTTCCATATCAGGAATGACTTAAAAATCTATTAAGAAATTTCGAAGCCATATTGCTTCTTTTATTGGCCCAGAAGTAGCAACATACTCAACCTCCATAGTAGAGTCAGTAGTGCAGCTTTTTTTTTTACACTTCTCCATACTATGGCTCCATAGCCTAGGACGAATACATTTCTCAAAGTCAATTTCCTTGAATTTTTATAGGTTTGGAAGTTTGAGTCTATATATCCAATAAGAGTAAGGTTCTGTAACAACTCGAAATTGGGCCTAGCCAGAATGGTAATTTTGAAATCACTTCTTGAGGTTTAAAAAAATTATTTTAGCATTATTTTATGTGTTATAATATTTTTATAAGTGTACATGAAAATTTTGGCGAATTAATTTACGCGATTGAAGGCTTAATCGCGGAAAAGGATTAAATAGCATAAAGGGAAAAAGTAGCAAATAATTAGTAAATTGAGTTAATTAGATAGAGAATAAAAATTGGAGGGTTTTATTTGGCAAATAAGCCCATTAGGTAATTATGGCCGGCCAAGGTAGCAAAAGGGGTAAGAAAAGTCAAAGTTTGGTGAGACTTTTGTCATAAAATTAATAAAATATTACCTATGTGGCCTAGCCTTCATGTTTCATCATTTTCATCTTCTTCTTGCCAAAAGTTCCAGCAAAACTAAAGGTTTGAAAGCTTCAAAATTTACAGCAATATTTAACCCTCAAAGGTAAGTGATTTTAAGGTCCTTTTTTAAAAATTCTAGTATTGTTGAGACCCTTACATCATAAGCTATCTATTGAGGGGCATATTTAGCATTTTGCTTGAAAATTTAGATATTTTCCATGAATGTCTAAAGGTATTTTGCTGGATTTTTATGAGGGCAAATGAGTCTTAGTTGCTAAATAAACGATTTTTATGGAAAGGTGTTCATGGAAAACACCTAAATGGGACTAAAGTGAAAAGTTGATAAATTGCATGGTAAATGCATGAGATGATGGAAATTTGAAGTGGCCACAAGAGTAAAAAGGGTTTAGAAAGGCATGAGAAGTAAAGAAATTTGATAAAATCAATTTCCAAGCATAAGGGCAAAATGGTCATTTTGCCAAAGTCTAGCAACAAAATGGTCAATTTAACAAATTGTAAATTTAGAAAATGATTTAGTTAATACAATGACTAAATTTGTGAATTTCCATTCATTTTAGATGAAGAAGTACGACACTTGAGCATAGACCAGGGAAGGCCAAACAAACGAAGTGAATCGAGACTTGCCACAATTTGTATACCGAGGTAAGTGGGGTGTAAATATTACAATCTACCTATTGCATATCATTTATGTATTTATATTACATAAGACATTGATTGTATCTATGAAACGAGGATGAAATGTCATAATGGTAATTTCCCGGTGGAACTGTTGGGATAGATTAGATAAATTAGGCTAAGAGACTGGGGGCGATGAGTTTAATGCCATTCTAAGCCTATGTTGAGGACATGGCATTGGCGATGAGTTTAATTACATTGTAAGCCCATGTCAAGGACATGGCATTGGTGATAAGTTTAATGCCATTGTAAGCCCATGTCGAGGACATGGCATTAGCGATATTGTTAGACCATGTCGAGGACATGGCACTAGCGATGAGATGAGAGCCAGTGTAAGACTATGTTGAGGACATGGCAACGACGCTTAACCCACATTTGAGGCCATCGAGTATCCCCTTCTATTCCACTGAGTTCTATGGGAAAAGATTTTATAACTAAATATTATGTAAAAGAACTAACGATCTTGTTGTGAGTGGTACAAGAACCTATGTATATATATCATGTATAAGATACGAGCTCGATTATACATTGCATGACTAGTAAGGAAAATATGATGAGTAAGTTATGTTCATAGTCATTCATGTTGTGTAAGGATTTTAAGAATGTTAATTTATGATACTCAGTTGTTAATATTTGCATTCTACTTACTAAGCTTTATACTTATCCCCTCTCCTTCCCATTTTTCCTTACAGTGCCGTCTAAGTAATTCGAGGGTCCAAGAAATGTCAGAGGCATCGTTCACACTATCAATTGAAGCACTTGGTATAGGTTTATTTTGTGTTTTGGATAATGGCATGTATAGGTCTTTTTTGTCATGTTGGCATATGATACTCTAGTCAGCCAATTGTGTTGGCCATTTATTTCATAAAGCTCCTTTTGTAAATGGCCATTGGAATTGGCCAAAAGGATTGTTGTAGTTTCCTTTAATGAAATGAGAATGAGTTCATAGAAATTGTAAATGGTTGTTTAGATTATTTATGCATGCACATTATGTGAGATGTAGTTAGATTGGTATAGGTGACTAAGTTAGGAATGCCAATTTATGGCAATTGGTTGAGTATGAAAGTCTTGATATGTTGGCCTTGTATTTGGTCTTGTTCTAGGGTGGCAAAGAGGCTTGGCGAATAGCCTATTTTTGTCCACACGGGCATGTGTCACACACGGCCAGCCCACGAGAGTGTGACTAGGCCGTGTATTCCCTGCACCCTGTATGGATAGAATTAAATGCCCATCAGTGTTCCACACTAGCATGAGACACGACCGTGTGTCTCAACCGTGAGAGAGACACGGGCGTGTCCCACAGCCATGTGTTTACTGACGTCAGGAGTAGAATGTCAAGGTTTTTGGACATAGGTCGCGACACGGGCGTGCCATGGCTGTGTGAGGGACACAGGCTTAGCACACAGGCGTATGGCAAGCTATGTGAAAATCCTTTTAGGTTTAATATTGGAAGATAAATTTGTACAGGCAAGGGACACGGGCGTGCCCTTAAATGCTTAGGCCGTGTGAACCACACGGGCCATAAGCACGGCCATGTCTATAGACCACACGGGCGTGTTGCCCATTTCACACGGGCTTGTGACGTGATTTTAGGGGTTTTTAAAGAAATTTTCTTAAGTATCCGAAATGGTCCCAAAATATTTTGAAGGCCCATAAGAAGGTCCGCAGGACAATGTTTTGAAAAGTTTTAAATTGGGACACATTTCATTAAGTGTATGTGAATGTTTGTATGAGATTTAGTAGGTAACCCCTCATACCCTATTCTGCCGTTGGATTTGGGTAGGGGTATTACATTTAGTGGTATTAGAGCATGGTTTAGTCGATTTTAGGACTAACATAGCGTGAGCACGAGTCTAGCTATACATGCCATTATTATTTAATGATAGTGTGACGACTCCTAACAATTGTAAACTATGTTTTCTTATAGTAATGGATCCCCATCAATCTATGGCGGATGATATGGAAAGTAATGCGCCGGCTCCCGCTGAAGGGACCGTGCTTATAGAAAGTGGGCCCATGTCATGGAGTCAGGGTGGAGAGGCTAGAGAGGTCTACCTCAAAATGATTGACGCCTGGTATACGAAGTATGTTCGTGCGAATCCAAGCACTCCATCTTCCCTGCCTCCTTCAATTTATCATCAAGCCCCCATAGCTCCTGAAGGGGAAGATTTGGCTGAGAGAGAGAAGCCTCTGGTAGATAGAATAAGAAAACATGGAGTTGAGGAGTTTAGAGCAAACAAGGATGATGACCCTGAGAGGGCGGGATTTTGGTTAGAGGATACTGTAAGGGTGTTTGATGAGCTTTCGTGCACACCCAAGGAGTGCATAAAGTCTGTGGTGTCACTCCTGCAAGACTCAACCTACCAATGGTGGAATACTCTTGTGTCTGTAGTATCGAGAGAAGGAGTAACTTAGGAGTTCTTTTAAGAAGACTTCCACAAAAAGTATATTAGTCAAAGGTTCGTTGACCAAAGGAGGAAAGAATTTCTTGAATTGAAGCAAGGCCAAATAACAGTCACGGAGTTCGAGCGTGAGTTTGTGAGGCTTAGCAAGTACGCTCGCGAGTGTGTATCTTCCAAAGCTATCATGTGTAAGTGGTTTGAAGCTGGGTTGAATGAGGACATTCATTTGTTGGTGGGCATCTTGGAGATTTGATAATTTGTAGTGCTCGTCAAGAGGGCGTGCAAGGCTAAAGAGTTAGCTAAAGGGAAGAGGAAGGCTGATATGGAGTCTTGTGACTTGAAGAAGAGACAGATGGGAAAGTCACATCAATCCTCATCCAAGAGATCGAAAGAGTTTACTACTCGATCAGTTGCTTCGGTAGGATTTTCAAGTAGAAGCAAGAGTAAGCAACAGATGGCGTCCAAAGCTCAGACCACTTCAGTTGCGAGTGTTGGTAGCACCAGACCTAATAGACCGAAGTGTTCGCAATGCGATAGACGACACTTCGATGAATGTCGAGGAGATGAACAGGGATGTTATAAGTGTGGGTCATTAGAGCATTTCATCCGAAATTGTCCTAAGTGGGATGAAAAAGACAAGAAACAAGAGATGCGAGCGAGTAATGCACTGATGAGGGGCAGACCACAAAAGTACCCGGGTAGTGGAGCTGGTAGTAGATGTGCTCCCAAAGATTTAGCCATGAGGCCCAAGGTTTGAGCGCTGGCAAGGACTTACACCATTCGCGCTCGCGAGGAAGCCTCATCTCCAGATGTGATTACAGGTACCTTTTCTATCCATGATATGTCTGTTCTTGCTTTAGTCGATCCGGGATCTACACATTCTTATATTTGTATGAAGTTGGTATCTAGTACTAATGTGTTAGTTGAGTCTACTGAATTCGTAATAAATGTGTCCAATCTGTTAGGCAAATATGTCTTAATGGACAAGATATGTAGAGATTGTCCCTTGATGATTAGAGGTCATTTCTTTTTGGCTAATCTCACGATATTACCGTTTGATGAGTTCGATGTAATCCTTGGTATGGATTGGTTGTCTGCTCATAATGTAATAGTGAATTGTGGGAGGAAATTTATTGAATTGAGCTGTGAGAATGGAGATAACCTTTGAATCGAATCAGAAGAACCGAATAGCTTGCCGATAGTAGTTTCGTCTTTGATTACAGAAAAAGATTTGAGGAAGGGATGCAAAGCTTATTCCACTTTTGTGTTGAACACTCAAGCGTCTGAAATGAAGATTGAGTCGGTACTTGTGGTTTGTGAGTACCCGGATGTGTTTCCAGAAGAGTTACCAGGATTGCCTCTAATAAGGGAAGTGGAGTTTGGCTTCGAGTTGGTCCCTAGGACAGCGTCTATTTCGATTGCTCCGTATAGGATGGCACCGATAGAGTTGAAGGAGTTGAAGGTACAACTATAAGGATTAATGGATAAGGGGTTCGCGAGACTGAGTTATTCCCCATAGGGTGCTCTAGTACTCTTTGTAAAGAAGAAAGATGGATCGTTCAGGTTGTGTATCGATTACAGACAACTTAACAAAGTAACTATGAAGAACAAGTATCCTTTGCCTAGGATCGATGATTTATTCGATCAACTCAAGGGAGCCACAGTATTTTTTAAGATAGATCTGAGGTCAGGGTATTATCAGTTGAGGGTGAAGGAGCAAGACGTACCAAAGACTGCGTTTCGAACGAGGTATGGCCATTACGAGTTTTTGGTCATGCCATTTGGTTTGAAAAACGCCCTAGCAGTATTCATGAATCTAATGAACCGTATATTTTGGCCATACCTAGATAAATTTGTAGTAGTTTTTATCGATGACAACTGATTTACTCTTGAGACGAGAATGAGCATGCTGAGCACCTAAGGATGGTTTTGCAAACCTTGAGAGAGAAGTAATTATATGCTAAGTTTAACAAAAGTGATTTTTGGCTTCGAGAAGTAGGCTTCTTGGGACACATTGTCTTGGGTGAACGGATCAGAGTTGACCCGAGTAAGATTTTAGCTATTGTTGAGTGGAAGCCACTGAGGAACGTGTTTGAGATTAGGAGTTTCTTGGGCTTAATGGGATAATACAGGCACTTTGTTAATAGATTTTCTATGATTGTGACTCCAATGACGAGGTTGTTGTAGAAAGATGTCAAATTCGAGTGCATAGAAAAATGTCAACAAAGTTTTGAGAAATTAAAGACCTTGTTCACTGAAGCCTGGGTTTTGGTGCAACCTGAACCAGAAAAAGAGTTTGTGGTGTACAGCGACGCCTCCCTAAATGGACTAGGGTGCGTACTTATGCAAGAAGGCAAGGTAATTACTACACCTCGAGACCATTGAAGCCACATGAGAAGAACTACCCTACTCACAACTTGGAGTTGGCTGCCATCGTTTTTGTGTTGAAAATCTTGAGACATCATTTATATGGCGAGAAGTGCCGAGTTTTCACAGACCACAAAAGTTTAAAGTATCTGATGACGCAAAAAGAGTTAAATTTAAGGCAACGAAGATGGCTAGAGTTAATGTAATAGCCCATTTTTGACCCTAATCTGAACGAGTGTTTTCGGGACCACTTGACCGAGTCAAATTATTATTTTTATTTCTTTGATATGTTTTACAACATGATAGTTATATGCAGTGAAAGTTTTGTATATAAATTTTATCGTTTGATTAGCTAATTCGATAAAAAGGATTAAATTGCATAAAGCGATAAATAGGAGTTCTATTTCATAAATGACTTATTTGATCATGACTTTTAAAATGGGAGTCCCTAAATGGTTATTTTACCATTTTTATAATCAGTGGACATTCATGTCCATATTTTATATGGTTTTTAAATGTTTTAACAAAGGGTAAAGTTGTCATTTAGTGGCAATATATGTTTTAATTAAAAACAAACAAAAGTTGGCTTTATTTTTTTCTTCTTCTCCACCGAATTCTCAAGCAAAAACAAGGGTTTTAAAGCTTTTAAACATTCGGCCATTGTTAAGCTTGATTGAGGTATATACTTTGCTTGGTTTTTGATAATTTTTTACGTTTTTGAGATCGTTGCTTTGTATATTAGCCAACCCGTACCTCAATTTCTGAATTTGAGTATGTTTTTAAAAGATGCCATTGTTGAATCCATATTGTTTTGATGGATTTTGATGAATTATTGAATGTTAGTTGGAAATATATAAGTTGTATAAAATGACTTTTGATGAAAATGAGTTTTGAGGATTAAATAAAAAAGAAATTGAAATTGTGTTGTTAGAAATATGATTAGATGAATTATAGATGCTTATGTGATTTTTATGAACGTTCGGCTAGGCTAATTTGGAGGATTTATTGTGTAATTTGCTATTTTGTGTTAAAAAGGGCTAAATTGCAAAATGTTGAAAGGATAGGGGCTAATTGGTAAATATGCCAAAATACATGTCTTTGGATTAAATTGAATGTATTGGTGATTAAATAGCTAAATTTGTATTAATATAGATAAAGACAATCAAATCCCGGAACTTGATCAGGGAAAACGAAAGGTAGACGAGTAGAGATCGGGAAGTCGAGGTAAGTTCGTATAATTAGAAATGAATTTTAAATGCTTAAAATTGTGGTTAAATTGTCATGTGAATGTACGATAATTGATAGAAATGAAATTTGCCTATTGATTATACGTACATGAGTTGACATGGAAATGCTAAAGATTATAAATCCAGAATGGTTACCGAGCCCCGTTAGAATCGTAGAAGTCGTAGGATACAAGTGACATGTCACTAGGGCTACAGGGTGGTTTGAGCTCCTACATTTGTTGCAGACTCACCACAAGCTCATGAGCTACACGTTCATCCTTTGGGATTACATGTTTAGTCTTCGGACTTACCGTTCAACCTACGGGCTTACCGTTCATCCTTTGGGATCACATGTTTAGCCTTCGGGCTTACCGTTACAGGCTGGAAATAGCATACATGATGCATTGGCAGATAATAGGTTATATGTATATACATTGTGTGTTTATCACCCGAGTATCCCTCGATGTTCTTAAGGGTTCAATGGGCAAATTACCGATACATGTTACATGAGAAACAAGGAAGTAAATGAAATGTTGTGTTATATGAATTACAAGGTTTCTATGTGCTATATGGTATGAGTTACATGTTAAAAGCAATGGAATTATGTTTGTAATGTATAAATGTTTCTCTTGTATATGAATGACCTATGAGATTATATGGACTAACATGTGAATGCTTGTGAAATAGGCAACATGAGCATATGAATTGAATTGGATTTGTATATATGTGTTTACCTTATTGATTCGGTAAGTTTAATTCTATGTTATAGGAGCTTACTAAGCTTTTAAAGCTTACTCCATTTACTTTTCCCTTGTTTTATAGATTCGGAAACTACCTTGATTTTTAGACGAGTCGAAGACTTGCTATCACACCATCCATCAAGCTTTTGGTACTTTTGAATCTTTGTAAATGAAAATGGTCATGGCATGTATAGGTTAATTATTAAGTGAAGGTATATGGATATTTTGATGATGAAGGTGTTATGCTTTGGTACCTATTCAAGCTATGAGATGTGGCTTATTTTGTATGTGTTAAAATCATTTTGAATGTCTTATATGATATGTTCTATATGGCAATGTGGTTGATGAATGATTTGGGAAGAAATGATGTATATTGGGTACATGACTAGGGGGTGATTAATGTTTGCAAATTGTATTTGAAATGCTTGTTTTGGTTGCTAAATGGTGTATGAAAAGTTGTGGTTACTTTGATGCTTGTAGGAATGACCCATTTGGGTGGCAAATTGGCTTAAACCACCTACATTGTGCCACACGGTCTGAGCACACGGGCGTGTGACTCAGCCGTGTAACCCCTGCACCTAATAGATTTTAGGTAGTCTTGCACACAGCCTAGACACACGGGCGTGCCTGGTAGCCGTGTGGCAGTTGACAGTGTTGGCCACGGCCTAGACACACGGGCGTGTCTGGTGACCGTGTGAGGTTAGTCAGTTTCAACCACTGGCTGAGTGTTTTGGGCGTGTCGAGTGGGCACAACCGTGTGTGTGTACACGGGCTAGGGGCACTGCCGTGTGTCCTTAACGTGAGAAGTTTCTAAATGTTTCCCCTATCTTTCACATGTTTGCAAATTGATCCTAAATGAATGTATGTATCCTTACATAAGTTTTAAAGCATGATTGGAGAATAATTATAGAACTATGCTATTGTTATTAAAGTTCAAAATTTTTCTGTTCTGATCTGTGTTACAAGTCCGGTAATGCCCCTTACTTATTCAGGCCACGTTACGGGATAGTGGTGTTACATTTTTTGTTGGTATCAGAGCTACAGTTTTGTCGATTCTAGGACTACGGTAGTGGTACGAGTCTAGCTATACATGCCATTTATGTAATGCGATAGTGTGATATCTCCTGACATCCTCTGAAATCTGTTTTATATAGTAATGGATCCGATTCGAGCAATAGCCGACGATGTTGAATGTATTACGCCAGCACCTGCTTAAGGGGCTGTGCCTTCTGAATCGAACCCTGTTACGAGTAATCAGGAAGAAGCTAAGCAAGCTTTCTTCCAAATGATGTCTGAATGGTTTAGCAAGTTTGTGCGAGCAAACCTGGCTGCTCCACAACCTTTACCCCCTCCTGTCCCACAACCTAACCCTGAAAAAGTACGAGCTACGAATCCTCTGAGATTGAATAGACCTCCTGTTGACAAGATACACAAATATGTGGCCGAAGAATTCAGAGCTTCAGTGAATGATGATGCTGAGAGGGCCAAGTTTTGGCTTGAGAATACGATTAGAGTTTTTAATGAATTAGGTTGCACACCTGATGAATGCTTGAGATGTGCTATTTCTTTACTATAGGATTCTGCATACCAATGGTGGAATACTTTAACATTGGTTGTACCACGAGAATGAGTTAACTGGGACTTTTTCCAGACAGAATTCAGAAAGAGAATTGCGAGTAAATCGCACCAGTCTAGATCTAAGAATTCAAAAGACTTTCATCCTTGTTCTATTGCTTCTACGGGCATAACTATTAGAGAAAGAAATGTTGAATCTTCTCATTCGAGACCTCAGGCAACCTCTGTGGCTAGTGCTGATAGTGTGAGAACTCCCAAGCCTGATTGCAAGTATTGTAATCGGAAGCATTTTGGTGAATGCCAATTGAAAAGCAGAGCTTGTTTCAGATGTGGATCACTGGATTACTCTTTGCGAGATTGCCCTGAAAGATCAATAGCTAGCAAAGAGTAGTCAACAAAGACAAATAATACTGTGACCCGAGGTAGACCGCCCCAGAATATAGGGAATAGGAGTGGATCCCGCAATACTTCCCGAGATATTAATGTGAGATCTGAGTCACGCACTCCCGTTAGAGCATATGCAATACGTGCACGAGAGGAAGCTTCATCGCCTGATGTTATTACTGGTACTTTTTCTCTTCATAACACTGATATAGTTGCGTTGATAGATCCTGGATCAACTCATTCATATATATGTATGGAACTAGTGTTTAAAAAGAGTCTACATGTTGAGTCTACCGAATTTGTAGTTAAAGTATCGAATCAATTAGGCAGGTCTGTGTTAGTTGATAAAATATGTAAGAATTGTCCATTGATGACTTGGGGATATTGTTTTCCGGCTGATTTGATGCTCCTCCCATTTAATGAGTTTGATGTGATACTGGGTATGGATTGTTTAAATGTACATGAGGCAGTTGTGAATTGCAGATGAAAGAGTATAAAGTTGAAATGTCAGAATGGTGAAATTCTTCAGATCGAGTCAAATGATTTGAATGAATTACCGATAATTATATCTACGATACGAGCCCAAAAATATGTAAGAAAGGGTTGTGATGCTTATTTAGCGTATGTGTTGGATACTAAAGTGCCAGAATCAAAAGTGGAATCTGTACCAGTTGTTTGTGAGTTCCTAGATGTCTTTCCAGAAGAATCACCGAATTTACCATCGATCAGAGAAGTTGAATTTGGTATTGAGTTACTACCGGGTACCATACCAATATCGATAGCTCCGTACAGAATGGCACCGACTAAATTGAAAGAGTTGAAAGCACAGTTACAAGAATTAACAGATAGAGGTTTCGCGAGACCGAGTTTTTCACCTTGGGGTGCTCCTGTATTGTTTGTGAAAAAGAAAGATGGGTCAATGAGAATGTGTATTGATTATCGGCAGTTGAATAAAGTAACTGTGAAGAATAAATATCCTCTTCCGTGAATTGATGATTTGTTTGATCAGTTAAAAGGAGCTACTATATTTTCGAAGATTGATTTGAGATCGGGTTATTACGAATTACGAGTCAAAGAGTCAGAAGACTCTTTCAGAACACGGTACGGTCATTATGAATTTTTAGTTATGCCTTTTGGGTTAACTAACGCTCCTGCAGTGTTTATGGATTTGACGAACCATATTTTCAGACTGTATCTAGACAGATTTGTAGTTGTATTTATTGACGACATTCTGATCTATTCATGTGATGAAATAGAGCATGCTGAACATCTGAGAATCGTGTTACAGACTTTGAGAGATAAATGGTTATTCGCTAAATTCAGCAAATGTGAATTCTAGCTCCGGGAAGTCAGATTTCTAGGTCACATTGTTTCTGTAGAAGGTATCAGAGTTGATCCGAGCAAAATATCTGCTATTATAGACTAGAAACCACCGAGGAATGTCTCTGAAATTAGAAGTTTTCTAGGATTAGCGGGATATTACTGAAGATTTGTAAAAGGATTTTCGATGATTGCAGTACCGTTAACTCGAATGCTACAAAAAGATGTGAAATTTGAGTGGATAGATAAATGTCAGCAAAGCTTCGAACAGTTGAAAACCTTGTTAACTGAAGCACTGGTTTTAGTTCAACCTTAATCGGGTAAAGAATTCATGATTTATAGTGATGCGTCGATAACCAGACTGGGTTATGTATTGATGCAAAATGGGAAAGTTATATCATATGCCTCCCGACAGTTAAAACCACACGAAAAGAATTACCTGACACATGATCTTGAATTAGCTGCTGTAGTTTTTGCTTTAAAGATTTGGCGACATATGGCGAGAAATGTCGAATCTTTACGGATCATAAGAGTTTGAAATACTTGATGTCACAAAAAGATTTGAATATGCGACAATGGAGATGGCTCGAGTTATTAAAAGATTACGAGTTTGTGATTGATTATCATCCAGGAAAAGCTAATGTTGTAGCTGATGCATTGAGTCAGAAATCTCTGTTTGCTTTACGGGCTTTGAATACTCAATTGAAGCTTTGTGATAATGGATCTATTATAGTCGAGCTACAGGCTAAACCGATGATTCTACAACAAATCTGTGAAACTAAGAAGAATGATCCTGAATTACAAGCTAAGCGACTCCACTATGAGTTAAATTCTGATTCTGAATTCGCTATTGGGACTGAGGATTGTTTAATGTTCCGAAATAGAATTTGCATACCGAAAAATAGAGAACTTATCCAGAAAGTTCTGCATGTAGCACATAATAGTCATTTTTCAGTTCATCCGAGTAGCACTAAAATGTATAATGATTTGAGACAATTATACTAGTGGTCAGGAATGAAATGGGATATCTCTGAATCTGTATCTAAATGCCTGATCTGTCAGCAAGTTAAGGCCGAACATTAAGTACCGTCGGGTTTACTGCAGCCTATTCTGATTCCCGAATGGAAATGGGACAGAGTTACAATGGATTTTGTATCAGGGTTACCACTGACTCCGAAAAAGAAAAATGCAATCTAGGTTATCGTTGATAGATTGACCAAATCTGCTCATTTTATACCAGTCGTACAAACTATTCTTTAGATAAATTAGCTGAATTGTATTTATCAGAGATTGTGGGGTTACATAGTGTACCGCTGTCTATTATTTCCGATCGAGATCCGAGATTTACTTCTAGATTCTAGAAGAAATTTCAAGAAGCTTTGGGAACAAAATTGAATTTCAGTCCAACATTTCATCCCCAGACCGATGGTTAGTCTGAAAAAGTTATACAGATTTTAGAAGATATATTGCGATACTGTATTCTTGAATTTTAAAGTAGCTGGGAGAAATATTTACCTCTGATTGAGTTTGCATATAACAACAGTTTCCAGACGAGTTTGAAAATGGCTCCGTACGAAGCACTACACGGTCGTAAATGTCGAACACCGTTATACTAGATTGAATTGAGTGAGAAAAAGTTACACAGGGTTGATTTGATTCGAGAAACCGAAGAAAAAATAAAAGCGATTTGCAACAATTTGAAGGCAGCATCTGACAGACAGAAATCATATGCAGATTTGAAATGGAAAGAAATAGAGTTTCAAGTCAGAGATAAAGTCTTTTTGAAAGTGTCACCGTGGAAGAAAATCTCTCGTTTTGGTCGGAAAGGAAAGTTAAGTCCTCGTTTTTTCGGGCCGTATGAAATTGTGGAAAGAATTGGACCTGTAGCTTATCGACTATCGTTACCGATTGAACTTGAAAAGATTCATAACGCATTTCATGTTTCGATGCTACGTCGATACCGATCTGATCCATCTCATGTCATTTCTCCTACCGATATAGAAATACAGTCTGATCTATCGTATACTGAAGAACCGATCAAAATTCTGGCTCGAGAAATCAAAAAATTGAGAAATAAACATATAGCACTTGTAAAGGTTCTCTGGTGTAAACACGGGATAGAGGAAGCTATGTGGGAAACTGAGGAAGCTATGCGAAAACAATACCCTAACCTGTTTACCGGTAAGATTTTCGAGGACGAAAATCCCTAAAGGGGGAGAGTTATAACAGCCCATTTTAGACCCTAATCGAAACGAGTGGTTTCGGGACCACTTGGCCAAGTCAAATTATTATTTTTATTTCTTTGATAAGTTTTACAGCATGATAATTATATGGAGTGAAAGTTTTGTATAGAAATTTTATCGTTTGATTAGCTAATTCGATAAAAAGGATTAAATTACATAAAGCGATAAATAGGAGTTCTATTTCATAAATGACTTATTTGATCATGGCTTTTAAAATGGGAGTCCCTAAATGGTTATTTTACCATTTTAATTATTAGTGGACATTCATGTCCATATTTTATATGGTTTTAAATGTTTTAACAAAGGGTAAAGTTGTCATTTAGTGTTAATATATGTTTTAATTAAAAACAAACAAAAGTTGGCTTTATTTTTTTCTTCTTCTCTACCGAATTCTCAAGCAAAAACAAGGGTTTTAAAGCCTTTAAACATTCTGCCATTGTTAAGCTTGATTGAGGTACGTACTTTGCTCGGTTTTTGATAATTTTTACGTTTTTTAGATCGCTGCTTCGTATACTAACCGACCCGTACCTCAATTTCTGAATTTGAGTATGTTTTTAAAAGATGCCATTGTTGAATCCATGTTGTTTTGATGGATTTTTATGAATTATTGAATGTTAGTTGGAAATATATAAGTGGTATAAAGTGATTTTTGATGAAAATGAGTTTTGAGGATTAAATAAAAAAGAAATTGAAATTATGTGGTTAGAAATATGATTCGATGAATTATAGATGCTTATGTGATTTTTATGAACATTCGGCTAGGCTGATTGGAGGATTTATTGTGTAATTTGATATTTTGTGTTAAAAAGGGCTAAATTGCAAAGTGTTGAAAGGATAGGGGCTAATTGGTAAATATGCCAAAATACATGTCTTTGGATTAAATTGAATGTATTGGTGATTAAATAGCTAAATTTGTCTTAATATAGATAAAGACGATCAAATCCCAGAACTTGATCGGGGAAAACGAAAGGTAAACGAGTAGAGATCGAGAAGTCGAGGTAAGTTCGTATAATTAGAAATGAATTTTAAATGCCTAAAATTATGGTTAAATTGTCATGTGAATGTACGATAATTGATAGAAATGAAATTTTCCTATTGATTATACGTACATGAGTTGACATGAAAATGCTAAAGATTATAAATCCAAAATGGTTACCGAGCCCCGTTAGAACCGTAGAAGTCATAGGATACAAGTGACATGTCACTAGGGCTACAGGGTGGTTTGAGCTCCTACATTTGTTGCGGACTCACCACAAGCTCATGAGCTACACGTTCATCCTTTGGGATTACATGTTTAGTCTTGGGACTTACCGTTCAGCCTATGGGCTTACCGTTCATCCTTCGGGATCACATGTTCAGCCTTCGGGCTTACCGTTACAGGCTGGAAAGAGCATACATGATGCTGTAACACCCCAAACCCGGTCTGGACGTTATGACCAGATCTGGTGTGTCACATGATCCTAAACTACGCTTATAACCTTTTAACTTGTTGTGACTTAGGTGAGGTTCGAATCACATTAGTGAGTTTGTGAAAAACCAGTTCATTAATCCTTAAAGTTATCCATAGTTAATCTTAAAGCGTTTTGAAAACATTGTTGAGATTTTGAAACCCGCGCAGCCTACGTCTAGTAGATTCGATATAGCAGGATTTAAAACATTAAAGAAAATAAACCCATAAAGAAAATTTAAAAAATCGGCCTTATTACAAATTTAAAACCCAAAAATAACTTAATAATAAAATACTTTAAACAAAATGAAAACCAGTTCTGCAGATGCTGTGGCCACTCCGAATCTCTCGCAACTCCAAGCCCACTATGGTTGAGGGTTACCTGCAGGGATTAATTAAAAAGGAGGGTGAGCTTGACAACTCAGTGTGCAACATTATCTCAACCATAGGCCAAAACAGATCAAGCCTCAGAAACAGAGTTAATTGGGCCTTGGCCCATTACAGGAATCAGGTTAAGCCCAAAGGCCCATAACAGAAACAGATCAGATATAAACATTATGCAAACAAAAACCCAACCCAGATCCATCCTTAACACCCCCGTACCAGCCTTACACCATGTGGGGAGACTACTCGACCCACCCAACCGCTACACGCCACAGATATTTGCAGCGAGGCTGCCAGATATAATTTGCAGTGAGACTGCCAGATAACATTTGCAGCGAGGCTGCCAGATATATTTGCAGCGAGGCTGCCAGATATTGTGACGAGGTCACCAGATATAAATATTGTGGCGAGGCCACCAGATTGCAACGAGGTTGCCAGATATAATGTGACAAAGTCACCAGATTGCAGCAAGGCTGCCAGAACGCTTCCTCCATTATAACCCATACCCCATGCAACAGATAATCATACTATCATGCAAGATATAGCATCAGATATACTCGTACAGATAATTAACTCATGCGGATACATAACATCATACATTTCATACAGAATTGACCCTAGGGGTATAATAGTCTTTTTACACCTAGGGGTATTTTGGTAATTTTCCATATTTAAGGGTATTTTAGTTTTTTTTTCATATTTTCAGAAATTCTATGCCAGTATAGCTGATTATTTAGTTCCCAATTAACCACGGAAGTCCATTTGTGCCAAATTTCCAGTTTTGCCCTTTTTGCCTAAAACCCCTAATGGGCCTTGCTAAGTCCAATATTGTCTCAAGCCCTTTAAGCCCAATTTTAGGTTTAGTTTACCAACTTAACATGTTATTACTAACTACGTCGCCAGATAGTCTTTATTAGCCATTTTACCTATTTGGGCTCGGAAGCCCATTAGGCCCATCTTTGGCCCATTGAAACCCAACTTACCGAGAAGCTCGAAATTGCACCTTTTACAATTTTGTCAACGCCAATTCCTAATGTGACCACAACAGAGTAATCGGTTACTCTTATTTCCTTCCAAGACTGACTTTTCGGTCACTTTTGATCGGTCACCTAGCACAGTTTCGATTTTTTTCCGGCTTTTAGCCATCCTAGTCTATGGTGGGGATACGTTACACACCTGTTAACTGTCGGAATCGCTGGAGAACCCACGAATGAAATCCTACAATCAACCACTAAATGTTAGTCTAAGATTCGGCCACATATAAGATCTTCTCCCACAAATCATAATCGGCCAACATGCCCGAACATTGAAATCTTACCCCTTATTGCCGATCAAAGACTAAATCTCGTTATCTTTCAAAACTCCTCGCTTGATAACCTCCTCTTGCTATTCCATGCGCAAAAGAAACAACCCATAATATTAGAATCTTACAAAAATGTCGACATGCCCTCCATAGGTTTCGGTCTCCCCCTTTAAGATATTTAATAGACGAAGATACGTAGTGAATAGATCACTTACCAATACTACCACTTGCAGAGTATCACTTCCACGCTTTTACTATCTCTGGTCTCCTCTAAGACCACCACAGATCTAACGCTAGCACCACAAGAATATCTCTAAAGGTATTCGGCTTTAGAAGGGTTAGAAAGAGGTGCTTTCGGCTTTTGAGGAAGTGATATGGGCTCTAGTTGTTTTAATCAACAAAGCAGGTGGGATAAATCGACAACTAGAAGAGATAGAAGAATAGGGTTCGGCTGGCTAAAGAATCAAGAAGAAGGAGAATAAGAAGAAGAAGAAAGATAAGAAGATTTTGATCAATCGGTAACAAGGAGGTGTGGTTTCGGTTTGTAGAAAGTATTCGGCCAAGGGAATTTTAATCAAATGAGCATTCGGTTTAGGCCTTGAAGAAAAGGGGTAGGAGAAAGCTTATTCGATTCGGCCAAGAAGGAGGCAGCAAGATAGGTTTCGGTTTTGAGAAGGCAAGATGAAAAGAAGATGAGAGTTGAAGAGAGAACAAGGGAGGTGTTTAGTTGAATGAAGATTCGGCTCAAGAGTGAGTTAAGGGTTCGGCTAATAGGTTGATGAGAGAACCAAAATGGCAAAATAAGAAAGGTACCTAGCACACTAGAGAAATAGACAAAGAAAGGGGAGCTTTACTTACCTAAGGAAAATTGGCACCAAATCATAAAAACTAAAAGAAGAATTCGGCACACATCAACACCTATTTGCCGAAAATGCTACCTAGGCACATTGCCGAATTTGCCTTCCCTCAAGAGTCCTTTGGCCGGCCATCAATTTGAAATTCAAAAACCTCCCTGATTTGCTCCTCAACCTCCTCCATGATTTACTCTTTGACCGATTCAAATCCCTTCCAAGCAGAGTTCAATTCGGCTTCAAACTCTTACCTACTCAAGCTCAAAAATAAAACACTACCTTGCAACCTCTGGCGCTTGAACCCTTGACCTCTAGGCTCATTTAGGCGCCACCTTTTAAGGAACCTAGTGGCGTCTCCCTTGCCACTTTACCACTGATTCATTTGTGCTACATTTCTCACACAATTCCTTAAAACACTTATTTCCACTGATCCCCTATTTCCCTAAGGCAAAAATTCAAAATTTTGTCGAGCTTCCAACCAACTCATGGGCCTTCCATAGGCCCATTAACACATCCCAAACATGCATCACACACCTAATTACCAACATTTAAACATTTTTAATAGACAGTGATAAATCTAAGAAAACCCGAAAATTAGGGCGTTACAGATGCATTGACGGATTATAGGTTATATGTATATACATTGTGTGTGTATCACCCGAGTATCCCTCGATGTTCTTAAAGGTTCAAGGGTAAATTACCGATACATGTTACATGAGAAACAAGGAAGTAAATGAAACGTTGTGTTATATGAATTACAAGGTTTCTATGTGCTATATGATATGAGTTACATGTTAAAAGCAATGGAATTATGTTTATAATGTATAAATGTTTCTCTTGTATATGAATGACCTATGAGATTATATGGACTAACATGTGAATGCTTGTGAAATGGGCAACATGAGCATATGAATTGAATTGGATTTGTATATATGTGTTTACCTTATTGATTCGGTAAGTTTAATTCTATGTTATACGAGCTTACTAAGCTTTTAAAGCTTACTCCGTTTACTTTTCCCTTGTTTTATAGATTTGGAAGCTAGCTCGATTTTCGGACGAGTCGGAGACTTGCTATCACACTATCCATCAAGCTTTTGGTACTTTTGAATCTTTGTAAATGAAAATGGTCATGGCATGTATAGGCTAATTGTTAAGTGAAGGTATATGGATATTTGATGATGAAGGTGTTATGCTTTGGTACCTATTCAAGCTATGAGATGTGGCTTGTTTTGTATGTGTTAAAAGCATTTTGAATGTCTTATATGATGTGTTCTATATGGCAATGTGGTTGATGAACGATTTGGTAAGAAATGATGTATATTGGGTACATGACTAGGTGGTGAATAATGTTTGCAAATTGTATTTGAAATGCTTGTTTTGGTTGCTAAATGGTGCATGAAAGGTTATGGTTACTTTGATGCTTGTAGGAATGACCCATTTGGGTGGCAAATTGGCTTAAACCAAGCCTACATTGTGCCACACGGTCTGAGCACACGGGCGTGTGACTCAGCCGTGTAACCCCTGCACCTAATAGATTTTAGGCAATCTTGCACACGGCCTAAACACACGGGCGTGTCTGGTAGCCGTGTGGCAGTTGACAGTATTTGCCACGACCTAGACACACGGGCGTGTCTGGTGACCGTGTGAGGTTAGTCAGTTTCAACCACAATGCTGAGTGTTTTGGGCGTGTCTAGTGGGCACGACCATGTGTGTGTACATGGGCTAGGGGCATGGCCGTGTGTCCCTAACTTGAGAATTTCTAAATTTTTCCCCTATCTTTCACATGTTTGCAAATTGATCCTAAATGAATGTATGTATCCTTACATGAGTTTTAAAGAATGATGGGAGAATAATTATAAAATTATGCTATTGTTATTAAAGTTCAAAATTTGTCTATTCTGATCTGCGTTACAAGTCCGGTAATGCCCCTTACCTATTCCGGTGACGGTTACGGGATAGGGGTGTTACAGTTAATAAAAGACTACGAGTTATTGATTGACTGCCATCTGAGAAAAGCGAATGTAGTTGCCGACGCGTTGTGTAGGAAATCATTGGTTGCTTTTAGAGCTTTGAGTGCCCAGTTGTTTATGTCCGAGGATGGTTCGATCGTAGCATAAACAATAGCTAAACCGATATTTCTTCAAGAGATTCTTAAAGCTCAGAAGAATGATGAGATGTTGCAAGCTAAAAGAGCGCAATGTGAATCGGGCATTGAATCTAAATTTTGAATTGAGTTTGATGGTTGTTTAGAGTACCAAAATAGAGTTTGCGTGCCTAAGAGTGAGGAGATTGTTCAAAAAATTTTGCAAGAAGCACATAGTGGGTTTTTGTCTATCCATCTGGAGAGTGTGAAGATGTACAATGACTTGAAGAAAATGTCTTGGTGGCCGAGTATGAAGAGAGACATTTCAGAGTTTGTTTCGAGATGCTTAATTTGTCAGCAAGTGAAGGTCGCACATCAGGTACCATTGGGTCTTCTTCAGCCTATAATAGTTCTCGAGCGAAAATGGGATTGAGTCACTATGGATTTTGTGACGAGATTGCCTACGACTCCAAAGAAGAAAGACACAGTTTGGGTAGTGGTGGATAAACTCACTAAGTCAGCTCATTTCATACCAGTGCGTACCGACTACCCACTTGAGAACTTGGCCGCTTTGTACGTTTCCAAGATTGTGAGACTTCATGGAGTACCCCTATTAATTATTTCAGATAGAGATCCAAGATTTACGTCGCGGTTTTGGGGCAAGTTGCAAGGAGCTTTGGGAACGAAACTTAATTTCAGTACTACTTTCCACTCAAAAATAGATGGCCAAGCTGAGAGAGTAATCTAGATCTTGAAGACATGATATGGTGTTATGTTCTAGAGTTTCAAGGTAGTTGGGAAAGGTACTTGCCGTTAGTAGAATTCGCCTACAACAATAGCTATCAATCGAGTCTTTAGATGGCCCCTTATGAGGCTTTGTATGGGCGCAAGTGTCAGATGCCTTTGTATTGGTCAGAACTTAAAGAGAATCAGATACATGGGGTTGACTTGGTCAAAGAGATCGAAAAGAAGGTTAGGGTGATTCAAGAATGCTTGAAAGCCTCCTCAGATAGACAGAAATCCTATGCAGATTTGAAACAAAAAGAGATTGAGTTTCAGGTAGGGGACAAAGTGTTTTTGAAAGTCTCCCCATAGAGGAAAGTCCTTCAATTTGGTAGGAAGGGAAAATTGAGCCCACGATTTATTGGGCCTTATGAGGTGACCGAGAGAGTTGGACCGGTAGCCTATCGATTAGCCTTGCCACTTGGACTAGAGAAGATTCATGATGTATTTCATGTATCTATGTTATGCCGCTATCGCTCAGACCCTTCGCACATGATTACACCAACTGAGGTTGAGATTCAACCTAATATGACCTACAGAGAAGAACCAGTCAAGATTTTGGCTCGTGAGATTAAAAAACTGAGAAATAAGAGTATAGCGTTAGTAAAAGTATTGTGGCATACACATGCTGAAGAAGAAACCACATGAGAACCAGAGGAGATGATGAGAGATCAGTACCTGAGCCTCTTCAACGGTAAGATTTTCAGGGACGAAAATTCTAAAGGGGGAGAATTGTAACAAACCGAAATTGGCCCTAGTCATAATGGTAATTTTGAAATCACTTCCCGAGGTTTAAGAAAATTATTTTACCATTATTTTATGTGTTATAATAGTTTTATAAGTGTACATGAAAATTTTGGCGAATTAATTTACGCGATTGAAGGCTTAATCGCAAAAAATGACTGAATCGTATAAAGGGTAAAAGTAGGAAATAATTAGTAAATTGAGTTAATTAGATATAGAATAAAAATTGGAGGGTTTTATTGGGCAAATAAGCCTATTAGATAAGCATGGTTGGCCAAGGTAGCTAAAGGGGTAAGAAAAGTTAAAATTTGGTGAGATTTTTGTCATAAAATTCATAAAATATTACCTATGTGTGTAACACCCCTAACCTGTATCCGTCGCTAGAATGAGGTTACGAGGTATTACCGGACAATTCTCAAATATTCATACATTCACCTGCTCACAAATTTAATTCCTTAAACTAATCAAATGTAATAACATAGAGTCTAACATAGAGTCTAATAATCTTTTATAACGAATTCATGTCACATCACATATAAATATATATATATATCATTAATCAAGTAAAATAAACCCAATAAGGGCTCATTCAATTAAAATCTAACTATCATTTTATTTTTCACTATTCATTTGGTTATTTAAAAGAAGGTTTGCTGAAACATATATATACATATCTTTTCTAAACATTTATTAAGCAGGGCAAATACTAAATCAAATCAACTTAAACTAACATGACATATAATTAAAGAAATACATATTCGGCCTTAATGGAATAAAACAAAAACTTATAATTTCTTCTAGTGACCAAGGGCTACTATGGGTTCATACATCATTCAATAAGACAAAACAATCATGCTTGTAAGGAGTGTCCTCTTACCTATTCTATCATTTGCGCAAGTTAATAACCATATGGCTCATTATTTGCCATTTATTAACCAACATATGTCAACTTATTCAACAAAATAACATTCATGAATATGCAATCACCTAAATATGCAAACTAATTACAAACACTTAACATATACCCATCTTGATAAAAATAATCTTGATACATACTGCTTTAGTCTATCTTTGTTGCAAATACCAAACCGAATCACATTGGACATAACTTGGTGTACAAATTAATACCTCACACCCAATATATAAATGCATAAAATAACTTCAATGATAATTACAAAATCACATTTAATTATACCAACTATATTTAATAATTATCTCCCAACTTCATTAATCAAAACATATCAGAGACTTAATAGTAAGTGCAAGCCATTTTCGCATGACTCTTTCTTTTTTTTTAAAAAAAAATGTACAAAATATTTTATTCACACATTGTCTAACCTATACATGCCATAAGTCAAATTTAAAACATCAAAATACCAAGACAGTAGATAGTGTGACGAGATGCTGACGATCCCCGAGCTCGTAGCTGACTTCAACGGTCTATAAAATAAAGAAACAAAATACTCAAAGTAAGCATACCTAGCTTCGTAAGTCTTAAGCACATAAGCTTCTCAATAAGCATTCAAGACATGCACACAAGCCAAAAAGTACCATTAGAAACATATTTTATCTTAACTAAGTGAATTTGGTCGAATCTTTTTGGTCATTTACATCATTATATGATTACTTACCTATAGGGTTAAAAATATATATAAGATTAACCGTATTATTTATATCACAAATAGAATTTATACAATAAGTTTGATATTCCCCCTCATGACATCCACAGTTTTAGTCCAATAGAACATTTTTTCTGGCCAAACATGCAAAAATTCTTTATAATATCACATATATCTGAACATACCATTTCGATATAAGCTTACCTTTAATCCAAAATGCTAATTCATATAAACACTCACATAACCGAAAATATAGCTAAATATATATCTTTTCATATAAGCATGCATATAGTCAAATTTACCAATGCCATATAAGCATACATATACTTACCTGAATGGCCAAATTAAGAAATGCTTCGAACACATTATTTGTTTACTTTCCACCTCAATAAGAAAGCCCATAGAGATAAACTTAAATTAAATCACCGCTATAAACTTGCTAGGCATAGGCCCGAACACACACACCGGCACAAGGCCTGCTAGACCCAAGGTCCGATATTTATTCACCAGCAACAAGCCTGCTAGGCATAAGCTCAAAGAAAAAAAAACTCAACATCACAAGACTTGTTAGGCTATTAGTCAGATTTACATTTCACTGGCCCTAGGCCTGCTAGGCACGGAGCCTGAAAAACAGGAATACTTAGTTCATGCCGCACTTATTTAATACCTTAGCTTACTTACACATTCAAACAAATTTTAAATAACCTCCCTTACACCGAATCATCAATGGAACATTACAAATAAAATTCCACAATCTCATTTACCATCAGCTAGCATAAATATTCATAGATATCATATTTCAATAATTCAATCCACAATCGACAACCATAGCTAGATCACATTAACATCTCCTATTAATTCGACATTAGCTCATATAAATCGTAAACACTTCAACTTAATACATAAATTTTATCTCTACTTGAAATCAAGCTCATTTAGTGACTTAAGAACTTAACTCGGACATTTGCACGCGGTAAATCAACTATTCAGGTAATTTTGCCTTCCCTCGGTCCAACTCCGATCTCTTTTGTTCTTGAGCTAAATTAACAATAAGTTGAATTTATTTTAATCATTTAACCAAATTATTATCATTCAAAATTGATCCAAATTCATAAAACATCAAACAATTAAAATTTTCCCTTGGTACCCTTAGGCCGAATGTTCATAGTACACATACAAGTCCTCTCATTTCATAAATTTTGCAATTTGAGTCTCTTAAGTTACTATTTTTACAAATCAATCCATTACACACAAAATCACTAAAATCTAATTTCTAACTTAAATAATCCATCACCTAACTTTTATTTTCTAGCATCAACATCAAACAAAACAAATGTTCATCCATGGGCGAATTCCCTAACATCATCCATTTCTAAAATTGACACTTGGGCTTTGTAAAGAATTTAACAACAAGCTCAAAAATGTACAAATTATTGAAATTTAATCACAAACTAACCTTGAATTTTACTAGAAAAATGTCGAAACCACCAAGCTTGTTCTTTCTCTTTTTCTTATCTAATATTCAGCCCTTTTTAAGATGATATGAACATGGCTTATTATTTTATGTTTTATCAACTTATAACATAACTTTTCATTTACTATTTTACCCTTAAATAAATAATAACCAAAACACATTTTCTAAGGCCACTACCGTCCACCAACTTTCAGTAAGGTCAATTTACAACATAAATACCTCATATAAGAAAGACATCATCAATTTAGCCCTTTTTCAAAATAACCATCAAATTTTCACTTTACGCGATTTGGCCCTTTTGTTAAATCGAGCATCCAAATGATAAAATTTTAAAATGAAATTTTCACACAAGCAATTTCACACATTCAAAACACAAATAATAATATTTAAATATTTTTCTGACTCAAATTCGTGGTCCCGAAACCACTGTTCCAATTAGGGTAAAAAAATTAGGCTGTCACAACTCTTCCCCCTTAGGTATTTTCGTCCCCGAAAATCTTACTGGCAAAAAGATAGGGATAACGTTCTCTCATTGAACTCTCAAGCTCCCAAGTTGCTTCCTCAACCCCGTGTTTCTGCAACAATACTTTCACCAACAAGATTTTCTTATTTTGCAATTCTTTCACCTCGTGAGCTAGAATACGAACCAGTTCTTCCTTATAACTCAAGTCAGACTGAATCTCGATCTCAGACGGACTAATCACATGTGAAGGGTCAGATCTGTATCGACGAAGCATTGTGTAACACCCTGATTTTCGGGATTTTTCGGGTTTTGTGAATTTTAGTGAAATTTTTAAAATTTTGGTGTTCTAAAGGTTGATAATGTATGTACATGTGTTAGTGGGCCTATAGAAGGCCCAAGTTTAAGTTAAAACCCAGTAAAATATTAAGTTGGATTTTCAAGTGAAAGGGGACTTGGTTAAGTGGGCTTTTAAGAAAAACCGTGTAAAATATGTCACAAGTGAGCTCTTGGTAAAGTGGCAAGGTGGAGCCACTAAGCTCCTAGAAAAGTGGCGCCTAAGTGGATATTCAAGGACAAGGGTTCGAGTTACAAGGTAAGCGTAGAGTTCTTTTTAATTTTTAAGCATGTGCCGGGCATGTGCCTAACTTAAGTGAATTTCGGCAAGGGGGCTTTAGGGACTTGGGCCGATTGCTTTAGAGGGACTACTAGGGTTATATCATTTTCTTTTTTCTGTCATGACAATTAGGGTTAGCCACCTTAGGAATTTTTCTCTGTTCTACTGTTAGAAAAGCCAAAAGTTGCCTCCATGGAAAGCTCATAGCCGAATTCTTCCTCTCCACCTCTACCATTGTTTTTTTTTTCATTTTTCTTCTTCCCCTTTGATCTCTTCCCTAACCGAATACCCACCTTGCATAGATCCACTCTTTCTTTTGCTTTCATTCCTCTTAAAATCAACCATAACCGATTGCTCAAAGTGCCAGAAATCCCGAAAACTGCTTCCTTTCTTGCTGATTTCTTGTAAGCCGAATCACCCCTATTCCTTTCACCTGTTGTGGCCGATTACTACACTCCCTTGAATCACACCATTGTCGACACCATCACCCAAAATCTACACCCAAAACGCCATCCTCTTCTCTTGTTGAAAAGCCGAAATCACCATAGTTGTAGGGAGATAGCCGAAATTGCAAATCTCAGAGATAAGGTTTCCACTGACGTTTAAGGGTCAGATTTACATCAGATCTGCATAGGAACTGAAGGGAAATCGTTGGTAAGTGTTTAATACTTCAGATCTGTTCAATATTTCATATTTGGAAAAGCCGAAAGTCCCTAAAGTTAAGGATTTTGTCGTTTTGGACTTTTGGTAAATCAAGTGGTGTTTTCTTTGTTCTTTTTGTGTGTTAGTTAGAGAAGAAGGTGATCAAACAAGGAGTTGAAGACATTGGAACATCAGATCTAGATCTAAAGGGATCTAAATCGGCAAGGTAAGAACATTAAGGCCATTGGAGGTGTTGGCCGAATGTGTAAGTAAGGCTTTGGGTAAGATTTCAATTCAGATTAAGTGTTAATATGGTCTAATCAATTAAGTATTGGATTGTAGGGATTAACGCATAGGAGATCTCATAGGAGAAACTGCAAAACAGGTGTGTGTTTCGAACGCCCTTCAATGCGCAAATCGGCAAAAGCCGAAAAGCTGAAATGCCGAAGTTTCGGTATTTCGAGAGCTTGTGAGCGTGCGAACATTCTCAAGTTAGTAGGAGAAGGTTAGTTTTGGAATTGGCACTGTTAGGCGTGTTGACCACTAAATTTTGGACATTATGGTAAGTTGGGCCTCGGTGGGCCAAATATGGGCCCAATGGGCGATTTGGGTCCATGTGAGTAAAAATGGGTTTAAAGGTAATATTATGAACTGTAGGCGTGAAAACAGTTAAAACAAGATAACTGATTATGAAATTGGGACTAAATGGGCCTAATGGGCCAATCGACGTAATAGGGCTCATTAGGGGTTTTAGGGCTTGAATGCTAAGACTGAAAAACTGAGTTAACCGGACTTCTGTGACAACTATGTGATTAATAAATACTATAATAAGCATAAAATCTGTAACATGAGAGCAAAATTACTGAAATACCCTTAGGGTAAGAAATTACTATTTTGCCCCTAGGTAGAAAATTACCGTTGTACCCCTAGGGCTAAAATTGACTGTACTGTTTGACATGACTGTTACTGTTATTGCATGCCATGATAAGTATCTATTGCATGGGTTGGGTTTTGATAATGGAGGAAGTGTGAGTGGCACAGCCACGTTACTGAAAAGGGGCTATGCCTCGTACTGTTTCTGAAAGGGGCTTTGCCTCGTATACTGTTTAACTGAGCAGCCATGCTGCAACTGTGGTGTGTGGGCTGGGTGGGTCGAGTTATTCCCCACATGGTGTGTTGGCTGGTACGGGTGGTGTGTAGCGGTTGGTGGGTTGAGTAGTCTCCCCAATTGGGTTTGCATTTATACTGTGTTACTGTACTGTACTGTTCTGGGCCTTGGCCCAGATTACTGTTTCCTGAATAGGGCTTCGGCCCAGTATCTGACTGAGACTGGTTAGGGTTTAGGCCCAGTGGGCTTGAGCCAATTTGGGCTTTGGATGGGTTCTGCACACACTGAGTTTTCCCAAACTCACCCTTTCTTTCCATCCTTGCAGGTGAGCCCTAGATCGTGACTTGGACGCTGGGAGGGATTCAGAGTGGCCACGAGGACTAAACTTTCATCATAGTTGGTTTTTTTTATTATTTAATTACCTTTTATTGGTTTTATTTTAATATGGGTTGTAATAAGGCCGCTATAACTGTTATTCGGGATTTCTCTACCGTTTTATTTCAAACACAAACCTACACCGTTTTCAAAATTAAACAAACATTTTATTAACCAACCTGACTTTACTGAAGACTAAGGAGGACAATAAGACTAAAATGAAACGATTAACAAATGAGATAGAAATTAGGTTGAATAATAATTAAATCGGGAATTTCAAGAAAAACAAGTATTACTTTTCAAAAATCTCAAACATCAGACTTAGTATATAGGACGGCGTAGCATAGTCTAGGTGATGTAGCACACCGGACATGGCCATAACGTCTGGGCCGGGTCTGGGGTGTTACATTTAGTGGTATCAGAGCCAAGTTGCAACAACTCGGCTGTGGATCGGGTCCAAAAACAAAGGGGTTTCAAAAATCTAGAAGTCCAGAAGGGTATCTTTGAAAAATCGAATTTTTGAAAATTTTCTTTTGGTTTTAAACAAACTTGTAGTTTTTAAACATTGTTTTTTGAGGCCTCAAAGTATTTGAACTACTAAACCGAAAAGTGACACACTGAATCCCCGGCTCCAAGTTGTAAGTATGTTCTGCCTTAAATTCTGTACTGTACTGATAATAAAACTGTAGATAGCACTGAGCCTTAGATAGAATACTATGGATGAGGTAGTATTAAGGCTGTAGCACTGAGACGGTAGGGTAAACTAAACCCTAGGAAACTGAAACAGTAATTAGACTACGTTGCGCGAGAACAGCTCTGAAATTCTACCTGTTCATAAGATATTCCGTAATAAAAACTGAAACATTGAGCTAATGTCATAAAACTTTGTAAATCAGATAATCGATATGAGTACAAGGGCTACTCGTGGACGAGACCGTGGACGAGGCCGAGTTAGTGCTCAAGCTGGATCGTCGTCTTCTGAGCATAGGCTAGCAGGAGAGGCACGACCACCGGTTGAGGAAAATGGGCCGTACGATCGGGCCGTAGGGGACGACGCTCTGTCCCAGGCCATGCTGAGAGTTCTGGAAAGGGTGGCCGGAGCTAATGTTGGGCCGGTGAATAGGGGGTCCAGTTCTGAGCGACTTCGGGCCAATGGAGCGGAAGTTTTTAGGGGCATATCTGGAGTGGCCCCGAACGTGGCAGAGTATTGGTTAGAAGCCACAGAGCGAATTATGGATGACTTGGATTGCTCAGTGAAGCAGAAACTGAAAGGAGCGGTATCGTTGCTGAGGGACGAGGCGTATCGATGGTGGATCACCGTGAGAGAGGGTACCCCAGCTGAGAGAGTAACCTGGGAATTGTTTAAGCAGTCTTTCAAGGCGAAATATGTTGGGGCTAGTTATGTGGATGCACGAAGGAAGGAATTTCTGAACCTGACCCAGGGTAGTAAGACTGTGGCTGAATATGAGGCGGAATTTCTGCGATTAAGTCGGTATGCTAGCGGTATTGTTTCCACGGAATATGAACGCAGTGTTCGTTTTGAGGATGGCCTCAGAGATGAGCTGAGAGTGTTGATAGCGCCACAGAGAGAGCGTGACTTTGCTGCACTAGTGGAGAAGGCTAAGATAGCTGAGGAAGTGAAGCGAGATGAGCGTCAGAACCGCGATAGAGATCGTAATCGCTTCAAGAGAGATTCTGGATCGACTAGTGCTGCGAGCAGAAACTTTAAGAAAGCAAGAGTGGAGGAACCAGTGCGGGCTGTGCCAGTGAATGTTGTTAGACCGCAAGCTTGTAGAGACTGTGGCAGAGTTCATCGAGGAGAATGCTGGAAACGCATTGGAGCTTGTTTTCGTTGTGGGTCAAAGGATCATCAAGTCAAAGACTGTCCACAGAAGCCAGCTCAGGCTCAAGCTGTTGATCAGAGGGTTGCTCAGCCTGTGCGAGGAGGACCGCCACCGCCAAGGGGCCGTGGTCAAGGTAGAGGAGGCAATGGTAATGGACGTGGTCGTGGAGCACCTGGAAGGGGTGTTGGTAATACTGAGGCTCGTCAGCCAGCCTTGGTGTATGCTGCTCGTCGCCGCGAGGAGGGTGATGCCCCTGATGTTATAACTGGTACGTTCTTGATATCTAGTATACCATACACTGCTTTGATTGACGTGGGTTCAACACATTCATATGTTGCTTGTAAGATTTCTGGGTTATTGGGTGTGCATTCTGAGGAGACTGTGAGGGGTGTCACAGTAGTTAGTCCTTTAGGTCACTCTGTTACAGTAGACAAACTATTTAGGGAAGTGCCTTTAGAGACTCAAGGTAGGATCTTTACTGGAGATTTAATGGAGCTACCTTTTGGTGATTTCGATTTGATTTTGGGTATGGACTGGTTAACCAAGCACAAGGTAACGCTGGATTGCGCGGCCAAAAGGATGGTACTGAGAACAATTGAAGGTGAGGAGGTGATGATTATTGGCGAACGTAGGGACTATTTGTCTAATGTGGTCTCTGCCTTAAGGGCTGAAAGATTGATGCGTAAAGGTTGTGAAGCATACTTGGCGTTCATAAGTCAAACTGAACCCGAAGGGGTAACAGTAGAGACAGTGAGGACTGTTAATGAGTTTCAAGATGTTTTTCCTGAGGAGCTTCCTGGTTTACCTCCTAACCGCGAAGTTGAATTTGGGATCGATCTGTTGCCTGGAACGGCTCCAGTGTCTATTGCGCCCTATAGAATGGCACCAAAGGAGCTAGTGGAATTGAAAGCCCAGATTCAAGAGTTGCTCGATAGGGGTTTCATTAGACCGAGTGTGTCTCCGTGAGGAGCACCGGTGCTGTTTGTGAAAAAGAAGGATGGGACGATGCGTATGTGCATTGATTATCGCCAGTTGAACAAACTGACGATCAAGAATAAGTATCCTTTGCCGAGAATTGACGATCTGTTTGACCAGCTTAAAGGAGCTTCAGTGTTTTCCAAGATTGACCTTCGATCTGGATACCATCAGTTAAGAGTAAAGGAGGTGGACGTGCATAAGACCACATTCAGAACTCGTTATGGTCACTACGAGTTTTTGGTTATGCCTTTTGGATTGACGAATGCACCGGCAGCTTTTATGGATTTAATGAACCGAGTATTTCAGCCGTACTTGGATCGTTTCGTGGTCGTCTTTATTGATGATATATTGGTGTATTCGGAAACAGAGGAGAAGCATGACAAGCATCTTCGAATCGTTCTGCAAGTATTGAGGGAAAGGCAACTGTATGCAAAATTTAGCAAGTGCGAATTTTGGCTTCGCGAAGTAACTTTTCTAGGTCATGTTGTTTCTGCTGAGGGGATTAGGGTAGATCCTCGTAAAATTGAGGTAGTTCTGGATTGGAAGTCTCCAGGATCAGTTTCAGAAATTCGCAGTTTTCTGGGCCTAGCAGGTTATTATAGGAGATTTGTTGAGGGATTTTCGTTAATCGCGGCACCACTGATGAAATTGTTAAGGAAGGGAGTAGCATTTGTATGGACTGAAAAACAGCAAGAAGCTTTTGAGAAGCTGAAAAAGGTGTTGACTGAGGCGCCAGTACTGATTCAGCCAGAATCTGGGAAAGACTTTACTGTTTATAGTGATGCTTCGCATGTGGGATTGGGTTGTGTACTGATGCAAGAGGGTAAGGTGGTTGCTTATGCTTCGCGGCAGCTTAAGCCTCACGAGGCGAACTACCCTACGCATGATTTGGAATTGGCAGCAGTGATATTTGCGTTGAAAATCTGGAGACACTACCTTTATGGAGAAAGTGTATTATATACACTGACCATAAAAGTCTCAAGTATCTGTTAACTCAGAAAGAGTTGAACCTTAGGCAACGGAGATGGATAGAGTTGCTTAAGGACTATGATTGTTCGATTGAGTATCACCCTGGCAAAGCTAATGTAGTGGTTGATGCACTGAGCCGAAGAACTGGTACTGAGTTAAAGGCGATGTTCGCTCGTTTGAGTTTGTATGATGATGGGAGTTTGCTAGCAGAACTACAAGTGAGACTGACTTGGACTGAGAAGATTAAAGAGTTGCAATGGAAGGATGATTCGTTGACTCCTCGATTTCAGCAAGTCAAGGAGGGCAAGAGTGATGATTTTGGACTGAATTCTGATGGAGTCCTTTGCTTTCGAGGAAGAATTTGTATTCCTAAGGACTCCGACTTAAGGAAGTTGTTATTGAGTGAGGCTCATGGTGGAGCCTATGCGATGCACCCTGGCAGTAATAAGTTGTATAGGGATTTGCGAAAGGTGTATTGGTGGCCTGGACTTAAGCGAGAGGTGACTGATTTCGTGAGGAAATGTTTGACGTGTCAGCAGGTTAAAGCTGAACACCAGTTACCTTCTGGATTGTTGCAGCCAGTGAGGATTCCGCAGTGGAAATGGGAAAGAGTAACGATGGATTTTGTGAGTGGATTGCCTTTGACACCTTCAAAGAAAGACTCTGTTTGGGTAGTTGTGGATAGATTAACGAAGTCTGCTCATTTTATACCGGTTAGAACTGATTACTCACTTCAGAAGTTAGCCAAGTTGTATGTAGCAGAGATAGTGCGTTTGCATGGGGTGCCAGTTTCGATAATTTCTGATCGAGACCCTAGATTTACTTCTCGATTTTGGAAGAAGCTGCACGAGGCGTTGGGTACGCGTTTGGACTTTAGTACTGCATTTCACCCTCAGACAGATGGTCAGTCTGAAAGGGTCATTCAAGTGTTGGAAGACATGTTAAGAGGATGTGTTATCGACTTTCGTGGTAGTTGGGAAGATTATTTACCGTTGGCAGAGTTTGCATACAACAACAGCTATCAAGCAAGCATTCAGATGGCTCCATATGAGGCACTTTATGGGCGGAGATGTCGTACTCCTACTTGTTGGACAGAGTTAGGGGAACGTAAAGTTCTTGGACCAGAGATAGTGGCAGATACTGAAAGTAAGGTTAAGCTGATTCGAGATCGGTTAAAGGAGGCATCTGATCGGCAGAAGTCATATGCTGACCTTAAGCGTAAGGAGATTGAGTTCGCTGTTGGGGATATGGTCTTCCTAAAGGTGTCGCCGTGGAAGAAGATCTTGAGATTCGGTAAAAAGGGCAAGCTAAGTCCGCGGTTTATTGGGCCTTATCGGATTCTCAAGCGGATTGGGCCAGTAGCCTATCAGTTGGAGTTGCCACCAGCGTTGGATCGTATTCATGACGTTTTTCATGTGTCTATGCTGAGACGGTATCGGTCGGACCCATCGCATATTGTACCAGTGGAGGAGATTGCAGTGAATACCGATTTGACCTTCGAGGAGGAACCTGTGGAGATCTTAGATCGTGAAGTCAAAGTCTTAAGAAGGAAGTCTGTTCCATTAGTTAAGGTGCTATGGCGTAATCATGGTAAAGAAGAAGCTACTTGGGAGCCAGAGGAAGCGATGCGTCAACAATACCCTCAGTTATTTGGATCAGGTAAATTTCGAGGCCGAAATTTCTTTAAGGGGGTAGAGTTGTAACGCCCTGATTTTCGGGATTTTTCGGGTTTTGTGAATTTTAGTGAAATTTTTAAAATTTTGGTGTTCTAAAGGTTGATAATGTATGTACATGTGTTAGTGGGCCTATAGAAGGCCCAAGTTTAAGTTAAAACCCGGTAAAATATTAAGTTGGATTTTCAAGTGAAAGGGGACTTGGTTAAGTGGGCTTTTAAGAAAAACCGTGTAAAATATGTCACAAGTGAGCTCTTGGTAAAGTGGCAAGGTGGAGCCACTAAGCTCCTAGAAAAGTGGCGCCTAAGTGGATATTCAAGGACAAGGGTTCGAGTTACAAGGTAAGCGTAGAGTTCTTTTTAATTTTTAAGCATGTGCCGGGCATATGCCTAACTTTAGTGAATTTCGGCAAGGGGGTTTTAGGGACTTGGGTCGATTGCTTTAGAGGGACTACTAGGGTTATATCATTTTCTTTTTTCTGTCATGACAATTAGGGTTAGCCACCTTAGGAATTTTTCTCTGTTCTACAGTCAGAAAAGCCAAAAGTTGCCCCCATGGAAAGCTCATAGCCGAATTCTTCCTCTCCACCTCTACCATTGTTTTTTTTTTCATTTTTCTTCTTCCCCTTTGATCTCTTCCCTAGCCGAATACCCACCTTGCACAGATGCACTCTTTCTTTTGCTTTCATTCCTCTTAAAATCAACCATAACCGATTGCTCAAAGTGCCAGAAATCCTGAAAACTGCTTCCTTTCTTGCCGATTTCTTGTAAGCCGAATCACCCCTATTCCTTTCACCTGTTGTGGCCGATTACTACACTCCCTTGAATCACACCATTGTCGACACCATCACCCAAAATCTACACCCAAAACGCCATCCTTTTCTCTTGTTGAAAAGTCGAAATCACCATAGTTGTAGGGAGATAGCCGAAATTGCAAATCTCAGAGATAAGGTTTCTACTGATGTTTAAGGGTCAGATTTACATCAGATCTGCATAGGAACTGAAGGGAAATCATTGGTAAGTGTTTAATACTTCAGATCTGTTCAATATTTCATATTTGGAAAAGCCAAAAGTCCCTAAAGTTAAGGATTTTATCGTTTTGGACTTTTGGTAAATCAAGTGGTGTTTTCTTTGTTCTTTTTGTGTGTTAGTTAGAGAAGAAGGTGATCAAACAAGGAGTTGAAGACATTGGAACATCAGATCTAGATCTAAAGGGATCTAAATCGGCAAGGTAAGAACATTAAGGCCATTGGAGGTGTTGGCCGAATGTGTAAGTAAGGCTTTGGGTAAGTTTTCAATTCAGATTAAGTGTTAATATGGTCTAATCAATTAAGTATTGGATTGTAGGGATTAACGCATAAGAGATCTCGTAGGAGAAACTGCAAAACAGGTGTGTGTTTCGAACGCCCTTCAATGCGCAAATCGGCAAAAGCCGAAAAGCTGAAATGCCGAAGTTTCGGTATTTCGAGAGCTTGTGAGCGTGCGAACGTTCTCAAGTTAGTAGGAGAAGGTTAGTTTTGGAATCGGCACTGTTAGGCCTGTTGACCGCTAAATTTTGGACATTATGGTAAGTTGGGCCTCGGTGGGCCAAATATGGGCCCAATGGGCGATTTGGGTCCACGTGAGTAAAAATGGGTTTAAAGGTAATATTATGAACGGTAGGCGTGAAAACAGTTAAAACAAGATAACTGATTATGAAATTGGGACTAAATGGGCCTAATGGGCCAATCGACGTAATAGGGCTCATTAGGGGTTTTAGGGCTTGAATGCTAAGACTAAAAAACTGAGTTAACCGGACTTCTGTGACAACTATGTGATTAATAAATACTGCAATAAGCATAAAATCTGTAACATGAAAGCAAAATTACTGAAATACCCTTAGGGTAAGAAATTACTGTTTTGCCCCTAGGTAGAAAATTACCGTTATACCCCTAGGGCTAAAATTGACTGTACTGCTTGACATGACTGTTACTGTTATTGCATGCCATGATATGTATCTATTGCATGGGTTGGATTTTGATAATGGAGGAAGTGTGAGTGGCACAGCCACGTTACTGAAAAGGGGCTATGCCTCGTACTGTTTCTGAAAGGGGCTTTGCCTCGTATACTGTTTAACTGAGCAGCCATACTGCGACTGTGGTGTGTGGGCTGGGTGGGTCGAGTTATTCCCCACATGGTGTGTTGGCTGGTACGGGTGGTGTGTAGCGGTTGGTGGGTTGAGTAGTCTCCCCAATTGGGTTTGCATTTATACTGTATTACTATACTGTACTGTTCTGGGCCTTGGCCCAGATTACTGTTTCCTGAATAGGGCTTCGGCCCAGTATCTGACTGAGACTGGTTAGGGTTTAGGCCCAGTGGGCTTGAGCCAATTTGGGCTTTGGATGGGTTCTGCACACACTGAGTTTTCCCAAACTCACCCTTTCTTTCCATCCTTGCAGGTGAGCCCCAGATCGTGACTTGGACGCTGGGAGGGATTCAGAGTGGCCACGAGGACTGAACTTTCATCATAGTTGGTTTTTTTTTTATTATTTAATTACCTTTTATTGGTTTTATTTTGATATGGGTTGTAATAAGGCCGCTATAACTGTTATTCGGGATTTCTCTACCGTTTTATTTCAAACACAAACCTACACCGTTTTCAAAATTAAACAAACATTTTATTAACCAACCTGACTTTACTGAAGACTAAGGAGGACAATAAGAGTAAAATGAAACGATTAACAAATGAGATAGAAATTAGGTTGAATAATAATTAAATCGGGAATTTCAAGAAAAACAAGTATTACTTTTCAAAAATCTCAAACATCAGACTTAGTATATAGGACGGTGTAGCATAGTCTAGGTGATGTAGCACACCGGACATGGCCATAACGTCTGGGCCGGGTCTGGGGTGTTACACATTGAAACGTGAAAAACATTATGGTTCTTTTCTAGCTCAGGTGGAAACAACAATCTATACGCCTCTGGTCCGATACGTTCGACAATCTCATACGGCCCAATGAATCTCAGACTCAATTTGCCTTTATGACCGAATCTAAATATCTTCTTCCACGGTAAAACTTTTAAAAATACTTTATCTCCTGTCTAAAACTCTATATCATTACGTTTCAAATCCACATACGATTTCTGACAGTCCAATGCTGCTTTCAACTTTCACGGATTACTTTCATCTTCTGCTCCGTTTCTTTAACTAAATCAACCCCGTGAATCTTGTGTTCACTGAGTTTATTCCAATACAAGGGTGTACGACATTTTCGACCATACAAAGCTTCGTAGGGTGCCATTTTGATACTAGTTTGAAAACTATTGTTGTATGCAGATTCAATCAAAGGCAAGTATCGATCCCATGAACCTTTAAACTCAAGGATGCAACATCTCAGCATATCCTCAAGTATCTGAATGACTAGCTCGGATTGACCTCTTTCTGAGGATGGAAAGCAGGGCTACAATACAATTTGGTACCAAGCGCGTCTTGCAATTTCTTCCAAAACCGCGATGTAAATCTCAGATCCCTATCTGATATGATGGATACAGGCACCCCGTGCAACCGCACAATCTGAGAAATATACAATTCCGCTAATTTATCAAGCGAGTAATCAGTACAGACCGGAATAAAGTGAGCAGATTTTGTCAATCTATCCACAGTAACCCAGATTGCATCTTTCTTGCTCGATGTTAACGGTAGACCCGGTACAAAGTCCATCGCAACTCGGTCCCATTTCCATTCAGGTATCATGATCGGCTGAGGCAATCCAGAAGGCACCTGATGTTCGGCTTTCACTTGCTGACATACTAAACATTTCGAAACAAAGTCAGAAATGTCTCGCTTCATACTATGCCACCAATAATGTTGTTTGAGACCGTTATACATCTTCGTGCTACCCAGGTGAACAGACATCTGACCGCTATGAGCTTCGTTCAGAATCATCTGCATAAGCTCTATATTTCTTGGAACACATAATCAGTTTTTGAATCTCAAACAACTATTCGCATCAATTAGAAACTCTAAATCAGCTTCTGAGTTACATTGAGCCCGTTTTGCTACAAGATCATCATCAACTTCCTGAGCTTCACGAATCTACTGTACAAGTAACGGTTTTGCTTTTAACTCAGCTACTAACACACCACCAACAGACATAGCCAAATGCATATGCATCACACGTAAAGCAAATAGTGATTTCTGACTCAAAGCATCAGCAACAACATTAGCCTTTCCCGGATGATAATCAATTACAAACTCGTAATCCTTAAGTAGTTCTAGCCACCGATGTTGTCTCAAATTTAGATCCTTCTAAGTCATTAGGTATTTGAGACTTTTCTGATTGGAATAAACGTGACATTTTTCTCCGAACAAATAGTGGTGCCAAATCTTCAAAGCAAAAATGATAGCAGCCAACTTGAGATCGTGAGTCGGATAGTTTTTCTCATGTGGCTTTAACTGTCTCGAGGTATAAGCTACAACTTTGCCTTCTTGTATCAAGACGCAACGTAAACCATTCAAGGATGCATCGCTAAAAATCACAAATTCTTTACCCGTTTCTGGTTGAATTAGTACCTAAGCTTCGGTCAGAAGTGTTTTCAACTCGTCAAAACTTTTCTGACACTTTTCTGACCATTCAAACTTGACATCTTTCTGAAGTAACATTGTCATTGGCGTTGCTATCATCGAAAAGCCTTTCACCAACCGTCTATACTAACCAACGAGTCCCAAAAAGCTTTGAACTTCCGAAACATTCCTCGGAGGCTTCCAGTCAAGTATGGCCAAAATTTTGTTTGGATCAACCTGGATACCTGATGCTGAAACAACATGCCCTAGAAAACTGACATCACGTAACCAGAACTCGCACTTACTGAACTTCGCGTACAACTATTTATCATGTAGAATTTGTAAGACAAGTCTCAAGTGTTCAACATGTTCGATCTCGTTGCGTGAATAGATTAGAATGTCATCTATAAATACAACTACGAACCGATCCAAATATTGCCTGAATACCCGATTCAATAAATCCATGAAAATTGCAGGGGCATTAGTGAGCCCAAACGGCATCACCAAGAACTCATAATGTTCGTACCTCATCTGGAAAGCGGTCTTCGGCACATCTAAGTCTCTAACTCGCAACTGATAATAACCCGATCGCAAATCTATCTTCGAAAACACTGAAGCTCCCTTTAGCTGATCGAATAAATCATCAATTCGAGGCAATGGATATTTATTCTTTCTAGTCACTTTGTTGAGCTATCGATAGTTGATGCACATTCTCCTAGTTCCGTCTTTCTTTTTCATGAACAACACTGGTGCACCTCAGGGAGAGAAACTCGGTCGAACAAAAACCCTATTTGTCAACTCTTGCAACTAAGTTTTCAATTCTTTTAATTCGGTCAGTGCCATTCGATACGGAGCTATCGAAATCGAAGTCGTTCCAGGTACCAATTCTATACCAAACTCTACCTCCCGAATAGGAGGCAAACCTGGTAATTCCTCAGGAAATACATCCAGATACTCACATACTACTGGCACGGTCTTGAGCTTCCTTTCGGATACTTTACAATCCAGTACATACGCGAGATAAGCTTTGCAAACCCTTTTGCACATATTTCTGAGCCAACATCGAAGATATTACTACTGGTAATCCGTTTAAATCAGTAGACTCAATTTGAATAATCTCATCATTCATACATCGCAGATCAATGGTCTTTCGTTTGCAATTCACTATAGCATCATGCACGGTTAACCAATCTATACCGAGAATGATATCAAACTTGTCAATTGGCAATAACATCAAATCAGCCAAAAAACATGAATCTCGAATCATCAAAGGGCACTTCTTGCACACTCTATCAACTAACACATGCCAGCCCAGGGGGTTCGACACTCGAATCACAAACTCAGTAGACTCAACAGGCAAAGTCTTACTGGACACTAATGTTTCACACACATAGGAATGAGTTGAACTGGGATCAATCAAAGCAATTACACTAGTATCATAAAGAGTAAAAATACCAGTGATAACATCTGAAGACGAAGCTTCCTCCCATGCACGGATAGTATAGGCTCTAGCAGGAGCACGAGCCTCGGATCAAATAGCCGTATCTTTCGTCCCTCTTTGACTGCCACTAACATTTCCTGTATGTCTAGGTGGTCTACCTTGTGCTGGCATATTACTCGGCCGCGCGCTCTGAACGGTATTTTGCTCAGCTAGCATTGGACACTCACGAATAAAATGATCCACCGATCAACATTTGAAACAGGAGCGATCACGTAATCTACAATCTCCCGGATGCCATTTACTACAATGCGTACACTCTGCCGAATGCTGCCAACATTAGCAACAGAAGTAGCTCGCAAACTTACAGGAGGTCGATCTCGTCTAGAATACCCCAAATCAGCCTTAGATCGACTAGTATCTTCCCTGAACTTCTTTGAGGATGACTGAAATGTTTTATTCGTTGATCTTTTACGGGAATCTCTAGCTTCGAAATCAACCTTTCTCTTTTCTTTTCCCAGTTCTTCGGCTATACAAGCTCGCTTGACAAATACTACGAAATCCTTAATTTCAAGTACGCTGACCAACAATTTGATATCTTCATTCAACTATCTTCGAAGCGTTTCCACATAATAGCTTTGGTCGAGATACACTCCCGAGCATATCTGCTAAGTCATACAAATTCCTGTTCATATTCAGTAACTGTCATTCGGCCCTGTTTGAGCTCAAGAAATTCTTTACGTTTCCGGACGATGAATCTCTGGCTAATATATTTTTTTTGGAACTCAGTCAAAAAGAATTCCCATGTAACCCGCTCTCTCGACACCGCCGAAACCAGAGTGTTCCACCAATGATAGGCAGAATCGCGTAATAGAGATATGGCACATTTTAAGCTCTCATCGGGTGAACATGCTAATTCATCGAATACGCGGATGGTATTATCAAGCTATAATTTAGCTCACTCGGCATCATCATTAACTGTGGCTTTGAACTTCGGCCCCGTATTTTCTAATTTTATCGACCGGAGGCTTATTTAATCTCATAGGATCGATCACAAGATGCACCATAGGTAGCGGAAGTGGATTATTCAAGGGTGGAGGTGGTTGTGTAGCCGGATCATTTCGTACAAATTCGGAGAACCATTCATTCATCATGTCAAAGAAAGCTTGTTTGGCCTCTCCCTCATTACCCGAGATCGGCCATGAATCAGCAGGTATTGTCCCTTGCCCGGCAGCAGCCGCTACGCTATCAACGTCATCAGCTGAAGCTCGATCGGGATCCATTGTCTATATAAAAACATATTTTTAAATGTCAGACATCATCACACTATCATTTAATTTTTTATGGCATGCACAGCTAGACTCGTATGCGCTACGTTAGTCTGAGAATTGACTAAACCATAGCTCTGATACCAATAAAAATAGAACACCCCTAACCTGTATCCGTCGCCGGAATGAGGTTACAAGGTATTACTGGACAATTCTCAAATATTCAAACATTCACCTGCTCACAAATTTAATTCCTTAAACTAATCAAATGTAATAACATAGAGTCTAATAATCTTTTATAACGAATTCATGTCACATCATATATAAATATATATATCATTAATCAAGTAAAATAAACCCAATAAGCATTCCACAAGGTCATACCATGTTTGGCTCATTCAATTAATATCTGACTATCATTTTATTTTTCACTATTCATTTGGTTATTTAAAAGAAGGTTTGCCGAAACACACATATAAATATATTTTCTAATTATTTATTAAGCAAGGCAAATACCAAATCAAATCAACTTAAACTAACATGACATATAATTAAAAAAAATACATCTTCGGCCTTAATGGAATAAAACAAAAACTTATAATTTCTTCTAGTGACCAAGGGCTACTATGGGTTCAAACATCATTCAATAAGACAAAACAATCATGCTTGTAAGGAGTGTCCTCTTACCTATTCTATTATTTGCACAAGTTAATAACCATATGGCTCATTTTTTGCCATTTATTAACCAACATATATCAACTTATTCAACAAAATAACATTCATGAATATGAAATCACCTAAATATGCAAACTAATTACAAACACTTAACATATACCCATCTTGATAAAAATAATCTTGATACATACTGCTTCAGTCTATCTTTGTTGCAAATACCAAACCGAATCACATTGGTCATAACTTGGTGTACAAATTAATACCTCACACCCAATATATAAATGCATAAAATAACTTCCACGATAATTACCAAAATCACTTATAATTATACCAACTATATTTAATAATTATCTCCCAACTTCATTCATCAAAACATATCATAGACTTAATAGTAAGTGCAAGCCATTTTCGCCTGGCTCTTTCTTTCTTTTTTTTTTTAAATGTACAAACTATTTTATTCACACATTGTCTAACCTATACATGCCATAAGTCAAATTTAAAACATCAAAATACCAAGACAGTAGATAGTGTGACGAGATGTTGATGATCCCCGAGCTCATAGCTGACTTCAACAGTCTATAAAAAAAAGAAACAAAACACTCAAAGTAAGCATACCTAGCTTAGTAAGTCTTAAGCACATAAGCTTCTCAATAAGCATTCAAAACATGCACACAAGCCGAAAAGTACCATTAGAAACATATTTTATCTTAACTAAGTGAATTTGGCAGAATCTTTTTGGTCACTTACATCATTATATGATTACTTACCTATAGGGTTAAAAATATATATAAGATTCACCGTATTATTTATATCACAAATGGAATTTATACAATAAGTTCGGTATTCCCCCTCATGACATCCACAGTTTTACTTCAATAGAACATTTCTTCTGGCCAAACATGCAAAAATCCTTTATAATATCACATATATCCGAACATACCATTTTGATATAAGCTTACCTTTAATCCAAAATGCTAATTCATATAAACACTCACATAACCGAAAATATAGCTGAATATATATCTTTTCATATAAGCATGCATATAGCGGAATTTACCAATGCCATATAAGCATACATATACTTACCTGAATGGCCAAATTAAGAAACGCTTCGAACACATTATTTGTTTACTTTCCACTTCAATAAGAAAGCCCATAGAGATAAACTTAAATTAAATCACCGGTATAAACCTGCTAGGCATAGGCCCGAATCACACACGCCAGCACAAGGCCTGCTAAACCCAAGGTCTGAAATTTATTCACTGGCAACAAGCCTGCTAGGCATAAGCCCGAAGAAAAACAAACTCAACATCCCAAGACTTGTTAGGCTATTAGTCGGATTTACATTTCACCGGCCCTAGGCCTGCTAGGCACGGAGCCTGAAAAATAGGAATACTTAGTTCATGCCGCACTTATTTAATACCTTAGCTTACTTAAACATTCAAACAAATTTTAAATAATCTGCCATACACCGAATCATCAATGGAACATTACAAATAAATTTCCACAATCTCATTTACCATCGGCTAGCATAAATATTCATAGATATCATATTTCAATAATTCAATCCACAATCAGCAACCATAGCTAGATCACATTAACATCTCCTATTAATTCGACATTAGCTCATATAAATCTTAAACACTTCAACTTAATACATAAAATTTTATCTCTGTTTGAAATCAAGCTCATTTAGTGACTTAAGAACTTACCTCGGATATTTGCACGCAGTAAATTAACTATTCAGGTAATTTTGCCTTCCCTCGGTCCAACTCCGATCTCTTTTGTTCTTGAGCTAAATTGACAATAAGTTGAATTTTTTTTAATCATTTAACCAAATTATTATCATTCAAAATCACATAATTATATAATTTACACAATAGCCCCTTACATTTTTAACTTTAATAAATTGATCCAAATTCATAAAACATCAAACAATTTATTGAAATTATAACATAACTTTTCATTTACTATTTTAACCTTAAATAAATAATAATCAAAACACATTTTCTAAGGCCACTACCGTCCCCCAACTTTCAATAAGGTCAATTTACAACATAAATACCTCACATAAGAAAGACATCGTCAATTTATCCCTTTTTCAAAATAACCATCAAATTTTCACTTTACGCGATTTGGCCCTTTTGTTAAATCGGGCATCCAAACGATAAAATTTTAAAATGAAATTTTCACACAAGCAATTTCACACATTCAAAAAACAAATAATAATATTTCAATATTTTTTGACTCAGATTCATGGTCCCGAAACCACCGTTTCGATTAGGGTAAAAAAATCGGGCTGTCACAATGTGGCCTAGCCTTCATGTTTCATCATTTTCTTATTCTTTCTGAAATTTCCAGTAAAACTAAAGGTTTCAAAGCTTCAAAATTTTCAGCAATATTTAACCCTCAAAGGTAAGTGATTTTAAGGTCCTTTTTCAAAAATTCTAGTACTTTTGAGACCCTTACATCATAAGCTATCTATTGAGGGGCATATTTAGCATTTTGCTTGCAAATTTAGAGATTTTCCATGAATTTCTAGAGTTACTTTTCTGGATTTTTATGAGGGCAAATGAGTCTTAGTTGCTAAATAAACGATTTTTATGGAAGGGTGTTCATGGAAAACACCTAAATGAGACTAAAGCAAAAAGTTGATAAATTGCATGGTAAATGCATGAGATGATGGAAATTTGAAGTGGCCACAAGAGTAAAAAGTGTTTAGAAAGGCATGAGAAGTAAGGAAATTTGATAAAAATCAATTTATGAGCATAATGGCAGAATGGCCATTTTGCCAAAGTCTAGGGGCAAAATGGTCAACTTGCCAAATTGTAAAATTAGAAAATGTCTTAGTTAATATGATGACTAAATTATTTAATTTTCATTCATTTTAGATGAAGAAGTACAACACCCGAGCCTAGACCAGGGGAAGGCCAAACAAACAGAGTGAATCGAGACTTACCACATTTTGTATACTGAGGTAAGTGGGGTGTAAATATTACAATATACCTATTGCATATTCAGTTTTGTATTTATACTACATGAGACATTGATTGTATCTATTAAACGAGGATGAAATGTCATAATGGTAATTTCTCGGAGGAATCGTTGGGATAGATTGGATAAATTAGGTTGAGAGACTTGGGCCAATGAGTTTAATGCCATTGTAAGCCCATGTCAAGGACATGGCATTGGTGATGAGTTTAATGCCATTGTAAGCCCATGTCGAGGACATGGTATTGGCGATGAGTTTAATGCCATTGTAAGACCATGTCGAGGACATGGCATTGGCGATAAGATGAGAGCCAGTGTAAGACCATGTCGAGAACATGGCATCGGCGCTTAACCCACATTTGAGGCCATCGAGTATCCCCTTCTATTCCCCTGAGTTCCATAGGAAAAGATTTTATAGCTAAATATTACGTAAAAGAAGTAGCGATCTTATTGTAAGTGGTACAAATACCTATGTATATATATCATGTATAAGATACGAGCTTGATTATACATTACATGATTACTAAGGAAAATATGATGAGTAAGTTATGTTCATAGTCATTCATGTTGTGTAAGGATTTTAAGAATGTTAATTTATGATACTCAGTTGTTAATATTTGCATTCTACTTACTAAGCTTTATGCTTATCCCCTCTCCTTCCCATTTTTCCTTGTAGTGCTGTCTAAGTAATTCGAGGATCCAAGGGACATCGGAGGTATCCTTCACACTATCAACTGAAGCACTTGGTATAATTTTATTTTGTGTTTTGGATAATGGCATGTATAGGTATTTTTGGTCATGTTGGCATATGATATTCTGGTCAGCCAATTGTGTTGGCCATTTATTTCATAAAGCTCACTTTGTAAATGGCCATTGGAATTGGCCAAAAGAATTATTGTAGTTACCTTTAATGAAATGAGAATGAGTTCATAGAAATTGTAAATGGTTGTTTAGATTATTTATGCATGCACATTTTGTGAAATATAATTAGATTGGGAATGCCAATTTATGGCTATTGGTTGAGTATGAAAGTCTTGATATGTTGGCTTTATATTTAGTCTTCTTCCAGTATGGCAAAGAGGGTTGGCAAATAGCCTATTTTTGTCCACATGGCCAGCCCACGGGGGTGTGACTAGGTTGTGTATCCCCTGCACCCTGTATGGATAGAATTATATGCCCATTAGTGTTCCACACGGGCATGAGAGATGTAACGCCCCAAGAATCCCAAACTTTCTTTTTTCGGATTTGTTGTGAAGTCTGTGTGTTTGATATTTTTGAGTACGTATCATTTAAGTATGGTTGTTTAAAGGAACCTTGATGGCAATTAGTATGTTTTTTAAATAAATGGAGGAGGATTTTGACACGAATAAGCTTATGTTGTAGTGGCAAAGGGTGCCACATGTGAGACATAGGGCTGGCATTACAAGCATGGCGAGGAGGTCTGGGTTCGAATCCCTCCTTGCTCAAAAGGGAAGGTTCATTTTTGCTCATTTTAAAGGATAGTAATGGCGTTGGATGTAGACTCTAAAGGGTATGTCCATGTGAGAAATTCAAGGAGGGGATTAAAGAGCTATCTTGGAGAAAGGTTAGGAGATTGGGATAGGAGAAGTGTTGGAGCCGAATTGGAAATTAAGGGATAGCAATTTTGACTATAAAAGTATATTGTCGAGTTCTTTAGAGACTTTTCGGCATTTTCTCCTTTTGAATTCGGTTTTTCCTCTGTGCACCTAGGTAAACCTTTAATCTCTTTTTTTAAATAGTTATTTGCTTTTCTTGTAAGAGCCGAGTATTGAATCAGCGCTTTTGGATTTTTAGCCTCTTAAACACCTTCCTTTTGAAAGCATTCAAAAGTCGAAACCCTCTTTTTATTCCTTTTTGGCGTGTCGACTTCTCTTTCAAGTTGGGCCGATTACTTCTTGGTAAGAATCTCACTCTTTTGGTCGGTGTTGCTAAGAACAGACCCTTATTTCCTCATTTCCTTAGTCTATTTGTAGGGGATTGAGTCAAATCTTTGCTCTCCAAACCCTTTACCGATTTTACCATATGCATTTCAGGTTTTAGAGGTAAGTAACTCATCTTCGTATTTGGATTGGTTGATGGCTGAATGGTTATAGGTATTATAAGGGTGACTCGTGTGGAATACAAGTCACCTACTATTCAGTGTCTAATGGTTGGTTGATGCAAATCTAGGAAATATTAGCGGTTAGTGGTTGAAGAAGGGCTATTAGGACTTGTCGCGTAAGGTAAGGTTGATGGTAAGATTTCAGTTTTGGTCAAAATATTTATTAAGCCTTTGATTATTTGAGGAGTGATATTTATTGTAGGAGCGTGGCTAAGGAGATCATAGCACGTTTCGATATCAAGTGTGTACATACACTACACACACACGATAGATCAACAAATCCTGAAATACCGAAAAGCCGAAATGCCGAAAAGCTGAAAGTTTGGCTATGGCAGTCTCGCGAGTGTGCGAACTCTCATATGAGGGTAACCGATATGATAGTAGAAGCCCCATGAGTGATCTCATGGACTTGGGCCACGTTTCGGCCAACTGGGCCAAATGGGCCTAACGGGCCTATGAGCCTAAATAAGCAAAAATTAATAGCTTGGTAAAATATGATGAACTGATTAAGTTTGTCGAATGGTTTGGAATGAATTCAGGCCTGATGGGCCACATAAGTGTGATTGAGCCTAATGGGGTGTATAAATGTGATTGGGCCTAATGGGCCATTCGAATGTGATTGGGCCTAATAGGCCATATAAGTGTGAATGGGCCAGATGGGCTATATGAATGTATGAAAGCTTGTAGACTTGCTAGGGTTTTATAATGGACTTTTAGGCCTAGTTTCTAATGAATCCTCAAGCGTATAAAACTTAATTAATTTATCAAGCACGTCTGTGGACAAGTTATAAGGTTGGAGTTTGGCAATTGGCATATGCATGTCTAGGATTGGATCTAGGGAGAGCTTGGTACTTAAGCGGTCTTAATGACCCACCTCCCCTTCTCTTGAATCCTACCTGGTGCATAGTGTATGTTCACTTTACCCAATGATGACTTGTTGATGGGCCAAAGTTCGTAACTAAGACCCATACGTTAATAAATCACTAAAATACCCCTATAGGGTAGAATTACTGAAATTGTAAGAGTATGCCCAAAGATCAATCACGAGATGGTTGTAATAACACTTGATTTATCATGTTTATTAATATAAGGCTTTGCCATTATTATTTTAGTTTCTTTTCTGTGTACATAAATAAACTGTTTTATAATAATGTCCTGAGAATACTATGATTATTCTTAAAAGATCCTTAGTCAAGTATTATTGTTGGCTAGGACAATAATAATGCATTAAGACTGGCTAGGACACTAATAATGCATTAAGACTAACATGTATTTGATTGATGATAAAGAGTTGTCATTGATATGGAGTGTCAGAATCAATGCATGAATATGTTTGTTAGAGAACAACATATTGGACTGACCCGCTATGAGTATGTTTCTTGGATTATTATGTAATTGTCACAATATTACTCATAGTGATTAATATGTATATGATTCTCATACTTGAGATCATCATCATCCCAACATCTTGAGTTGTATATTTTGATATAGTCAAACAAATACCGTAACTAGTTATTCTATAAAGACTGATGGTGGATATACCACAATCTATGTAGAGGGATATGGTTGATCAATATAGGATAAGTCCTTCTTACATAATGGGAGTAATATCTCAGGCCACTTGATTGAGTGAGACTAGAAATGCATGCCCATGCTCAAATAAGTTGATATGAGATGTCATACTTATTTGTGTATCATAGTCTACTTAAGGTATCAAGAAACATGAGATGGATTATGCAAGTGTGACTATTCCATGACTTGTGTCCATTCCAAAGATATAGGACTTAAGGATTAATGCATGAAAGGTTAATGACAAAAGGTTATGTCGAATCATGACTTCTTGTAACTTAGGTAGCAATGATGCATTGCTAGATGCCACTCATTGTTTGTAACATTAGAATCGTTCTAATATTACTGCTAACGTTACAAGAACCTATAGGGTCACACCCTATGGTTGAAATGAACGGAGTAAAACATAGTTGGTATTGTATTTTGATTGTCACATAAATTAAATTAATTATAGAATTAATTTAATTGGGCAATCAAATTATTGAACATACTATACGTATAAGGATATTGTACACATAATCAGAACATAATTTCATTAGTATATGAATTTGGTTCGTATATAAGTTTAAATAAATATAGTTTACCGAAATCTTTATTATGGTTATTGTAATTATAATTTTCGGTTAAAAAATATTATATTTATTTTAATAATGATTATTATGTTTGGTTTAATTTATAATGAATTAAAATTCGTTATAAAGATATACCAATTAAAAGGGTGTTATATATGGCAAGGGTAAAAACCCTAAAGATAGTATATATAAATAAGCCCAAAACTATGCTAAAGGGACTAGCAGCCGTCAAGCATAATAATCACTGATAATAGTTTTCTGGGATTTTTACCATTCATTGTCAATTGGGTGGACTACGTAGAGGTCGACATCGAAAAAGGTTGCGGATTGGTTCGATAGTGATTCAGGATTCCTATTGCCTAGGCGTTGCTGTCTACTCAGATTGAGGTTTTGGTAATTTCGAAACCTTTTATCACCCCAATTCGTTCCTTACACATGGATCCATGGTTTGGATCGCGGGAACATTTTATTTATTTTATTCTTTCGCTGCGCCTTGGAAGTACCAGCGTTCTAACAGAAATACCCTTGTGTCTTATAAGTATGACTTATGAATACTATATGCTATATGTTGCACTCATGTGTTATGATGTTGCTTGTGGGTGGCAATTATATTTGAGGAAGTGTTATACAAGGATCGCATAGTCGCTTGACGACCGTGGATCCAACGAAGGCTTTTAAGCCCAATATATGATCAGCAACTTTCCTGCAACGTTAGGTAGTATCGCAACCGGCACTACCATTGGAGTGTATCGAATGGGTGGGTCGATATAGTTATCCCCACAAGATGTGTTTCGGTTGGACGGAGATGATGTGTATCGGTTGATGGGTTGGGCATTGCATTATTACATACATAATTGTTCTAGATTTTGTGCTACTGTTGTATTGGGCCCAGGCCCAAGATGACTTGTGTTGCATGATATATTGTTGTTGAGGGTTGTACACACTGAGTTTCGAAGCTCACTCCCTCTTTTAGTTTTCTCAGGTAAGCCTCAGTAGACAATTCGACGGATGGAGGGACTCAGAGGTGGCCAACCAGCAAGACAACTTAGACTTGTTTCTTTTTCTTTATTAAAATTTCTAGTATTTTAATTATTTAAGTCTGGATTGCAATAAGGCATTTTCTCTAGTTACTATTATACATTGTTATGCTATGAGAATGGAACATGGACCCATTTTTATTAAACACATTTCAAATTTTTCTGAAATCAGTTAATATTTTTAAATAAAATTAAGCTTCCGCAGTGAAAGAGAATTTTATTTTCAAATTATTTGTTAACATGTAACAAAGAAATAGTTTTTGAATACACCTCATTTTAAAAAAAATACAAACTGGGATTTTACTCGAAAATTTCTTTTGGAAGGGTTTTCAATGAAAACAATGTTTTCGATAAAACACTTCAATGTGACATGCTGGATTCAGCCATAACATCTAGTCCGGGTTGGGGTATCATATTTAGTGGTATTAGAGCCCGGTAGCAAAGCTCCGGCTGTGAAGTGGGCCTCATTATTTGGGTTTAAAAGTTAATTTTTGGTTGGGTCAGAATATTTTAGAAATTCTTGTTATGTGGCACATCGAGTCTCTGATGTTGAGCCAAGTTCTTTATTACTAAGCTTGTTTAACTTGATATACTATTGATAGATAGTGGGCTATTGTAGATGATTATGTTGAGATTTTTAGTTAGAGTAAACCTGAAGTCCGTAGGAACCTGAGACTATAGAGGATTTGCGACAACAACTCTTACATACTACTATCATAGAACATTGGTTCAATTACTGAAACTGATTAAAACTTCATAAAATTTCTAATCCAGATAATACATGAATCGATAATTAGTGCTAGAAGGGGTGAAGAGGCCGCGGCCGAGGTCGTGGAAGTGTTAGGGCTGAATCCTCGGCATCGGGCCATATGCCCAATGTTGAAGTAGGAGATGCTCTAGCCTCACCCGTAGCTGAGACTGGGCTGTATGATCACCACGCTAGGGATTATGCACTATCACAAGCAATGTTAAGGATTTCGGAGAGGCTCGTTGGGCTCAATAATGGCACGGGTAGTCGTGGGTCAATTCCGGAGTGACTTAGGGCTAATGTGGCTGAGATCTTTAAGGGTGTTGCTGGGTGGCTCCTAACGTGGCTGAATATTGGTTGGAGGCCACTGAGAGGATAATGGAGGACTTGAACTACACACCTGAGCAAAAGTTAAAAGAGGCAGTGTCATTGCTCAGGGACGAAGCCTATTAGTGGTGGTTGACAGTGAAAGAGGGCACTCAACCTAAACGGGTCACTTAGGAGTTTTTCAAAGCTGTGTTTCAAGAGATGTATGTGGGTGCAAGCTATGTGGATGCTAGGAGAAAGGAGTTCCTTAACTTGACCTAGGGGAACAAATTTGTGGCTGAGTACGAGGCAGAGTTTCTACACCTTTGTAGGTATGCAAGGGTTATGGTGGCAACGAACTATGAGCGTTGCGTTAGGTTTGAGGATGGTTTGAGAGATAGCCTTAGAGTATTGATAGCTCCACAAAGGGAGCGAGTTTTCTCGGAGTTGGTAGAGCAGGCAAAGATAAGAAATGAAGTGCACTGAGTGCCTAAATTGGGAAAAAAAAAGGGGTAAGAAGAAAAGGGAGGCTGAGACGTCTGGTGTTGGATAGAAGCTTAAAGCTAGGGCCAGAGTTAATGGGCCAGTTAGAGTGGGGCCCCCTACTGCTAATCCGAGGGTGCCACCTTGTGCTGATTGTGGGAAAAGTCATGCAGGTGAGTGTTAGAAGAGGAAGGGAGCTTGTCTAGCTTGCGAATCTATGGAGCATAGGATTAAGAATTGTCCTAGAATGCCAGGCCAAGTACCAGCTGTGGGCCGGGGTAATGTTCAGTCACCAAGGGGTGTTCAGCTGCCTCCAAGAGGCCGTAGGCAGGCCAAGGGCGGTAATGGCAATGGGCGTGGACATGGAGCATCGGGCGGAGGTGCATGTCATGCTAAGGCAAGGCAGCCAGCTTTGGTTTATGCTGCTCGTCGTCAAGAAAATAGGGATGCCCCAGATGTGATAACGGGTATGTTATATATACATGAGTTACCTTATACTACATTAATTGACATTGGATAGACGCATTCAGATGTTGCAGGCAATATGACTGAACCTTTGGGTGGTACTTTTGAAATTATTGCAAATGATATCACAGTGTTAAGTCCATTAGGCCAGTTAGTAGCAGTGAATAACTTATTTAGGTAAGTACCCTTAGTAGTCTAAGGGGTTACCTTCTTGGCAGATTTGATGGAGCTGCCTTTTAGCGAGTTCGATTTAATCTTGCGTATGGGTTGGCTAGTAAAACACTGAGCGACTTTGGATTGTGCTGCGAAGAGAATGGTGTTAAGAACGACAGAGGATGAGGAGGTGGTGATAATTGGTGAACACCGAAATTATTTGTCGAATGTAATTTTGGCACTAAGGGCTGAGAAGTTGGTGCGTAAGGGTTGCAAAGCCTATTTGGCTTATATAAGTAATACAGAGGCTAAGAGTCCTACTGTTAAGGATTTGAGAACGGTTAGGGAATTTTTTGACATCTTTCCCAATGAACTGCCTGAGCTACCGCCCAACAGAGAAGTAGAATTTGGAATTTAGTTGCTACCTAGTACGGCTCCAGTGTCTATCGCCCCTTATAGGATGGCACTGAAGGAATTGGTAGAACTTAAGGTGTAAATTCAGGAATTATTGAACCGAGGATTTATTCGACCAAGTGTGTCTCCGTGGGGAACACCGACGTTATTCGTAAAGAAGAAGGATGGCTCTATGCGAATGTACATCGACTATCGGTAGTTGAATAAGTTAACCATTAAGAACAATTACCCTCTACCGAGAATCGATGATCTTTTTGATCAGTTTAGGGGAGCCTCGATATTCTCAAAGATTGATTTACGTATGGGGTATCACCACATGAGGGTTAAGTAGGCAGATGTTTGTAAGACAACTTTTAAAACTTGTTATGGGCACTACGAGTTCTTGGTGATGCCATTTGGGCTAACAAATGCACCTGCTGCTTTTATGGATCACATGAACAGGGTTTTCCAACCTTATTTGGATCGATTCGTGGTAGTCTTTATTGATGACATATTAGTGTACTCTAGAGATGAAGATGAGCATCATGCACACTTAAGGACTTTGTTGCAGATTCTGAGGGAAAAACAACTATATGCCAAATTCAGCAAGTGCAAATTTTGGCTAAGGGAACTTACTTTTCTAGGACATGTGGTGTCAGCTGAGGGGATTAGGGTCGATCCTCGGAAAATTGAAGTAGTGTTAGATTGGAAAACACCTAAGACAATATCTGAAATCTGAAGTTTTTTGGACTTGGAAGGGTACTATAGGAGGTTCATTGAGGGATTTTCTTTAATAGCTGTACCTCTAACTAAGTTGTTGCAAAAAGAGGTACCATTTGTTTGGACGGATAAGCAGCAAAAGAGTTTTGAGAAGCTCAAGAAGGTTTTAATGGAGGCCCCTATGTTGATTCAGCTAGAACCTAGGAAAGAGTTTATGGTTTATAGTGAAGCATCACATGTGGACTTGGGCTGTGTATTGATACAAGAAGGTAAGGTGGTTGCATATGCGTCACGTCAACTTAAGACGCATGAAGTGAATTACCCAACCTACGACTTGGAGTTAGCTGCAGTGGTTTTTGCGCTAAAAATATGGAGACATTATTTGTATAGGGAAAAGTGCATAATCTATTCAGATTATAAGAGTTTGAAGTATCTCCTTATCCAAAAGGAGCTAAACCTTAGGCAGCGCAGGTGGGTGGAATTACTGAAGGATTATGATTGTACAATCGAGTACCACCCTGGCAAAGTGAATGTGGTAGCCGACTCATTAAGTCGTAGGGTTATGTGAGACTTAAGGGCTATGCTCACTCGTTTAAGCTTGTTTGATGATGGTAGTTTGTTGGCTGAGATTCAAGTAAAGCCGGTGTGGGTTGAGCAGATAAAGGGTAAGCAATTATTGGATGAAACTTTTGGTTCTCGTTTTAGACAAGTAGAGAATAGGGAAACGTCAGACTTTAGGTTGAATAGTGAAGGAGTACTATGTTTCCATGGAAGAATGTGTATACCGAAGGATAACGAACTAAGGTAGTCTATTCTACTAGAAGCGCATAGCAGTCCCTATGCTATGCATCCCGACAGAAACAAGTTGTATTGGAATTTGCGTGAGCTTTATTGGTGGCCTGGACTTAAGCGCGAGGTGACAGAGTTCGTAAGTAAATGTTTGACGTGTCAGCAGGTGAAGGTGGAACATCAGTTGCCCTCAGGATTGCTTCAACCAGTGAAGATTCCACTTTGGAAGTGGGAAAAGGTAACTATGGACTTTGTTAGTGGGCTACCCTTGACGCCTACTAAGAAATACTCAATATGGGTTATAGTGGATCGGTTAACCAAGTTTGCCCATTTTGTACTGGTCTGAACCGATTACTCATTGTAGAAGTTGGCTGGGCTGTATGTGGTTGAGATTGTTAAATTGCATGGAATGCCAGTTTCCATAATATCTGATAGGGACCCACGTTTCACCTCACGGTTCTGGAAGAAACTGCACGAGGTGTTGGGTACTAGGTTGAACTTCAGTACAGCGTTCCATCCCCAAACTGATGGACAATCGGAAATGGTTATCCAAGTTTTGGAGGATATGCTGAGGGGATGTGTAATTGAATTTCGAGGTAGTTGGGAAGATTATTTGCTATTAGTCGAATTCGGATACAATAATAGTTATCAAACAAGTATTGGCATGGCACCATATGAATTCCTATATGGGAGGAGGTGTTGTACACCAGCATGTTGGACAGAATTGGGCGAACAGCGAGTTTTGGGCCTTGAGTTAGTAGGAGATACTGAAGATAAGGTGAAATTAATTCGAGATCGGTTGAAGGAGGCCTCGGATAGGCAAAAGTCGTATGCTGACCTTAAGTATCAAGAGATTGAGTATACAGTGGGGGACTTAGTCTTTCTTAAGGTCTCTCTATGGAAAAAGGTATCAAGGTTTGGACGGAAGGGGAAGCTAAGCCCTAGGTTCATTGGGCCAAATCATATTCTGAAGCAAGTTGGGCCGGTCACTTATCAGCTGGAATTACCTCCTGAGCTAAGTCAGATCCACGATGTGTTCCATGTTTCCATGCTGAGGTATTATCGCTCAAATCCTTCACACATCATGAGAGTCGAGGAAATTGAGGTTAGGCCAGATCTAACTTTCGAGGAGGAGCTTGTGCAAATAATTGATCGGGATGTTAAGGTGCTGAGAAGGAAATTCGTCCCATTAGTCAAAGTGCTTTGGCATAATCACAATGTTGAGGAGGCTACTTGGGAAACTGAGGAAGCGATGCGACGCCAATATCCTCAACTGTTTGGATCAGGTAATTTCAAGGATGAAATTTTGTTTTAACGGGTAGAGTTGTAACACCCCAAAAATCCCGAACTTTCTTTTTTCGATTTTGTTGTGAAGTGTGTGTGTTTGATTTTTTTGAGTACGTATTATTTAAGTATAAATAAGTCATCGAGAAAGTTTTGAGTTCAAGTCTGAAAGTGGGAAAAATTTTAGTTTCTTAAAGGAACCTTGATGGCAAGTAGTTTCGTTTTTAAATAAATGGAGGAGGATTTTGACAGGAATAAGCTTGTGTTGGAGTGGCAAAGGGTGCCACATGTGAGACATGGGGTTGGTGTCACAAGCATCGCAAGGAGGTCTGGGGTTCGAATCCCTCTTTGCTCAAAAGGAAAGGTTCATTTTTGCTCATTTTAAAGGATAGTAGTGGCGTTGGATGTGGACTCTAAAGGGTGTGTCCATGTGAGAAATTCAAGGAGGGCATTAAAGAGCTATCTTGGAGAAAAGTTAGGAGATTGGGATAGGAGAAGTGTTGGAGCCGAATTGGCAATTAAGGGATAGCAATTTCATCTATAAAAGTATATTGCCGAATTCTTTAGACACTTTTCGGCATTTTCTATTTCTGAATTCAGTTTTTCCTCTATGCACCTAGGTAAAGCTTTAATCTCTTTTCTTAAATAGTTTATTTGCTTTTCTTGCAAGAGCTGAGTATTGAATCTGCCCTCTTAGATTTTTAGCCACTTAAACACCTTCCTTTTGAAAGCATTCAAAAGCCGAAACCCTCTTTTTATTCCTTTTAGGCGTGTCGACTTCTCATTCAACTTGGGTCGATTACTTCTTGGTAAGAATCTCACTCTTTCGGTCAGTGTTGCTAAGAACCGACAATTATTTCCTCACTCTCTTAGTCGATTTGTAGGGGATTGAGTGGAATCTTTGCTCTCCAAACCCTGTGTCGATTTTACCATATGCGTTTCATGTTTTAGGGGTAAGTAACTCATCTTCGTATTTGGGTTATTGATGGCTGAATGGTTATAGGTATTATAAGGGTGACTCGTGTGGAATACAAGTCACCTACTATTTAGTCTCTAATGCTTGGTTGATTCAGATCTAGGAAATATTAGCGGTTAGTGGTTGAAGAAGGGCTATTAGGACTTGTCGCGTAAGGTAAGATTGATGGTAAGATTTCAGTTTTGGTCAAGATATTTATTCAGCGTTTGATTAATTGAGGAGTGATATTGATAGTAGGAGTGTGGCTAAGGAGATCTTAGCATGTTTCGATATCAGTTGTGTACATACACTGCACACACACGATAGATCGGTAAATCCCGAAATGATGAAAAGTCGAAATGCTGAAAAGCTGAAAGTTTGGCTATGGCAGTCTCGCGAGTGCACAAACACTCGTATGAGGGTAACTGATATGATAGCAGAGGCCCAATGAGCGATCTCATGGAATTGGGCCCCGTTTTGGCCAACTGGGCCAGAATGGGCCAAATGGGCCTGACGGGCCTTGAGCCCAAATCAATAAAAATTGATAGCTTGGTAAAATGTGATGAACTGATTAAGTTTGTTGAATGGTTTGGAATGGATTCGGGCCTGATGGGCCACAAATGTGATCGGGCCTAATAGGCCATATGAATGTGATTGGGCCTAGTTGGCCATATAAGTGTGAATGGGCCGGATGGGCTATATAAATGTATGAAAGCTTGTAGACTTGCTAGGGTTTTTTAATGGACTTTTAGGCCTAGTTTCTAATGAATCCTCAAGCGCATAAAACTTAATTAATTTATCAAGCACGTCTGTGGACAAATCATAAGGTTAGAGTCTGGCAATGGGCATATGCATGTCTGGGATTAGATCTAAGGAGATCTTGGTACTTAAGCGGTCTTAATGACCTACCTCCTCTTCTCTGGAACCCTACCTGCTACATAGTGTTTGTTCACTTTAGCCAATGCGGACTTGTTGACGGGCCAAAGTTCGTAATTAAGACCCATACGTTAGTAAATTACTGAAATACCCTTGTAGGGTAGAATTACTGAAATACCCTTATGTGTTATAAGTATGACTTATGAATACTATATGCTATATCTTGCACTCATGTGTTATGATGTTGCATGTGGGTGGGAATTATATTGGAGGAAGTGTTATAATGGGATCGCATAGTCGCTTGACGACCGTGGATCCAAAGAAGGCTTTTAAGCCCAATATATGATCAGCAGCTTTGCTCCAACGTTAGGTAGTACCACAACCGGTGCTACCCTTAGAGTGTATCGGATGAGTGGGTCAATATAGTTATCCCTATAGGATGTGTTTCAGTTGGACGAAGATGATGTGTATCAACTGGATGGATTGGGCATTGCATTATTACATACATGATTGTTCTAGATTTTGCGCTACTGTTGTATTAGACTCAGGCCCAAGATGACTTGTGTTGCATGATATATTGTTGTTGAGGGTGGTACACACTAAGTTTCAGAACTCACTCCCTCTTTTATTTTTCTCAAGTGAACCTCAATAGGCAGTTTGACGGGTGGAGGGACTCAGAGGTGGCCAACCAGCAATACAACTTAGACTTGTTTCTTTTTATTTATTAAAATTTCTAGTATTTTAATTATTTAAGTTTGGATTGTAATAAGGCCTTTTCTCTGGTTACTATTATTGATTGTTATGCTATGTGAATGGAACATGGACCCCTTTCTATTAAACACATTTCAAATTTTTCTAAAATCAGTTAATGTTTTTAAATAAAATTGAGCTTCCGCAGTTAAAGAGAATTTTGTTTTCAAATTATTTGTTAACATGTAACAAAGAAATAGTTTTTCAATACACCTCTTTTTAAAACCAAATATAAACTGGGATTTTACTCAGAAATTTCTTTTGGAAGGGTTTTCAATGAAAACAAGGTTTTCGATAAAACACTTTAATATGACACGCTGGATTCGTCCATAACGTCCTGGATGGGTTTGGAGTGTTACAAGACATGGTCGTGTGTCTTAGCTACGAGAGAGACACGGCCGAGTCACGGGCTTGTGCCACAGTCGTGTGTTTGCTAACGTAAGAAACAGAATGTCAAGGTTTTTGCACACGGGCTGCGACACGGGCGTGTCATGGTCATGTGAGGGACATGGGCTTAGCACATGGGCATGTACCAGGCCATGTGAAAACCCTTGTAGGTCCGATATTGAAGATAAATCTGCACGGGCGAGGGACATAGGTATGTCTTTAAATGCTTAGGCCGTGTGAACCACACAGTCCGGAAGCATAGCCATGTCTATAGACCACACGAGCATGTTGCCCATTTTACACAGGCGTGTGACGTGATTTTAGGGGTTTTTAAAGAAATTTTGTTAAATATCTGAAAAGGTCCTTGAATATTTCTAATTTTCGTTTTAAGCCTCGTAGGCCCATAAGAAGGTCCACAGGAAAATGTTTTGAAAAGTTTTAAAATGGGACACCTTTCATTAAGTGTATGTGAATGTTTGTATGAGATTTAGTAGGTAATGCCTCATACCTTATTCTGCCGTCGGATTCGAGTAGCGGGTGTTATAGGTTCTCCCCAGAATATACAACCATATAATCCCTCATTCTTTTAAGATACCTTAATATATGCTTTATAGCTTGCCAATACTTAAAACCAGGATTCGCCTAATATTGACTAACCATTCCTACTGCAGAACAGATATCTAGATATGTGTAAAGTATTGTGTAAATAAGGCTTCCAAGTATCGAAGCATATGGAGCCTTACTCATATGCTATCTTTTTTCCACTATCTTAGGACAATCATATAAAGAAAGATGAAAACCTGATGCAATCGGCTGAGCGTCTGGCTTCGCATTAGTCATTGTAACATGTTCTAGTACCTTATCGATGTATGAAGCTTGTGATAAAGCTATCATTTTATTCTTTCGATCCTTAAGGATTCGACTTCCAAGAATATAACTAGCTTCACCCAAGTCATCCATGCTAAAATGTTGAGCTAATCACAATTTAACTAATGACAATTTTCCTACATCATTTTCGATAAGCAGAATATCATCGACATACAAAATGAGAAATGCCATATTTTTTCCTTTATACGCTTATAAACACAAGGTTCATCAGTATTTTATTCAAACCCAAAAGTCTTGATTGTTTGATCAAATATTTTATTTCATGAGCGGGACGTCTGCTTAAGTCTATAAATGTATCTTAATATTTTGCAAACTTTCTACTCCTTTCTTTTGACAACATAGCTAGTAGGTTGACCCATGTAAATGGTCTCATCAAGACAGTCATTCAAGAATGTTGTCTTGACATCCATTTTCTAGATCTCGTAATCAAGAGCAATGATAATGGATAAGAGTATGCAAATAAACTTGAGCATGGCTACCGAAGAAAAGGCTTTATTGTAATTGATGTATTCTTTCTATGTGTAGCCTTTCCCTACAAGTCTAGCTTTATGTGTTTCCACTTTTCCTTCCGCATTTCTCTTCTTCTTGTGGATCCACTTACGCCATATAGAGTTAGTTTCAATTAGTAAGTCTACAAGTTCCTACATTGTATTAGATTTCATTAAATCCAACTCGGTTTCCATGGTCTGTTTCCAAAGCTTGGAATACATCCTACATAGCCTCATCGTAAGTGAGTGGATCATCATCCTCATGATTGGTATCTTTATTATAAATATTATCATTATAGATGAAAAGTCCAGTTTCTTATAAAATTTCCCACTACGACAGATTCCCCTGCACCACTTATTGTTTGCAGGTCTTTCTATAATTTTCTTGAGAATTAAACTTGGCAATTGTTCTACAACTCTCGAAAGTTCCTCGACTACCACTTTACTTCGAGGCTTAAAGTTATCCATGTAGCTTTCCTCAAGGAAAGTAGCATGAGTGGAAACTTTGATTGTATTATCTTTCAGATTGTAGAATAATCCACCCTTTGTTCTTTTCAGATATCCTACAAACATGCACAATTTCGTCCGTTCATCCAACTTCTTTGCATCCTTATCTAGAATGTATGCTGGACAACCCCATATTTCAAAGTAATTTAGAGTGGGTTTCTTTTCATGCCACAGTTTATAAGGTGTCTTACAAGCAGACTTGGTTGACACATCATTCAGAATATAGGAAGTTGTTTGTATCGCATAGCCCTAAAAGAAAGTAGGGAGTTGTGAATAGCTTAACATTGAACGAACCATGTCAAGCAAGGTTCTATTTCTTCTCTCAACTATGTCATTCTACTATGGAGTGTTTGGCACAGTTAGCTGGAATAAAATCTGTAACACCCTTAACCTGTATCCGTTGCTGGAATAGGAGTGGTTCGGGACTAAACTGATAACTCAGGAAACTTCTTGGAAAACATAGAAAATTTTCAAAATACAGGGGACACACGCCCGTGTGGCTTGGCTGTGTGTCTCATACGACCAAAGACACATCCGTGTCACAAGCTGTGTCGACATTCAAAATCGGATCATATGGTCATGTCCCAGATTGTGTCCTACCCCGTGTAACTCTCTGACTTGTGTCACATAGCCAACCACATGCCCGTGTGACTAGCCCTTGTAACTCCCTGACTTGTTTTCATTTAATCTTATAGGGGACACACGGCCGTGTCACTTGGCCATATGTCACACACGGTTGAGACACACACATATGTCTTTGCCCTTGTGGACAAAAATAGGCTATTTTCCAAGCCATTTTTCTCAACCAATCTGCATTCACCTACACTAAACTAAATAGCATATCACAAGGCAATAATAGGCAATTTAAACCAACCTCAATCAAGCTTATTTCATGCTAATTCCATACCAAGAACTATAATGTTCATAACATCATAATTTGCCTATTCAAAGCATACTAATTTTACATTCACAAAACACCTAAAATCACATGCATGCCATATCTCCAATTTCAATCATTCGGTATTCAAAAGCAAATTCACATCAAGCATCACTTATGCAATTATCAACCACATAACAAAAAGGCCATTTGCAGATAAATATATACATCACTAGCATGCTAAAATAAGCCAAGTCACATGACTGTACACATAACCAAGCATTCACCATTTACAAGCCAATTCAAATGGCTAAATCCATTACCAAACTATAGACCAAAATAACCATTACTCCTATACATGCCATATACCTAAATGCACAAGTTCAAAGTACCAAAATGATAGCTAGATAGTGTCATGCGATCTCCAATGACTTTCGAATCGAACGAGCTTCTGAATCACTATAACACATAGAAAAAAGTAGAGTAAGCTATAAAGCTTAGTAAGCTCGTATAATATAGAATTACATAATAAACTGTCACAGGATTATACCCGTTGAACTACTTAAAATATCGATAGATACACGGGTGGTACACATGAATTGTACTAAACAATAATCCATCAATTCATGTACATATGCTCTTCCAATTTATAAACGGTATGCTCCTCCAGAGCTGAGGTAACAATAAGTTCAAATGAGTTGAGAAATGGTACAATCTTATGAGCTGAAATATTGGTAAGCTCATACGAGCTGTGGTGAGTCCGCAACACATGCAGGAATCTCAACAAAATAGTAACCCTAGTGACATGTCAATCGTATCCTACAAATTCCTAAGGTTTAAACGGGGCTCGGTATTATTTGGACTTCATCATTTATGCATTCAAATATCATATGATTTATTTTCTCAATTCATATAAATACATTTCAAATAAGTACATATCTAAATACTCAATTCTAACTATACGAACTTACCTTGTATAACGCGGATGAAAATCGAGCTATCAATCCACCACTTTGTCTTCCCCTGATCTAATTTCAGTCTTTGCTTTTCTTGATCTAAAATGTAACACCCCTTACTTGAGACAGTCGCCGGAGTTAAGCACGAGGCGTTACTAGACTTACCTTACTAGTTCAGGGCATAAAAATTTCCTTTTAAAATTAATTCATTCAAATTCATTCAATATATCCCTAAAATGGGCCCTCGACGCCCTAAACATGCAATTGGAACGGTTCGAGACCAAACCGGGAACATTTAAAAAATTTTCAATTACTTACACAAAGTAAAATAATTTATTCCACTATTCATAATAAAATTGTCCACCTGCGTAATAGTCACTAAATTAATTATAACTTGAGTTACAAAACTCAAAATTTAAGTCCATAATATTCCCCTGAAACTGGACTCATATATCTTCTTACCATAATTTTTTCAAAATTTTTGGTGTGGTCAATTAGTACAGTTTATTAGTGAAATGTTCCCCTATTTTGAAGCCCAGCAGACCTGACCTCTCTTCACTAAAAATCAATTATCTCATTATACAAAATCTGATACATATAAATTATGACTCATAATCCTTTTTGTACAATTTTTAGTGAATTTCTAAAATCAGAATAGGGGATCACAAAATCCCTCTGAACCAGTCTCACAAGAATTTAAATATCTCAGAATATAGACTTCCTTTGCTTGCTCTGTTTCTTTCCTATGAAAATTGTAACATCCTGAATTCGGGCCTAGAAGAATTTGGCCTTGAGTCTGGGTTCAGATAAAAGAAAACCTGAATAATTGAGAAGTTTTAAATATTAGTGTTTTAAAAAAAATTATTATTATTGATAAAATATTACTGTTATTATTACTAATGTTTTAAATTTTTATGAAAATTATAATTATTATTATTAGATAAAATTATTATTTTTATTTTTATTAAAAAATTATAATATTATTGTTATTAATTTGGTGTTTAAATTTGGTGTTTAAATAAATTATGAATGATTTATAGTGCGGGAAAAGTCTTGGGTTCGATCCAAGACTCTAGCAAAAAAATTCTTAATTTTGCTTCTTTAGGGGAATCTGGGCAATAGGACTTATATATAATTTGGGCTGAGTTTAGACACAAAGGAAGTGCCTGGCCCAGTGGCTAAGCATGCTAGGAGGATGTGGGAGGTGCCTGGGTTCAAGGCACGGCATGCGCAAAATGTTTATATATTTTTTAGTAAGCGGGTTGTGATGAAATAAGGCTTAAAACAAACTGCAACGGGATTATGCCACAAGGAGTGCCTGTGGCACAGTGGTAGCAGTGCATTAGGAACTCCAAGGGGACGCGAGTTCGAGTCCAGGTGCAGGTAAATTTTAGTTTTATTTTTAAATAGCAAAGGCTCAAGCGGATAAGGCTTATATTTAAGCGCGACCATAAAATGGTAAAGAAAAAGCCGCGGCGCAGTGGCCAGTAGCTTGCTTAGTTACCTGGAGGTCCCAGGTTCGAGCTACTTTGTGCGCGCAGGGCCATCTTTTTGCTGGGCACGTGTGGAGAGGACATTGTGCTGGACTCAAACTCCTCCTAGCAGCAGATTTAAGCGGTGGATAAGGCTGCTGATTGGTGGGAAGTTTGAATTCCATTCAAACTTTGTATTTAGCTAGAAATAAGTGATAAACATTAGCCGATTTTGTTTCATTTCAATCGGTTTTATTTTTATTTTTCTTTATTTTATTTTTATCTTTTTATCTCATCTTCTTTTCACCAACTCTTTTACGCATATTCTTGATTTATTTCTTTTGTTTTTCAAGGCCGAATCCACTTGCTCCTTAAGTTGGTTTTCTTCTTCTTTTATTTTCTCTTCTATTTTTCATCAAAGTCGAACCTTCTTCTTTATTCTTCTCTTTTTTCAACACCTATTAGTCGACTTCCACAAAAGCCGAAACCAATCTCCCATTACCTATTACCTCATCAATCAAGATTTGAGCCTTTCAAAAATCAAACCTGAAACTTCTCATCCCTCTGTCGATTATGCCTGTTATTTCGTAAAACCCTTTTTCTTCACTTCCTTCTCCTATTTGTTTCTTAAACCAAATAGACATACTCTAGGATAGATTTAAATGTCGAAATAGTGAGATTCATTCTCTACTCGTATTTTGGGGATTAGTCTACAACAGATCTAGAAAAAATAGGTACTTGGGAACGTTTTGGCAAGTAGATCTCTTGGTAAGTAATCGAAACACCTTATACATTCGTTATCTTGAGATTTAAGAAAAGCCGAAAATCCCTAAGGTTAGGGAGGCTGTCGAATTTGGTAAGGAGTAATGTTAGTTTTTGCTTTGTGTGGTTTTTGTGTTTTAGTCACAAGAAGGGAAATTGGCAAGGAGCAATAAAGGCTAAAGTCATGGAAGCGATCTAGATTTAGATCTAGATCTAGTAGATTAAAATCGACAAAGGTAAGTATTTGAGGGCCATGTAGGATGTTGGCCGAATATAGTGTTAATGGTTACATTGCATTATCGTTGATTTATGGTCTAATACCTTTAGTGATTGATTGTAGGAGAAACCGCGTAGGAGATCTCATCGATATAATCGCAAAACAGGTGTGTCTCGAAACCCCCTATTGTGGTTCAATTCGGCAAAAGCCGAAAAGCCGAAATGCTAAAATTTTGGCATTTCGTGGGCTTGCAAGCGTGCGAGTGCTCGTGGGTTAATTGGAAACATCAAGATTTGGTAATCGGGATTGGTGAGACGAATGAGTGTGCAATTTCGTGCACTTCGGTAATTTGGGCCTCGATGGGCTGAATGTGGGCCCAATGGGCTTTCGAGCCCATATGGGTAAAAATAGGCGGTTGTAGTATTCGAATAGACTGTAGGATCAAAACTGCCAAAATCGATAAATCGATCATAAAATTTGGACTAAATGGGCTTAAATAGCTAATAGACACTGTAGGGCCCATTAGGGGTTTTAGGGCCCAATAACTGAAAACTGTTAAAACAAGACAAATAGGCTGCTGAGATGAAAATGGGATTATTAGTGACTGTGACATGCGTAAAACTCATAAAATTGGAATAATTACTGAAATATCCCTTAAGGGTGAGAAATTATCGTTTTACCCCTAGGTGTAAAATGACTGTTATACACCTAGGACTAAATTTGACTGAAATGCATGCTTTACTGTTTCTGTTCACTGTATGCCATGACATGATTATTTGTTGCATGGGACTGGGATTATTTGATGGAGGAAGTACTGAAAAGAGGCTTTGCCTCAGTTTACTGAAAAGAGGCTTTGCCCCGGTTTTCTGAAAAAGGGGCTTTGCCCTAGTTTACTAAAAGAGGCTTTGCCTCGTATTACTATACTAGTGGCTTGGCCACACTATCTGATTATGCAGCTATGCTGCCATCGTGGAGAGTAGCGGTTGGGTGGGTTGAGTAGTTTTCCCCACATGGAGAGTTTGGCTGGTACGGGTGGAGAGTAGCGGTTGGGTGGGTTGAGTAGCTTCTCCACATACTGATATGGGTTTTGCATTCATGCATTCTTATTACTGTTCTGTTACTGAAATGGGCTTATGGACCATACTGTTATCTAAAAAGGGCTAAGGCCCAATGAAACTGTATCTGAATAGGGCTTCGGCACAGTTATTGCTGAGACTGATAAGGGCTTAGGCCCAGTGGGCTTGAACTGATTTGGTCTCTAGATGGGCTTCAATACACACTGAGTTTTCCAAACTCACCCCTTTTTCTTCCATCCTTGCAAGTGAGCCCTATACTGGTGGACTTGGAGTTGGGAGGGATTTAAAGTGGCCACATGGACTGGACTGTTGGTTTTTAATTAAGTTATTTATTTCAATTTAGTCTTAATTATTTTTATTTTGATTTTGGGTTGTAATATGGCCGCTCTTATTATTTTTATTTTGGGTTTTTAATTATTTAAATAGTTTTTAGCTTAAATAGGATATTGTTTAAATCGTTTTGAAATCGGTTAGCTCTAAGGCGCATTTTTATAAAAGTTACTTATTTTCAAAATATCACGATAATAGAGCAAAGCTTCCGCAACGTAAACATTTTCATAAACAAATATTTTAAATAGACTTAAACTTAATTTGTTGTTCGTGGACAAGTCATAAGCTTAAAGTGTGGCAATGGATGTGTGCATGTCTAGGATTGGATCTAGGAAGAGCTTGGTACTTAAGCAGTCTAAATGACTCACCTCCTCTTCTCTTGAATCCTACCTGGTGCGTAGTATCCATTCACTTTAAGCCATAACAAAGAAGGTCTGATTTTTCGATACTTAATCTGTTTTTAAAATAACATGTTTCCGCAACTACAAAGGTTTACAATTTTTCCTTGAAATTTTACAAAGTTGTTAACAATGTTTTAATTATTACAATGAATCACGTTTTGGAAAAATAAACACAAACTAAGGCTTTATTCAAGTTTAACGGTAAAAGGTTCTAAACATTAAGAAGGGTTTTCAATGAAAACATGGTTTTCGAAAAACACTTCAATGTGACACACCAGACTTGGCCGTACCGTCTGGGTCGGGTTTGGGGTGTTACAAAAATAAACTCAATAATCTTTAATTTTATATCTTATTCACCATTTAATTCCATTTCTGAAATTTTTAGTGATTTTTCAAATTCACGTCACTGCTGCTGTTACAAAACTGTTTCATGGCCAACTTTTACTCCTCCATCATTTCTTTGATAAACTATCATTTAGGCATACATAACATCAAAACATGTTCTTAATTAGCCATTTCAATAGCTAATCATTATCAATTATTCCCATGACATTCTTTGATCATATCATAAGGATATACACACAAAATGACCAAGTCCCTATACATGCCATAACTCAAATTATTTCAAGTTACAAAATACCGAGATAGCCTTTGATAGTGTGAGACAAGCTCTGATGTCCTTATGATCCCCGAATTGGCTTGGCTATACTATAAAAGAGAGAAAGAAAAAGGAGTAAGCTAAAATGATCAGTAAGTTTACAAGTAAATAAATGACAACATTCACCAAGTATAAATATACTCATATTATACCATCAACTAACAAAATTTTTATTTTACTTCTCCACTTACTCTTTCACTTTCCTGTTTATCATTCCTTTACCTGAACTTTCTTGTAACATAACTTGTATATTAGCCTAATGAACCGTTTGGAATACTCAGGATACTTGGGTTTTCCTGCCTGATAATAGCCTGCCAATGCCATGCTCTAGGCATGGTCTTACGTGGGATGTTCCCTATCCTACCAAAGCCATATATCTGATATGGACCTACATGGGATATTCCTCAACTGTCTCAACCTGCCAATGTCATATGTCTAATATAGACTTACATGGGATGTTACTCAACTGTCTCAACCCAAAATGTCATGACATTCCGTATCCCATATATTTCTAAGGTTCAAACGGGCTTTCCGATACTTTTTCTCTGTTACCACATCTTTAATTCAACATGAAATATTCTCATAAAATAAATGCATATATATGCTGGAAATTAACAACATTAATATAAAATATTAAAATATTAAAATATTGCATTTATTTACCGTAAACTTACCTCGGTGTAAAATACGATCAACTTGACAACTTAATCTTCTACCTTTTTCTTTCCTTAGTCTATCCCCAAATTTCGTTCTTCTTGATCTATAATTAGCAAATTTAGCTTATTTAATACTCACATTTATCAAAACAGTCCTTAACTCTAACTTTGGCAAAATTACAATTTTGTCCCTAAACTTTTGCATATTTACACTTTTGCCCCAAAGCTCAGAAATTAAACTTTTTCCCTAATTCTTATGTTTTAGGACATACTGATCATTTTCCCTTAATGGAAACATCAAATTCTCACTCTAGCATGTACTTATGAACATTAGGTATTTTTATTGATTATGTCGTTTTACTCGTTTTCACTTAAAATCGAGTAGCACAAGTTGTTTAACATAATTTAAAACTTCATATTCTATCATAAAACATCAAAATAAACACATTTAACGTATGGGTATTTTTCCAAATATGAACCCTAGGTTAAATTATTGCTAGAATAAGCTAAATCAAGTTACCAAGACTCCAAAAACATAAAGAACATTAAAAACGGGGTTTGGAATCACTTACTATGAGCTTGAGAAGTTGAAGAAACCCTAGATGTTGTGATACATGGAGTTTCGGCCCTATGGTGAAGATGATAACTATTTTGCCATCTTTTTCCCTTTTCATTCCTTTTAATTACCAAATGTCTAAAATGCCCTTCATTAAAACTTTGGTTATTTCTACCTATGTATGTCCATTTTTGTCCATGAAACCCTAATGGTATAATTACCATTTAAGGACCTCTACTTCAATTATGCTCTTCAATTTAATCCTTTCCTATCTAGAACTTATATTTATTAACTTTTGCAATTAAGCCCTAATAGGCAAATTAAACATGCAATTCATGAAATTTTCTATCAATATTCTAACACATGCATCTAATCACTCGGTAAATCATAAAAATTAATCGGAATAAATTTTTCTATCTCGGATTCGTGGTTTCGCAGCCACTGTTCCGTTTAGCCCCTATTTTGGGATGTTACATATATATAATCAAATTTAACTCATTCAATTACCATTCTATTCAATTTAATCTAAAACACTTATTTTGGCAAAATTACACTTTTGCCCCCAATATTTCAACTTCTTTACCATATAATCCCTAAGCTCATAAAATGAAATTCATTCAATTTTATCCATATCCAAGCCTAGCCAAATATTAAACATACTTATAGCAACCCATATATTTCACATATTCACACTTTTACCATACAATTTATCACATTTTTCAATTTAACCCCTAATTTAACTTTACTAAAAATCACTCTACAAATGTTGTTTATCTAACAACAAGGTTGCATTTTCTATCATCGAACATCCAAATACACATAGATTCATCAACGGTGAAAACCTAAACCTTTAATAGTTTTGTAAATTAGTCCCTAGGCTAGCTAGACTAGGTTACAATGATTTCAAAAACATAAAAATCTTTAAAAACGGATTAAAATCCATACCTAATTGAACAAAACAAGGTTGGATGAATCTAAGTCTTCCATGGCTTCCTTTTCTTCTTCTAAAATCGGTGGAAGAACATTAAATGATGATGACTTTTAATTTGTTTTATTTATTATACCATTATTAACTAATTTACTTAATTAACCTTTTAATCTCAACCTAATTTCAATAATGCCAGGCCAATATCTTCCACTTACTTATTAATGGGCTATTTACCACATAAGGACTTTTAAAGTTCTATAACTATTAGGCACCTTTAGCTTCTAAAATAAAATTCTTACATTTTACGTAATTTTAGTCCTTTTTATCAAACTAAGCATTCAAACAGTAAAATTTCTTAACGAAATTTTCACACAATCACATCATCATGTTGTAGACATTAAAATAATAATAAAATAATTATTTTGATCTTGGATTTGTTGTTTTGAAACCATTGCTCTGATTTGACTAAAAGCAGACTGTTACAAAATATCATTCTCTATGAGGTATCCAAAGAACTCATCGGGCAAGTATTCCCTACATTGGTCAAATGAAAATTTTTTTATGGATAAACCTAATTGCTTTTTCACTTCCGTACAAGTTATGGGCACTACGAGTTCTTGGTGATGCCATTTGGGCTAACAAATACACCTGCTACTTTTATGGATATCATGAACCGGGTTTTCCAACCTTATTTGGATCAATTTGTGGTAGTATTTATTAATGACATCTTAGTGTACTCCACAGATGAAGATAAGCATGATGCACACTTAAGGATTGTGTTACAGATTCGGAAGGAAAAGCAGTTGTATGCCAAATTCAGCAAGTGCAAATTTTGGCTAAGGGAAGTTACTTTTCTAGGACATGTGGTGTCAGCTGAGGGGATTAGGGTGGATCCTTGAAAAGTCCAAACGGTGGTATATTGAAAAACACCTAAGATGGTGTCCAAAATCTGAAGTTTTCTGGGTTTGGTAGGGTACTATAGGAGGTTTGTTGAGGGCTTTTCTCTAATAGCTGCACCTCTAACTAAGTTGTTGCGAAAAGAGGTACCATTTGTTTGGACAGACAAGCAGCAAGAGAGTTTTGAAAAGCTCAAGAAAGTTTTAACGGAGGCCCTTGTGTTGATTCAGCCAGAACCTGAGAAGGAGTTTACGGTTTATAGTGACGCGTCGCATGTGGGCTTGGGTTGTGTATTATGCAGGAAGGTAAGGTGGTTGCAATTGTGTCACATTAACTTAAGACTCACGAGGTGAATTACCCAACCCATGACTTGGAGTTAGCCGTAGTGGTTTTCGCGCTTAAAATATAGAGGCATTATTTATATGGGGAAAAGTGCATAATCTATTCGGGTCATAAGAGTTTAAAGTACCTCCTTACCCAAAAGGAGCTAAACCTTCGGCAGCGCAGGTGGGTAAAATTATTGAAGGATTACGATTGTATGATTGAGTACCACCCTGCAAAGCGAATGTGGTAGCCGGCGCTTTGAGTTGTAGGGTTGTGCCGGACTTGAGGGCTATGCTCGCTCGTTTAAGCTTGTTTAATGATGGTAGTTTGTTAGCTGAGCTACAAGTAAAGCCGTTGTAGGTTGAGTGAATAAAGGGGAAGTAGTTATTGGATGAGACCTTGAGTTCTCATTTTAGATAGGTGGAGAATAGGGAGACGTCAAATTTTGGGTTGAATAGTGAAGGAGTGTTGTGTTTTCGTAGGAGAATGTGTATACCAAAGGATGATGAACTAAGGTAGTCTATTCTGCGGGAAGTGCATAGCAATCCCTATGCTATGCATCCCGATAGAAACGAGATATATCAAAATTTGCGTGAGCTTTATTGGTTGCCTAGACTTAAGTGCGAGGTGATGGAGTTCGTAAGTAAATGTTTGACATGTCAGCTATGAAGGCGGAACATCAATTGCCCTCAGGATTACTTCAACCAGTGAAGATTCCACTTTGGAATTGGGAAAGGGTGACTATGGACTTTGTTAGTGGGCTACCCTTGACGCCTACTAAGAAAGACTCAATATGGGTTATAGTGGATCGGTTAACCAAGTTTGCCTATTTTGTACTGGTCCGTACTGATTACTCATTATAGAAGTTGGCTAGGCTGTATGTGGCTGAGATTGTTAGATTGCATAGAGTACTAGTTTCTATAATATCTGATAGGGACCCACGTTTCATCTCACAGTTCTAGAAGAGGCTGGACGAGGCATTGGGTACTATGTTGAACTTCAGTACTACGTTCTATCCCCAAACCGATGGACAGTCAGAAAGGGTTATCCAAGTCTTGGAGGATAAGCTGTAGGGATGTGTAATTGAATTTTGAGGTAGTTGGGAAGATTATTTGCCGTTAACTGAATTCACGTACAATAATAGTTATTAGGAAAGTATTGGCATGGCATCATATGAAGCTCTGTATGGGAGGAGGTGTCGTACTCCAGCATGTTGGACAGAATTTGGCGAACGACGAGTTTTGGGCCCTGAGTTAGTAGCAGATACTGAAGATAAGGTGAAATTGATTCAGGATCGGTTGAATGAGGCCTCGGATAGGGAGAAGTTGTATGCTGACCTTAAGCGTTGAGAGATTGAGTATGCAGTGGGGGACTTAGTCTTTCTTAAGGTCTTGCCATGGAAGAAGGTACTAAGGTTCGGACGAAAGGGGAAGCTAAGCCCTAGGTTCATTGGGCCATACCGTGTTCTGAAGTGAGTTAGGCCAGTCACTTATCAGCTAGAATTACCTCCTGAACTAAGTCAGATCCATGATGTGTTCCATGTTTCCATGCTGAGGCATTATCGCTCAGATCCTTCACACGTCGTGTCAGTCGAGAAAATCGAGGTCAAGCTAGATCTAACTTTCGAGGAGGAACCTATGCATATAATTGTTTTGTATGTTAAGGTGCTGAGAAGGAAATCTGTCCTATAAGTCAAAGTGCTTTGGCGTAATCACAACGCTGAGGAGACTACTTGGGAACCTGAGGAAATGATGCGGCATCAATATCCTCAACTATTTGGATCAGGTAATTTCGAGGACGAAATTTTTTTAGGGGGTAGAGTTGTAACACCCCAAAAATCCCAAATTTTTTTTCGATTTTGTTGTGGAATGTGTGTGTTTATTTTTTTTTGAGTACGTATTATTAAAGTATAAATTGTTATTTTTTGGGGTACATATTATTAAAGTATAAATAAGTCATTGAGAAAGTTTTGAGTTCAAGACTGAAAGTGGGGAAAAAATTTAGTTTGTTAAAGGAACCTTGATGGCAGGTAGTTAGGTTTTTAAATAAATGGAGGAGGATTTTACATGAATAAGCTTGTGTTGGAGTGGCAAAGGGCGCCACATATGAGACATGGGGTTGGCGTCACAAGCATGGCAAGGAAGTCCGGGGTTGAAATCCCTCCTTGCTCAAAAGGGAAGGTTCATTTTTGCTCATGTTAAAAGATAGTAGTGGCATTGGATGTGGACTCTGAAGGGTGTGTCCATGTGAGAAATTCAAGGAGGGGATTAAGGAGCTATCTTGAAGAAAAGTTAGGAGATTGGGATAGGAGAAGTGTTGGAGCTGAATTGGCAATTAAGGGGTATCAATTTTTCTATAAAAGTATATTGTCGAATTCTTTAGACACTTTTCGGCATTTTCTCCTTCTGAATTCAGTTTTCCTCTGTGCACCTAGGTAAACCTTTCATCTCTTTTCTTAAATAGTTTATTTTCTTTTCTTGCAAGAGTCGAGTATTGAATCTGCCCTCTTGGATTTTTAGCCACTTAAACACCTTCCTTTCAAAAGCATTCAAAAGCCGAAAGCCTCTTTTCATTCCTGTTTAGCGTGTCGACTTCTCCTTCAACTTGGGCCGATTACTTCTTGGTAAGAATTCCACTCTTTCGATCGGTGTTGCTTAGAACCAACCCTTATTTCCTCACTCTCTTAGTCGATTTGTAGGGGATTGAGTTGAATCTTTGTTCTCCAACCCTTTGTCGATTTTACTATATGCATTTCGGGTTTTAGGGGTAAGTAACTCATCTTCATATTTGGATAGGTTGATGGTCGAATGGTTATAGGCATCATAAGGGTGACTCGTGTGGAATACAAATCACCTACTATTTAGCCTCTAATGGTTTGTTGATGCAGATCTAGGAAATATTAGCGGTTAGTGGTTGAAGAATGGCTATTAGGACTTGTCGCATAAGGTAAGGTTGATGGTAAGATTTTAGTTTTGGTCAAGATATTTATTAAGCCTTTGATTAATTGAGGAATGATATTGATTGTAGGAGTGTGGCTAAGGAGATCGTAGCATGTTTCAATATCAGGTGTGTACATACACTGCACACACGATAGATCGGCAAATCCCGAAATGCCAAAAAGTCGAAATGCTAAAAAGCCAAAAGTTTGACTATAGCAGTCTTGTGAGTGTGCAAACACTCGTATGAAGGTAACCGATATGATAGCAGAGGCCTTATGAGTGAACTCATCGATTTGGGTCATGTTTTGGCCAACTGGGCCAGAATGGGCCAAATGGGCCTGACGGGCCAGTGAGCCTAAATAAGCAGAAATTAATAATTGAGTAAAATGTGATGAACTTTTTAAGTTTGTTGAATGGTTTGGAATGGATTCGGGCTTGATAGGGCACATAAGTGTGATTGGGCCTAATGGGCCATATGAATGTGATCGGGCCTAATGGGCCATATGGACGTGATTGGGCCTAATGGGCCATATAGGAGTGATTGGGCCTGATGGGCTATATAAATGTCTGAAAGCTTGTAGACTTGCTAGGGTTTTGTAATGGACCTTTAGGCTTAGTTTCTAATAAATTCTTAAACGGGCATAAGACTTACTTATCTTATCAAAATTGGTCATCTTCTTCATTACCATGAAATTTCAAGGGTTCTCCGTAGCTAGGGTTTGTTTCAAGCTTCCAAGCTCCGTAGTAAGTGATTCCAAGCCCCGTTTTTAATGTTCTTTACGTTTTCGTAGTCCCGGTAACTCGGTAAAGCTTATGTTAGCAATAATTTTAAGTTAGGGTTCATATTTGGAAAAATACCCATAGGTGAAATTTGTGTATTCTGATTTTTTATGATAGAATACGAGGTTTTAAATTATGTTAGACAACTTGTGCTACTCAGTTTTAAGTAAAAACGAGTAAAACGGCTTAATCGGTAAAAGTACATATTGTTCATAAGCATGTGTTTTAGTGGGAATTTGAGCTTGCTAATGGTAAATAAATGATCAGCATGTCCTAAAACATAAGAATTTGTGATAAATTAAATTTCCGAACTTTGGGGCAAAAGTGTAAATATGCAAAAGTTTAGGGGCAAAATTGTAATTTTGCCAAAATTTGAATTTAGGAGTATTTTGATAATATGAGTATTAAATAAGCTAAATGTGTTATTTTAGATCAAGAAAGACGTGGAATCAACCTTGATCGAGGAAAAGAAAAGATTTTGGACTAAATCGCAAAATTACTATATTTTGTACCGAGGTAAGTTCATGTGTAAATAATGTAACATAATTGCTATTTTAAGTGATTTAATGCTATTTATATGATATGATACTTGTTATTATGAATATTATGCTTTGTGAAATATTATGTATTGGTATGAAAAGTATGTGATTAAATTGATAAGTATGAGATGCAAGCAACGTATTGGTTGCGATATTCCGAGGAGAACGACTGGGAAATGTGTGATTGAGGAAAATCCCGTTTGAACCTTGGGAATAGATTAGGATACAAGTGACATGTCACTAGGATGGTTGGGCATCCGAACTTGTTGAGTTGAGTCCGAGTTCACTTATGGATGCGAATGTCCGAACTCGTTGAGTTGAGTCCGAGTTCACTTATGGATGCAAACGCCCGAGCTCGTTGAGTTGAGTTCGAGTTCGCTTATGGGCGGGTTACATGATTGATTGATTAAATATGTGGCACTTATGTGTAAATGATCCGTGTATTCGAGTTATATTCCAATGTGTTCAACGGGTAAAATTCTAGCGGAATGGAAGAATACTCAAGATGAAAATGATATTTTGGTAAGTGTTGTGAAATGGACAATTTGGACAGGTATGTACTTAACCCTTGGGTTGAAACTTGATATAACAGAAATAAGGTGGTAAGATGATACACGATAGCTAGAAATGTGGTTTGTATCTTGGTGATATCATGCTATTGTTGTTGATATAATTGCTTTGTTATGTTACTTGTTATTTGCATGTGAACTTACTAAGCATTTATGCTTACTCCCTCCTTTACATTCATTGTAGTTTTTAGCGAGCCAACTTGGATATCGGGAAGGTCGAAGAGACGCTCACACTATCCGAGGGAGAATTGGTATATTGGTTTGTATGTTTTGATGTATGGCATGTATAGCAATATACTTGTTTTGTGTAAATAATCTTGTGATATGGTTGTGGTTTGGTTGAGAAAATGCTTGATAATGATTAGTCATTGGTATGGCTAGCCTAGATAATGTTGGATGCCATGTGAGTTTAATATGTTATATAGTTCATGAGAATTCATAAAAAGATGAAACTTGCCATAAAACAGAACACTACAGCAACAACGATGTGAGTTTGAAAAATCACCAAAAATAGTAGAAAAATAATTAGGTGAAGAATTAACTATGAAATTTAAGATTATTGTGTTTACTTTCAAATGGAAGAAGCGAAATAGGTAAAAGAGTTATATGTTATAAGATATTTGAGTTTTAGTGAAACAGGGCCAGAGCGACTTCTGGATCCCCTATTCTAAATTTGAAAATTCACTATAAATTGTAAAAAAATAATTAGGAGGTTTAATTTATATGCTCAGAATCCTTATTGAATCTAATTTTAATAGAAATAAACTGTATAGTTATATGAATTTTGTACAGGGAGAAAAGTGGTTCGTAGTAAGTAGAGGTCAGTGCAGTCAAGCCCTGAAACGGGGGTAACTTTAACTAATAAACTGTACTAATTGGCCCAACCAAAAATTTTAGAAAAAAAATAGTAGATATATATGTGAGTCTAGATTCAGGGAAAATTTACGGATCTTGATTTCAAGTTTTGTAACTCGAGATATGATTTTTTTAGCGACCATGATGCAGAAAAACTGCTTATTCCGAAAATCAAAATAAATGATGTAAAGTTGTTTAAATGATAAATTATGTTCGGTAACACCTCAAGCTCGACTCCGGCGACGGTCTCGGGCGTGGGGGTGTTACATTTGGTGGTATCAGAGCAGGTTAGTCGGTTCTTGGACTAACGTATTTTATGCACGGATTTTGCTATACATGCCATATATGTATATTGTGATAGTGTGACGACTTCTGACCTTTTAAATGATTTTTTTATAGTAAATGGATCCCGATCCAACCGTGGCCGATGATGTAGAAAGTAATGCACCAGCTCCAGCTGAAGGGGTAGTGCCGACTGAAAATCCACCTCCCACTATTAGTCAAGGAAGAGGACAAAGGGGTCGAGAAGCCTTTCTCCAGATGATGAGTGCTTGGTATAATGAGTTCGTTCGTATGAACCCGAATGTACAACCTCCCCCACCTCCCCCAATTCCTCAACCTGTACCTCCGATGCCTCAAGATGTGGGTATGATGAAATTCCAAAGAACTCTAGTTGATAAAATTCGTAAGCTAGGGGCCGAAGAATTTAGAGCTAATGTAGATGATGATGCCGAGAAAGCAGAGTTCTGGCTTGAGAATTCTATCTGGGTATTTGATGAACTGTCTTGCACACCTGAGGAATGCTTGAAATGTGCTATATCTTTGTTGAGAGATTCAGCTTATAATTGGTGGAAGACACTGATTTCTGTGGTACCGAACGAGAGTAAAACTTGGGAATTCTTTCAAGAAGAGTTTCGGAAGAAATACATCAGTGAAAGATTTATTGATCAGAAGCGCAAGGAATTTCTTGAGTTGAAACAAGGTAACATGACCGTTACAGAATATGAAAGAGAGTTTATTCGACTGAGTAAGTATGCCAGAGAATATGTTCCTACAGAGGCCAAGATGTGTAGACGATTTGAAGATGGGCTTAATGAAGACATCAAGGTATTTTTAGGGATTCTAGAACTAAAGGAAATGGTAGTACTTGTTGATTGAGCTTGTAAGGCTGAAGAACTACTTAAAGAGAAGAAAAAGGTAGAATCTGAGACACTAAATTGGAAGAAAAGACCAATGAGTAATGCACCCTCACAGCAACCCGGAAAATCAAGAAATATGAATCCTCGTTCCCAAGTTTCAGCTGGACAATCATATGTGGGTCCTAAGTCCCAAACTACTTCGGTAGCTAGTGTAGGGAACTCGAGATTTGTTAAACCCGAGTGCCAGCGGTGTGGTAGAAATCATTTTGGTCCGTGCAGAGTAAATGAATGTTTCCGATGTGGTTCTTCGAATCATTTTATTAGAGACTGCCCAGAGAGGATTGAAAAAGAAAAATTTCAGCGTACAAAAGCTGGTGGTGCAGATTCGAGAGGAAGGTATCCAAGAAAAGCTGGGAGTGAAGCAAGTAGCAAGAATGTAGCCAGAGATTCAGCAGTTAAATATGAAGGAAGGGCTCCAGTTAGAACTTATGCCATTAAAGCGCGTGAAGATGCTTCCTCACCCGATGTGATTACTGGTATATTTTCTCTCTATGATGTTAATGTTACTGCTTTGATTGACCCCGGTTCTACTCATTCATATGTGTGCATGAAATTAGTATCTAGCATGAATATACCTGTTGAGAATACAGAATTTATGATTAAAGTGTCAAACCCGTTAGGCCAATGTGTTATAGTTGATAAAGTATACAAGAACTGTCCTTTAATGATTCGGGGTTATTACTTTCCGACCGATTTGATGTTGTTGCCGTTTGATGAGTTTGATGTTATTTTGGGTATGGATTGGTTGACATTGCATGATGCTATAGTAAATTGTAAACAGAAAGTTATTGAATTAAAGTGTGAAAATGGTGAAACTCTGCGGGTCGAATCAGATAAATCAGAGGCATTGTCTAGTGTGATTTCTTCAATGTCGGCTCAGAGATATTTGAGAAATGGTTATGAAGCTTATTTAGCGTATGTGTTGAATACAAAGGAAATTGAAAAGAAAGTGGAATCAGTGCCAATTGTATGTGAGTTTACAGATGTATTTCCAGAAGAATTGCCGGGTTTGCCTCCAGTTAGAAAAGTAGAGTTTGGTATTGATTTGATGCTGGGAATAGCTCCGATCTCGATTGCTCTGTACAGAATGGCACCAACAGAGTTGAAAGAATTAAAGTCGCAGTTGCAAGAGTTGACCGACAAAGGCTTTGTGAGACCGAGTTTTTCGCCTTGGGGTGCTCTGGTATTGTTTGTGAAAAAGAAGGATGGTTCGATGAGATTGTGTGTAGACTATCGGCAATTAAACAAAGTGATAATTAAGAACAAGTATCCATTGCGGAGAATTGATGATTTGTTTGATCAGCTGAAAGGAGCAACATGGTTTTCAAAGATTGATTTGAGATCTGGGTACTATTAGCTGCGGGTAAAAGAGTCAGATGTGCCTAAAACTACTTTTAGGACAAGGTATGGTCATTATGAATTTTTAGTTATGCCGTTTGGATTAACAAATGCTCCTACCGTGTTTATGGATTTGATGAATCGAATATTTCGACCATACTTGGACAAGTTTGTTGTGGTATTTATAGATGATATCTTGATTTATTCAAAAGATGAGACAGAGCATGCTAAGCACTTGAGGATAGTTTTGCAAACTTTGCGAGACAAGCAGTTATATGCCAAGTTTAGTAAAAGTGAATTTTGGCTTCGACAAGTTGGATTTTTGGGTCATATTGTTTCGGGTGATGGTATACGGGTTGATCCCAGTAAAATTTCAGCTATTGTTGATTGGAAGCCACCGAAGAATGTAACCGAGGTTAGGAGTTTCTTGGGACTAGCTGGATATTATCAACGGTTTGTAAATGGATTTTCTATAATTGTTGCTCCTATGACTAGATTACTTCGCAAGGATGTTAAATTTGAGTGGACGGAAGAATGTCAACAAAGTTTTGAAGAATTGAAAAGTTATTAACAGGGGCACCAGTGTTAGTACAGCCCGAGTCAGGTAAAGAATTTGTGGTATATAGCGATGCTTCTCTAAATGGTTTGGGATGTGTACTGATGCAAGAAGGAAAGGTTGTGGCTTATGCTTCGAGGCAGTTAAAACCTCACGAGAAGAATTATCCGACTCATGATTTGGAATTAGCTGCAGTGGTGTTTGCTTTGAAGATTTGGTGACATTATCTATATGGTTAAAAGTGTCAAGTATATACCGACCACAAGAGTCTTAAATACTTGATGTCACAAAAGGACTTGAATTTGAGACAGCGAAGATGGTTGGAGTTATTAAAAGATTACGAGCTTGTGATTGACTATCATCCAGGAAAAGCAAATGTAGTTGCTGATGCTTTGAGTAGAAAACTGTTGTTTGCTTTGAGAGTTATGAACACTCAGTTGGAAATGTCAAATGATGGTTCCATTCTGGCTGAGCTAAAAGTAAGACTGATGTTTTTACAAGAGATTTGTGAAGCTTAGAAAAGCGATGAAGACTTGCAAGCCAAAAGAAAGCAATGTGAGGTTGATACAGAGTCAGATTTCAGAATCGGTCCTGATGGTTGCTTGATGTTTAAAGATCGGATTTGTGTACCGAAGAATGAGGAGTTAATTCAAAAGATTTTGCAGGAAGCACATGGTGGTTATTTGTCGATTTATCCAGGCAGTACGAAAATGTATAATGATTTGAAGAAAATGTACTGGTGGAATGGAATGAAAAGGGATATATCGAAATTTGTATCGAAATGCTTAATTTGCCAACAGGTGAAAGCGAAACCTTCAGGATTACTTCAGCCTATTATGGTTCCTGAATGGAAATGGGATCGGATTACTATGGATTTTGTTTCAGGGTTGCCGTTGACTCCAGGAAAGAAAGATGCCATCTGGGTAATATTTGACAGATTGACTAAATTGGCTCATTTCATTCCAGTACGTATGGATTATTCTCTTAACAAGTTAGCTGAATTGTATGTTAGAGAAATTGTTAGACTACATGGAATACCATTGTCAATCATTTCAGACAGAGATCCGAGATTTACTTCGCGGTTTTGGCAAAAGTTGCAAGAAGCATTAGGTACAAGGTTAAATTTCAGTACTGCTTTTCATCCACAAACTGATGGGCAATCAGAAAGGGTAATTCAGATTCTTGAAGACATGCTTCGATGTTGTGTATTAGAATTTCAAGGAAGTTGGGAAAGATATTTACCGTTGGTGGAATTTGCTTACAATAACAATTATCAGACGAGTTTGAAAATGGCACCTTATGAAGCATTGTATGGTCGTAAGTGTCGGGCGCCTTTGTATTGGACCGAACTTAAGGAAAATTAGATCTATGGGGTTGATCTAATAAAAGAAACCGAAGAAAAAGTGAAGGTAATTCGAGATTGTTTGAAAGCTGCTTCGGATAGACAGAAATCTTATGCAGATTTGAAATGAAAAGAAATTGAGTTTCAAGTTGGTGATAAGGTATTTTTAAAGGTGTCTCCATGGAAGAAAGTCCTCAGATTTGGATGGAAAGGTAAATTAAGTCCGCGTTTTATCGGGCAGTATGAAATAATTGAAAGAGTTGGACCGGTAGCTTATCGGTTAGCATTACCATCTGAGTTGGAGAAAATTCATGATGTGTTCCATGTATCTATGCTACGTTGGTATTGTTCAAATCCTTCACATGTGGTTTCACCGACAGAAATTGAATTACAACTAGATATGACCTACGAAGAAGAACCAATTAAAGTTTTAGCTCGAGAGGTCAAACAACTAAGAAACAAAAGTATTGCTCTTATGAAAGTGTTGTGGCAAAAGCATGGAATAGAAGAGGCTACATGGGAACCCGAGGAAACTATAAGGAAACAATACCTACACCTATTTACCGGTAAGATTTTCGAGGACGAAAATCCTTAAAAGGGGAGAGAGTTGTAATATCCCGAATTAGGGCCTAATCGGAATAGTAGTTTCGTGACCACAAAGCCGAGGTAGAAATAATTATTTTATAATTATTTTGATATTTATGATATGATTTTATGATGATGTGAAAATTTCGTGAAGAAATTCTAAGCGTAAAGTGCTTAATTTGAAATTAGGGACTAAATAGAATAAGTTGCAAAACTTGCATTCTAGAAGTTTCTAGTATGGAATTGCTTTGGAATATTAATTAGGAGGTCTTAAATAGCAATTTGACCAATTTTAAGTTCATGGACAAAATTTGGACATGGATAGAATTTTTGAAAGTTTACTAAGGAGGGGCATTTTGGTCATTTGGATATTAACATGAAATAAAAAGGGAAAAATAACACAAAATTGGTCATCTTCTTCATTACCACGAAATTTCAAGGGTTCTCCATATCTAGGGTTTGTTTCAAGCTTCCAAGCTCCAGAGTAAGTGATTCCAAGCCCCGTTTTTAATGTTCTTTACGTTTTCATAGTCCCGGTAACTCGATAAAGCTTATGTTAGCAATAATTTTAAGTTAGGGTTCATATTTGGAAAAATACCCATAGGTGAAATTTGTGTATTCTGATGTTTTATGATAGAATACGAGGTTTTAAATTATGTTAGACAACTTGTGCTACTCGGTTTTAAGTAAAAACGAGTAAAACGACTTAATCGGTAAAAGTACATATTGTTCATAAGTATGTGTTTTAGTGGGAATTTGAGCTTGCTAATGGTAAATAAATGATTAGCATGCCCTAAAACATAAGAATTTGTGATAAAATTAAATTTCCGAACTTTGGGGCAAAAGTGTAAATATGCAAAAGTTTAGGGGCAAAATTGTAATTTTGCCAAAATTTGAATTTAGGACTATTTTGATAATGTGAGTATTAAATAAGCTAAATGTGTTATTTTAGATCAAGAAAGACGTGGAATCAACCTTAATTGAGGAAAAGAAAAGATTTTGGACTAAATCGCAAAATTGCTATATTTTGTACCGAGGTAAGTTCATGTGTAAATAATGTAACATAATTGCTATTTTAAGTGATTTAATGCTATTTATATGATATGATACTTGTTATTATGAATATTATGCTTTGTGAAATATTATGTATTGGTATGAAAAGTATGTGATTAAATTGATAAGTATGAGATGCAAGCAACGTATTGGTTCTGATATTCCGAGGAGAACGACTGGGAAATGTGTGATTGAGGAAAATCCTGTTTGAACCTTGGGAATAGATTAGGATACAAGTGACATGTCACTAGGATGGTTGGGCATCCAAACTCGTTGAGTTGAGTCCGAGTTCACTTATGGATGCGAATGTCTGAACTCGTTGAGTTGAGTTTGAGTTCGTGAGATGTAACTAGGCATCCGAGCTCGTTGAGTTGAGTCCGAGTTCACTTATGGATGCGAACGCCCGAGCTCATTGAGTTGAGTCCGAGTTCGCTGATGGGCGGGTTACATGATTGATTGATTACATATGTGGCCCTTATGTGCAAATGATCCGTGTATCCGAGTTATATTCCGATGTGTTCAACGCGTAAAATTCTAGCGGAATGGAAGAATACTCAAGATGAAAATGATATTTTGGTAAGTGTTGTGAAATGGACAATTTGGACAGGTATGTACTTAACCCTCGGGTTGAAACTTGATATAACAGAAATAAGGTGGTAATATGATACACGATAGCTAGAAATGTGGTTTGTATCTTAGTGATATCATGCTATTGTTGTTGATATAATTGCTTTGTTATGTTACTTGTTATTTGCATGTGAACTTACTAAGCATTTATGCTTACTCCCTCCTTTACATTCATTGTAGTTTTTAGCGAGCCAACTTGGATATTGGGAAGGTCGAAGAAACGCTCACACTATCCGAGGAAGAATTGGTATATTGGTTTGTATGTTTTGATGTATGGCATGTATAGCAATATACTTGTTATGTGTAAATAATCTTGTGATATGGTTGTGGTTTGGTTGAGAAAATGCTTGATAATGATTAGTCATTGGTATGGCTAGCCTAGATAATGTTGGATGCCTTGTGAGTTTAATATGTTATATTGTTCATGAGAATTCATAAAAAGATGAAACTTGCCATAAAACAGAACACTACAACAACAACGACGTGAGTTTGAAGAATCACCAAAAATAGTAGAAAACGAATTAGGTGAATAATTAACTATTAAATTGAAGATTATTGTGTCTACTTTCAAATGGAAGAAGCGAAATAGGTAAAAGAGTTATATGTTATAAGATATTTGAGTTTTAGTGAAACAGGGCCAGAGCGATTTCTGGATCCCCTATTCCAAATTTTAAAATTCACTATAAATTGTAAAAAAATAATTATGGGTTTAATTTATATACTAAGAATCCTTATTGAATCTAATTTTAATAGAAATAAACGGTATAGTTATATGGATTTTGTACAGGGAGAAAAGTGGTTCGTAGTAAGTAGAGGTCAGTGCAATCAAGTCCTGAAACAGGGGTAACTTTTAACTAATAAACTGTACTAATTGGCCCAACCAAAAATTTTAGAAAAAAATTAGTAGATAGATATGTGAGTCTAGATTCAGAGAAAATTTATGGATCTTGATTTCGAGTTTCGTAACTCAAGATATGATTTTTTTAGCAACCATGATGCAGAAAAACTGCTTATTCCAAAAATCAAAATAAATGATGTAAAGTTGTTTAAATGATAAATTATGTTCGGTAACACCTCAAGCTCGACTCCAGCGACGGTCTCGGGCGTGGGGGTGTTACAAAAACTCTATATAAAGATCCTAGGAGGCAACTACAAGGGTGTGCTTTTCTCCCGCCAAGGAGACATTATTTTCCCGCCAGGATGGGGAGTTAAAGACAGGGAATTACTCGAAGGGAAGCCGATTGATCCATCTCAGAAGCCAGGATCTACATCAAGATAGAGGATCTCCCTTGAATCCTTTCAAGAGTTTTGGGTTTTCTTATGTTTTGTTATTTTATTTCTTCTGAGATGTTTTCTTTTATAATTATGAACTAAAACCCCAAATATCTAAAGGGGATGAAACCTAAGAAAAATCTTGTTATTGTTATCTGAGCTGTGTGATAAATATTTGATGTGTTCTTAATTGTGTTTTTAACTCTTAAATTGATCTTTCTGGGATATTGATTTAAGTCGAATGTGCCTATGTAGAGGAGCAAAAGTCGCTGCATAGGAGTAGATCCAACACAATTAAGCGGAGTTGATTGCAATCCTAGACATAGGACGACGAAAATCTATCGGATTAGAGTCAAATCTAATATGGGGAGCCATAGATCGAGTTAATACGAGACTAGGGGTTTTAACTGGAAAGAGATTTCAGTTAATCAACCTAGGATTAGTTGTTCTTATCCTCGACGGAGGTATTAACATAATTTAGGGATCTCTACAGATCAAATCAAATGAAGAAATCATCTGGTTCAGAGTTAGATAACAATTGAAGTCTAGGTGGATTCTTCCTTAGGTATTGTCTTAATCAATCAGTTTTCCCAAAAGCAATCTCTCTCTTTACTCATTGCCGTTTCATTTCAGTTTAGTTTAGATTAGTTAATTTAGAAACAAAATCCCCCTTTTATTTTTAGGCTAGATAATAGAAAGAAAGCCATTACTAGTACTCATAGTTCCTTGGATTTGATAATTTGGTCTTGCCACGAACTATACTTCTATTCGATAGGTGTACTTGCCTTTTATCGTGATATTAGTTTGTTTCCAGGTACGATCAGATTTTATTACTTTACCATCACCACTCGAGATCACGATCAAATTTTTGGCGCCGTTGCCGGGGAACTAAGATATTAGGAACACTCGATTTCTATTACTTTAGCCATTATTACTTTTATTTATTTTCAGTTTTTATTTTTTTCTTTTATTTTTATTTACTAAAATTTTCTTTCCTTCCAGGTATCTCTAGTTTATGACTAGAAGAAACCCAGGAGACCACTGCTTTTTGACGATGATTTAGAAGCTACAGTTCGTAGAAATCGCCGAGAGATAAGAAGAAGCTTGCAATACCCAGAACACAGACAAGAAGAAGAGCCAGAAACTACCGAAGAGATGGAAGCCAATCAGGATAATCAGCTACCTCTTGTAGTAGCCGCAAATCCTGTTGATCAAAATTCTACTCCGCATACTATGTATGATTATGGTAAACCGAATTTAGCAGGCACTGAATCTAGCATTGTTAGGCCTACTATTGATAAAATAATTTTGAACTAAAACCTAACACTATTCAAATGATACAGCAGTTTGTTCAGTTTGATGGTTTGCAGGATGAGGATCCTAACTCGCATCTAGCGAACTTTTTGGAATTATACGATACATTCAAAATAAATGGCGTTTTTTATGATGCCATTCGTCTTAGGCTATTCCCGTTGTCGAGAAACAAAGCTAAACAATGGTTAAATTCTCTACCACGATGGTCTATCACTACATGGGAACAAATGACAGAAATGTTTTTGCTCAAATATTTTCCATCAACTAAAACAACTAAATTAAGGAATGATATCTCTTCTTTTGTACAGATGGATTTAGAAACACTTTATGATGCTTGGGAGAGATACAAAGATCTATTGCGAATGTGCCTTCACCATGGGTTACCTCTATGGCTACAAGTTCAAACTTTCCACAACAGTTTGAATCCTTCGACAAGGCAAATGATCGATGCAGCCGCCAGTGGAACAATCAACAACAAAACACCCGAAGCAGCTTATGAGTTTATATAAGAGATGTTACTGAGTAACTATCAGTGGCAAGTCATGAGAACAAAGCCATAGAAAGCTGCAGGAGTTTTTAATATTGATACAGTCACTATGCTTTCTAATCAAGTAAAACTTCTTAATAAAAAGATTTACAACTTTGTTGGTTCTACGCAGGTACACCCAGTGATGTAGTGTGACTAAATTCAAGGAAACATGTACAATCCCAATTACTCCTCTTATGAACATGGCATGGAAACCGAGCAAGCCAACTATATGGGTAATAATTCTAGACCTCAAAATAACCCTTATAGTAACACTTACAATGCAGGATGGCGTAACCACCCCAATTTTTCATAGGGAGGACAAGGAAATAAAAGACAACCACCTCCTCCAAGATTTCAACAACCACCATTCCAATAAGAGAAAAAGTCAAACCTTGAAGAGATGCTCACAAAATTTATCGCCGAGTCAGAAACCCGTTTTCAAAACTCCGAAACGGCACTGAAGTACCAGCAAGCATCCATTCAAGGACTCGAAACTCAAATAGGCCAGCTCGCCAAGCTAATTTTTGAAAGACTGCAAGGTGGGTTACCGAGAAACATTGAGACCAACCCTAAGGAGCAACTTAATGCTGTGGATACAATAGATGAGGAAGGCTTAACCAAACCCAACCCAGAGTTATGCAAGGAGACTGTGGCAAGTAAAGATAAGGCTGAGGTAAGTTCCAAAGATGCCATTGTCAAAGAGTATAAGCCTCGTATCCCATACCCAAATGCGCTAAGGAAAGATCGTACAGATAAGCAATTCGATAAATTCCTTAAACTTTCACAGAAATTACACATTAACTTACCATTTATTGAAGCTCTGTCGCAGATGCCAAATGCCGTTAAGTTTTTAAAAGAGCTACTGAAGAATAAACAGAAGCTAGACGAGACATCCCATGTGGAATTAAATGCAGTGTGCTCAACTATTCTACAGAATAAGCTACCCAACAAACTGAAAGATCCAGGGATTTTTACAATTCCTTGTTTACTTGGTAGCTTAGACGTCAAAAATGCTTTAGCTGATTTAGGGGCTAGTGTTAATGTAATGCCTTATAAACTGTTTAAACAACTAGGCCTTGGAAAACCTAAACAAACTAGGATGAGCATCCAATTGGCTGATAAGACCATTAGATTTCCAAAGGGAATAATTGAAGATGTGCTTATCAAAATTGATAAATTTATATTCCCAGTTGACTTTGTTATTTTAGACATTGATGAGGATAGCAATGTACCCTTAATTCTAGGGCGTCCCTTTTTACCAACTGCTAGAACAATAATCGATGTAGGAATAAGTGAGCTTACACTACGTGTAGGTGATGACAAAGTTACTTTACAAGCCCGAAACTTGATTAAAATCGTTGATGATAAAAATATTGTTTCGAATCCTTTTAAAAAGAATGATCTCACCATCCAACCGTCTTTGCAAGATACACTTCATATAAGGGCGACCCAACCATAGACAAGTCCATCCGAGGGAGACGTACATGAAAAACGAATGCTTCAAATTGAGGAATTAGATGAGTGGCTGAACTATCAAGAAAAGCCTAAACTATGCAAAACCAACCCAGAGCATCACCAAGATGACCCTCAGGTAAAAATGAATCAAATCAAGGTAGGGGATAAGGTAATCTTAGGGGAAAATGATCCTCGAATCTTGAACTCAAAAGAACATACAAGTGACATAACCTACTTCATGGTAATGAAAATCATCCCCTATGGTACAGTCGAGATAAAACATGAGTCAGTCGGCACTTTCAAGGTAAATCACACTCGACTCAAATCTTACGTTGATAATGGAAGCAGTATAGAAGAGTATCAACTCTTCAAGCTACAGTGATCGAACAAGCTTGAGAAAAGTCAAGCTTAGACTATAAACAAGCGCTTCTCAGGAGGCAACCCTAGCATTGACATAGTAAATTCTTTTATTTTAGGTTCTTTAATACATCAACTAACCCTTTGAATGCAAATTTTTCGAGCCACACGGCCATGCCCACAGTCGTGCCTAAGGTCGTGTGGACACCACAAGCAAAGACACGGCCGTGCGATATGGCCATGTATGAGCATGGTAAGATCTCCCTACACATGGGCTTCGACAACTTGCCACGGCTGTGCAATGTGGCTGTGGCCAAACCTGTTAATTCAACACGGGCGTGCGACACTCCCGTGTCTCAAGACCGTGGTCGAACCTGCCATTTCAAACAAGGACGTGAGACTCCCGACACAGCCGTGGGAGAAGCAAACATAAAAGGACACGGCCATGTACCCCAACACACCCTAGGAACACGGGCATGTGGCACAAATTCGGTGTGCTAAAATCCCTAAATTTCGAACCACACAGGCTAACCCCGAGTCACACAGGCGTGTGCCATGCCCGTGTAACCCAAATAAACCCCTACTATTCATCTTTTTCTTCATCAAAAACCCTAAAAAAATCACCCACCACCATTCACACCAGCCCTACCTAGCGTCGCCGCCGACCTCAACCACGCCACCATGCCCGTGCAACCCTCGCCACAACCGTGCTCTGCCCCATAACCACGTTTTCGATTCCCTTTTCTTACTTTTCTCATAATTTTCAATGCTTTTAACTAATTATTTATTCATGATTTCATTCTTTTAGATTGTTTACATTATTCTTAATATTATTCTCATACATTTTGCATGATTAATCTATAATACTCATTATGCCATTTAGGAACATCTCTTGGCTGCCACTTATCAATATCTTGAGAAATTTCAATTTTCTATATATTGAGACCCATTTTTTCAATGATATGATCCTATGTTTGCATGACTTATTTTGAACTCTTGGTTAGCTTAAAGTTGTAAATAGGAACTTATGAATATTCCTATCTTTATTTTCAATTTTTTTAGGACTAATGCATATCTTTTTCCGTTTTGTTTTATTTTTAGAAATCATGTCATCTTCACATGGAAAGAAAGCTGTCGTCCCTACTTCAAAGAAGGGAAAGGGGCCCGGAGGTTCGTCCTTTAGGCCAACCGTTGAAGTTCGCCACCCTTTCCTCTAATTCCCACAGAACTCCCAAGAAGAACTATTTCAGATATTATGGGCAAGACCCCTCGGAGTTGGAAGGTGCATGACTGGGCCGCACTAGAACAGGTCCAACTAGCAGATGAGATTCGGGCCTTGTTGACAATGAATCCATGGGAACAGTTCTTTCAAATCATGGAGCCCACCTATCTCGAGCTCACCCTCGAGTTTTGCTCCACATTCTATCTCCAGACGGTGATGAGCCAACACGATGATCCAGGAATGATACAATTCTATCTAGGAGGCCTCGTCAGTAAACTCAGTGTACCAGAGTTCGGTACAGCACTAGGCCTGTACACTGAGCAGTTTGTGGAGGAAGAGGACCTTTATGAGCTCCTTTGACACATCCACTTCTCACCTTCCAAGTGTTGGCAAGCCCTGGTCCCAGCCTCGGCCACATACGACCCTAGTCGCTCCAAGGCGACAGCTCTAGCCCTATCTCTGAGGTACCTTCATGCCATACTAGCACATATACTGACAGGTAGGAGAGAGAGCACCAGCGTCGTCAACACACATGACGTCTATTTCTTGTGGCGCATGTTGCACGGACATATGCTCGTCTTGCATACTTCATCGCCCATGCCATCCAGCACCAAACGGAGTGACACCGTAGGGGTGTGATCTCGATGGGCCCATACATCACGCGATTGGCCCACCACTTCAGCCTACTTAACACCGCGGCCCAAACATCCTCTTACACCCTCGTTGGCTAGATGTCCCCATAGGGCATCCAAACTATGTTGCACATGAGGATGATTCAGCGCCGACCTGGGACCGATCCTCCACAATAATGTCTATTCTGGGATGCTGAGCAGGAAGACCCCGAGGGCAATACTGATGATGTCCCACCACCGGAGGAGCCATCGACTGAGCCACCACCCACTCGCCGCCCAGTTCATGCCGCAGCTTCAGGCTAAGTCACTTCTGAGTAGTTTGCCTAATCTCAGCATCAATGTATTCAACGATTTGACCACATTGATGCAACATTAGCTTATATTTGTCAGCAACTCCATCTTGCATCGCCGCCCCCACCTCGCGGACCATCTGAGGATTATAACTCTCTATTCCTCTTATCTTCTTTTTATTTGCTTTCTTCATATTTATTTTTACCTTCTCTCACATTTTATGTTTCTTTAGAACTTTTAGATTTTTCTCTATCTTTATTTCGATCTTTATGTTTATTGAATATTTTAGTTTAGATTTCAATTTTATTTTCATATCGGCTATTCCCTAACGAGAAAATTATACTTAACTTAAATCCCTAAACACTTATTTATGCTATCGCAGTTTCAAAGGGGCTTTACAGCTCATATCCATATTTAATGGGAAAACCCTGCCACAACTGCCAGCTCTTACAATTCCAATATCCGCCTCTACAAAATCATCCAAAACTCAAGGAGTTTTACTTCTCTCTCTATCTTATGATTTTATGCTTCTATTGCTAGTAATGGTATATTTGTTCATTGAGGACAATGTACATCTTAAGTGTGGGGGGAAACTCACTTTCATTCTTTACATTCTCTTTAAACCCTGGAAATTTTTGCAACTAACTTTTTGTATTGTTCTCAAAATTTGAATTATCATTTTCACTCTCTACATTAGTCTCAATCTCCTATTAGGAATTAATTCTAATTGATTTATAATTTTTATTGATATGTTTAGAATTAAGACATAGGTACTTATGCTTTGATTATTCAAACTTTAAGACATTAGGGAATCAAGCATGATAAGTTGAAATTTTTGAGAATTTTTTTCTCGGTTATTTTCCCTAATTTTAAGTATTATCTTGAGATTTGAAATTCGCAGGATTGACATCAAAAGCCATAATTACGATGAGATTTTTTAGCCTTTTGAGCATACATCCTTTCGTTCTCACTTTTATTGTTGCTTTAAGTGAGTCAATACTGATTTGTTATTCTAGAACTTGCTTCGATTATACATGTCGAGACCACATCATTGATTTGATATACCGAAATGATAAAGGCACCTAGGTTTAACCCACTTACTACATAAAAGCCTACCTCCATAAATTAGCCCCTAGTGAACCCCATTGAGCCTAACAACCCATTCTTTGACTTACCTTTAATATTAACCTATAACCCATTTTTTGTTGAATTGCCTTAAATTATTTTGATCCCTATTTTTGTCGAGATTTGAGTTGAATTATTATCTACCTTTGTTCTCTTTTTCAGTTTGTAAAGTTTATAAATATTTAATTTAAATATTTGATTTGTTCTTAAAAAAAGTGTATATACAATTAATTCAGTTATAATTCATATTTCAGTTATAGTTTAATATTTTTGCATATTTCTATTATAAGCTTCCGAATCCAGAACGATGTCATCATAAGGCTTAGCTCTAGGAATATGTTCGAGTGATAGGGATTTTTCTAGTTAAATTATTTTTCAATTCAATCTCCATTCTAACCCTCTTTTTCAGCTTGTGACAACACCCCTAACCAGAGCCCCATTACAACCATTGAAAGACCTTTTGATCGATGTGTCATATCAATCTATAGTGGTGGAGATTTGATTTTCCTGTAAGCTTACGGCAATAACTTTTCAGGTTGACTAAAGAGTGCTTAATTTTTGAACCTGAAACACTTTGAGTGGATAGAGTGAATCTTTAGTAAGGATGTCAACTCTTGTTGATTTTGATTGAGAGGTAATTACATACAAGAAGGGAGAAAACCTATGTTCTGTGATAAAATTCTTACACATAGAGTGTTTGAAACCTTAATGTTCTTCTGGTTGAATTTTCACAGTATAATTACTTGTGGATTAGTTTGAAACATTATTGATAAGGATTATAAGCTGAGAAGAATGATTCTTAATTGTGAGTTGAGATTTTGCTTGAGGACAAGCAAAGGCTTAAGTGTAGGGGTATCTGATAAACCATAAATTATACATATTTTTACCTCATACTTAGCCTAAATTCTGGATGAATTATCATTAAATTTGTGGAAATTGGTGCTCCTAATCCTTTTATTTCATGTTTTATACTTAAGTGAGCATAAGGAAGAGAAAAGAGCAAGGAACGGGCAAAAAAGGGCAAATTAGGCCTAATTTAGCAATCAACATGGCTTGGAGGTTCGCCACACGGCCGTGCCACTTTAATAGGCTCGAGGATGGCCTAGCCGTCAATCCACACGGGCGTGGCGCACGGGCGTGTCCCTGTCGTTAGGAAGTTCAATTTCACTCAGAAAAGGCTACTTAGGGACTAAGAAAGGCATTCCAAAACTCTATATAAAGACCCTAAGAGGCAACTACAAGGGTGTGCTTTTCTCCCGCCAAGGAGAAATTATTTTCCCGCCAAGACGGGGAGTTAAAGACAGGGAATTACTTGAAGGGAAGTCAATTGATCCATCTGAGAAGCCAGGATCTACATCAAGACAGAGGATCTCCCTTGAATCCTTTCAAGAGTTTTAGGTTTTCTTATGTTTTGTTATTTTATTTCTTCTGAGATGTTTTCTTTTATAATTATGAGCTAAAACCCCAAATATCTAAAGGGGATGAAACCTAGGACAGATCTTGTTATTGTTATTTGAGCTGTGTGATAAATATTTGATTTGTTCTTAATTGTGTTTTTAACTCTTAAATTGATATTTCCAGGATATTGATTTAAGTCGAATGTGCCTATGTAGAGGAGCAAGAGTCGCTACATAGGAGTAGATCCAACACAATTAAGCAGAGTTGATCGCAATCCTAGACATAGGATGACGAAAATCTACCGGATTAGAGTCAAATCTAATATGGGGAGCCGTAGATTGAGTTAATGCGAGACTAGGGGTTTTAACTAGAAAGAGATTTTAGTTAATCAACCTAGGATTAGTTGTTCTTATCCTTGACGGAGGTATTAACATAATTTAGGGATCTCTACGGATCAAATCAAATGAAGAAATCATCTGGTTCAGAGTTAGATAACAAGTGAAGTCTAGGTGGATTCTTCCTTAGGAATTGTCTTAATCAATCAGTTTTCCCAAAAGCAATATCTCTCTTTATTCCTTTCCGTTTCATTTCAGTTTAGTTTAGATTAGTTAATTTAGGAAAAAAATCCCCCTTTTATTTTTAGGCTAGATAATAGAAAGAAAGTCATTACTAGTACTCATAGTTCCTTGGATTCGATATTTCGGTCTTGCCACTAACTATACTACTATTCGATAGGTGCACTTACCTTTTATCGTGATATTAGTTAGTTTCCAGGTACAATCAAATTTTATTACTTTATCATCATCACTCGAGATCACGATCAGAAACATAACTCCTATCTTCGGTCCACAATGAGAGGCTCCTGTCACACAGACTTCTCATTTTGATGAACACCTATAAAGAAACATACACATGATTAGTGGCTCCAGAATCAATAACACAATTGTCAATTATTTTTTCAGCTAAGCAAGCTTCAACCATAAAGAGTTTTATACATTTGCCTTTTTCAGCTAGGTAATCCAAATACTCCTTTCAATTTGATCTAAAATGTCCTTTCCTATTATAAAAGAAATAATTGATGTTTTTAGGATCTTTTGACATGGAATCGAAGACTTAGTCAGTTTCTTCTTTCCCTTAGCTTTTTGTTTCCCTTTAGAGGACGAGGGGCCCACATCTAAGTTTCCTTCAGGTTACTCCTGAACAAACTTACCACCATTCAGCATCAACTCATAGGATTGTAATTCCTTCATGAGTTGAGTCAAGGTAAGCGCCTTATTCCCTAAGTTGTAAGTAGCCTTAAAACTAGGAAACTCATTGATTAAGGATTTGAACACTATTTCAATTTGAGTGTTCACGTCTAGTTCAGCCCCATTATCCTCCATTTCTGTAAAGAATCCCATAAGCTTAAGCATATATTCTTTGACTGAAGTGCCAATTTTCTGTTGAGAATTCATCAAATTTGTAATAGCGAATTATCGAGCCAATGCGACTTGGCCTCCAAGAAAATCCTCTAAATTTTTCATGATCTCTTTTGCAATACGGAAATTATTGTGTTGCTTTTGCAACACATTACTCATGTTCGCTAACGTATAATAGTAATCGAGTCAATATCTCTCCAGAGATTTCTTGCTTTGGGCTGAGCTTTAGGAGGGTACGTTTTGTCAAGAATGAATTTATATTTCTTACAGTTGAGCTCTATCAGCAAGTTCTGTTTCCATTCTTGAAAGTTATCCCCATTGAATTTATTCTCAATAAAAATGCTAATAAAAGGAGTAGGAGACATATTTGAACTAAAAAATTCACTAATTATTATCTTTGTATTAAGCAAATATTTTCATTTCAGCAACATATTAAGAATGTAGTATGATGCATGCGTCTTTTATTAAAACCTCGAAAAAACATTTTTTTTTCGTTTCTACGATCATTCTCACACCCATCAATCATGTCGCCTTGAGGTTCTATGATTAACTAACAAGAACATGGATTACATCTAATCAGTTCGTCAATCTTAATTCCCAAGACTCCACACAAACCAATCATCGGTTTAACATTTGGCCATCATCTTTAGCTTAAATATCGTTTATTGGGAAACTATTTAAGAAGAGAATATCTTTAATGTGTAACCATTGACTCAACACCATCACGAACATACTTTCATTTGTAAGTCATCTTGGGACAATCTCTCTGAGAGTCATGCCACATGATAAAGTTTACCTTAGGGTGTGGCTAGGGTAGGAATCAACTCAAAATCAATGGAGGTTGTAGGTCTTCTTCAAGGACCTTCTCCCACTCAATATTTAAAAAAAAAAAAAACATGCAAGGTTTTTATCCCAGATTTCAAGAATGATCATACAATAGTCCTAGTTGCATTCTTACCTAATCTATATGACATGCTTCTAATATATGCATGGCATGCTATGACGATTTTATAATATTCACATTCATTCATACACAAGAATGAATAAATCATAAAAACAAACAATTTTGATTCTCCGCAATTTTTCTTTTGAAGGAAAAAACCAAAGAAGTGAATGTGAACCGTGCACTAGGTAAGGTCCCAAGAAAGGGAGGTAAGTCGAATTTGACCTCTTAAAACCAAGCCTTTCCTAGCCATAGCCAATTCTAAACATGCATCATCCCATTACCACACTTCCCACAATAATCGAATAACCTAAAGAAATGAATAGAACAATACAACACATGTATTTTCTCATTACGACACTTCTTATTTTTAATCGAGCAACTATGGATCATCTCATATACATATCACAAGTTTAACATTAAAATATATAAATATTATAAAAAATTATAAAATAAATATATATGGAGATAGGTAATTAAAATAAAATCGTCAGCTAAGGTTTCTATGGTTCTATTTCTAGAAAATAAATGAAAAAATAAATAAAATTACATAGCTTTTCGCCACAAGGCATTCCTTTGGTCTTCAACCACCATCGCTCCATCTTCTCCTCCGCATGGACTTCTTTTGAAAAAATTACATTTAAGTCCTATGTTTGTTTTCGGGTCACAAGAATTGTATAAACTAAAAAAAAATAATCCTACATGGAGATGATAGTCCACAATTTATTTTCTAAGAACCACAACCTTGAAAAAAAGTTATATAACAAATATATAATATCGCATCCATTGTCATATATAACTCAAAACATGCATAAGATCTAAAGAATGTCACTTTCTATGTAATCAAATCATTCAAGAAGAAGAAAAATTTATTTTGATTATCTCTTAAACTTATAGATAGAGCACAACTTGGCTCATGATACCAATTGTTGGAAAATCTAGTTTGGAAAACACAGTGGAAAATAAATTTAGGGAAAAAATAGAGTTTTAATTTTTTTTCCAAAACCAGAATTTGGTTGTGATATCTAAAGTAATAAACACTTAATCAAAATTGTATATTTTCGAGCCGTCTAGGATGAATGCTTCGACCGAATAGTCTTCTCCGCTATCCTCAAGCTCATGTTTACTTGAGTGTGGGGATGCTTCAAATAAAAAAAAATTCACAAAAATTACCAGTGGGGTAATTTTGAAATTTTTCTAAACTTTTAGATTAAGTTGTAAATAAGAAAAATATCTCTAGAAATTTTTTGAAATAATGTCTTCAAAGAATTCTCTCTCTTCAACTTTCTGTTTTTCAAGTATGTGAAATAATAACTCAAAGCTCTCTTTATATTGGGAGAGTTCAACTATAATTAAACTTCATCACTTTATTATTAAATTAATATAATATTTATCAAGATAAATATTAGATTATATTTAATATTAAATCTTATTAAATTAATAGAATATTTATCTACAAGATAAACATTAAATTAAATTTAATATTAAAATATCACTATAACAGCCCATTTTTCAGGGGTGTTGAAAATAGTGGTTTCGGGACTACAAATCCAACAAGTAAGTTTCTATAATTAATATTTAATGTATATGAGTCAATAATAATTTTATATTAAATTTTGATTTGATAAATTTTAATTAATTGAATTAATGATTAACATAAGTGGTTTAGTCTAAAAGTCAAGGGGTTGTTGAAAATGAGGTATTGGTACCTCGTTTTGGTAATTTAAGGCTGTGAATATTTTTATCAAATATTTACGAAGTCATATTATAGGTGAATTGAAGTTTGGTCTAGTAATTTTTATGATTAATTGCTTAATTAAGGTAAAAGGATTAAATTGTAAAAGAGGTAAAAGTTAATTGCTATAGATTTAAAATATTAACGGGACCAAAATGGTGATTAAACCATGGTCAAAAAGTTCAAGTAGTGGTGACATGATTAAATCCACTAACTTTTGGGCTATTTTCTCATTTAGTCTTAATTAGTTTAGGGTTAAACTGAAATTAAGCTTTTTTAGTTCGAATTTAATATAATTAAAGGACCAATTGTGCAATTAAACCCTCCTTAATGGTAAATTTACCATTGAGGTATTAGCAGATGATATAAGTGATGGAATTCATGAAATTTCAATTATTTTTAAAGGACAATTTTATAAATAGGTAAAAAGGTAAGTTACAATTAAAGAATAACAAAATTAAAAAGGCATCATCATCTTTGTTTCTTTCATCTAAAAATTGAAACTCCATATCCAAGGGGGAAGCAAGCTTCGGTCACTTAGGCTTCCTTGATTGGGTAGGTAAACCTTGTACGTTTTTACTAATTTTTATATTTTGAGCTCGTATTAGCTTAATCTAGCTAACCGAGGACTAATTTGTAAAAATGTCAAATATTTTGGATTATTCCATTGATGAGTTTAGTATATTCTTGAATTTTTTTGAAAGATTATTGAGTTTTGCTACTAGATAAGACTAAGTGGTAAAGTAGTTTTTGATGATTTTAACGTCAAAAGGACTAAAATGTTAAAGTGAAAAAATTACGAGGACTTGATGTGAAATAATAGTAAATATGGGTTGTAATAGGGTCCCAAAAGTTTTTTTCTAATCTTGAATTCAATTGAAAATGGTTAAATTGCATGCTTTGGACTTAAGGACTAAATGGTATAAAAGTAAAATGTTGGAGGCAATTTTGTAAAAATGTCTAAAAGGACTTCATTGCATTAAATAAGTTAATTTTACTGTTGGAATTAGTTAAATAAATGAAATTATTATTTTATGATCAAGAATATGTTGATAATCGTGGGAAAGAAAAGGTTGCGGAGTTGTCCTTGTACTTAGGTCATTACTGCAAATCAGTTCAGTAAGTTTGTACTGTTATTTCTATATTATAATGATTTTCTTACACATTCCATGTTATTATAATTATATCCAATGTTATACTTAACTATTGAATGAGTAGAGAATACACAATAAATGAATATGGTGATTATTTATCAGGCCTTGAGCTTGTGATATAGAACGTAGCGATCCCTTGAGATCCTACATGTGTAGCAGATTCTCTGTAGCTTGTGTGAGCAGATCATGAGCCGGTGATTATTTTGCAGTTACTATGCACCAATGATATAGACCGTAGCGATGGCTTGAGATTTTGCATGTGTTGCAGATTCTCTACAGCTTGTGTGAGTAGCATCATGAGCCGGTCAAAGTTCTAAAGTTAACTTGAATGCGTGATACCCTTTCGATTACTAAAATGAGATATTATTAGAATGATGACTTGGTTATGATCATTTATCATGTGGTATTTTAATGATAAGAATCATCCAAGTATAACTGTTTTCGGAAAGTTGAAACGATAGTAGTATGGAATATGATTTCAATTACTGTACTAGCATTACTTTCCGTTGTGAGCTGTGATTGACAGGAATTCTGTTAAGAACCTTCTTGGCAAGAACTCAGTTTAATAATCTTGTTATTTGAACTATTATGTTTAATTTGGTAAGCCTTATCGTTTAAATGACAAACTTACTAAGCTTTATGAAAGCTTACTCGTTGTAACCTCCCTAACCTGGCCTAGATGTTATGGCTAGATTAAAAAGGCTACATTAGCCACCGAAATGGCTAAGCTTACTTTCGTTAGCTTAGAAGAACTTAAATAAACTCATTTTATAGAAAATTGTAGTTGTACTTTCAGTTAGCGTAAAAGCATTCATTCATTAGGTCATGTATACACAGGATTCATTTTATTGTTGATAACATTATTTTAGAAAAACTATTTTCTTGTCGCTCTTCTTTAAAAAAAACTTGATATTAAACTAATGCAGTAGAAAAACCATTTTTCAAGTCATTTTGGAAACTTAGTTGCCTTATAGATTTGTCTTTTCAAAAATGGTTCCTTTGCAATGCAGCGAAAATTAGGAAACAATGTCAAATTTTACTTAAGCCCAAGATCATGCATTTTCAATTATTATGCTTGAGTAGCACATGCATACAAAATTTTAAGAAGAAAAGTTACGAAGCCACAGACTAGAAGTCACAAAAATTACAAACTAAAACCAATAAAGACTGTTAATAATTATTAAAAATAGTCCGAGCTCCAAGGTGATTCTCTAAATACTGAGTCTGGTCTTAATTTTAAAGTTTACTTGAAAAGTTAAAACACTATTGGAGGCTGAGCTTATGAAAAGCTCAGTGTGAGTCGAGCAATTATTTAAATGGACAAAAACATCAAATACCTTGAGAGATATTAGCATTAAGAGAAGAACACAAAACCATAATAGGAATTTCCTATCATTACATAACCATTATCAATATTGATGTCAAACAGTGTATGAGCATAGGGCATCATTCATTCGAGTAACAATCATTAATTTCGATACCATTCGATACAACAAAACACAATACGCAGCATAAATCAATAACATTTGAATATGTCATGCACATGATGCAATGCAAAAAGGTTCATACCCATACCATCCGCTACACACCACGAGTTCCCCAGAACCATCATCTGAACTCCAAAACATTATGGGCTTAAGCCCGTTGTGGTTAAAACCACTAATAACAATATGCAGAAAATTTTGCTAAAAAAATGCAGACAAGCTACCAATAAAAATACGATAAATTGCCATTCCCCTCGGTAGTCCAAGTGCAGTGCATTGGCTACGAATAATGCAAACTTAATGTGCCGTCGATACTCCACAAAACTCCTCTGTCAACCACAAAATCCCAACCCAACCCAATTTATATACAATATGTAACACAATCTCATACATAGTCATATCTCAATACTTTTCACATTCATTTGACATGCTCAGCATGTCCTTAGTAATCATATACTTTTAGTAAATGGAAACAGTGTTCCAATCTTTTAAAGTACTATTGTGTTGGTATCAATCAATATCATTCAATTTCACATACTTTACAAATTTTCATTGTGCATAAATAGCACCCTTTTCAGTACAAATTATAACAAATATCTCATGCATTTAAATCATACATAAGCTTAATATCTCAACACATTATATCATTCAGTCAAACATTCTCATATCTCATAACTCAACTATGCAATTATAAAATCAAACATTCATACTATCAAACTAGCAATTTTTCCAACATGTCAATCTTTTAAGGCTCAAAACATACCTGGTTCGGCCACTCACGAAATCAATAATTTGGCCATTAAGCCAATCCAATCAGCAAGCTAATTTATTAAATATAACATGATATTAAATATTTTTAAACAATTTTATGAGTTTAGGACCCACACCTTATTTTTCACTTCTTCATAACATAATAGCGAATCTTCCAATTTTCCTTAAGAATTCCTTAAACAAACCTAAACCAAAATTCAGTATAAATTCAATAAATTTACCATTAAACCAGCCCCCAAAAAACCCACTTATGATTTTAGACCAATCTTTAAAATTATAACTATTTTATAAATCTAAACTAGTTAGATTCCCTGTATCGGTGCAAACTGTACGTATAATTGTTCTTCACCCTTATAGATGATTTGGGGAATTTGGGTCAGCACCTAATTCAATAATATATTTGAAAATAAATAGCTAATTAATTATTAAATTCCTTCACTTAATCAATTCATAACCCTTACCCAACAACTATGTCGAAATAACAAACTAGTTATCCTTAATTGCACTTACGCTTCACGATTTGTGGGATCCGATTGGATAATTAATCAAGAACATCTCTCCATTTTTAACATTTGATTAAAGGCTAATTAGGAGGGTTCAAGAAAAAAAATTTAATTCTTAAAAAAAATATGGGCAAGAACCAAGAAATAGAACAACTCCCTTTCTTGCACATAGGCGCACACACCACCACCCATAGTGGCAATAATTGGGGCTGAATTTTAAAATGGTTTGAGATCTCATTAAAATATAGCAAAATAATTTTCAAATTATTTAAAATCCACCAAATTCCATATCTATAAATTTTTTCTTTTCATTGACAAGACTAATCAAGAAATTAAAGAGAAAAGAGATCTTACCCAAGCTAGTTGAGAGAAAAGGCAATGACACTTTCTTGGAAATGTTCGAGATCGATCCTGGGGTTCAATATTTCAGATTTTGGGCTGATTTAGATAAGGATAAATGGAAGCAATAGAGTAAAGGAGATGGTGCACAATCTTGATGCAACAAGAACAAGAAAGATAAGGTAAAATGGGAGGTGTAGGCGACAACACAATGGTAGAAAGAAATAAAATTGAAGAGAAAAGAGGAGAGGAAGAGGGTGAACGGCTAGGGTAGGGAAAATTTTAATTAAAGGCTAGAAAATACAATAAAAATTTGTATTTATTCTTAGGGTTCAAGGGTATGGATAGCACACACATTAAAAAAAACAATGGATTTTGCAAAATTTAATTATTTCGCAAGGGAAAGGATTCGAAATTGGGACCTCATTTAATTTCCATGCTTTCTCATATATCTTTTAACCATTAGGCTTTTTCCTCATTCTTGAAATAATTTTTCAATATTTATTTTAAAAACAATGTATGCCACATACTAGGGTTTAAGGTAAAATTTGCATAATAATAAAAATGATGCAAGAGAAAGGATTTGAACTTGGGTTTCAAGAAACATTTCACTAACACTTAACCAAAAAACCAATACCTCATTTATTTCCTAAAAATTAATAGATAAACTCAAAAATTAAGGCATGAGCACTCTCTCTCGATTTATAAACTCGATTCTACTAACCCCTAATTTTTAGAATGTTACACTCGTGTTATTTGTCTTATTTCTTATAGATACATTTTGTAGAAATCGGGAGATCGGATCAGCTCGAAGAATCACACTATCTCGAGGAACTCTTTAGTAGATTTGTAAACAACTTGGCTTATATGGCATGTAATATGTAAATAAATATGCCTGTAATGTTTCTTAGCTTTGTGTGGCGGTTTGGTATGTTTGATGTTGTGGAATGGTAACCTTATATGTATGCTTGTTAAACTCTAAGTTAAGCATGAGAGTTTGAGCATGAATGGTATATGTATTGTTAGGGTATGGTTTGATGAGGTTTAGATAGGTTAAACGGTGTAAATGCTATGTCTTGTAAGTAGAAATTAGTGTAGTGAAAGTTTAAATGCTTATAATGTGACTTGTATATGATGTTTTTGTTAGGTCTTGGGTGGATATATTTGGCTTGCTTGAGCTGCTCTTGATGTGTTTTGAGGTCTTGTGATGATGTGTTATGAATTGGGTTAGGTACCTATGCAATTAGATGGTAAATGAATATGATTTTGGTCACTTTGAACACACACGGCCTTGGACACAAGCTGTCACGCAATTGTGTGTCACACACAAGCAACCTACAAAGGTGTGTTCCCTTAACGTGTTTGGGATAGGTTTCACACAGGTTGGCACATGGCCAGCAACATAGACATGTAACCTAATATCAAATTGAACATGCCCTGGCACATGGTCTGCGACACGGCCGTGTGAGGGTATTTCAAATGCTACGCGGCCTGTGACATAGACCTATGAAATTATTTTGACAAGTACACAGTCTAGGCTCTATCACACAACCTAGACACAAAGCCATGTGACCCCTATTTTGAAATTTTCACTTTGGCCCCAAATCTCCTATTTTGTTTTGAATTGACCCTTGAATATGCCTAAATTATTTTTAAGGCCTCGTAGGCTCGATTTAAGGCCCATAAATGTATGTTTTACTCAAATCTGAATTATTTATGAAATTTTTGTTGATTAATTTGGTAAACTTGATGCGATCTGATATGGATTGTTCTGAATTATACAATAATATTCTATAACACTAATCTAGCAACAGATGTGGGTTATGGGTGTTACAATCAATTTAATATTAAATTAATAAAATACAATGAAGACCCATGACCATTGACCATTTATCGGCCACTGGAATGCCACCATCATAGTCGCTGACACCCTAAGCTGGTTCGATTTCTACTGGTTTAGTCCAGGCCACTGATGGCCCGATTGATCTGATCTAGCCACCAGTTGGACCGTCGGCCTGATTTCACATACCAAGCCCGGTTCAATTTTCAAGTTCAACTACCCATTAGGCAAATTGTCTGACTTGAAAATTAATTTCCAAAAATATCATATTAATTTTAATTAATTTGATTAATTTAATTTTACTTGATCAAAATTAATTTTCCCAAAAATCGCTTAGATTTTCCAAATTAATTTTTCCAAAAAATTCTTTAATCAAATTCTCTATTTGAACAATTCTTACGATCGCCCAATTTAATTTCACATCAAACAAATTGACTCAATTCAATTATTTCTAAATTCATAGAATTTTCTTTTGATTCAAATGCATTTTGGTCGAGCTTTTGTTGAGCTAGCAGAGGGACCAATCGAATATATACAATTTGGCTCTAGTAATTGCAATTATGCATAGAAGCATCATTCCGATAATTTGTAATTACTTAATCATTAAGTTAGTCCACAAAAAGTACCATGATTGAAAACTCCTTATTGTATACTCTTTACGAAAGTAATTAATCCAATTGCTTTGTCCAATAACCTCATCATGTGTGAATTACCCACATACGATATCCTTGATTCCTTTGAGGTAAATCCATTCAATCAATACAATCTTATTTTATCTCATTGTCACCACTGTGTCTTCTTAATGATTATTTTGACCACTGTCAATAAATGATTCTTATAAATTGCTTCTCCGACAACAAGCAACCCGTAGTCGCGTTCCATATTTATCAATTCACACAATTCCAATTAGAGGATATCATTAACTCTTTAATTAAGCTATGAATTTCACTATTGCTAGTAAAGCCAAGTCATACACAAGTCATGTACCCAACATACCGGCTATCAGCTCAATTATCAAAGCACATGAGTTACATATGTCTGATCAGTGACGAACTCAGGATTTAGGTAAATCACACCATGAACGTCGCAAGTGAATTAATTCACAAATAGATTCAGAATTAATTCATCTTGGGTCTAGTCCAATGTATCATTCTCCCAATTAATACATCCATGTCTCCACCTGTGGAGTTAACTACTCTGATAGCAAGACTAGTCATCTCTTCAATTGGAAATGTAGAAAACATAATAATCCTTCTCAATATTTGAATCAAATGCTCACTTTCATTCTTTTACTGGATTACAGACTCGTTTAGATTATCTACTGAGGTAATTTGTCTTTCTCACAATGTAAACATTTGTACAATGTCGTTTCTTATCAGTTTAAACTTAGACAATCAATGAGATAAATTTGCTTGCTACAATTTCGCTATGTATACAAAATATGAAAGATAGAAATACAAAAGACATAATTTCGCTAAAATTAACTTTATGTATTCATCGTTCAAATAAATAAAAAAGAATTAGATGTTTACTACAATATGGACACATTTCCCAACATGGTAGAATAATAGTAACAGTTTATTAGGGAGCATGTGTCATTCTCATATCATACATATATAATATCGATTCAATAATTAAATCACTGATTCTAGCATATGTTATTCTTTTTTTTTTTTTTTGTGATTTTGTGGCACAAATGTGTATCTACTCCAGTGGTTAAGTGTTCTTGGAGTGTCTAAGAGGTCCCAAGTTCAAGCCTTACATTCGGTAAATTTTGGTATTTTTATGCATACAGCCCTATCCCTGTACACATTAAACAAAAAGGGTAAGTTTACGTAAACTTAGTGTGTAATCTCCATAGAAAACAAACATGTAGTCTGGAGCCTAAGCCCATTACAGTTACAGTAGTAGTTCAACCTTAGCCCCTTTCAGTTACAGTATCAAATATGCATTAGTACCTTAAACCATTACAGTATCAGTAATGCATGTAGTAATCAGGAAACAGAATCTCACCCACCAGCCTCTAATACAACATCTCCATCCATCCTTACACTTCCTATGGGGCTTAAAACACCCACCTAGCCCTACACTCCTAGCTGTACCGAATGCTGCACATATTAGTATAATATGGCACATATCAGTATAATGCGGCTGACCTACTAGTCAATAGGCTTAAAAGCCTTTCAATATATTGCAGCGGAGCTGTCAATCAATAGGCTTAAAGCCTTTCAGTACACTTCCTAAAAATATCATCATCCTGCAATGCAAACATACAGTAAATAACATACAACTACATGGTAATCAGTTACAAATACAGTTCATGGTAATCAATCATACGTACAGTTCAGTATACATGCATATAGTTATCATACTTAGTATATATATCATACATTCAATTACACATTTAGGGATCTAAGTAGTGCTTACCAACCCTACAGTAGATTCACAGTCAACTTGGGCAACCCGTGCAACTTAGAAGACATTTCAGTTAAATGGGCTCACACGCCCATATGGCCCACACGGTCTAATTTTACTGTGGCCATGTGGATCACACGACCTGGCCCAGAATCCCAGACACTTGTGTGGCCCACACAGCCCAATTCAGTCAAGCCCATGTGTCCCACACGGCCTACCTAGCCATTACACATGGCCTACCACACGGGCGACCACACGTCCGTGTCGCGTCATTAGTGGGGCTTTTGGCTTTCGTCAAAACCCTATTTCTGTGTCTTTGGGTACACACTTGGTATCGATTCGCTGTGAAAAGTAACCTGAGCCTTCAAGAACCTATATTTGACCAATATAACACTTAATTAATCCCTTGATTCATCACTCAATCCAAAAACCCCCACCATAAAACTCGAAAAACTAAACCGACGACGATTCAAAAAACTTACCAAGACAAAAACGATAACCAGCCATCACCACACACTGAAATACTTGTTTAAAGCCTTTGAACAGCACCTAAATGAGAGTAAAAACAAAACTTTCCTTCTCTTAGGAAAATAAACTAAAAAGAAATAAGGGAGGGAGAGGGGAAATTTCGGCAGGAAGGGAGAAGGAAGAACAAAGTTTTTTTTTTTCACATAAAGAAATGAGGCATTTCCGATAACCCCCTATCTATTCCCCTTAATTCTCTCTACCAAAATCCCCACTACAACCACCACTCAGATTTTTGTCCATCTCAAGCTCTCCTGGAGGAATGAGCAAAAATAATGCCCACGTAACGACTCAAACACAAGGCCTCTATCAGACCAACACTCTGCTTAACCACCAGACCAGCAGGCCCATTCTGTTAAGTACTTACAACCTTTTAATCAAAAGCCCAATGACCAGAGATAGGGCTTTATTCACAAAAATACCAAAATTTTCCCAAGTCAAGGCTTGAACTTGGGACCTCCCCAAACACACCCAGAACACATAACCACTTAAGTACACAGATATTTGTGTCACATTCTTGCAAAAACAATAACTAAGAATTTTGGGGCGTTACTGTAAAATTAGGGTGTCAGATTGTCAATGGAGTTTTCTACCATTCTTTCTTTTCCAAATTCTTTTTGTTCCTGACATTTTCTCCTCTTTTCCCCCAACTTTCTGATGTCATCCTCCTTCACTCTTCTTTTTTTTTCTGTTTCTATTACTGGTTATCATTTTTCGATTCGTTCATTCTCACTTTGCTAAACTGCACTATGCCTTGTCGATAGTTGGTAAGGGATTTAGGTATACTGTAGGTTCGATTTTTAAGTTACTAAATGGAAGCTTATGTATTCTGTTTTAACAGTAATGAATCATTTGGAACAGGGCCCTTCTTCTACAAAATTTTAGTCTAGTTCGTTGGGGCTTCGAGGAAAGTGTTATGCGATTGAATTGGAAGTATTGTCAGTTTGTGATTTTCATGCAAATCATGAATTAAAACTAATGTTAGAGTTAAATTGATTGATTTTTAGGTACTGATCATCTTGGGTGTAGTTTTAGCATCAAATTATACCAGGTGTGTACGCAAAACGCAAAAAATAGGGTTCAGCAAAAAGTTGAAAAACTATATTGTTGATGCCACACAAGCGTGTGATTGCCCATATGGTAGGTCGTGTGCTAGGACACGGACGTGTGATCGATGAGGTCAGGCCACGCGTGGAAGACACGACCGTGACATGACCAGGTTGGTTGTGTGTGACACACAGGCTAGACTAAATTAGGGCGTATAGTCCACACGGGTAAGCCATATCAGTGTGTAAGCCCATTTAACTGAAATGTTTTCTAAGGTAGCTAGGCCTAATATTGGATCTAGGGGTCGAGGATCATCTACAGAATGACTCTGGTCTAATAGAGTTGAGCTTTTTAGGCGTGTCACTACAGTCGCCCCTAATATGGCTGAATGCTGGATGGAGGCCACTGAGCAGATTATGGAGGATCTAAATTGCACCATTGATCAGAAATTAAAGGGTACAGTCTCACTGCTTCGCGATGAGGCATACCAATTGTGGTTGACCATTAAGGAGGGCACTCAGCCCAAACGTCTGACTTAGGAGTTCTTTAAGACTGCCTTCTAAGGGAAATATGTCGGAGCTAGTTACATCGATGCTCGTACGAGAGAGTTTCTGAACCTTACCTAGGGAGACCGATTAGTGGCCAAGTATGAGGTCGAATTCTTGTGACTGAATCGCTATATGCAAGGTATAGTGACATCCGAGTATGATAGATGTGTCCACTTTGAGGATGGCCTTAGAGATAACTTGAGGGTGTTGATAGCTCAGCAGAGGGAGTGAGAATTCTCGATTATGGTAGACAAGGCGAAGATCATCGAGGAGGTTAAGTGCGCTGAGTGCCAAAATAGAGATTTAGAGTAGGGTAAGAACAAGAGGGATTCGGAGCCCTCGAGTTCTGTATAGAGGCCTAAGAAGAAGGCCAGATCTGATAGGTCAACTAGAGTTGAGCCCCCTATTGCCCCTACTGAACTACAGCCTTGTGTAGATTATGGTAGACGCCATCAGGGTGAGTGTTGGAAAAGGACTAGGGCATGTTTGAGGTGTGGGTCACTAGAGCATCGCATATGGGAGTATCCGTTAAGGCCCAATCTAATGCAAGCTCTGGGTACTACTACTGCACAGCCATAGAGGGTAATTCAGTAGCCTCCGAGAGGCCGTGGTCAGGCTAGGGGTGGTAATGGTATGGGCCATGGGCAGAGAGTACCAGGTAGAGGTGCTGGACAAACTAAAGCGAGATAGCCTGTACTTGCTTATACTGCTCATTGCAGAGAGGACAGAGATGCTCCAAACGTCATCATAGGTACGTTCCTTATCTATGATGTACCTTATATTGTGTTCATAGACATAGGTTCCATACATTTCTATGTAGCTAGCACCGTATCTAAAACAGTTGGAGATTTCGGTTGAGAGCACTACGAGTGAGGTTACTATACTGAGTCCATTGGGGCAGTCTGTCCAGGTTAGTAAATTGTAGAGAGACATTTCTTTAGAGATTCAAGGGATAGTATTTTTGGCTAACTTAATGGAGCTTCTATTTGGGAAGTTCACTCTAATTCTGGGAATAGACTAGTTGGTCAAGCACCGTGTCAACTTGGATTGTGCGATTAAGAGGGTCATCTTGAGAACTGAGCAGGATGATAGCTAGTCGTGATTGGATAATGTTAGAACTACCTATCTAATGTGATTTCTGTACTAGTGGCTGAGAAACTGGTTCGTAAGGGATGTGAGGCTTTCTTGGCCTGTGTAAGTGTTTTTGTTTCTAGGGACTCCACTGTTAAGGACATCAGGACTGTAAGGGATTTTCTGAACGTTTTTCCTAAGGAACTACTGGGTTTACCTCTGAATTAGGAAGTGGAATTTGGGATTGAGCTTCTTCTTGGTACATCTTCGGTGTCTATCACTCCCTATCGAATGGCACCGAAGGAGCTTATGAAGCTTAAGGCTCAGATACAGGAGTTGTTGGATCGTGGGTTCATCAGCCCTAGTGTGTCTCTATGGGGAGCACTGGTGCTGTTTGTTAAAAAGAAGGATAGGTCCATGAGGATGTGTATTAACTACCAGTAACTAAATAAGTTGACTATTAAGAATAAGTATCCACTTTCGAGAATTGATGATCTGTTTTGCCAGTTCTAAGAGCTTCTTTGTTCTCCAAAATTAACTTTCGTTCTAGGTATCATACGTTGAAGGTTAAGGAAGTCGATGTACATAAGACGGCATTTAGGACTCGATATTATCACTACGAGTTCCTAGTGATGCAATTTGGATTGATGAATGCACAAGCAACTTTCACAGATCTAATAAACCGAGTGTTTTAGCCTTATGTGGATTGGTTTGTAGTGGTGTTCATCGACGACATACTAGTTTATTCGAGGACCGAGGATAAGCATGACGAGCACCTTAGAGTTGTTCTTTAGACTTTGAGGTAAAAGTAACTCTATGCTAAGTTCAGTAAGTGCGAGTTCTGGTTACGTGAGGTAACATTTATGGGTCACATGGTTGCTGTTGAGGGGATTTGAGTCGATCCTCGAAAGACTGAGGCTATGTTGGATTACAAGTAGCCTAAGAATGTGTCTGATATCTACAATTTTTTGGGGCTGGCAGGTTATTATCGGCGGTTTGTGGAAGGCTTCTCACTGATTGTAGCACCCTTAACTAAGCTGCTACGTAAGGGTGTACCATTTGATTGGAGTGATGAGCAGCAAGAGAGCTTTGAGAAGTTCAAGACTGTACTAACTGAGGAACCTATTCTGATGTAGCCTAAACCTAGAAAGGATTTCACGGTTTATAATGATGCATCACATGTCAGTTTGGGATGTGTGTTGATTCCAGATGGTAAGGTGGTAGCATATGCGTCTTGTCAGCTTAAGGCGCATGAGGTAAACTATCCGATACACGATTTGGAATTGGCTGTCCTAGTGTTCGCTCTGAAAATCTAGAGGCACTATCTGTATGATGAGAAGTGTATCATCTACACTAATCACAAAAGCCTCAAGTACCTCCTTACTCAAAAGGAGCTGAATCTTAGGCAGCGTAGATAGATTGAGCTACTTAAGCAATATGACTGTACCAGTGAGTACCATCCAGGCAAGGCCAATGTGGTGGCCGATGCATTGAGCCATAGGGCAATAACTAATCTGAGGGCGATGTTCGCTTGTCTTAGTTTGTTCGATGATGGTAGCCTTTTAGCCAAGCTTCAAGTTAAACTGACTTCAATTGAGCAAATTAGGGGTAAGCAGTTAGAGGGCGAGTCTATGGGTCTTTAGTTCTGACAGATTGAGAGTGGTAGCATGTAACACCCTAAACCTGACCTAGAAGATAGGCCCGAATCTGGCGTGTCACATTGAGGTGTTTTTCAAAAACCTTGTTGCCATTTAAATCTTGTGTAAAATCTCAAATTTCGTATGCATATTTTTAGAATGTGGTTTATTAAAAGGCGTTCTCTTGTAAAATGTTATTACCTTTAAAACCTTAATTGTTACGAAAGCCTTATTTAAAACAGTTACGAAAACGTGATATTTTGAAAAATAGTTGTTATTTTGGAAAAACTGTGTCCGACTTCTAGCACTTATAAAATAATAAATAAAATCCCAAATGTAAAAACTAGAAAGTTTAAAATGCCTTACACAACCCAAACCAAAATAAAGTGCTTAAAAGTAAATCAAGACAGAGCATAAGCAATGTCTGGCCTTCTCCGAATCCCTCATATCACCGATCCTCCTAAAGCTAGGGATTACCTGCACAATTTTTAAACGGGGTGAGTTTTATGAAAACTTAGTGTGTAATCCCCTACCATATAAAACGAATAATCAGTCATACAAAAGAATTAAAAGTCTGGGCCCCAGCCCTACTACAATTCCAGTATTAATTGGGCCTTAGCCCACTATAACAGACAGTACCAGATGGGCCTTAGCACATTACAAAATTAGAAACATTATCAGAATTAGAATTAGAATCAAAATCAGAATCAGAATCAGGTGGACCTAAGCCCAAAATAGAATTAGTAACAGTATAATGTAAATATGCAGAACAAACTGGGATAAAGCCCTATACAGAACAAATCAGTCTAGGCCTTAGCCTTATATAGAATAGTGTGGGCCAAGCCCATAGCAGAATCAAAACAATATGCAAATGCAACCCCAACCCAGTCCAGCCATCATACCACCCGTACCGACCCAACACACCATGTGGGAAATAACTCGACCCACCCAGCCCTACACACCAATGACGTAGCCATGCTACTAATAACAGATAACGTGGCGAAGCCACCAGAATCAGAATACGTGGCAAAGCCACTAGCACAGAACTTCCTCCAAATTAATGTCCCAACCTAATATGTCGTGTATGTTATGTTCAATCATCACATATGTATGCAGAATGGCCATGTTCAGTATCAGTCATTTAAACAAATATTAAATCATATAAATCACACAACCACGGTCACATCAGTCAAATCACTGTCATACAAACACAGTCAAATCTGTCAAACACACAATCTAAGTCAGTCACTTGCCCAGAAGGGCAAAATAGTCATTTAACACCTCAGGGGCAAAATGGTAATTTTACCCCACAGGGGTATCTCGGTAATTCTACCCTACAGGGGTATTTCTATAATTCTACCCTACAGGAGTATTTCTGTAATTCTACCCTACAGGGGTATTTTAGTAATTCTACCCTATAGGGGTATTTCGATAATTTTGCAACCAAAAGGTATTTCAGTAATTTTGCAACCCAGGGGTATTTCGGTAATTTCACAAACCAGGGGTATTTTGGTAATTTTGTAAATTAGGGGTATTTTGGTAATTTTGAAATACAGGGTATTTTCGTAATTTGTAAGCTGAGGTATTTCTGTAATTTTGTAAATCTAGGGTAAAATGGTAATTCTAACAAATCAGGGGTAAAACGATAACTTTACAAATCAGGGGTAAAACGGTAACTTAACAAATCAGAGGTAAAATGGTAACTTTAAAAATCAGGGGTAAAACGGTAACCGTAGAAATCAGGGGTAAAATGGTAACACTACAAATCAGGGGTAAAATGGTAACTTTACAAATCAGGGGTAAAATAGTAATTTTACAAATTAGGCGTAAAACGGTAATTTTACAAATTAGGGATAAAACGATAATTTTACAAATTATGGGTAAAATAATAATTTTGAAAATTAGGGGTAAAACAGTACTTTTACAAATCAGAGGTATTTTTGTAATTTTTCAAATCGGGGGTATTTCTGTAATTTTACAAATCAAGGGTAATTCGGTAATTTTACAGATCGGGGGTATTTCTGTAATTTTGCAACTTGAGGGTACTACAGTAATTCTACCCTATAAGAGTATTTCAGTAATTTTATCAATCCCTCAGAAAGTCTACAGTCGCCTCGAGCGACTCAAGTATTCTAAACAGAGATAATGTTTCGAATGGGCCTAAGGCCCGTTATCGGCCCAGGTGGGCCCACACTCTCGTGTGGGCCTTTAGCCCAAAACTAGCCATAGATATGAGATTTACCTAGTGTAGTCCAATATTTACTAGACAATTATACAATTTGCCCGATTGGGCCTACGGGCCCATTGGGCCCACATAGCCTATATCGGCATTCTGGTATTTGCCGTTCTACAGCTAGAGTAGGGTGAAGTACACACCTGATAGATATCTGAATTTAGACCACACTCTGAACGATGCTATGCCTAGAAGCCAACAATAATCGCACCCTTGACTCCCTAGGGGGTGTCTCGACCAACTACGGTCACCACCACCGTGACCCAACGGCATATAGATCAACGAATGATCCAATGCCTAACCCAAACTAACACGCCACAACATGAAAGGGATAAGCCAAGAAAGGTATGCTTACTCTCCTCATGGTTTCCTCTATTTAAAGCTAGCTTCTCGCCTATTCTCATCTTAGCTTCCCGATATGGGATTCTTCATCCATCATCCAAAACCAACTTATTAGCAAAATAACCAACCCTTGCGTGCAAAGGGCTTCGAACCAAGGTTCTCTCGATAGCCCTGCCAAGCCACCACCACTCGGACACAAGCTCCTTTGTGTCATAAGTCCAACACATTTCACTTTAAAGCCCACCTACTCGCTTCCAGATTTATTCAAAAGAAAAACCAAAATAAATTGTAAGAGCCAAGACGTAAACCTTAGACCCCTTGCTTCCTTTATGGCGTCATTTCTTTGCCACTAGACCACATCTCCTTTTGTGTTATGTTTTCATCAAAATATTCTTAAAGTCTACCTACTAACTTCAAGGCCCCTATAAGAGAAAAACATAAATTTTTGCTAAGGTCCAGGTTTGAACCCAGGACTTCTCCAACATTCCCAAACACTCCCAAACCTCTTAGCCAGCTGATACGATCCGCCTAGGGGAGAGTCGAGTCGTATGCAAATTTGCCCGATCGTCTACGAGAAAGTATCGTTGGCTCACTTTAAAAGTGGTGTTTGGTTAAAGAAGGATGTTTTAGGGTAAAGATTGCAGAAGCTATTAAAAGGGGTTTCAAAGATAGTTTTATGAATTTTTATACAGGTTTAGTTAAAGAAGATTAAGATGAAGGATGATATGGAGATGGGTTAACAAACAATGAATGAAAAGTGAAAAAGGTGGCTCAGTAGCAATGGAAGGGAAGTAAAAGAAAATGGATAGATGGTGGAGATGGAAGATAGCAAAAGGAGAAATCAAGAGACATTTTCAAAGCATTTAAGGACATTGAATCAGCTGATTAAAGTATCTTAAAGAGAGGAATTAATTGACTAAAGAATTTCAAAAGTCTTTGAGCTTTAATTCAGCTCTTTATTAGCATTTTATTAAGTGACCATTCCGCTAGCTCATTCTAGCCTTATAAATATGTGTAAACAAGCCTTTCTGAGGGACTTTTGGCTCATTGTTAATGAAATTATTATCTTATTTTGGTGAGATTATTTTCTCTCAAAATTCCGTTGAAGACTCATTGGCTTATCTAGTCTCTAGTGGCGTCAACCTGTTTTCTTGTATCTGAACTTATCACTATCATATAGTGTGGCGTTCACCTTTATATCGAGGTTCCTACATTTCTAAGTAGCGGGTCGAGGTTTAATCTATTTTCCATCTTCCGCCTTGAAGTTTATAAGTATTTGGGTCATTACTTTTTAGTAGTGGTTCTTACTTGCTTTAAGTTTGTTCCCTTCCATTCCATCGCTATCCTTTAATTTTGTTGCTAGCTGAATTTTCCATTTCTTCCTTGAACCTAAAATCCATTTCATTCCTGTTCCATATACCATCCTATCTTTATTTTCTTTCACCAAACCTGTATATTATTCATAACCATAAACCTTCTTTGAACCCTTATAACTAGCTTCCGCTATTAATTACTTTAAACACCACTTTTAAACAAGTCAAACGATACTTTCTCGTAGACGATTGGGCAAATTAGCATACGACTCGACTTACCCTGAGGCAGATCGTGTCACCAATATACCAACATGTCGTTCAGCTTACATGGGCCTAGGGCCCATTACACAACCCAACTAGGGCCCACGTGCTCGCATGGCCCGCTAAGCCAAATTTGCCCACAGCCATGTGGACGACACAGCCGGCCTACTAATTCCCACAAGTCCAAAGACAACCACCCATGTGGGGTCCACAAGCCCATTAGGCCCATACGGCCCACTCTTCCAAGCCCAATTTTAGGGCGTTACAATTTTACCCCCTTAAAGAAATTTTGTCCTCAAAATTTCTAACTAATAGGGTAGTCGTGTAACAAATACCCCTTTACGCTACCACTGCGCACTCTGATCCCATTAACTTTAACACATGTCCATAACATCCATCTACTGTGGTAGATAGGTTACAATATCAATATCCAGAACATCACATCCAAACATTTCCAAACACACAAAATAAATACCAAATCTAACTACAGTCTAATATCTAAAGAATCAAAATATTTCAATTTCTACACGAACAAAAGTATTTAGAAACTTACGGATTTGGCGTCGAAGACTCGGTGAACCACACTTTCAGGAACACAGTCAGTAAAACATTTGAAATACTTCAAATTTTTTGAAATAGTTCTTTCAAAAATTCTATTTTAAAAGCCCAATCCACAGTCGAGTTTTGCAACCTAGGCTCTGATACCACTAAATGTAAAACCCCAAACCCGGCTTAGAAGTTAGGCCCGAATCTGGTGTGTCACATTAAGGTGTTTTTTGAAAACCTTGTTGCCATTTAAAACTTGTGTAAAATCTTGAATTTCGTATGCATATTTTTAAAATGTGGTTTATTAAAAGTCATTCTCTTGTAAAATGTTATTACCTTTAAAACCTTAATTGTTACGGAAGCCTAATTTAAAACAGTTGTGAAAACGTGATATTTTGAAAAATAGTTGTTGTTTTGGAAAAACCGTGTCCAACTTCTAGCAATTATAAAACAATAAATAAAATCCCAAATGTAAAAATCAAAAAGTTTAAAAGGCCTTATTACAACCCAAACTGGAATAAAGTACTTAAAAGTAAATCAAGAAAGAGCATAAGCAATGTGTGGCCTTCTCCGAGTCCCTTACAACATCGATCCTCAAAAAGCTAGGGATTACCTAGCAATTATTAAACGGGGTGAGTTTTATGAAAATTCAATGTGTAATCCCCTACCATATAAAACAAACAGTCAATCATACAAAAGAATTAAAAGTCTGGGCCCCAGCCCTACTATAATTGCAGTATCAATTGGGCCTTAGCCAACTATAACAGACAGTACAAGATGGGCCGTAGCATATTATGAAATCAGAAACATTATCAGAATAAGAATCAAAATCAGAATCAGGTGGGCCTAAGCCCAAAACAGAATCAATAACAATATAATGTAGATATGCGGAATAGACTGGGCCAAAGCCCTATATAGAACAGATCAGTCTGGGCCTTAGCCCTATACAGAACAGTGTGGGCCAAGCCTATGGCAAAATCAAAATAATATGCAAATGCAACCCCAACCCAGTCCAGCCATCACACCACCCAGACCAACCCAACATACCATGTGGGGAATAACTCGACCCACCCAACCCTACACACCAATGACGCAGCCATGCTGCTAATAACAGATAACGTGTCGAAGCCACCAGAATCAGAATACGTGGCAAAGCCACTAGCACAGAACTTCCTCTAAATCGATGTCCCAACCCAATATGTCGTGTATGCTATACCCAATCATCACATATGTATGCAGAATGGCCATGTTCAGTATCAATCATTTAAACAAATATTAAAACATATCAATCACACAACCACGGTCACGTCAGTCAAATCACTATCATACAAACACAGTCAAATCCGTCAAACACACAGTCCAAGTCAGTCACTTTCCCACAAAGGCAAAACAGTCATTTAACACTCTACGGGCAAAATGGTAATTTTACCCCATAGGGGTATCTCAGTAATTCTACCCTACAAGGGTATTTCGATAATTCTACCCTACAGGGGTATTTCGGTAATTCTACCTTATAGGGGTATTTCGGTAATTCTACCCTACAAGGGTATTTTGATAATTCTTCTTTACAGGGGTATTTCGATAATTTTGCAACCTAGGCGTATTTCGATAATTTCACAAACCAGGGGTATTTCGATAATTTTGCAACCCAGGGGTATTTCGGTAATTTCACAAACTAGGGGTATTTTGGTAATTTCACGAACCAGGGGTATTTTGGTAATTTTATAAATTAGGGGTATTTCTGTAATTTTGAAATACAAGGTATTTTCGTAATTTGAAAACTGAGGTATTTTTGTAATTTTGTAAACCGAGGGTAAAACGGTAATTCTAACAAATCAGGGGTAAAACGATAACTTTATAAATCAGGGGTAAAATGGTAACTTAACAAATCAGGGGTAAAACGGTAACTTTATAAATCAAAGGTAAAACGATAACTGTACAAATTAGGGGTAAAATGGTAACTTTACAAATGAGGAGTAAAATAGTAATTTTACAAATTAGGGGTAAAACGGTAATTTTACAAATTAAGGGTAAAACGGTAATTTTGAAAATTAGGGGTAAACAGTACTTTTACAATCAGGGGTATTTCTTTAATTTTTTAAATCAGGGATATCTTTATAATTTTACAAATCGAGGGTAATTTGGTAATTTTACAAACCGGGGGTATTTTTGTAATTTTGCAAATCGAGGGTATTACAGTAATTTTACCCTATAAGGGTATTTCAGTAATTTTGTCAATCTCTCAGAAAGTCTACAGTCACCTCGAGCAACTCAAGTATTCTAAACAGAGATAACGTTGCGAATGGGCCTAAGGCCCGTCTCGGCCCAGCTGGGCCTACACGCTCGTGTGGCCCTTTAGCCCAAAACTAGCCACAGATATGAGATTCACCTAGTCTAGTCCAATGTTCACTACACAATCATATAATTTTCCCGATTGGGCCCGCGGGCCTATTGGGCCTACATGGCCCATTTTGGCATTCCGGAATTTGCCGTTCTACAGCTAGAGTAGGGTGAAGTACACACCTGATAGGTATCTAAAGTTAATCCACACTCTAAATGCTGCTATGCCTAGAAGCCAACAATAATCGCACCCTTGACTCCCCAGGGGGTGTGTCAAACAACTACGGTCCCCACCACCGTGACCTAACGGCATACAGATCAACGAATGATCCAACACCTAACCCAAACGAACACGCCACAACATGAAAGGGATAAGCCAAGAAAAGGATGCTTACTCTCCTCATGGTTTGCTCTATTTAAAGCCAACTTCTCACCTATTCTCATGTTAGCTTCCCAATCTGGGATTCTCCATCCATCATCCAAAGCCAACTTATAAGCAAAATAACCAACCCTTGTATGCAAAGGGATTCGAACCAAGGTCCTCTTGATAGCCCTGTCAAGCCACCACCACTCGAACACAAGCTCCTTTGTGTCATAAGTCCAACACATTTAACTTTAAAGCCCACCTACTCGCTTCCAGATTTATTCAAAAGAAAAACCAAAATAAATTGTAAGAGCCGAGACTTGAACCTTAGACCCATTGCTTCCCTTATGGCGTCACTTCCTTGCCACTAGCCCACATATCCTTTTGTGTCATGCTTTCACAAAAAATATTCTTAAAGTCTACCTACTGACGTCAAGGCCCCCATAAGACAAAAACATAATTTTTTGCTAAGGTCCAGGTTTGAACCCAGGATTTCTCCAACATTCCTAAACACTCCCAAACCTCTTAGCCAACATACCAACATGCCGTTCAGTATACATGGGCCCAGGGCCCATTACGCAACCCAACTAGGGCCCACGTACTCGCATGGCCCACTAAGCCAAATTTACCCATAGCCACATGTACGACACAGCCGGCCTACTAATTTCTGCATGTCCAAAGACAACCATGCATGTGGGATCCACAAGCCTATTAGGCCCATACAGCCTACTCTTTCAGGCTCAATTTCTGGGCGTTACATAGCACTACAAATTTTGGCTTGAAATCTGAGGGTGTGTTGTGTTTCCGTGGACGGATCTGTATTCCAAACGATACTAACTTAAGGCAGTCTATTTTGAGGGAGGCGCATAGTAGCCTATATGCTATGCATCTCGGGGGGAAGAAGATGTACCAAGATCTTTGGGAACTATACTGGTGCCCGGGATTGAAAGGAGAGGTTACATGTTTTGTGGCTAGATGTTTGACATGCCAGCAGATTAAGACTGAGCATTAATTACCTTCGGGTTTGCTGCAGCTGGTTAAGATTCCGCTATGGAAATGGGAGCGAGTGACGATGGACTTTGTTATGGGTTGCCCCTAACACCCACTAAGAAAGATTCAGTTTGGGTCATAGTGGATCGATTGACCAAGTCCGCACACTTCATCTTGTTACAACTAATTATTCACAGTAGAAGTTGGCAAAACTCTACATTTCAAAGATAGAGAGACTGCATGGGGTACCTGTCCCGATCATTTCTGATAGGGATCCTCGCTTCACGTCTCGGTTCTCAAAAAAGTTACATAAGGATCTGGGTTCAAGATTGGACTTCAGTACTTCATTCTATCCTCAAACCTATGGTCAATCTGAGAGGGTGATTCAGATATTGAAGGATATGTTGAGGCGCTATGTTATCGATTTTCGAGGCAGTTGGAAGAAGTATCTGCCGCTATCAGAGTTCACCTATAATAACAGTTTCCAGTCGAGCATTCAAATGGCACCTTAGGAGGCTATTTATGGTTGTAACTGTCGCACTCCTCTATGTTGGATTGAGTTGGGTGGACGACGTGTTTAGGGTCCTAAATTGGTTTCTAAGATAGAGGATAAGGTTAGACTAATTCGGGATTGTCTGAAAGCAGTTTCTGACAGGCAGAAATCTTATGCGAAATTGAAGAGACGCGAGATTGAGTTATTCTGTAGAGGACTTCGTATTTCTTAAGGTCTCCCAATGGAAAAAGGTTCTGAGGTTTGACTGTAAGGGCAAGTTGAACCCTCGATTTATTGGGCTATACCAGATTCTGAAACGAGTGGGACCGCTCACTTATCAGTTGCAGCCACTCTAAAGTTAGACCATATACGTGACGTGTTCAATGTCTCGATGTTGAGGCACTACGGTTCTGATCCTACCCATATTTTTCCTATTAAGGAGATTGAGGTTAGGCCAGACTTGACCTTTGAGGAGGAGCCGGTTCAGATTCTATATCACGATGTAAAGGTTCTGAGGAGGAAGTCTATTCCACTAGTAAAGGTTCTATGGCGAAATCATAGGACTGAGGAGGCCACATGGGAGCCCGAGGATGCGATACGTCAGCAGTATCCTCATCTGTTCTGATCAGGTAAATTTCGAGGCCGAAATTTTTATTTAGGGGGTAGAGTTGTAACGCCCTAAATTTTTTATTTTTGTTTTTGTTATTTTGTGACACAAATGTGTATCTGCTCCAGTGTTTAAGTGTTATGGTAGTGTTTGAAAAGTCCTAAGTTCAAGCCTTACCTTGGGTAAATTTTCGTATTTTTATGAATAAAGCCCTATCTTTGGTCAGTAGGCTCTTAATTAATTATTGGAGAGTACTTGTCAGAATGGGCCTACTGGTCTGGTGGTTAAGTAGAGTGTTAGTCTGTTGGAGGTCCTGAGATTGATTCCTAGCGTTGGCATTATTTTTAGCTCAAATATGGGTCAGTATTTCGGTAAAATCAAAATGCTAATAGTGGGTGGATGTGGCTGGATTTGTAGGGGATTGGGTAGTTGGGTGTGTTGTAGTGGCAGTAAAATTAGGGTGTCAGATTCTCAGTGGAGTTTTCTGCCATTCTTTCTTTTCCAAATTCTTTTTGTTCCTGATGTTTTCTCCTCTTCTCGCCCATCTTTCTAACGCCATCCTTCTTCCCCCTTCTTTTTTTTTGTCATTTCTATTACTGATTACCCCTTTTCGATTTGTTCGTTCTCACTTTGCTAAACTGCACTCTGCCTTGTCGATGTTGGTAAGGGATTTAGGTGTACTGTAGTCTTGATTTTTAAGTTACTAAATGGAGGCTTATGTATTCTATTTTAATAGTAAGGAATCGTTTGGAACCCTTCTCCTGTAAAATTTTAGTGTAGTTCGTTAGGGCTTCGAGGTAAGTATTGTGCGATTGAATTGGAAGTATTGTCAGTTTGTAATTTCATGCAAACCGTGAATTAAAACTAATGTTAGAGTTAAATTGATCGATTTTTTGGTACTGATAGTCTCAAGTGTGGTTTTAGCATCAAACGATACCAGTTGTGTACCCAAAACACAAAAAACGGGGTTTAGTAAAAAGCTGGCCGTGTGCTAGGACATGGGCGTGTGATCGACAATGCTAGCCGTGTGATGGCCAGGTTAGCCGTGTGTGACAAACGGGCTAGACTGAATTGGGCTGTGTGGGCCACACGAGAGTGTGGATCTATACGAGTAGTCCACATGAGAGTGTGGGATACTGGGCCAGGCGGTGTGATCCATACGATGAAGGCCAAACTGGGCTGTGTGGGCCACACGGGCATGTGGGCCCACAGGGCAAGCCATATAGGCGTATGAGCCCATTTAACTAAAATATTTTCTAAGGTTGCACAGGTCACCCAAGTCGACTGTGAGCCTACTGTAGGGTCGGTAAGCACTACATAGACCCTTGAATCTGTGAACTAAATGTATGATATATGTACTGAACATGATTATTGTATGACATATATACTGAACTGTATGTGAAACTGATAATCATGTGATAGTATGTCATTTATTGTATGTTTGCATTGCATTAGGTTGGGATGATTGATACCCGGGAGAGATATAAAGATCTTTTGAGAAGGTGCCCTCATCATGGCCTACCTTTATGGCTACAAGTTCAAACTTTTCACAACTGTTTGAATCCATCAACAAGGCAAATGATCGATCCAGCCACAGGAGGAACAATCAACAATAGAACACCTGAAGCAGCTTATGAGTTTATAGAAGAGATGTCACTGAATAACTATCAGTGGTAAGTCATGAGGACAAAGCCGACAAAAGCCGCAGGAGTTTATAATATTGATGCTGTCACTATGTTTACTAATCAGGTAGAACTTTTAAATAAAAAATTTGATAACTTTGCTGGTTCTACGCAGGCACAGCCAGTGATGCAGTGTAACACACCTCCAGTAAATATGTTCAATCCAAACTACTCATCCTCTGGACACAGCATGGAAACTGAGCAAGCCAACTATATGGGTAACAATTCTAGACCTCATAATAACCCTTATAGTAATACTTACAATGCAAGTTGGAGAAATCACCCCAATTTTTCATGGGGAGGACAAGGAAATCCAAGACAACAACCTCCTCCGGGATTTCAGCAGCCACCACCACAACAAGAGAAAAAGCCAAATCTTGAAGAGGTGTTCACCAAATTTATGGCCGCATCAGAAACCCATTTCCAAAACACTGAAACGGCATTAAAAAACTAGCAAGCATCAATTCAAGGGCTTGAGAATCATATCGGTCAGCTTGCAAAATTAATATCAGAAAGACCACAAGGTAGACTACCAAGTAATACTGAGCCAAATCCTAGAGAACATGTCAAAGCAATTACTCAAAGAGATGGGAAAGTACTAGCTGAACCAGAAAAGAAATCTACTCCAGAATCTTCAGGAGACAAGGTAGAGGAATCTAAGGAAAACACTCCACCAACACTCACGGAATACAAACCGCCCATTCCATATCCGGTAAAGTTGAAGAAAGACCGTACAGACGCTCAATTCGGTAAATTTCTTGAACTTTTTAAAAATTACACATTAACTTACCTTTTGTTGAAACAATTTCGTAGATGCCGAAGTACGTGAAGTTCCTTAAAGAACTTCTGACAAATAAAAGGAAGTTCGAAGAGTTAGCCACAGTAGAACTCAACGAAGAATGCTCAGCTATTCTCCAAAATAAACTGCTGGCAAAACTAAAAGATCCAGGAAGTTTTACTATTCCTTGTTTAATTGGTAGTTTACTATTCCTTACAAAATGTTCAAGTAATTAGGTCTAGGGGAACCAAAGCCCGCTAGGAAGAGTATTCAACTAGCTGATAGATCTGTTAAATATCCTAGGGGAATCATAGAAGTTGTGCTAGTAAAGGTAGATAAATTTATATTCCCTGTTGATTTTGTTGTGCTTGATATGGATGAGGACATTGAGGTACCTTTAATTTTGGGACGTCCATTCTTAGCCATTGCTAGAGCTATTATTGATGTAGGGGATGGTAAATTAGTACTCAGAGTTGGTGAGGAAGAAGTCGTTTTTAAAATCTATGATACTATGAAATTTCTAAAGAACAAGATGATTCCTGTTATTTTGTTGATATTATTGATTACTTTGTTCAAGATAAGTTTCAGGAACTTTCTATCCCAGACACGTTGGAACTGTGTCTTGTTCAAAGTGGGGGAGAAGACGAAGTCACCACTAAAATTGAAGAAGTAAGAAAGGAGTTAGATTCTAATGAAATCATCACAAGACACATAAGTTATGAAAGTATAAAGATGAATGATGAGTTGAGACAGAAACCTTCCATTGATGAACCCCCTAAATTAGAGTTGAAGCAACTACTAGATCATTTAGAATATGCCTTTTTAGGGGAAGGTTCAACTCTACCAGTCATTATCGCATCAGATTTGAGCATTGCAAAAAAAGAGGAACTACTCCATGTGTTAAGGGAACACAAGCATGCTATAGCTTGGAAAATTTCAGATATTAAGGGAATTAATCTATCCTTCTGCACCCACAAAAGTTTAATGGAAGATGAATTTAAACCATCAGTGCAAGTTCAGAGACGATTGAATCCCAACATGAACGAAGTCGTAAAAGCCAAGGTAATTAAACTTCTAGATGCAGGCATTATTTATCCTATTTTTGATAGTTCTTGGGTAAGTTTGTGCAGGTTGTTCCTAAAAAGGGAGGCATGACTGTGGTGTCTAATGACAAAAAAGAGTCAATACCTTCAAGAACAGTCACTCGATGGAGAGTTTTCATTGATTATAGGAAGCTGAATGACACCACTCGAAAAGATCATTTTCCCTTACCTTTTATTGATCAGATGTTGGAAAGATTATCAGGTCACATGTATTATTGTTTCCTAGATGGCCTCTCTGGTTACTTCCAAATCCCGATAGCTCCAGAAGATCAGGAGAAAACGACATTCACATGCCCATACGGTACGTTTGCTTATCGTAGAATGCCTTTTGGTTTATGTAACGCTCCTGCTACTTTTCAGCGATGCATGTTAGCTATCTTCAATGAATTCGTGGAAGACATCATGGAGGTATTTATGGATGATTTTTCAGTTTTCGGTAATTCTTTCCAACTTTGTCTTAATAATCTAAAATGTGTTCTGATAAGATGTGAAGAGACAAATTTAGTACTAAACTGGGAAAAATGCCACTTTATGGTTCAAGAGGGTATTGTATTAGGACATAAAATTTCTAGTAAAGGGATAGAGGTAGATAAAGTAAAAATTGAAACCATTGAAAATTTACCTCCCCTTAATTCAGTTAAGGCTATAAGAAGCTTTTTAGGACATGCCGGTTTTTATCGTAGATTTATTAAAGATTTTTCTAAAATAGCTAAGCCTTTAACAAAGCTGCTAGAAAAAGACGTGCTTTTCAACTTTGACCAAGAATGTTTAGACACTTTTAATGCTCTTAAAGAAAAGCTAGTCAATGCCCCAATTATGATTTCACCTGATTGGAATCTACCTTTTGAACTAATATGCGATGCAAGTGATTTTACAGTAGGTGCAGTTTTGGGACAATGAAGAGACAAGCACTTTCAACCGATCTATTATGCTAGCAGAACTTTGACAGCAGCTCAAGCAAATTATACTACCACAGAAAAAGAATTGCTAGCTATTATTTTCGCATTTGATAAATTCAGATCTTATTTGATTTTGTCAAAAGTCATTGTTTATACTGACCATTCTGTTCTTCGTTACCTTTTAACTAAAACTGATGCAAAACCTCGATTAATAAGATGGATTCTATTGTTACAGGAATTTGATTTAGAAATAAAGGACAAGAAGGGAGCTAAAAACCTGGTAGCAGATCACCTTTCAAGATTAGAAAACACGCAACCCAAGTACCTTGACAAAATAAACGATTTGTTTCCTGAAGAACAACTCCTATCCTTAGCAGATGCAACAGTTCCTTGGTTTGCTGATTTTGCAAATTATTTAGCAGCTAACATAACCCCAAAACGGTTGTCCCATCAGCAAAAAAAGCGATTCTTCGCTGATGTGAAAAACTACTTTTGGGAGGATCCTTTTCTTTTTTGAATTTGTGCAGATCAGGTTATTCGAAGATGCGTTAACTAGATTTTAAATCACTGCCATTTAGGACCCACAGGAGGACATCACAGTGGAGCTAGAACTGCTCATAAGGTACTCGAATCAGGCTTTTACTGGCCTACACTTTTCAAGGATGCCAACAGGTATGTGACCTCTTGTGATAAATGTCAGCGAACAGTTAATATTTCTCAATATAATGAAATGCCTCAGAACTATATACTTTCATGCGAAATATTTGATGTATGGGGTATTGATTTCATGGGTCCATTCCCTACTTCATTTGGGAATAAATACATCCTAGTAGCAGTAAATTATATGTCAAAATGGGTGGAAGCCCAAGCCTTACCTACTAATGATGCTAGAATGTAGTACGATTTTTGAAGAAACTTTTCTCTCCATTTAGAACACCTAGGATAATTATTAGTGATAGGGGCACACATTTTTGCAATGCCTAGTTTGAAAAAGTCTTAAAAAGGTATGGAGTACACCATAGAACAACTACCCTTTATCACCCACAAACCAGTGGCCAAGTCAAAGTGACAAATAGGAAACTAAAACGCATCCTAGAGAAAACAATAGAAACAAATAGAAAGGATTGGTGAAGGAAAATAGACGATGCTTTATGGGCTTATAGAACTGCTTTTAAAACACCCATAGGTACATCTCCTTATAAGCTTGTCTATGGAAAAAGTTGTCATTTGCCATTTGAACTTGAATATAAAGCATTTTGGGCTATCAAATTTTTAAACCTTGATTTTAAACTTGTAGGTGAAGAGAGATTAATGCAGTTAAATGAACTCAATGAATGGCGTTGCAATGCATACGAGAGCTCACGACTATATAAGGAAGCCATGAAGCGACGTCATGACAAACAACTGAAACAACCTAAGCAGTTCAAAACAGGTGATCTTGTCTTACTCTACAACTCAAGGTTGAGACTATTTCCTGGGAAACTCAAGTCAAGGTGGTTAGGTCCATTCACTGTTCAAACTGTCTTTCCATACGGCACAATTGAGGTAACTCACCCCAACTATGGTACGTTCAAGGTAAACGGACATAGGCTTAAACACTATAGAGGTGAGAATTTTAAAGATTGCAAGGAGGAGCTTCAGCTCCACGAAATCCCTTCGTGACACATCCAGGTAGAGTCGAGCTTAGACTCTAAATAAGCGCTTCTCTTGAAGCAACTCGAGCACTAACTTAGTAACTTTTCTTTCTTTGAAAATTTTAGTATTTTTCATGAATCAACTAACCCTTTTAAATGCAGAAATTTAGGACCACACGGCCTTGCACACGGGCGTGCCTAAGGCCGTGTGCACATTTAAAGCAGAGACACGGACGTGCACTGAGGACGTGTACAAATAGAGTGAAAATTTTTCCCAAAACACGGGCTGTCGACAAATCCCCACGGCCGTGCGACATGGCCGTGGTAACCCTTCAACTTCAACACGGGCTTGTCCAAATCCCCACGCCCGTGTCCCCAGACCGTGGCCAACACTGTCAATTTGGAAACGGCCGTGTACCCTTCTACACGATTGTGTGAGGAACGAAACCGATCGCAAATTGTAGTGGAACTTATCACACGACCGTGTGAAAAGCAAACACGATCACAAACGGCCGTGCGAGATAGCAACACGGGTGTGTACTTCGAACCAGGCATGCCAAAACCACAGAATTTCGATTCACACGGGCAAACCCCGAGTCACACGGGCGTGCGACATGCCCGTGTGACCCAAAAACTATAAAAACGAAGCCACTATTCATTCTTTTTTTCACTCAAACCCTAAAATCTCCTCTCCACAGCCACCATAAATGCCACCGCCGACCTTAAAACCACCACCACGCTCACACACAGTCGACACACGCCCATGTAACCTCACCCACACGACCGTTCGACCTCAAACCACGACCGTGCAACCTTATATTTGGTTCTATTTTCTCATTTTCCTTATTTTATTTATTTATATTTCATTTTTATTTAGTTAAATTTTAGTTTCAAGCATAGAATTTGTTACATTAGGATGAATAATCTAGAATGTTAGAGAACATATTAGGATTGCATGCCATTTAAGTACTCAATTGCTTGCCATTTATCTCATACATTTAGTATAAATACATACCCATATCGTTTGTTTTTGCTACCACTTAGAATGGATTATATTTACTATTTTGGTTAGTCCCTATTTTATTTTTTTAGGCACATTTTCATTTTAATTTACACATTTAATTTTACTATAGTTTGCAATTTAACTTCGATTTTTTAGAACTAATAATTCTAACTATATTCTAGGTAACATGTCATCGCGCGGTAAGAAAGCTGCTGTCCCCGCCTCGAAGAAACAAAAAGGACCAGGTGGTTCTTCCTCTAGACCCACCTCCGAAGTTCGCCACCCATCCATCACATTCTCTCAAACCTCGCAAGAGGAATTATTTCAAATACTACGGGAGCGTCCAATGAGCGCTGGTCGATGCATAGATTGGGTAGCACTAGAACAAGTAAACCTCACTGATTCAGTCCGAGCCCTACTCATGACGGACCCTTGGGAGCACTTCTTCCAGATCATCGAGCCTACATACATAGAGCTCACCCTCAAGTTCTGTTCCACATTCCACATCTAGACCATCATGAACCAGTTTGATGATCCCGAAACGGTCCAGTTCCGCTTAGGAGGTTGCGTACGTCACCTGAGCGTACCAGAGTTTGGCTCAACACTCCGGCTCTACACGGAGCAATTCATGGAAGAAGAAGACTTCCCCAACCTCTCCCGTCCATCCATCTCAGGCCAGTTGACTGTTGGAATGAAATCACCCCAGGGCGTCAGACATACAATCCCAGTAGCAGCAAGGCGACCGCCCTCGCCCCCTCTTTGAGGTACATACACGCCCTCCTTGCACATACATTGATGGGCAGATGCGAAAGCACATGCGTCATCAACATTCACGATGACTATTTCCTATGGTGCATGGCGGACGCGCACTCCATCGACATTGCCTACTTCATCGCGTACGCTATGCAGCACCAGATTGAGCGTCACCGCCGGGGCGTTGTATCCATGGGTCCTTACATCACATGCTTAGCCCGTCACTTTGGGCTCCTCAGCACAGCGACCCAGACATCCTCATACACCTTAGTGGGCCAGATGTCCCCACAGGGCATTCAGACCATGTTCCACATGAGGATGATCGAGCGGAGACCAGGAGGCAGCCACTTCCAGTATCGCCTCATCCAGGAATGCGAGGATCCAGAGGACATTCCTGACGATGTCCCACCACCAGAAGAGGATGCACCAGCCGAGACACCACCACCTCGCCGCCCATTTCGTGCAGCAGCCACCGATGCTGACATATCTGAGCGCTTATCTAAATTCGAGCAGCAATGCTTCTGGCGCCTCGATCACATCGACGCCACACTACAGCAGATATGCCAGCACCTTCACATCACTTCCCCATCGCAGACGCGTGACCCACATGAGGATTAGAGATTTCTATTCCTCCTAACTTTATTTTTATCTTACTTTTTATCTTTATTTTTATCTTAATACTGATCTCTATTTTCACCTTCTAACTTCTTCTCCTTTATTTTCTTTTTTATTTTTATTTTTAATTCATTTTATCTTTTTCATCATTTGAATATTGGTATTTTTTTAGAACGTAGTTTATTATTTTCCTTTTATTTCTTTTTCTATTTTTCATATCGGCCAATCCCTAATGAGTAATCTCTCTTAATCCAAATTTCCCACGACTAATAAATACTTTCGCAGTTTCAAAGCAGCTTTACAGCTAAGATCTCTACGAAAATGGGAACACCCTGCCACAACTGCCAACTCTTCCAATCTCCATCTCACTAATCCATCCAAGGCAGGGAGTTTCATACGTTTCCTTATCTTATGATCTTGTGCTTTTATTGCTACTAATGTTATCATTGTACATTGAGGGCAATGTACATCTTAAGTGTGGGGGGCAATCTATTTTCAGTCTTTACACTCTCTTTGAAATCCCTGAACTTTTCTAACATTTTGCATTGTTCTCAAATTCTCACTTTCACTCTTTGCATTATCTTACACCTCCTATTAGGAATTAATTCTGATTGATTTATGATTTTTATTGATATGTTGAGAATTAAGACATAGGTGCTTGTACTTTGATTATTCAAACTTTAAAACACTAGGGAATTAAGCACGATAAGTTGAAATTTTTGAGAACCCCAAATTTTTTTCATAAGTTATTTTCCTTAATTCTAAGTATTATCTTGAGATTTGAAATTCGCAGGATTGACATCAAAAGCCATAATTCTGGTGAGATTTTTGAGCCTTTTGAGCATACATTCTTTCGTGCTCACTTTTATTATTGCTTTGAGTGAGTCAATACTGATTTGTTATTCTAGAACTTGCTTTGATTATACATCTTGAGACCACATCATTGATTTGATACACTAAAATGATAAAGGCACCTAGGATTTAACCCACTTACTCCACAAAAGCCTACCTCCATAAAGTAACCCCTAGTGAACCCCATTGAACCTAACAACATTTTCTTTGACTTACCTCTAATATTAACCCTTCACCCATTTTTTGTTGAATTCCATTCAATTATTTTGACCCCTATTTTTGTCGACATTTGAGTTGAAATTTTCATCTAGCTTTATTCTCTTTTCCAGAATGTAAAATTTTATCCAATTTATTGCACTTGAATTGTTCTTGAAAAAAATAAAAAAAACGTATGTATTAATTCAGTTGTAATCTGTAATAGTTCAAATAGTTTTTGCATATTCCTATTTTAAGGCTACCAAGGCAGAAATGATGTTATTATAAGAATTAGCTCGAGAAATATGTTCCAGTGATAGAGATTTTTCTAGCTAGATAATTTTTTAGTTCAATCTCGATTCTAACCCTCTTTTATAGCCTGTAACAATACCCCTAACCAAGCCCCGTTACAACCATTACAAGACCTTTTGATCGATGTATCATATCAATCTACAGTGGTGGAGATTTGATTTTCTTGCAAGCCTATGGTAATACTTTTCAGGTTGACTAGAGAGTATTAAATTCTTGAACCCTAAACACTTTGAGTGGATAGAGTGAATCTTTAGTGAGGATGCCAACTCCTGTTAATTAAGATGGAGAGATAATTAATTAAGAGAAGGGAGAAAACTTATGTTTCAATGATAAAATTCTCAACTTAGAGTAATTGAATCTTTAATGTTCTTCTTATAGAATTATCATTGTATGATTACTTGTGGATTAGTTTGAAACATTATTAATAGCGATTGTAAGTTAAGAGGAATGATTCTTGATTAGGGATTGAGATTTTGCTTGAGGATAAGCAAAGGCTTAAATGTGGGGGTATTTGATAAACGATAAATTATACATATTTTTACCTCATGTTTAGCCTATATTTTGGATGGACAATTATCAATTTTGTGAGAATTGGTGCTCTTAACCCTTCTTGTTCGTGTCTTATACTCAGGAGAGCACAGGGAAGAGAAAAGAACGAAAAACGGGCCAAAAATGAGGAAAATAGGCCAAAAATATGAAAACGACACGGCCCAAAAAGTCGCCACACGACCGTGCCACAAGGCCGTCCCACATGAAGTCCACACGGCCCAGCCCCGACAAACACGGCTAGGCCACACGGTTGTGCCACTATCAACAGGCCCGTACACAGCCCTTATCGAAACCAAACGGGCGTGGCACACGGGCGTGTCCCTGTCGTAAGGAAGTGCAATTTCACTCGGATTTGGATACTTAGGAGCTAAGAAAGCCATTCTAAACTCTATATAAAGACCCCAGGAGGCAACTCTAAAGCATATACTCTTTTCTCTCAAGAAAGAGCGCCATAATTCTGCCAACACAAGGAGTGAAAGCAAGGAATTACTCTAAGGGAAGTCGATTGATTCATCCTAGAAGCCAGAATTCTACATCAAGACAGAGGATCTCCCTAAATTCCTTCAAGGGTTTTTGGGTTCTTTATGTTTTGTTATCTTATTTCTTCTGAGATGTTTTCTTTATTAGTTATGAACTAAACCCCTCAAATACTTAAGGGGGATGAAACCTAAGATAGATCTTGTTATTATTTATTCTTGAATTATATGATAAATACTTGAATTGTTCTTGATTATGTGTTCTTCATTCTTGATTTAATAATCCTAGGTATTACTTCAAGAACTTGATGTGCTTAGGCAGATGAGCAAAAGTAACTTTTTTAAGAGTAGATCTACCATAATTAAGCAGAGTTGCAAGCAACCCTAGACATAGGGCGACATAAATCTGCCGGATTAGGGTCAAACCTAATAGGGGGATCCATAGATCAAGTTAATGCAACCTAGGGGTGTTAATTAATAAAGAAACTTTAATTAACCACCTAGGATTAGTTGTTCTTATCCTCGACGGAGGTATTAACATCTCTACGAATCAAGTCAAGTGAAGAAATCATCTAGTTCAAGAAATTAATAACAAGTGAAGTCTAGGTGGATTCTCCCTTAAGTATTGCTCATATCAATCAGCTTTTCCCTAAAGTTTTCCCCAATTTACTTTTTGTGCACTTTTAGTTAGTTTTAGAATTAGTTTCAATCAATCCTCTTTTATTTTTAGGCTAGATAATAGAAAAGAAGTAAGTATTAGTACTTTTGGTTCCCTTGGGTACGATAACTCAGTCTTGTCGCTAAACTACACTACTGTTCGATAGGTGCGCTTGCCTTTAAAATCGTGATATTAGTTAGTTTTTGGTGTGATCAGTTCTTATAAATTTTATTACTTAATATAGTGTTTCTAAATCCATCTGCACAAAAGAAGAGATATCGTTTTGTAATTTAGTTATTTTAGCTGGAGGAAAATATTTAAGTAAAAATCTTTCGGTCATCTATTCCCATGTGGTGATTGAGCCTCGTGGTAAAGAGTTTAACCACTATTTGGCTTTGTTTCTCAAAGAAAATGGAAATAGCCTTAGACGAATGGCATCAACAGAAATGCCATTTATTTTAAAGGTATCGCAAAGTTCCAAAAAATTGGCTATGTGTGAATTTGGATCTTCATCCTGTAAACCATCAAACTGCACCAATTGTTGTATCACCTGAATAGTGTTAGGCTTTAATTCAAAATTATTAGCAGCAATAGTAAGTCTAAGAATGCTAGTTTGGGTACCAGCCAAACTAGGTTTAGCATAATCATACATAGTGCGAGGAGCTGCTTCCTGATTTGCTAGTGGCGCGACTATTACGAGAGGTGGTGGAATGTTTTGATTTGATTCCATCTCTTCTGTAGGTTCTGGACTTTGTTCTTGATCTTGTTCTGGATACTGTAGGCTTCGTTTGATCTCTCTGTGAGTTCTGTGAACTGTCGCTTCTAAATCTTCGTCAAAAAGTAATGGTCCTGCTAGGTTGTTTTTAGTCATAAACTAGAAATACCTAGAAGGAAAAAACAAAGAAAAATAGAATAAAATAAAAGTAAAGAAAAATAATAAAATAAAAATAAATAAAAACTGAAAATAGATAAATATAGTAATGGCTAAAGTAATAGAAATCGAGTTTTCTTAATACTTCAGTGCCCCGGCAACAGCGCCAAAAACTTGATACTCACGATATTAAGTAATAAAATTTATAAGAACTGATCACACCAAAAACTAACTAATATCATGATTTTAAAGGCAAGCGCACCTATCGAACAGTAGTATAGTTTAGCGGCAAGACCGAGTTTGTGACAGCCTTAAAACGACCCTAGTCGGGAAGTGGTTTCGGGACCACTAAACCGAGTCGTAAAGATAATTAAATGTTAAATTCTATGCCTATTATATGTGAAGTATTATGTGTGAAAGTATGATGTCTTAATTTTGTCATTTGAATGTGAATTTTATTAAATAGGACTCAAGTGAGAACTTTGAAAATGTGATAATTTAAAACTAGAGGACCGAATAATAAATGGTTCGCAAAAGGGGGGGACTTGCATGTCAAATATCCAGTTTTGACATGTAGTGGACAGTAATGATGTTATAATTTGGCATTTTGTGTGTTGTATTTTAGTTAATAAAATCAAATAGTTTTATAATAAATAAGTTTATTATATTTTATAAATTATAAAATGAATTAAATAATAATAATGGTGATAAAAACAAAGTTTTTATCCATTCTCCTTCCCATTGCCGAAAACACTAAGTAAAGAAGAAAGAAAAATGCTTCAAGGGGTTCGGTCATGAGAGTTGAACCAAATTGAGGTATGTCAATGTGATTTTCTAATGGTTTGTGAAATTTGTTAGATAAATGCAATGTGCTTTGAACCCGTGGTTTGAATCCATGAAAATTTTGAGTGTAGAGGCATACGGCAAATTGCCAAAAATTTTGATTTGGAGCTAAAAACTTGTAATTCTTGTGAAATTGTAAAAATTGAGCTTTTGATTTGTTAAAATAAGGGATAGATGAAGAGGTTAAGTAGTGTGTGTATGAAATTTTGAATTACTAAAAGCTATCTGCTCGGTTATGGAAAGAAAAGTATAAATTTTGATATTGGGGATAAAGGTGGATTAAGGGGTGTTTGATAGATTTTATGATGTCAAACTATAGGAAGATATAGGTTTATAAGTTAAAATGTGGAATTAGAACCGTGTATATGGCTCAATTGTTGCAAGGACATTCGGCCATGGTACGAAATGTATAAGGTTTAGTAATAGGTAATTTAATTGATTCATATGACTTTAAATTGAGCTTGAAGCTTGGAAAATTTTGGTTTTAAGAATGAAAGCAAAGACTATGAGGCATTCGGTCATTTGTATTAATTTTTGTTAACATATTAGTTTAATAATTCATTAGATAATGAATCGAATAATTGTGTGAAAATGAGGTGTTATTTGGTAGTTGGCAAAATGTGTTCTCTTGTGTAAATTTTGCCGATTACAGACTTTAGCTTGAAATTCCATTATGTTAATGATTTAAGAAGTTGTTAAGGAGTATTTGGTTATAGTTACTAATGATAGATCATATTCTAGAAATTAAAAGACAATGTATTAGTATTAAAATGATTTTTGTGACTCATGAGTACTAGTGGATAGTAACGAAGTGCTGGATGTCTATGTGTATGAGATTATTTGTATTTGAAATTAGGTAATGCTAGCTAATTTTAGATGATAGTGCCGAATGTGTTTTGGTTGAGAGAGTAGTTCAAAATAAATAAAATAGAAAGGTCAAGAGAAAAATGTCTTATAATACATGTGATTATTGATATGTTCTATGTGCATGATTAATAAAATGATTTGAGTGACATAACTTACAAAGGTGAATATTCAGCCATGGGAAAATGCAAGAGGGGTTGATGTTTGATGTTTCAATTGCTATAATGCATGTTTGTGCAATGGCCGAATGTGCCTTTGATGTTGCTTTTGGATGTTTTGGGTGTTAAATTGATAAGTGGTTTGGTTTGTGTTGTATGGAGAAATCTGATTGTGGATGGAATAAATATGAATTACATATAATTTAAGGTCAATGACTACTCTAAATGGTACCTTAGGAAATGATATGTTTTAAGTATGTGCATGAGAACACTAAAGAGTGAATTTGGTATCAAATTCTGCTTGGTACAGCAGCAGTAACGTGTTTTAGAAAAATCACCATAAATTGTGCAAGTTGAATTAGAGGCTGAATAAATTGTGTAATTGAAGCTTAGCGAGTCTAGTTTCTTATAAAAGAAACCTTGCAAGCAAAGGAATTCCCGATAAATAGATTTTTAGAGTAGAGTGAGACAGTGTCAGATTGACTTTGAAGTCCCCTGCTGTGTTTTTGGAAAATCACTATAAATTGTATAAAAATTGTTATGAGACCACATTTATATGCTTAGACTCCTTAATGAGTCTAGTTTCAAATGAAATAGGTGAGAACATATTTGGAACTCTGTGCAAGGAGAAATTCGGTTCGTAGTATAGAGTGGTCAGTCTAATCAAGCAGTGAAATAGGGAAACTTTAAGAAAATTCTGGTATTGATTGACCAAACCAAAAATTATGAAAATTTTATGCATTAAATATAAATGAGTGTATTTTCATGCAAAATTTACAGCACTACATTTGGAGTTTCGTAGCTCCAGTTATGAGTAAATTATTGAATGCTGCTCAGAAAATCAGCTTGTTGTGACTTATGATATGTATGTGAAATGCTCCAATGTGCATGTGTGTTTGCAATGAGAAGAATATGCATGTATGATTTGACTATGACTGAAAATGATTCATTGAGGTGCTTGAATAAGAATTAATAGAATTAAATGTTTTATTTAGCTTAAGAGCATAGAGGGACGAGTTCGGATAAAGGGAAGGCTAAAGTGGTCAAATAGCCAACTCGTAATTCCTCGTGAAAGTTCAAGGTAAGTTTTGAGTAATCGAATTTGGTATTTAAGTTAAAATGCCACGACATACATGCTGATATTTGAATGATGTCCCATTGAGAAAGACACCTTATTCATGTTTGCTATATAGCCGAATGGCTCATAGAGAAAAAGGACCGAAATTGGGATTTGAAATGCATTGCTTATGTATGTTTGATCATTGGGCCGAAAGCCTAGAAAAGAAGAGTATATGTGTATAAATTTTGAATTATATGTACATTTATGATATAAAGTCGAGAAGCATGATATATGTTGTATGCACATGAATTGATTGAATTGCAAGTGAAATCTTGCTATGTGAAACTTGGCTACATGCGAATATATATATATGTATGAGAATTTGTGATGTGAATCCGGGATTTAAGTCCCGCTGACTATATGTAGAGACTATGTCCGGGTTAAGACCCGAAGGCTATATGCAGAGATGATGTCTGGGTTAAGACCCGAAGGCTATATGCGGAGATTATGTCCGGGGTAGAGACCCGATGGCTATGTATAGAGTTTATCCGAGCTAAAGATCTCGATGATGATGAGAATAAAGCCTAAGACTAATGGTCTTCAAGGTAACGATCGCTAATGAATTGTGCTGAAAGTGTTAAGCTATACAGGTATGTATCCTTGGCTTATATGCAAGCTGGATTTTGGACCGAATACTAAGGTCATTATGTGATTTCATATGTGTTCATGAAATGAGATTATTAATATGATCGAAGTACAATTGGCCTATGTGAAATGTTATGTGAATTTTTGTGACATGTATATGTTATGTAAACTTACTATGAGTGGAAGCCATCCATTTTCGTATGTGATGTGAATGTCTATGTTTGGAAAAAGGGTGACTTACCCAAATAGGAGAGGGAAACAAAGATATGGTCAACTATGATAGAATTTAATGCTTTATCTGTGACATTGCTTAAAACTTACTAAGCATTGTAATGCTTACTCCGTTTCCCTTGTTTCCTCTGTTTTATAGATCTCATTTTGGAAGCTACGGACTCGGGGATTGAAGCCTTAATCACCTACACTATCGCTGTTATTTTGGTACATTTGATGGCTATATTTTGGGTCAATGGCATGTATAGGCTATTTTCCTTCGGTTGAATCAAACTTCATTTTGAGTTGTAAATATTTCTAGCCATGCGAAAATGGCTTGCTTAGTCTTCGAGTTTAATTATATGTGTTGGAGTGATTCTCATACTATTCGATGTTGTGGCATGATATTTAGTTAGTACCTAATATGCAATGACTTTTCTAATATGATGTTTGGTTATTGAATTTGTTCGATTTAGCCAATTTGTTAGTAGTCACAAGGTAGAGATTTGCTGGTATGCTTATAGAATGATTTTGTTTTTAATGAGATACGATGTTCTGAACGAACCGACCTAAGTGTTATATTCAACTACTGAACTCAATGAATTCACGCCTAGCTTTGTATTATGAACCTCGGTAGTTTGTATTTTGGTTTGTAATGCCTTAAACCCTAATCCGACGACGGACAGGGGCGTAGGGTGTTACATTTTTATTGGTATCAGAGCTACAGTTTAGCCGATTCTCGGACTAACGTAGCGCGTGTGAGTATAGTTATACATGCCATTATGTGAAAATGCGATAGTGTGGTGATTTCTGACATTTGAAATGTGTTTTCCTTATAGTAATGGATTCCAATCTCGATCGAGCCGTAGCGGAAGATATTGAGAGTGTGGCGGCTGCTCCCGCGCAAAGGACCGCACCGGTCGACTCTCAGCCGAATGCCAGTCATCGAGATGATGACGTGAGGTAGAACTTCTATGCAATGATGAATGATTGGTTCACCCAATTTCTTTGAACTAATCCGGCTGTTCCACAACCTCCTCCCCCGAATAACCCATTTCCGACTCCTGTGGCTCCTCCTGAGGCCGACCCTGTGAGGTCGAGTAAACCCCCGGTCGATAAAATTAGAAAATATGGGGCTGAAGAGTTCCGAGCTACAGTTGATGACGATGCTGAGCGGGCCGAGTTTTGGCTCGATAATATAATCCGTGTGTTTGATGAGTTGTCGTGTACGCCCGAAGAGTGCTTGAAGTGTGCTGTATCTCTGCTGCGTGATTCTGTATACTATTGGTGGAACACATTGGTTTTCGTTGTACCAAGAGAGCGAGTTACTTGGGAGTTTTTCCAAGTTGAATTCCGAAAAAAGTATATTAGCCAAAGATTTATCGATCAGAAACGGAAGGAATTCCTCGAGCTTAAACAAGGCAGAATGTCAGTGACCGAATATGAGAGGGAATTCGTACGACTCAGCCGATATGCTCGCGAGTGCATAGCATCCGAAGCTATTATGTGTAAACGCTTCGAGGACGGGTTAAATGAAGACATTAAACTCCTGGTTGGCATTCTGGAAATTCAAGAGTTCGTTGTTCTTGTTGAGCGAGCCTGCAAGGCCGAAGAGCTTCGAAATGAAAAGAGAAAAGCTGATAGCAGAGCCAGAGAGTTCCGTAAGAGATCTTCGGGGAGGTCTACTAAAAAATCCTCAAAGAAGTTTCGAAGTGAATCGGAGAGACCATCTGCTACTTCGGGTTTTTCTAGACGAGACCGTGATCGACCCCCTATGAGTACACGTGCCACTTCTACTGCTAGTGTTGGAAACGACCGTCGGGACAGAGCCGAGTGCAAGTATTGTGGAAAATGGCATTCGGGGAGCTGCAGATTTCATGATCGCTCCTGTTTTAAGTGCGGGTCGGCTGATCACTTTATAAGAGATTGCCCCAGATGGTCCGAGCAAAAGGTGAACCCGAGTGGGAAACCGAGTACTACTTCAGCACGGGGTAGACCACCGAAGAATCCGGGAAATGCTAGCGGCGGTCAGAGAAGGTTTAAAGATGCTACAACAAAATCTGAGGCTCATGCTCCTGCTAGGGCTTACGTTATTCGCGCACGAGAGGATGCCTCTTCGCCCGATGTTATCACCGGTACTTTTACTCTCTTTGATACTGATGTAATTGCTTTGATTGACCCCAGTTCAACTCATTCATATGTATGTGAAAATTTGGCATCCAGTAAGACTCTCCCTATTGAGTCTACTCAGTTTGTGATACGAGTGTCCAATCCCTTGGGTCGTTGTGTCTTAGTTGATAGAGTGTGTAAGAAATGTCCCCTTAGGATTCGAGATTTCTATTTTCCGGCCGATTTGATGCTTTTGCCATTCGATGAATTTGACGTTACACTCGGAATGGATTGGCTGACTGTGCACGATGCGGTAGTGAACTGTAAACGAAAGACTATTGATTTACGATGTACGACTAATGAGATAATTCGGATTGAGTCTACGGATTTAAATGGGCTGCCGGCAGTAATATCTTCTATGTTGGCTCAGAAATTTTTGAAAAAGGGTTGCGAGGCTTACCTTGCCTATGTTTTAGATAGCAAAATATCCGAACTAAAGCTTGAGACTGTTCCTGTGGTTTGTGAGTATCCGGACGTGTTTCCCGAAGAATTACCGGGATTACCGCCTGTTAGAGAGGTTGAGTTTGGCATTGAGCTAGTTCCGGGTACAACTCCGATCTCAATTGCTCCATATCGTATGGCTCCGATAGAGTTGAAAGAGTTGAAATCCCAGTTGCAAGAGTTGACCGATAGAGGGTTCGCAAGACCGAGCTTTTCTCCCTAGGGTGCACCCATCTTGTTCGTGAAAAAGAAGGACGGGACTTTGAGAATGTGTATTGACTATCGGCAGCTGAACAAGGTGACCATAAAGAACAAGTATCCATTGCCTCGTATCGACGACTTATTCGATCAGTTAAAGGGAGCCTCAGTGTTTTCAAAGATTGACTTGCGATCCGGTTATTATCAGTTGCGAGTTCGAGACTCAGACGTGCCCAAGACTGCCTTCAGAACGAGGTACGGGCACTATGAATTTTTAGTGATGCCGTTTGGGCTGACTAATGCCCCCGCTGTTTTCATGGATCTGATGAATCGAGTGTTCAAGCAGTACCTAGATCGATTTGTAGTCGTATTTATCGATGACATTTTGGTTTACTCTCGCGATGAGATCGAGCATGCCGAGCATTTAAGACTTGTGCTACGGGTTTTGTGTGATAACCAGTTGTACGCGAAATTTAGCAAGTGTGAGTTCTGGTTGCGCGAGGTCGGTTTTCTGGGACACATTGTATCTGCTGCGGGTATCCGAGTTGATCCGAATAAAATCTCTGCTATCCTCGATTGGAAGCCTCCTAAAAATGTCTCGAAAATCCGAAGCTTTTTAAGACTTGCCGGGTACTACCGACGGTTTGTGAAAGACTTTTCGATGATCTCAACCCCGTTGACGAAGCTGTTGCAGAAAGACGTTAAATTCGAATGGTCCGAGAAGTGCCAAAAAAGTTTCGATCAATTGAAAGCCCTATTGACGGAAGCTCCAGTATTGGTTCAGCCTGAATCCGGTAAAGAGTTTGTGGTTTATAGTGACGCGTCTTTGAATGGCTTGGGGTGTGTTTTGATGCAAGAAGGCAGAGTCGTTGCGTATGCTTCGAGACAGTTAAAGCCTCACGAGAAAAACTATCCGACTCACGATCTCGAATTAGCTGCTATTGTTTTTGCTTTGAAGATTTGGCGTCACTACCTTTTTGGTGAGAAATGTCATGTCTTTTCCGACCACAAAAGCCTCAAGTACTTGATGACGCAAAGAGATCTGAATCTGAGGCAAAGACATTAGCTTGAATTGCTAAAGGATTACGAGCTTGTCATTGACTATCATCCGGGGAAGGCGAATGTAGTTGCTGATGCTCTTAGCCGAAAATAATTGTTTGCTTTACGAGCCATGAATGCGCAATTATCGGTATCTGATGATGGTGTGATGATAGCGGAATTAAAAGCCAAACCGGTATTTCTCCGACAAGTTTGTGAAGCTCAGAAAGCGGATGACGACTTAACTGCCAAGCGAGCTCAATGCGATGTAAATGCGAATCCTGAGTTTCAAGTTGACGACAATGATTGTTTGAGGTTTCGAGGCCGAGTATGTATACCAAGAAGTTCAGATTTGGTTTCGGTGATTTTAGATGAAGCTCACAATAGCCGAATGTCAGTTCATCCGGGAAGTACCAAAATGTACAATGACTTGAAACGTCAGTATTGGTGGCATGGTATGAAGCGAGACATCTCAAATTTTGTATCAAAGTGTCTGATATGCCAACAAGTAAAAGCAGAACATCAGGTGCCTTTGGGTTTATTGCAACCGATTTTGATTCCCGAATGGAAATGGGATAAAGTCACAATGGATTTCGTATCTGGGCTACCGTTGACATAGAGCAAGAAGGATGCGATTTGGGTTGTCGTAGACCATTTAACTAAGTCCGCTCATTTTATACCCGTACGTACGGATTACTCACTTGATAAGCTAGCGGAGTTGTATGTTTCTCAGATCGTCAGATTGCACGGGGTCCCTACCTCTATCGTATCGGATAGAGACCCGAGGTTTACATCGCGGTTTTGGAAGAAACTACAAGATTCATTTGGTACTAAGCTACATTTTAGTACCGCGTTCCATCCTCAGACGGACGATCAATCGGAACGAGTAATTCAGATACTCGAGGATATGTTGAGATGTTGTGTCCTTGAGTTTAGTGGTTCGTGGGAACGGTATTTGCCTTTGATCGAATTCGCTTACAACAACAGTTTTCAATCGAGCATTAAGATGGCACCTTACGAGGCTTTGTACGGTCGCAAATGCCGTACACCGTTGTTTTGGACCGAGCTCAGTGAAAGTAAGATCTTTGGAGTCGATTTAATTAGAGATGCCGAGCAAAAAGTAAAAGTGATTCGTGATAGCCTTAAGGCAGCTTCAGATCGTCAAAAGTCTTACGGGGATTTAAAGCGGAAAGATATCGAGTACCAGGTCAGAGACAAAGTATTTCTTAAAGTATCACCTTGGAAAAAGGTGCTCAGATTCGGCCATAAGGGCAAATTGAGTCCGAGATTCATCGGACCATACGAAATATCTAAACGGATTGGACCGGTAGCATATTGATTGATTTTGCCTCCCGAACTTGAAAAGATTCACAATGTTTTTCATGTTTCGATGCTCCGACGATATAGATCCGACCCATCGCATGTGATTAATCCGTCTGACATTGAGATTCGATCTGATATGAGTTACGAGGAGGAACCAATTCGTATTTTGGCACATGAGGTTAAAGAGTTGCGGAATAAGAGGATTTCGTTAGTGAAAGTGCTATGGGTCAAACACGGGGTCGAAGAAGCTACTTGGGAGCTTGAGGAGTCGATAAGAGAACGTTACCCAAACTTATTTTCCGGTAAGAATTTTTGGGGACAAAAATTTCTTAAGTGGAGGAGAGTTGTGACAGCCTTAAAACGACCCTAGTCGGGAAGTGGTTTCGGGACCACTAAACCGAGTCGTAAAGATAATTAAATGTTAAATTCTATGCCTATTATATGTGAAGTATTATGTGTGAAAGTATGATGTCTTAATTTTGTCATTTGAATGTGAATTTTATTAAATAGGACTCAAGTGAGAACTTTGAAAATGTGATAATTTAAAACTAGAGGACCGAATAATAAATGGTTCGCAAAAGGGGGGGACTTGCATGTCAAATATCCAGTTTTGACATGTAGTGGACAGTAATGATGTTATAATTTGGCATTTTGTGTGTTGTATTTTAGTTAATAAAATCAAATAGTTTTATAATAAATAAGTTTATTATATTTTGTAAATTATAAAATGAATTAAATAATAATAATGGTGATAAAAACAAAGTTTTTATCCATTCTCCTTCCCATTGCCGAAAACACTAAGTAAAGAAGAAAGAAAAATGCTTCAAGGGGTTCGGTCATGAGAGTTGAACCAAATTGAGGTATGTCAATGTGATTTTCTAATGGTTTGTGAAATTTGTTAGATAAATGCAATGTGCTTTGAACCCGTGGTTTGAATCCATGAAAATTTTGAGTGTAGAGGCATACGGCAAATTGCCAAAAATTTTGATTTGGAGCTAAAAACTTGTAATTCTTGTGAAATTGTAAAAATTGAGCTTTTGATTTGTGAAAATAATGGATAGATGAAGAGGTTAAGTAGTGTGTGTATGAAATTTTGAATTACTAAAAGCTATCTGCTCGGTTATGGAAAGAAAAGTATAAATTTTGATATTGGGGATAAAGGTGGATTAAGGGGTGTTTGATAGATTTTATGATGTCAAACTATAGGAAGATATAGGTTTATAAGTTAAAATGTGGAATTAGAACCGTGTATATGGCTCAATTGTTGCAAGGACATTCGGCCATGGTAAGAAATGTATAAGGTTTAGTAATAGGTAATTTAATTGATTCATATGACTTTAAATTGAGCTTGAAGCTTGGAAAATTTTGGTTTTAAGAATGAAAGCAAAGACTATGAGGCATTCGGTCATTTGTATTAATTTTTGTTAACATATTAGTTTAATAATTCATTAGATAATGAATCGAATAATTGTGTGAAAATGAGGTGTTATTTGGTAGTTGGCAAAATGTGTTCTCTTGTGTAAATTTTGCCGATTATAGACTTTAGCTTGAAATTCCATTATGTTAATGATTTAAGAAGTTGTTAAGGAGTATTTGGTTATAGTTACTAATGATAGATCATATTCTAGAAATTAAAAGACAATGTATTAGTATTAAAATGATTTTTGTGACTCATGAGTACTAGTGGATAGTAACGAAGTGCTGGATGTCTATGTGTATGAGATTATTTGTATTTGAAATTAGGTAATGCTAGCTAATTTTAGATGATAGTGCCGAATGTGTTTTGGTTGAGAGAGTAGTTCAAAATAAATAAAATAGAAAGGTCAAGAGAAAAATGTCTTATAATACATGTGATTATTGATATGTTCTATGTGCATGATTAATAAAATGATTTGAGTGACATAACTTACAAAGGTGAATATTCGGCCATGGGAAAATGCAAGAGGGGTTGATGTTTGATGTTTCAATTGCTATAATGCATGTTTGTGCAATGGCCGAATGTGCCTTTGATGTTGCTTTTGGATGTTTTGGGTGTTAAATTGATAAGTGGTTTGGTTTGTGTTGTATGGAGAAATCTGATTGTGGATGGAATAAATATGAATTACATATAATTTAAGGTCAATGACTACTCTAAATGGTACCTTAGGAAATGATATGTTTTAAGTATGTGCATGAGAACACTAAAGAGTGAATTTGGTATCAAATTCTGCTTGGTACAGCAGCAGTAACGTGTTTTGGAAAAATCACCATAAATTGTGCAAGTTGAATTAGAGGCTGAATAAATTGTGTAATTGAAGCTTAGCGAGTCTAGTTTCTTATAATAGAAACCTTGCAAGCAAAGGAATTCCCGATAAATAGATTTTTAGAGTAGAGTGAGACAGTGTCAGATTGACTTTGAAGTCCCCTGATCTGTTTTTCGAAAATCACTATAAATTGTATAAAAATTGTTATGAGACCACATTTATATTCTTAGACTCCTTAATGAGTCTAGTTTCAAATGAAATAGGTGAGAACATATTTGGAACTCTGTGCAAGGAGAAATTTGGTTCGTAGTATAGAGTGGTCAGTCTAATCAAGCAGTGAAATAGGGAAACTTTAAGAAAATTCTGGTATTGATTGACCAAACCAAAAATTATGAAAATTTTATGGATTAAAGATAAATGAGTCTATTTTCATGCAAAATTTACAGCACTACATTTGGAGTTTCGTAGCTCCAGTTATGAGTAAATTATTGAATGCTGCTCAGAAAATCAGCTTGTTGTGACTTATGATATGTATGTGAAATGCTCCAATGTGCATGTGTGTTTGCAATGAGAAGAATATGCATGTATGATTTGACTATGACTGAAAATGATTCATTGAGGTGCTTGAATAAGAATTAATAGAATTAAATGTTTTATTTAGCTCAAGAGCATAGAGGGACGAGTTCGGATAAAGGGAAGGCTAAAGTGGTCGAATAGCCAACTCGTAATTCCTCGTGAAAGTTCAAGGTAAGTTTTGAGTAATCGAATTTGGTATTTAAGTTAAAATGCCACGACATACATGCTGATATTTGAATGATGTCCCATTGAGAAAGACACCTTATTCATGTTTGCTATATAGCCGAATGGCTCATAGAGAAAAAGGACCGAAATTGGGATTTGAAATGCATTGCTTATGTATGTTTGATCATTGGGCCGAAAGCCTAGAAAAGAGGAGTATATGTGTATAAATTTTGAATTACATGTACATTTATGATATAAAGTCGAGAAGCATGATATATGTTGTATGCACATGAATTGATTGAATTGCAAGTGAAATCTTGCTATGTGAAACTTGGCTACATGCGAATATATATATATGTATGAGAATTTGTGATGTGAATCCGGGATTTAAGTCCCGCTGACTATATGTGGAGACTATGTCCGGGTTAAGACCCGAAGGCTATATGCAGAGATGATGTCCGGGTTAAGACCCGAAGGCTATATGCGGAGATTATGTCCGGGGTAGAGACCCGATGGCTATGTATAGAGTTTATCCGAGCTAAAGATCTCGATGATGATGAGAATAAAGCCTAAGACTAATGGTCTTCAAGGTAACGATCGCTAATGAATTGCGCTGAAAGTGTTAAGCTATACAGGTATGTATCCTTGGCTTATATGCAAGCTGGATTTTGGACCGAATACTAAGGTCATTATGTGATTTCATATGTGTTCATGAAATGAGATTATTAATATGATCGAAGTACAATTGGCCTATGTGAAATGTTATGTGAATTTTTGTGACATGTATATGTTATGTAAACTTATTATGAGTGGAAGCCATCCATTTTCGTATGTGATGTGAATGTCTATGTTTGGAAAAAGGGTGACTTACACAAATAGGAGAGGGAAACAAAGATATGATCAACTATGATAGAATTTAATGCTTTATCTGTGACATTGCTTAAAACTTACTAAGCATTGTAATGCTTACTCCGTTTCCCTTGTTTCCTCTGTTTTATAGATCTCATTTTGGAAGCTACGGACTCGGGGATTGAAGCCTTAATCACTTACACTATCGCTGTTATTTTGGTACATTTGATGGCTATATTTTGGGTCAATGGCATGTATAGGCTATTTTCCTTCGGTTGAATCAAACTTCATTTTGAGTTGTAAATATTTCTAGGCATGCGAAAATGGCTTGCTTAGTCTTCGAGTTTAATTATATGTGTTGGAGTGATTCTCATACTATTCGATGTTGTGGCATGATATTTAGTTAGTACCTAATATGCAATGACTTTTCTAATATGATGTTTGGTTATTGAATTTGTTCGATTTAGCCAATTTGTTAGTAGTCACAAGGTAGAGATTTGCTGGTATACTTATAGAATGATTTTGTTTTTAATGAGATACGATGTTCTGACCGAACCGACCTAAGTGTTATATTCAACTACTGAACTCAATGAATTCACGCCTAGCTTTGTATTATGAACCTCGGTAGTTTGTATTTTGGTTTGTAATGCCTTAAACCCTAATCCGGCGACGGACAGGGGCGTAGGGTGTTACAGAGTTATCATACCTAAGGGAACCAAAAGTACTAATACTTACTTTCTTTCTATTATCTAGCCTAAAAATAAAAGAGGATTGATTGAAACTAATTCTAAAACTAACTAAAAGTGAACAAAAAGTAAATTGGGGAAAACTTTAGGGAAAAGCTGATTGATATGAGCAATACTTAAGGGAGAATCCACCTAGACTTCACTTGTTATTAATTTCTTGAACTAGATGATTTCTTCACTTGACTTGATCTGTAGAGATCCCTAACTTATGTTAATACCTCCATCGAGGATAAGAACAACTAATCCTAGGTGGTTAATTAAAGTTTTTTTCTTAATTAACACCCCTAGGTTGCATTAATTCAATCTATGGATCCCCCTATTAGGTTTGACCCTAATCCGGCAAATTTATGTCGCCCTATGTCTAGGGTTGCATACAACTCCGCTTAATTATGGTAGATCTACTCTTAAAACAGGGACTTTTGCTTCTCTGCCTAAGCACATCAAGTTCTTAAAGTAATACCTAGGATTATTAAATCAAGAATGAAGAACACATAATCAAGAACAATTCAAATATTTATCATATAATTCAAGAATAAATAATAACAAGATCTGTCTTAGGTTTCATCCCCCTCAAGTATTTGAGGGGTTTAGTTCATAACTAATAAAGAAAACATCTCAGAAGAAATAAGATAACAAAACATAAAGAACCCAAAACCCCCTAAAGGAATTTAGGGAGATCCTTTGTCTTGATGTAGAATACTGGCTTCTAGGATGAATCAATCAGCTTCCCTTGGAGTAATTCCTTGCTTTCACTCCTTGTGTTGGCAGAATTATGGCGCTCTTTCTTGAGAGAAAAGAGTATATGCTTTAGAGTTGCCTCCTGGGTCTTTATATAGAGTTTAGAATGGCTTTCTTAGCCCCTAAGTATCCAAATCCAAGTGAAATTGCACTTTCTCACGATAGGGACACGCCCGTGTGCCACGCCCGTGTGGTTTCGATAAGGGCTGTGTGCGGGCCTGTCGATAGTGGCACAACCGTGTGGCCTGGCCGTGCTTGTCAGGGCTGGGCCGTGTGGACTTCATGTGGCACAGCCGTGTGGCGACTTCTTGGGCCGTGTCGTTTTCATATTTTTGGCCCATTTTCCTCCTTTTTAGCCCGTTTTCTATTCTTTTCTCTTCCCTATGCTCTCCTGTGTATAAGACATTAAAAAGAAGGATTAAGAGCACCAATTCTCACAAAATTGATAATAATTCATCCAAAATATATGCTAAACATGAGGTAAAAATATGTATATCATTTATCAATTATGATATTTGGAGGAAGTGTACTAAAAGACTCTAAGCGTATTGACTGGTAGCTCCACTACAATATATATACTAAAAGACTCTTAAGCTTATTGACTAACAACTCAGCTGCATTATACTGATATGTGTCGCGTTCGGTACAACTTGGAGTGTAGGGCTGGGTAGGTGTTTTAAACCTCACAGGAAGTGTAGGGATGGATGGAGATGGTGTATTAGAGCTTGGTGGGTAGGACTCTGTTTTCTGATCACTACATACATGACTATTACTATGATGGGTTAAGGCCCTAATGCATATTTGATACTGAAATTGAAATGGGCTAAGGCCCAAACTGCTAGTGAAACTGAAATAGGCTTAGGCCTAGACTGCATTTCACTATTTACTGTAATGGACTGTATGTTGGTTTTTGGTGGGGATTACACATTGAGTTTATGTAAACTCACCCCCTTCTGTTTAATCTGTACATGTAATCCCCAGACTTAGACGGATCAGTGCGGCAGAGGACTCAGTGGTGGCCACACGGTTATTAGACTATTTCTTACTTATTTTTTGTTTTAGTTTTTATTTGGTTAATCTTTGAAGTAAATTGGGACTTTATGGACTTTTTCTTAATTTTGGATTTTGTTTATTTTTATGGATTATAACTACAGAAACTTAACAAAAACTACGGTTTTTTCCTCAACCTGGCTGATATTTACCTAAACACAACGGTTTTCAAAAGCTTCCACGTTTCAAATGAGTTTTTACCAAATCGAATTAATGATTAGGAGTTTTTGAGGTTCATAAGAGATAAATAAGAATGAATGGATCCAAACGTTTTCTCGAGATAGCTTAGTTTTCAAACGCCCTATCATGTGACCCCGCCAGATTCGACTATAACGTCTAGGTTGGGTTTGGGGTTTTACAGACACGGCAGTGTGGTAGCCCATGTAACAAGCTGGAGTTGTGTGGTTCACGAAATCCCTATAATCTACATGTTTACATGACCGTGTGGTCCACAACTCGTTTGGGAGACCGTGTGGCCCTAATCTTACACATGATCACCACCGAGTCACTTGGAAAAAGAATTTCACCACGAGTCCAATTGGCACTTCCCACGATCAACTTTGGTCTGTTTCACCTAAATCTAGTCCTTCAACGACAAATATATACAATTAACAATTGGTGTCAAGATTAGCAATATTTGTAAAAGGTTTGACAAGATTTCAAATAAATTGATTAATCAAACTTAAAGATTAATGTTGGAGAACCTAATAGCAGGATTACTAAATCTAATCATAAGAACGAGGTGTACTTGTCATTTCTTGTGTAATAGCTCGTTTTTAGCCAAATCAGAACGGTGGTTTCGAGACCATGAATGTGATGTTGAAAAATTTATTTTAATATTTATGGCATGATATTATGATTGTGTAAAAATTTCGTGAAGAAATTTTATCAATTGGGTACTTCATTTGAAAAAATGACTAAATTGTGTAAAGTGCAAAAGTTGGGTTCTATAAGCTAAAGGTGTCAAATAGCTATTGAATATTAAAGTAAAGGTCCTTACATGATAATTAGTCCAATTTTGGGTTAGTGGATGATATTTGGTTTGGCATTTTTGTAATTATGAATTTATTTTAATGGCAAATTAGTAAAATGATAAATAATGTTTAATTAAATAAAACCAAAACCAAATTTCATCCATTATTTCCATTCTCCACCAAAAACAAGAATGAAAACTCCATGGATGGAGCTTGTATATTTGGCTATGGTTCATGCTTGATTGTAAGTGATTTTTAACTCTATTTTTAATGATTTATATGTTTTTGAGATCGTTGCTTCGTATTCTAGCTAGCCCGTACCTCTAATTTCAAAATTGTTAAACATTTAGCATGTTGCCATTGTTGAATGCTTGAGTATTTTTGATGATTCTTGATAGATTATGAAAGCTTGTTGATAGATATACAAGTTTTATAAAGTGATTTTTGATAAAAATGTCAATTAAGGACTAAATTGAGAAATGTGCTAAATTGTGTGGTAAAAGTGTGAATAAATAAAAATATAGGTTGTTATGGCAATAAAGAGAATTTGGCTAGCATGGGTGTTATTTAAATTTCATGATTTTGTGATTTTATGCGATAAGGACTAAATTGTAAAAATGTGAAATAGTATGGGAAAAGTGTAATTTTACCAAAATGTGTAAATTGTGTTAAATTAAATGAATTGATGATTAAATAAGTAAATTTTGATATTATATAGATTGCGATAATCGAGATTTAGATCTAGAACTGGGGAAAACAAAGTACCAAATTAGTTGACCTAATTTGTCGTTACAACGAACTAGGTAAGTTCGTATAATCAAACTCCAATGTATATTTATGTAATTGATGAATGTTAGTATGAATGTATTTATATAATTGATTTAATTGTGGAATTTAAATTAAATGTTCAAAACAAGTTAAAATGTAGACTTGATCACAATCGTTGCATAGTTAAAGATGAATTTACGAAAAAAACCATGGTTAGACCATGGCAGTATATGATTTCGTGTAAGACCATAGCTGGGCTATGGCATCAATATATGATTTCGTGTAAGACCATAGCAAGGCTATGGCATCGATATATGATTTCGGGTAAGACCATAGCTGGGCTATGACATCAATATGTGATTACGTGTAAGACCATGTTTGGGACATGGCAACAGTACGAGATTTCATGTAAGACCATATCAAGGATATGGCATCGATATGAGACTTCGTGTTAGACCATAGCTGGGCTATGGCATCGATAAGAGATTACATGTAAGACCATATTTGGGATATGGCATTGTACTGTGCATATGTGATTCCCAAGTACCCTTTAGCAATTCTGAATGGTTCAACAGGCAAAGTCAAGACCGGAATGAAAGTAAGATTGAATTAAGTAAAATAGGTACGTATAGAACCTATGTGAGAATCAAATGAAGGTAACTTGGTGAATCCATAGTGTATTATGAATATGAAATGAGAAAGATTTGTGTATAGGTATATTTCATGCCAAAATGTGTTTATTTGGTTATATTGAAGTATGGATTGAATGATATATGAGATATGAGTTACAATTGGTTTAATTATATTTAGATATGGCACATTGTGTGCAAAGTACCGTTATTGATGATATTTCACATGATTTATCTTGGCTAAAGTAAATGTGATGGATATTAGATCGAGTAAAGATTTAGAGATATTCGATTATGTATGCATAAATGTGAATAAATTGATAAAAATGTACTAAATCCATATGAACATAGAAATGAGTGAATTTGTGAAACTTTTGGTTAATTGAGTGATTGGATTTATAATTTAAAGGTGAAATTAAATGAATTTACATTACAATAATTAAAAATGCTTAATAAGTATTTATTCGATAAGTTTTGTTTATTTTCATAAAAACTTACTAATCTTTATAGCTTACTTTGTGTTATTTTTCTATGTTTTATAGTGTTTCGAATGTTTGTTCGGGTTAGAAGTCAACGGAGATCGCATCACACTATCCAGCTATTGATTTCGGTATTTTTTAACACTTTGTGACTTGGTTATATGGCATGCATAGGCTATGTGGTCTTGTGATACGTTTTGAGTTGTGAGAGTATTGTCATGAGATATGGTTTGTAAATGGTGTATTAATTAATATGGGTGAGACCATTTATGTTAGCTCATTTTATGAGTTTGTTATGTGATGTGTATTTTGCCAGTTTAGTTTGTTATGGTTGTTGATGGTTAAGATTGCTCAAATGACTATATGATATGTTGTGTGCATATGCCTGTGACATGTTTGGCTTTGGTTGGTACAAGAATGCCAATTTAATTGGTAAAGTTTGATAAATTGGTATATGTTATAATGTAGAACATAGTTAAGGAAATCTAAATGATATGGTATGTGATTTTGGTTAGCAACAATGAATATGAGTTGTGTTCATTAATGGTGGTATTGAAATGGCATATAATGTGATAATTTGAGGTTGTTTTAGATGTAGATTTATGTATTGAAATGGTACCATTTGATTTTGTTGTAGGTGTGCGAGATTTGATTTTTCATCCACACGGCTGAGCACCCGGGCATGTGGCTCAACCGTGTGTGACACATGGCCTTGGTACACAGCCATGTGTCCCCTAAAGTTTAATTAATAAACAAAATAGTGAGTTACATGGCCTAGACACATAGGCGTGTCCTTGACTGTGTGACCCAGGTCAGTATGTATGCACTGTTTTCACTTAGCCTGTGACACGGGGCGTTTCTGGTGGCTGTGTTAGGCACACGACCTGTTCACATGGGCATGTGACGTTTTTAAGTTAGTAAAATTTTTCCAAATCTCAAAAATTTTTGTATGTGATCGGTTTAGTCTCGAACCACTTCTTAGCATGTTTTAAGGTCTTGTAGACCTACATAAGGGACATTGTGGTTATGAATAAATGTTATTTGATTTTTTCAAATGATTATGTATGTGATATGTTTGTATAATGATGTGATTGGTTCAGTAATGCCTTTTAACTTTAGTCTGGCGATGGATATAGGTTAGGGGTCTTACATCTTGGCAAGAATAGGGATGCTATTGACGACAATTATCAAACTGGTAGAAAAATGATTGAATGGGCGAACAATTTTGATTCGAATAAACAAAATAATTAACAACAATAGGATGAAAATATGATGTAAAGAAAGGAAAAGAAAAGAAAGAGAGAAGAAATAGAGAGAGGAAGGTAGAATTCTATTAGAAATTGAAAAGAAATAACTAGGTGCCAAGTTTAATGAGGAAAAGATAGGTTAAGTACCTAGAGTCCTAGGGCCAACAACAACAATTATCCCAAAATTTGGTGGAATTTAAAAGAAATGCAAAGGGGAAGGAAGGGCTCAAACCTAAAACCTCTTAAGATAAAAGGTTAACTATTAACCATTAAGTCTAAGCCCATTTCTTGTTTAATTATTTCAACTAACCCCATTTATTTTGGGGTGTGACATGTTTGTAAACATAATGGAGAATTTCAAATTTGTGAGTAATTTCAAGAGGGGATTTTAATAGCTCAATTTCTTTTTTCCATAGCCCACCTAAATAGGTGATTTTTCAAAATTCCCATAAATGTATTTGATTAAATACACATGATCCCACTACAAGATATAAATTTAAAGTGCAAAACTCATTTTTTATTTAATTATAATATATATTAAAAATGTTTTATTAGAATTGTGCATATTCATGTCTTTTTATTTAATTATAATCTATATTTTTTAAAATATATTTTTTACATTGTGTGTATTATAAATGTTAAGAGCCAACATTACCTATGAAACTATAGCTTATATACCCATTTTAACCAAAAAAAGAGTGTAGGCACCTAACTTAAACAAATGTTAATTATAGTTTGAGGGCTTAGTATCATTTAAGCCTCAAGATGATGATGTTTTTGTCTCTATCTCACTTCTAGGTAGCGTTTGGTGCTTTCCCATGTTATGATTTCAATGGAATGTGATTCCTTGAGATGTGACTGCCAGGAAAGTTACTTTACAATGTTTGGTATACATTGTAAGGTATTAGTTTAAATCCCAGGGAAGTTATATTATCACGTTTGGTTTACTAAGTACTTTTCTAACAGCCCATTTTCAATGAAATTGAAATAGTAGTTTGGGGACCACAAATCTGAGTTTGAAAGAAAATTTTATTTTACTATTGTTTCATGGTTCATATTGTGATAGAACTGTTATATGAAAATACTGATAAGAAAATTTTACCAATTAAGTGATTAATTATGGAAAGGACCAAATTACATAAAATGCAAAAGTTGAATTCTAGAAGCTATAAGTATTAAATAGCTATAGAATTCAAAACTTGAGGTCCTTATATGGTAATTAGACCATTAAAGAAAAGGTAGTAGATATTTTTAGTGATTCATCCATGGAAAATTAGAAAAGGTTAAGGACTAAATTGGAAAGTAATAAAATTAAAAGATGATAATTAAATTAAAAACATGTTATCATCTTATTTTCATCATCTTCCCCAAAGTTTGCATGGAAACCCTAGGAGAGAGAGAGAGAAGACTACTCAAGCTAAATTGGGTAAGTATTCAAGTCCCATTTTTAATTATTTTTATATTTTTTAGATCGGGATAGTTTAATATTTCTATTTTGGGGACTAATTTGAAAAGATATCAAAGTATAGAAATTGTGTCATGGATGAATATGCTGAAAAGTTGAAATTTATGGTAGAAAATTAAAGGTTGTTAGTAGATAAACAACTTTTACAAAGAGAATTTTGGGGAAAACATGATTTAGGGACTAAATTGAAAAATTATAAGACCCATGGAAAAATGCTTTTTTTGTGAAATTCATGGGTTGCTATTGTGATATATAGAATTTGGCTAGGCTTGGAATAAGGATTAAATTGCAAGAATTTCATTTTCCGAGCCTAGGGACGAAATTAGAATTTATGAAAAGTTTAGGGGCAAAATGGTAATTTTGCCTAGAATGTAATTTGAACTCAATTGAATATGAATTGTGTTAAATTGATGTTAAATTAATTTATATAAATCTAGATAACTCAAATTCGAAGCTAGACCGAGGAAAAGAAAAAGTTTTAGATTAGTCGACTTACACACGAACAAGTTTAAGGTAAGTTCGTGTAACTTAATTAAGCATGTGTATATGTGTGAATTGATGTGGTATTTGGATTGAATGTGCTATAAGTTTATGTGAAATATATGAAAGTTATAAAGGTAAGAAATGATCACATGCTTGGAAATGTTAATAAAAGGGTTAAGTTTCTTTTGAATATAAAAATTCAATGGATATATGTGATTTCCCATATTAAATGTGGTCATGCATGTGTTGTAGACTAGATTTAGCTCAGAAGAGTAATACCTAATATAGCCTCTTGAGCATTCTATTAATAGTTCTTGCGAGCAACCTGATTGGTAGTGAACTTCTATGCGTTGCACACTCCCATAGCTCTTTGTGAGCGTCCTGATAAAATTCGATTGGTTGTGTTTCAGAATATGTTGCAAACACAAATGCAGCTCTTTGTGAGCATCCTGATATAGCTCGCTTCAACTCCCTGAAATATGGCTACGCGGTGCTCCTGTTACATGGCTCTTTGAGAGCAATCCTGATAAGCTCATTGTGAGTTTTCTGATTAAAAGTTCTTTGTGAACTTCCTAAATTGTGGCTCTACTGAGCACTTCTAAGATTTAGCCCGAATGAGCATTCTGATACGTGGCTTGTAACACCCCAAACCTGGCCTAGAAGTTAGACCCAAGTCTAGTGTGACACATTGAAGTGTTTTTAGAAAACCGTGTTTTCATTGAAAACCCTTCTTAAAGAAATTTTAAAGAAATCATCATTCCATGTATCTTTGATTAATCAGGTTATGAAAATAGTTTACTTCGGAAAAACATATTTGTTGCGGAAGCTTTGTTTGAATTCACATTTGTTGTGGAAACGTGGTTTTTGGAAAACATAAATAATTTTGTAAAACGCGCCTTAGAGCTAGCAGAATAATAACATGCAGATAAATAATCCCAAAACTTAAGAAAAATTATATAGCGACCTTATTACAAACCCAAAATAAAAACCATAACTAAAATAAATAAAAACCAGAAACAATATAAAAGCAGAGTGTGGACGCCTCCATGCACATCACTATACCCTGCGTGCCACTGCGCTGCTGCTTCTCTTTCACTATAATAGGGTCACAAATATTTATAACTTATACCTGCTGGAGCCACGGTTATTCAAAAACAAAAATGAAAATTTCGCCTGCAAGCTGGCTCGAACCTGTGCCCCTTTAGCACTCCTAGCATGCTACTGCCACTGTAACGAATCGACTTTCATGCCAATAACCCCACGCAACCAATTTTAAGCCTTCCTTTCCGAATGTCGTGCTGTACTAAAAAATAACAACGTTTTTCCCTTAAGCAGACTCGAACTTCCTCCCTTCCAAACACACAGCACGTGGCTAGCCATCCTTCTAGAATCTCTTTTTGTGTCACAAATACCTTCCAAATATATAAAAGATTTAAGTGCTAGCTACCATGCCCACATGCGAAAATTAAAAGAATTTAAGCAATGGCCAGGATTTGAACCTTGGGCTTCCCACATGCTACCAACACTCCTAGCCACCAGACCACAAGCTTCTATGTGTCAAGCCTTAACCAAAAATATTTTTGAACCCTTCCTTGTGACGCCAATGTCCACTTAAAGGCAAAAATTAATTTTTTTTCTTAAAGCCCCTTTTTAGTCTAAAACTTCCCGGACATCCCCAAATGTTCCAAATCACTTAATTAACAATCTAAACATAATATTGCAAAAAAAATTTCTTCAACTCAAAAATCCAAAATTCTCCGATACACGAATCCCAATTCTCCTAAGCCCAAAATTGTGGTGTTACAACTCTACTCCCCTTAAAGAAATTTCGTCCTCAAAATTTCCAAGTATCATCTAACCGCACTACTCAAGTCATACCACTATGCTTTCACTGCGTACTCTAATTCCAAACTAGATTTATAACCCGACGACAAAGGCCCAACTCACGCACCCCTACTTCCTCCACTTCGGCCTCTTGAACCTCGTCCAAATGTACCTTTGAACTCATCCTCTATTCGTGTTTTGTCTTATTAGAAATTTTATAAAATAGCTTATAGTTTCAGTATTTATTAACAATGTCTTATGAAAATAGGAATTTAAAGTTGTTTTCGCGGATCGAGCTCACACTACAGTCTTCAGTTTACTACAGTCTCAGTCTAACCTATCTAAAGTGTTATAGCATAACAATCTCAATAATCAATAAATAAACAGATAACAGTAATTAAAACACTTACAGATTCGGTGCAGGAAACTTAGAGACCACACTTTCAGTAGTATAATTCATTGTTTTCCCAAATCCTTTTGAAAATAGTTTGTAGAATATTAAATTTCGAAGTAAACCCAAATTTTGAAAACATTTTACATAAATTCAAAAATTTTTCAAATCTCATTACACATCGAGTTTTACAAATCGGGCTCTGATACCACTAAATGTAACATCCCAAACCCGGCCTAGAAGTTAGACCCGAGTCCGGTGTGTCACATTGAAGTATTTTTAGAAAACTGTATTTTCATTGAAAACCCTTCTTAAAGAAATTTTAAAGAAATCACCATTCCATCTATCTTTGATTAATCAGGTTATGAAAATAGTTTACTTTGGAAAAACATATTTGTTGCGGAAGCTTTGTTTGAATTCACATTTGTTGTGGAAACGTGGTTTTTGGAAAACAGAAATAATTTTGTAAAACGCGCCTTAGAGCTAGCAGAATAATAACATGCCGATAAATAATCCCAAAACTTAAGAAAAATTATATAGCGACCTTATTACAAACCCAAAATAAAAACCAGAAACAATATAAAAGCAGAGTGTGGACGCCTCCATGCACATCACCATACCCTGCTTGCCACTGCGCCGCTGCTTCTCTTTCACTATAATAGGGTCGCAAATATTTATAACTTATACCTGCTGGAGCCACGGTTATTCGAAAACAAAAATGAAAATTTCGCCTGCAAGCTGACTCGAACCTACGCCCTTTCAGCACTCCTAGCATGCTACTCCACTGTACCGAATCGACTTTCATGCCAATAACCCCATGCAACCAATTTTAAGCCTTCCTTCTCAAATGTCGTGCTGTACTAAAAAAATAACGTTTTTCCCTTAAGAAGACTCGAACTTGCTCCCTTCCAAACAGCCAGCACGCTGCTAGCCATCCTTCTAGAATCTCTTTTTATGTCACAAATCCCTTCCAAATATATAAAAGATTTAAGCCCCAGCTACCATGCCCACATGCGAAAATTAAAAGAATTTAAGCAATGGCCAGGATTCGAACCTTGGGCTTCCTACATGCTACCAACACTCCTAGCCACCAGACCACAAGCTTCTATGTGTTAAGCCTTAACCAAAAATATTTTGGAACCCTTCCTTGTGACGTCAATGTCCACTTAAAGGCAAAAATTTATTTTTTTCTTAAAGTCCCCTTTCTAATCCAAGACTTCCCGAACATCCCCAAATGCTCCAAATCACTTAATTAACAATCCAAACATAACATTGCGAAAAAAAATTCTTAAACTCAAAAATCTAAAATTCTCCGATACACAAATCCCAATTCTCCTAAGCCCAAAATTGGGGCGTTACGTGGCTCATATAAGTATTCTGAAAAGTGGCTCTAGAGTATATACTTTGATTATGTACTCAAAAGGGTACCCCTGAACATGAATTGAAGGATTTCTGAATTATGCACCTTGAGTGTACTACCTGAGTATCCATCGATATTTCAGTAATTCAATGGTCAATATCCCTGACATGAGAAATTGTAAGATCAAAAGAAAGTTTTATCGAATGTATATGAAATACCTGAGAGTAGTAGCATGATGAGCTCATCTATGCATATTTGATATACATATGAATTACATGACTAACTTGTTTGATTGAGTGTATGTGTTTAGGCAGTTTGTTAAATTTCTGGGAAGCATGTTATTTTATGCCTAATATTAATAAACATGATTAGTAAGTTTAATTCATGTTATATGAACTTACTAAGCATTAAATGCTTACTAGATTCTCTTTTCCCTATTTTATAGTGCTCAAAAGCTCGCAAAAGTTGGAGAACAGTCAGAGTATCATCACACTATCCATCTATTTATTTTGGTATAACTAGAAAACTTATTTTAGTATAATGGCATGCATAGGCTAACTTTGCCAATGTTGGTATGTAAATAGTTGTAATATAGCCATTGGAATGGCTAATGATAATATATTTTGGTATATCTTATTTAATACATAAGTATATGGTATGATTTGATTGAATTAGGGTAAAATATATATCTTCACAAAAAGGTAAGATTATAAACATGAGCACATGTATATATGTAGAAATATCATGTTAGATGGTAAGATTGGCTAGATTATAATGCTTGAATTGGTTGATATATATTTGTAAGTTTTGGTGTAGGTTAATGACAAGTTTGGGTAAGGAAATAAAGCTAGGAAATGGCTTTATTTCATCCACATGGGTAGACACACAAGCGTGTGTCTTGACTGTGTGTGACACACGACCTGGTACGTAGGCATGTGGCTTCGCCATGTGTCCCTTGCATCTTAAAATTGAGAAACAAATTGCTTAGAATTGAGCACACGGGTAGAGACACGAGTGTGTGTCTCAGTCATGTGAGGTACACGGCCTAGAACATGGGTGTGTGACATAGCTATCCTGCACCTAGTTTTCTGAAATTGAATTAACTACACGACTTAGCATTTGTGTGTCGATATGATTAGTGTCGTAACCCTATTCTGACAATAGATACGGGTTAAGGGTGTTACATTTATTGGTATTAGAGCTACGATTTAGTCGATTATTATACTAACTTAGTATGTACGGGAATAGCTATACATGCCATTATATAATTTGTGATAGTGTGATATCTCTTAACCATTTTAAATGTGTTTTTCATATAGTGATGTCTTCCAAGCAAGCTAGAGCTAAATCTGAAGAAGTTGAAAGTACTGCTTCGGCTTTCGTACAACAAGCTATATCTAGTAGTAGTAGGATGCCTATATCTGAAGGCCGAGGTGAGGAGGCGAAAGTAGCCTTCTTTGAAATGATGAATGAATGGTTCACTGAATATATAAGAATGAACCCTACTGTTCAACAACCTCCCCCACTTGCTCCTCAACCTGTTCCTAAGATGCCACAGGATGTTGAATCTGTTAGAACTAGTAAGCCTCCAGTCGATAAAATACAAAAATATGTGGCAGAGGAATTCAAAGCCACAGCTGATGACGGCTTAGAAATGGCTAAATTTTGGTTAGAAAATACCATTCGGATTTTAGATGAATTATTGTGTACTCCAGCTGAATGTATAAAATGTGTAGTTTTCTTATTAAAAGGCGGCATATCGTTGGTGGAATACCATAACTTCTGTGGTACCGAGAGAAAATATTACATGGAAATTCTTCCAAACTGAATTCAAAAAGAAGTACATTAGTTAAAGATTTCAAGATTAGAAAAAGAAATAATTTTTAGAGCTTAAATAGGGAAACATGATTGTATCTGAGTACGAGCGAGAATTTGTTCGGCTAAGTAAGTATGCCAGAAAATGGGTTCCAATTGAGGCTAATTTGTGTAAACAATTTGAAGAAGGATTAAATGAAGATATTAAGCTATTGATTAGAATCCTGGAATTAAGGGAATTTGTGGTTTTGACTGATCGAGCACACAAAGCCGAAGAATTGAGTAAAGAAAAGAAACAAGCTGAAAGAGAAGCTCAAGTTTCTGGTAAAAGATTTATGAGCAAGTCACAATGGTCTGTTTCAAAGAGATCAAAGAAGTATCCTGATCATTCTACCACCTTTACAGGGTATTCTAGAAAAGAGTAGGGTTCTCAACGCTCTAACTCGAGATCTCTGTCTCCATCTATAACCAGTGTTGGATGTCTTGGTAATCCTAAACCGAAATGTAAATATTGCAATAAATTTCATTTTGGGGAGTGTCGTTTGAGAAGTGGAGCCTTTTATCGATATGGTTCTCTTGATCATTTCCTCAAAGATTGCCCAGAAAGGATTGAAAAGGATACTAATCAAACTTCGAAGCTGAGTAATCCCACCTCGAGAGGAAGACCACCTCGTTACCTCGGCAATGTAAGTGGTAGCCTAGGTACTACAAAAGATTCAATAGTTAAATCCAAAGCACGAGTACCGATAAGAACGTGTAACACCCCTTGCCCATATCTAACTCCGGGATAACGTGTAACACCCCTTGCCCATATCTAACTCCGGGATAGGGTTCAAGGCATTACCAAACTTAAACACACATAAACATACAAAATTGAGTCATAAATTTACGTTCAAATTTAAAACTTTTCACATTCATTCACATCGTCTCTAAAATGAGCCTACGAGGCCCAAAACACACTTTGGAAGCAGTTCGTGTAACACCCCAAACTCGACCTAGAAGTTAGGCCCGAGTTCGGCGTGTCACATTGAAATGTTTTAAGAAAACCATGTTTTCATTGAAAACCCTTTGTACAAGTTTTAAAGAAATCATTATTCCGTCTATCTTTGATTAATTAGATTATGAAAGTAGTTTACTTTGGAAAAACATAATAATTGCGGAAGCTTTGTTTGAATTCTCATTTATTGTAAGAACGTGATTTTTAAAAAAATAGATATCGTTTTGTAAAACGTGCCCTAGAGCTAACAGATTTAAAATAAAATAGATAAACCCAAAAATCAAGAAATATTAAATAGCGGCCTTATTACAAACCCAAAATAAAACCATAATAAAAGTAAATGAAAACTGAAGACAGTGTAAAACCAAAGTGTGGCCGCCTCCAAATTCCACGTAGCACCGAATACAATAAGTGGGCCTAAGCCCATAGTAATAACAGTATAACATGCAATCAGAATCCTATCCAACCATCCGCTACACTCCATCTTAGTCTAACCATCACTCCGTGTGGGCATATAATCAACCCACCCAACCCTACACTCTACAGTGTAGTACCGATGTGACACTATCGATAATATGCAGTAGAGCTGCTAGAATATTAGGCTATATGCCTTAGAATAATGCAGCGAAGCTATTAGAATAGTACACTTCCTCCAAAAATATATACCCAACCCCCATGTAATGCAACATACTCAATGTCATGTAATGTCAAATTACATAATATACACACATACATATATATATATCAAAGCATACATAATAATTCAAACATTATAAAGGGTCAAAACGGTTAATTTACCCACGAGGGGTTTTTTGGTCATTTTGCCCTTAGGGGAATTTTAGTCATTTACCAAAGTGGGCCTAAGTACTCTATGGCCCTTCATGCAAGCCCAAGGTCGCCTAGAGACACATGTGATCATATCAGCACAGAACTCGTCTATAGATCGAGGCCCATTAAGCCGACCCATGTGGGCCCACACAGTCATGTGGCCCACTGAGCCTAGATTTGGCCTAAGCCAAGTGCGTACAATAACAGAATTGACATTACACATCTGTTTACAAGTTTACACCCATACGGGCCAATGGCCCGTTGGGTCCACTCGGCCCATTCCGGCACAACTCGCGAAACCGCTCGCAATAGCTATTTTTCTGATGTAGGGCCACAACCCGTGGCCTCGGCCGATCACAAAGGCGCTCACACACCCATGTGTCCAACGTTTGAATCGTCGGCTTTTCAGCATTTATGGTTTCGGCATTTCGCCATCAAGGTTTGATAGGGTGGTTAACACACCTGAATTCGTGCTGTGCAATTAACTCCTTCATACAAAACCTACAAATCCATCAATGCCTTATTAGACAACTGCCATGAAGGTTAAACACTTTCAACCCTTAATCCAACATACACATCACCTCACCGTATACACACGAATGTTCTTGAATCACTTAAAGCAATCGACTACAATCAATATCACTCCTTGCTCGAATACCTAAAACAACATACATCTTATTAGACCCTATCACTTAAGAAAGCATGTCTTACAATCCCAATACATATCTATGGAGCATTTGGCCAAAAAACACTTACCCACGATTCAATCGATAAACCACTAGCAAGATTGGATTGGTACAATATTTTTAGAAGATATACTCTCAATCGGCCCTTTCCCCCTAAAGAAGAACAGACAAACTGATATTAATACTGTGGCTAAAGAGGTTTGAAGAAATCTAAATAATAACAAAATAGCAACATCACTTTACTGTTTAATCAAAAGAGCTTTGGAAATAAGACAATCATGAAGATTCAGCTAACATAGAAGAGTAATAGATTTAAGAGAAATGAACAGGAGACAAAGAGTAGTCAAGGAAACAGTGGCTCAGCTAGAGAAGGAGAAAAGTATGATATTAGGTTTTTAAAGAGAAAGAAACATTCAGCTATATGGAGAAGTGAAAGAGATAGAAAGATTCGATGAGGACCAAGGCTAAAGATGTAATCGACTTTTGCAAAAACTCCAAAGAGTAGACAAGATAACCAATGATGCATTCGGCGTTTGCAAAGTCCAAAGAGAAAAATAGGGTGTTTGAAAGAAAGAATGTGCATATGTTACTTCAACAAATAGAGTGGAGGTGTATTAGATTGGGATTCAAAAAAAGAATGGAAAAGAAATACCAAGAGAAGAAAAACAAATTGGCACACAAGACTATTGTTTTTAGGCAAAAAGATAGTGTCGGTCAAGCTAAAAAAAACAAAAAGGAAAGAAATCAAAATCCTTCATCAACAGTCGAAAAATCCAATCCTATACACCCTAATTTGGCAAATAAAACCTCCTCTCCCATTCGGTCAAAACTTCAAAAAGAAAAAAGAAAACAAAACAAAAGATTTTATTAGCAAAAATTTGTAATGACCGAATGGTAGCAATTAGGCTCCCACATTCGATCAAAATTTCCAAAAATATTTCCTTTATTAGTAGCTTAAAAACGGCTAGCAATATAGTCCCACATTCGGCCAATACATTTCAAATTCAATTCCTTTAATAGCTGCATGAATCAGCCAACCATCAATGCAAATTTCAAGTCAATCTCTAATCCACCGCTTCACCGCTTGACTAAGTCAGCTTTTAACACCTTCCGTCAACCTCCAATTTTACATTGCACGAGCAGCAAAAATTAAACTTCATTTGCACAAGAGGGAGCTCGAACACCAGCCCTTTAGGACCTCCTTCACGTCGCTGGCCACTGCACCACAACTTCCCTTACACTATAACACAGTCACAACAAAATATAAGCCTTCCACGCTAGCGTCACTTCCCTTTAAAATAAAACAAACCGAACTTCATATGGCCTGGGATTCAAACCTACTCCCTTCCAAATACCCAGCATGCCGGTTGCCACTAAACTATCACGACTTTCAAGTCAAAATCCCTACGCAACAACTTGTGAACCTTCCGTCCAGAATGCCGTGTTCCTTTTAAACCTTTAAAAAAATATAACATTTTTCCCTTAAGCAGACTCGAACCCCCGACCCAAGCAAACCATACACACCTTGCCACTCTTCCACAGTCTCTTTTGTGTCACATATCACTCGTAAATATACATAAGGTTTAAATGCCAGCTTCCATGACCAAAAGCGAAAATTAAAAGAATTAAGCTAAGGCCAGGACTTGAACCTTAGTCCACCCCTTGCTACCAACGCTCTTAGCCACCAGACCACTTGCTTTTATTCGTCAGTTTTGACCCAAAAATATTTATAAACCCTTCCTTGTGACGCTATTTTCCCATAGTGATAAAAACTAAAAATTTTCTTAAAGTCCCCTTTTGAACCCCGGACTTCTTTGACATCCCCAAGCACTCCAAATCACTTAATTAACAATCCAAACATGAAATTACGAAATATTTTCCTTGACCACAAAAATTTAAATTTCTCCGATACACGAAGTCCATTTCTCTTAAGCCCAAAATTCGGGGCGTTACAATTCGGGACTAAACTGAAAACTTCCGAAAATTTTAAGAACTTATAAAAAATTTTGCCCTAAACAAGGGTCACACGCCCATGTGGGTAGGCCGTGTGGTTATACACGCCCATGTCCATACCCCGTGTAACTCTCTATTTATGACATCATCAGCCAAATAAAATCGTACGGCCATCCCACACACCCGTGTACTAGGCCGTGTGATGAATTAAATTCTCACAAATTAAATGCAAGGGACACACGGCCTATTCACATGCCCATGGCGCTGACTGTGTGACACACACGGCCTAGACACATGCTCGTGTGTCTACCCGTGTTGACAACTTTAAGGCTATTTTCCGAGCCAATTGCCACCCTCAACTTCATTCACACACATACATCTCAAATAGCATTTAATATGACATAAATTGATAATCAAACATTCACAAACATTACTTAAACATGGCAGTCACTCATCATCCAAGGCAACAACTCAAGCATGCACACATATATGGATTTACAACCCAATTAGCCATTATAAACCAATTTACATTGCTAAATAACAAATCAAAACCTTAATCATTACAAGCCAAATACATTCAGCCATATCATAATAACACATATACAAAATGACTAAGTCACTATACATGCCATAGACTCACAGGTTTATGTTCATTTACCCAACACAATCGGCCTGATAGTGTGATAGCATCCCCAGCGATCTCTAACTCGAGCTAGTATCTATGACACTATAGGAAAAAGGAAAGGAAGGAGGTAAGCATTATAGCTTAGTAAGTAGGCATGTAAATAATAAGTAATTTACTAACATGCTTTTACAAATCTTCAAAATATGTTCTCAAGAAAATATAATCAAAATTACACATAGTTCCACTATTTACTCATGTTCATCACAAGCGGTCTACTCCAGTCATAGTCACTAAATTATTTATATCTTAAGCTACGGAACTCCAAATTAAGATTTGCAAATTTTATCTAAAACTAGACTCACATATCTTCTTATCATAAAATTTTTAGAATTTTTTATTGTAACAACCCGGTTTAGACCCTATCAGAATAGTGATTTCGGGACCATATATTCAAGTTAAAAAAGTATTTTTAATATTATTTTTCTATGCCTAAAGAATGTGAATTAGCATATCTGAAAGTTTCATATGAAAATTTGATCGTTTGTGTGTTGAATTTGAGAAACGGACTAAATTGCAGAAAATGCAAAATGTCCTTCTATTTATTAAAGTGCCTATTTGATGTGTCTCTTTAAATGTGAGGTCCTTATGTTGAAATTAGACCTTTGAACTTATGAGTGGACAAATTTGGCTATCCATTATGTGTTTATTTAGTTTTTAAATCAAGAATAAAATGGTAATTGATGTGATAATATACATTAAAATAAAAAAATGTAGGCATTTTATCCATCTTCTTGCCGAAATTAAAGAAAAGAATTAGGGTTCTTATACATTCAAGCATTCGGCATTCTCTAAGCTCAATTAAGGGATGTTTTAGCTTCGGTTTTTGATAATTTTTATGTTTTTGATATTGTTGCTTAGTGTTTTAACTAGCCCATGCTTCAATTTGAGAAATTGATGAAGATTTTGAAATGTGCCATTGATGAAATTAGAAGCTTTGTGATGATTGTTGATAGAAAATGAAAGATATGTGATAAATAAATATGTTTTGTCTTTGAATTTTTGATGAAATTAAGTATTTGGGCTAAATTATAAAAAATAATAAATTGAGGGACTAAAATATAAAATAAATGAAATGTATGGACTTGTATTAACAAGAGGAAGATTCGGCCTAGTTATGATGTTGTGAGATTTTGCATATTTTGTGTTTTGTGCAATAGGGACTAATTTGTAAAAAGTGTGAAATATTAGGGGCAAAATGGTAATTTGCCCATTTATGTGTTTTTGGACTAAATTGAATGAATGTGTGCTTGAATAAGCTTAATTTGGATATGTTTAGATCAAGAACCAAAGAAATCAGATTTGGATCGGGGAAAACCAAAGTAATCGAATAATCGTTTCGTTCCGTCCGTCGTTGTCCAAGGTAAGTTCATAGGTAGTAATTTCGTTATAAATGATTGTTAAATGCATTGATATTAAATGAACTGTGATGAATAAAAATTCTGGGAAGGTGAAAGTACCGAATGTGATGTTATGGATGTGAATAATGGTGGAAAGTAAATGTGGAAAAGCTCGGTCGAACCTTAGGAATGGTTTTCAGGATGCTAATGACATGTCATTAGGTTCAGATTTGGCTTCGGGCCATGATATCGACACTACGGGTGTGAGTAATACCTTGATTTGGCTACAAGCCATTGTATAGGTATTTTTATAGGAGCTATCTTGAGTTGGCTACGGGCCATGGTATAGGTGCTCTGGGATAAGTTACCTTGATTTGGCTATGAGCCATGGTATAGGTACTTATCGATCGAAATGTTCATGTATCCGATTCCAACTTTGAATGGTTCAACGAGTGAGCAAAGGTTGTAAATGATTAAAAGAGGTTAGTACGAATTTAATAGGTACGTACGATATCTATACGAGACTTATTGAGATGAAATAATGAGATTATTGAGAAAAGCTTTTTGAGTTAAACAAATCATGTTATGAGACATGGATAAAGGTTTGTGGCATTATGTGTTTGGCTTTGAGTTGTGTAAATGGTTTGTTTATATTTGGTATTACTTAATGAATTACTTACTTGTGAACTTACTAAGCTATAAAGCTTACTTGGTGTGTTCATTTCTATTTTATAGATCATCAAAGCTACTGTAGGCTTGGGAATTGTCGAGGATCATCACCACACTACCGAACATTGTTTTGGTACCCTTTTGAAAATGTGAATAATGAATTATGGCATGTATTGGCTAGAAGTAGATTAATATGTTCTGTATTGTATATAACTTATGCCATATGATATTGCTAACTAATGGATGTGTTTATATTTGATTTTGGTATATGGCAAATAGGGCAATTTTGGTATGTTTAAAGTGTGTATAAAGCCTATTGAGAAATGGTCATTTTGGCATGTGTTTGAATGTGAATTTGGTAAGTTTTATCATGAGTTTGAATATGGTAATTGATGAGTTAAGGATCATGTGTTTTGGTATGAAATGGACTTGTGTTTTGATATGATTAGTATAGTTCTTAAGCATGATCTCGGGTAAGGATTATATGGCATGAATTGTGCATATTTTGGTTGTGTTTTGGCTGAGAAAAGTTGGCATAAAATGTATTGATTTTGGCTTGTAGGGATGACCCAAAAAAGGTGGCAAAGTTGGCTTTTCGAATGGACTATTTTTCGTCCACACGGGCAGAGACACAAGTGTATGTCTCAGCCATGTATGACACACGGTCATAGTACACGGCCGTGTGTCCCCTGGGGTACCCTTTCCAATTAAGTCAGTATACCCTATAGTTTTGACACGGCCTAGGCATATGGGTGTGTTTAGTGGCCATGGGTGGCACACAGGCTGGCACACAAGCGTACGGTCGGCCGTGTGACCCAAGTCAGTACCTCCGTAATTTTCACACAGCCTGGCACATAGTCGTGTCCTCGACCGTGTGGTGCAAGTTAGTATGTATGCTATGTTTTTCCACTGTTTATACACACGAGCGTGTCTAAGGCCGTGTGAGGCATACGGCCTATCCACACAAGCGTGTGACCTTTGTACCTTTGAAAAATGTTAAGTTTCAGAAAAATTTTGTATATGTTCGGTTTAGTCTCGACCTTCTTCTAATGTATGTTTAAGGTCTCGTAGACCTTAATAAGGGACTCATTGATGATGTATGATTATGTTATGTTGATAATGATTGTGAAATGTTCGTGAATGTTCTGAATTGTCAGGTAATACTCCTAACCCTAGTCCGGTGATAGATAAGGGATAGGGGTGTTACATCTTTTTGGTATTAGAGCTACGATTTAGTCAGTTCTAGAACTAACGTAGCACGTGTGAGTCTAGCTATACATGCCATAATTATAAGCTGCAATTGTGTGATGATTCTTGACAATTAAAATGTGTTTTTGTATAGTAAATGGATCTTGAAAGAGCCGTAGCTAATGATGTTAAAAGTAACGCACCCGGTCCTGCTCAACGGGCAATGCCACCTGAATCTAGAGTTGCTACAAGTAGCCACGAAGGAGAGGCTAAACAAGCCTTCTTCTAGATGATGAATGATTGGTTCATGGAATTCGTTTATTCGAATCTGGCTATCCAACAACCTCTACCCTCACCTGTTACTCAACAAATCCCTGCTATTCCTCAAGTTATCGATCCGATGAGATTGAGTAAGCTACCAGTAGATAAGATTCATAAATATAGGGCTGAAGAGTTTCGAGCTACTGTTGATGATGACGCACAGAGAGCTAATTTTCGGCTCGAAAACACAATGCAAGTATTTGACAAACTATCTTGCACACCTGATGAATGTATCAAATGTGTAGTATCATTGCTCAGAGATAATGCATACCATTGCTGGAAAACTTTGATATCCATGGTTCTGAGGGAATAAGTCACCTGGAAATCTTTCAATCTGAATTTCAAAAGAAATATATAAGCTAGCGATTTCTCGATCAGAAACATAAAGAATTTCTGGAGCTAAAGCAGGGTCGAATGACGGTGATAGAGTACGAAAGAGAATTTGTACAATTGAGCAAGTATGCTCAAGAATATGTTGCTACTGAAGAGAATATGTATAAATGGTTTGTCGATGGGTTGAATGAGGATATAAAACTTCTAGTTGGAATTCTAGAGTTGAAAGAATTTGTTGTTTTAGTCGAAAGGGCTTGCAAAGCTGAGCATCCTAGAAAAGAAAAGAAGAAAGCAGATTCAGAGATTAATGATTCGAGAAAAAGATCAATGAGTAAACAACATCAATCTTCCTCAAAGAAATTTAGAGATTCGTATACTCGCCTGAATTCTTCAACGGGATATTCAAACAAGGATCGTCCGAAACAATATTTCAGTTTGAAAACTCGAGCTACTTCAGTAGCAAGTGGTGGTAGTGTTTGGGATAATAAACCTGAATCTCAGCAGTGCGGGAGACGACATTTTTGTGAATGCTGGAATAAAAGTAATAAAGCTAATTACAAATATGGATCATTAGATCTTTTCAAGCGAATTGTCTCGAGTTGGTTGAACAAGAAACGGTACAGAATGTGAGATAGAATACTGCTGTGACAAGAGGGAGACCACCAGAGGTGCTGGGAATGTAAGTGGTAGTCAAGGGGTCATGAAAGATATAGCTGTAAGGTTTGAGGCCAGAGCACCTACCAAAGCTTATACTATCCGAGCTCGAGAAGAAGCTTCATCTCCTGATGTTGTTACAGGTACATTCACTCTTTACGATACTTCTGTAATTGCATTGATAGATCCTAGATCTACACACTCTTATATATACATGAATTTAGTACACAGTAAGACTTTGCCTGTAGAGTCTACCGAATTCGTAATTAGAGTATCAAACCCCTTAGGCAAAAGTGTTCTAGTTGACAAAGCTTGCAAGAACTGTCCGTTGATGTTTTAAGATGTATGCTTTCCAGCTGATCTGATGCTTTTACCCTTTGATGAATTTGATAGAATTTTGGGTATGGATTGATTAACTTTGCACGATGCTATTGTGAATTGCAAACGAAAAACTATTGATTTGAGATGCAAGAATAATAAGATAATCCGAATTGAGTCCAGTGATCTGAACAAGTTGCCAGCTATGATATTTGCAATGAAAGCTCTGAAATATGTGAAAAAGGGATGTGAAGCCTATTTTGCGCATGTGATTAATTTGAAAGTTTCAGAAAAGAAAATTGAATCAGTGCATGTTGTCTGTGAATTTTCTGATGTGTTTCTTGAAGAACTTTCGGGATATCCTCCAATTCGAGAAGTTGAATTTGGTATTGAATTAGTGCCGGGAATGACTTCAATTTTGATAGCTCCATACAGAATGGCTCCGACTGAGTTGAAAGAATTAAAGTCTCAGTTGCAAGAGTTGATAGATGGAGGATTCGTAAGACCGAGTTTCTCACCTTGGGGTGCTCTGGTTCTATTTATGAAAAAGAAAGATGGCATGATGAGAATGTGTATTAATTACCGTCAGTTGAACAAGGCGACTATAAAGAGTAAATATCCTCTACCTAGAATTGATGATTTGTTTGATCAGTTGAAAGGAGCTACTGTGTTTTCAAAGATAGATCTAAGATTGGGCTATTATCAGTTAAGAGTGAAAGATGCAGATATTTCGAAAACAGCTTTCTAAACGAAGTACAGACATTATGAGTTTTTAGTTATGCCTTTCCAAATAATGAATTCTCTAGCTGTTTTTATGGATTTGATGAATAGAATTTTTAGACTGTATTTAGATCAATTTGTTGTTGTGTTCATTGACAACATTTTGATTTATTCGTGAAACGAAAGTGAACATGCCGAGCATTTGAGAGCTGTGCTTTAGACTCTGTGATAAGCAACTATTTGCAAAGTTCAGTAAATGTGAATTCTGGCTACGTGAAGTTAGTTTTTTGGGTCATATTGTATTAGCATCCAGTATCCGTGTTAATTATAGCAAAATCTTAGCTATTTTGGATTGGAAGCCTCCGAGAAATGTTTCTAGAGTCTGTAGTTTTCTGGAACTTGCTAGGTACTATCGACAATTTGTAAAAGGCTTTTCTATGATCGCAACTCCGTTGACAAGATTGTTGCAAAAAGATGTGAAATTTGAATGGTCCGATAAATGACAGAACTGTTTCGATCAGTTGAAAGCTATGTTGACTGAAGCTCTGGTACTTGTACAACCAGAATCGGATAAAGAATATGTGATTTATATTGATGCATCATTGAATGGCCTCGGTTTCATTTTGATGTAAGAAGGCAAAGTCATAGTTTATGCCTCGAGACAGTTAAAGCCCCACGAAAAGAATTATCCGACGCACGATCTTGAGTTAGCTGCGATAGTTTTTGCTTTGAAAATATGGCACTTATAACAGCCCGAATTATGGCCTAAACGAAATGGTGGTTTTGGGACCATGAATTTGACATAGAACAATTTATTTCGATAAAGTTTTAAGGTCTATTGTGTGATTGAATGCATAAGTGAAAATGTAGTAAATAAATTTTTATCGATAAAGTGCCCGACTGAGTGATAGGACTAAATTGAAAAAAAATTTCAAAATATGTGTTCTAGAAGCTTTTAGTGTAAAATTGAAATGGAATCCTGAACTAGAGGTCCTTATTTAGCAATTAGACCATTTTATGGCAAGATGGATAAAAATACCCATGGAAGGAAAAATTTATAAAGAAGGCCATTAAGGGCATTTTGGTCATTTGGATATTAAAAGAAATAAAAGGGGAAAATAAGGCCAATAATGTCCATTTTTTCTTCCTCATTGGCCGAATTTTACAAGCACCATAGCTAGGGTTTCTTTCAACTTTTCATGCTCAAAGTAAGTGACTCCTAGTCCCGTTTTTCATGTTCTACGTATTTTTAAGATCCTCGTACTTTCACCTAGCTTTTTATACCACTATTTTAAGCTAGGATTCATGTTTAAAAATTTACTCATGTGTGATATCAAAGCATTTTGATGTTTATTGGTAGAAAATGGAAATTTAATGTGTAATAAACAACTTTTGCTAAGTGATTTCTCATGGAAATGCATTTAGGGACTAAAATGCAAAAGTTGTAAAATATGTGCATAAGTTATGAGATGTTAAGCACTGTGGGCTGCTATAAGAGAGAAATATGGTCGGCTAGGCTCAAGAATGTAGAAAAATGGATACATTTTAGTTTACAAGCCTAGGGACTAAAGTGTAAAAAATTGACAAAGTTAGGGGTAAAATGGTAAAAATTCCCATAGGATGATTTTGTGTTAAATTGAGTAATTTATGTATTGAATGAGTTAAATGTGATGTTATAGATCAAGAACGACGTGAAATCGACCTTGACCGTGGAAAAGGCAAGGTATCGGACTCAATAAAAAAGATCTACATTTTGCACTGAGGTAAGTCTTAAATGTAAATAATGAGTTATTTTAATCATTATGTTTAATTATTTTAATTATTTTGAAATTCTAAAATTGTATATCGAAACATTGTATAGATAATGTGATAAAACCGACAAGTAAACAAAAGTCTCGGTTGAGCCTTAGGAATCATTAGGATACGAGTGACATGTCACTAGGAAACCATTGACTGTTATCGATTATTTATGTAATTTTGGGTGCTGGTCTAGTTTGACTACTAGTGGCTAGGTAATCATGCATTTGTTGTGAATACCAGTTAGCTTGTGTGAGCAGCACTGAGTAGTTTCGACTACACCATCAGCTTGTGTGAGCAGACCCGTGATTAGCTCATCATTGAACCTTATGTGATACGTGATATGCCGTAGCTTCAGCTACAAACTATGAGTAGCTTTGGCTACAAATTATGAGTAGCTTCGACAGCATTATGAGTGGCACTTTTGCCTTATTTCGTGTATCCTTTAGTATTCCACGTGATTCAACGGGTTATATGAATCGATTTGATAAAGTGTGATTGCATGTGAAAAGATTTGACCGTGTGTTTAAGATTGTATATGTGCAGGTTATATGAAAAATATTATGTGTGCTAAGTGCTTAATGTACGTATTGAATCATGTGGTAAGATCACATGAGTAAGTGATAATTCCCAAACTTAATTATATGATAGGAAAACTTATTTTCCATTAGTTATGTTTTATTGTCTTCAAATGCTCGTTAATTTTGTATATAAACTTACTAAGCTTTATAGCTTACCCCTTCTCTTTTCCCTTCCCTTATAGGTTTGTCAAGCTCATCCGAGGTTCGGTGATCAATGAAAATCCATCAACACTATTAACCACTATTTGGTACAGGATTATAAACTTTGAAAATTATGGCATGTATAGGAGGTTTATTATTTTTGGTTATATGTCATAGTTCTTTTGGGTCCATTCATTGGTAGTAGTGTATTGGCATTTTGGCCATGAGAAATGAGCCATGAATTGTTAAGTCATATTTTGTTAAAATGTTGTAATCTACTAACGTGCAAGCTTGCATAGCAAATGTGAAATGTGTGTGGATGTGCATGCTTGATGATGATGGATAAAGCTAGTGTGTGGATGGTTCAATTTGTATGTTTGGATGGAATTTTATGTTATGAGGTGAATTAACAAAATTGATTGGTATTGGTTTGTGTTTCAGGGTGGCAATTCGCTTGGAAAATAGCCTATAATTGTCCACACGGATAGACACACGGGCTTGTGTCTAGGCCGTGTGTGACACATGACTAGCACTATGGGCGTGTTGATAGGTCGTGTGTCCTCTGCACCTAAAATTATGAAATTAAATGCTTTATAGTAAAAACATCGGGTGGAGACACGACCGTGTGTCTTGACCATGTGCATGACACAGCCTAGCCCACGGGCGTGTGGCTTGGCCGTGTGACGAAAACTTCGCAATGACGTCATAAATAGAATACCCCAATTTTTTACACGGGGTGAGAACATGGGCGTGTCGAGGCCATGTGAAGAACACGGGCTAAGGACACAAGCGTGTGCTCGACCGTGTGATAACCCCTATAGGTTCGAAATGAAAAATAATTCTGCACGGGTTAAGGACATGGGCATGTGTGACCACCGGCCTGCCCACACAGGCATGTCCCTGTCCCACATGGGTCTATGCCCTGTATAAGGTGGAAAATTTTGTAAGTGTTTGAAAAGTTTCGGATTGGTCCTGGATCATACCCAATGTATCTTTTGGGCCTCGTAGGCCTATAATAAGAATATTTTTGATAAGAATGAAAATTTCTTAAATTTGATGTGGAAATTAGATATCGTACTCGAATGTTCGTGTGAGAGTAAGTACCGTAATGCCTCGTGCCATGTCCGGCGACGGTTATGGGTGAGAGGCATTACAGCTCCACTATCTGTTCGGTGAGAAATGCCACGTGTTTTCTGATCATAAAAGCCTAAAATATTTGGTGACTCAAAAAGATTTGAATCTGCGACAGAGAAGATGGCTAGAATTGCTAAAAGACTATGAGCTTGTCATTGATTATCATCCAGGTAAAGTGAATGTTGTAGCTAATGCTTTGAGTCAAAAATCACTATTTGCATTGCGAGCATTGAATGCTCAGTTGTCTATGTCTGATGATGGTACAGCTTTAGTTGAACTGAAAGCGAGACCTTTGTTTTTCCAATAGATTATTAATGCTCAGAAAGTAGATAATGAATTGTTAGCAAAACGAGCTCAGTCTGATTCCAATTCGGATTCTGAATTCTGAGTTGATGTTAATGATTGTTCGAGATTCTTAGATCAGATTTGTGTTCCGAGAAATCCAGAGTTGATTTAGAGATTTTGGGTGAAGCTCACACTAGTAAATTATCCATACATCCGGGAAGCACAAAAATGTATAATGATCTGAAACAGCTTTACCGGTGGCATGGTATGAAATGAGACATTTTTTACTTTGTTTCGAAGTGTTTAATCTGTCAGCAAGTTAAAGCCGAGCATCAGGTACCATCTGGATTACTTTAGCCGATTATGATACTCGAGTGGAAATGGGACAGAATCACGATAGATTTTGTGCCGGGTGTGCCGTTGACACCGAGTAAGAAAGATGCAATCTGGGTTATTGTGGATAGATTGACTAAATCGGCTCATTTTGTTCCAGTTCGCACAAATTACTCGCTTGATAAGCTTGCTGATCTGTACCTTTCACAGATTGTGAGATTACATGGGATACCTATTTCTATTGTTTCGGATAGAGATCCGAGGTTTACATCGCGATTTCGGAAGAAACTGCAAGATGCACTAGGTGTTAAACTGCACTTTAGCACTGCTTTCCATCCGCAGATAGATGGTCAGTCCGAACAAATCATTTAGATACTTGAGGATATGTTGAGATGTTGCATTCTCGAGTTTGAGAGTATGTGGGAACGATACTTGAAGATATGTTGAGATGTTGCATTCTCGAGTTTGAGAATACGTAGGAACGATACTTGCCTTTGATTGAATTTGCGTACAATAATAGCTTTCAATCGAGTATAAAAATGGCACCATACGAAGCTTTGTACGGTCGTAAATGCCGAACACATTTGTATTGGAATAAGCTCAGTGAGAATAAGATAAATGGGGTCGATTTGATTAGAGAGATTGAACAAACAGTGAAAGTGATTCGCGATTGTCTGAAAACAACACCAGATCGTCAAATATCGTATGCGGACTTGAAACAAAAGATATAGATTTTAGATTGGGGACAAAGTGTTTTTAAAAGTCTCACCGTGGAAGAAAATTCTCAGATTCAGTCGTAAAGGCAAATTGAGTCCGAGATTTATTGGGTCGTACGAGATTATAGAGCGTATCGGGCCGGTTGCTTATAGATTGTTGTTGCCACCTGAGCTAGAAAAGATTCATAATGTATTCCATGTTTTGATGCTTCGTCGATATCGATCTGATCCCTCGCATGTGATTCCTCCGTCTAAAATAGAGATTCAGCCTGATATGACTTACGAAGAAAAACAGATTCGGATTTTAAATCGAGAAGTGAAAGAGTTGAGAAATAAGACAACCTCTTTAGTAAAAGTCTTATGGCATCGACATGAGGTTGAAGAAGCTACATCGGAGCCCAAGGATGCTATAAGAGAACGTTATACAAACCTATTCATCGGTAAGATTCTCAGAGACGAAAATCTCTAAAGGGGGAGAATTGTAACAGCTCGGTTTAGACCCTAGTCGAAATAGTGGTTTTGGGATCACATATCCAAGTTAGAAAAATATTTTAATATTATTTTTCTGTGCCTAAAGTATGTGAATTAGCATGTGTGAAAGTTTCGTATGAAAATTTGATCGTTTGTGTGTTTAATTTGAGAAAAAGACTAAATCGCAGAAAATGCAAAAATGTCCTTCTGTTTATTAAAGTGCTTATTTGATGTGTCTCTTTAAATGTGAGGTCCTTATGTTGAAATTAGACCTTTGAATTTTGGAGTGGACAATTATGGCTATCCATTATGTATTTCTTTAGTTATTAAATCAAGGATAAAATGGTAATTGATGTGATAATATACATTAAAATAAAACAAAAACAAACATTTAGTCATTTTATCCATATTCTTACTGAAATTAAAAAAAAGAATTAGGGTTCTTATACATTCAAGCATTCGGCATTCTCTAAGCTCAATTAAGGGATGTTTTAGCTTCGGTTTTTGATGATTTTTATGTTTTTGAGACTAGCCCATGCTTCAATTTGAGAAATTGATGAAGATTTTGAAATGTGCCACTGATGAAATTAGAAGATTTGTGATGATTGTTGATAGAAAATGAAAGATATGTGATAAATAAATATGTTTTGTCTTTGAATTTTTGATGAAATTAAGTATTTGGGCTAAATTATGAAAAATAATAAATTGAGGGACTAAAATATAAAATAAATGAAATGTATGGACTTGTATTAACAAGAGGAAGATTCAGCCTAGTTATGATGTTGTGAGATTTTGCATATTTTGTGTTTTGTGCAATAGGGACTAATTTGTAAAAAGTGTGAAATATTAGGGGCAAAATGGTAATTTGCCCATTTATGTGTTTTTGGACTAAATTGAATGAATGTGTGTTTGAATAAGCTTAATTTGAATATGTTTAAATTAAGAACCAAAGAAATTAGATTTGGATCAGGGAAAACCAAAGTAATCGAATAACCATTCCGTCCGTTCGTCGTTGTCCGAGGTAAGTTCATAGGTAGTAATTTCATTATAAATGAATGTTAAATACATTGATATTAAATGAACTATGATGAATGAGAATTATGGGAAGGTGAAAGTACCGAATGCGATGTTATGGATGTGAATAATGGTGGAAATAAAATGTGGAAAAGCTCAATTGAACCTTAGGAATGGTTATCGGCACTATGGGTGCGAGTAATATCTTGACTTGGCTACGGGCCATGGTATAGGTATTTTTATAGGAGCTACCTTGAGTTGGCTATAGGCCATGGTATAGGTGCTCCGAGATAAGTTACCTTGATTTGGCTACGGGCCATGGTATAGGTACTTATCAATCGAAATGTTCATGTATCCGATTCCAACTTTGAATGGTTCAACGAGCGAGCGAAGGTTGTAAATGATTAAAAGAGGTTAGTACGAATTGAACAGGTACGTACGATATCTATGTGAGACTTATTGAGATGAAATAATGAGATTCATTGAGAAAAGCTTTTTGAGTTAAATAAACCATGTTATGAGACATGGATAAAGGTTTGTGGCATTATGTAATTGGCTTTGAGTTGTGAAAATGGTTTGTTTATATTTGGTATTGCTTAATGAATCACTTACTTGTGAACTTACTAAGCTATAAAGCTTACTTGGTGTGTTCATTTCTATTTTATAGATCATCAACGCGACTGCAGGCTCGGGAATTGTCGAGGATCATCACGTCATTATCGAACCTTGTTTTGGTACCCTTTTGAAAATATGAATAATGAACTATGGCATGTATAGGCTAGAAGTAGTTGAATATGTTTTGTATTGTATATAAGTTACACCATGTGATATGGCTAACTAATGGATGTGTTTATGTTTGATTTTGGTATATGGCAAATGGTGTAATTTTGGTATGTTTACAGTGTGTATAAAGCCTATTGAGAAATGGTCATTTTGGCATGGGTTTGAATATGAATTTGGTAAGTTTTATCATGAGTTTGAATGTGGTAATTGATGAGTTAAGGATCATGTGTTTTGGTATGAAATGGACTTGTGGGTTTGAATATGAATTTGGTAAGTTTTATCATGAGTTTGAATGTGGTAATTGATGAGTTAAGGATCATGTGTTTTGGTATGAAATGGACTTGTGTTTGGATATGATTAGTATAGTTATTAAGCACGATCTTGGATAAGAATTATATGGCATGAATTGTGCATATTTTGGTTGTGTTTTGGCAAAGAAAAGTTGGCATAAAATGTATTGATTTTGGCTTGTAGGGATGACCCAAAAAGGGTGGCAAAGTTAGCTTTTCGAATGGCCTATTTTTTGTCCACACGGGCAGAGACACGAGCGTTTGTCTTGGCCATGTGTGACACACGGTCATAGTACACGGCCGTACACGGCCGTGTGTCCCCTGGGGTACCCTTTCGAATTAAGTCAGTATACCTTATAGTTTTGACATGACCTAGGCACACGGATGTGTCCTCCGCCGTGTGGTACAAGTTAGTATGTATGCCTTATTTTGCGACGGCTTAGACACACGGGCGTGTCTAAGGTCGTGTGTGGCACAAGGCCTATCCACACGAGCCTGTGACCTTTGTACCTTTGAATATGTTAAGTTTTGAAAAAAATTTGTATGTGTTCGGTTTAGTCCCAACTTTCTTCTAATGCATGTTTAAGGTCTCGTATAGATAAGGGACTCATTGATGATGTATGATTATGTTATGTTGATAATGATTGTGAAATGTTCGTGGAAGTTCTGAATTGTCAGGTAATGCTCCTAACCCCTATTCTGCTGTCTCACATCTTCGACCCTTCTTCACTTAAAATAAATTATCTCATCTTACAGAATTCGGATGATGTTCTCTTTTGCTTCCCTTGAAAATATACTCATTAAGAATTTTAAAAACATAAATTCTATCCCATACTTATTTTTATTCAATTTTTAAATATTTTCCAAATTCAGAATAGGGGATTCCAAAATCATTCTAACCTTGTCTCTAAAAAATTAAAATGTCTCAAAATATGAACTTCTTTTGCTTACACTGTTCATTCTATGTGAAACTAGACTTAATAAGCTTTAATTTCATATCTTATTCAACCTCAAATTCGATTTCCACAATTTTTAGTGATTTTTCAAATTTATACCACTCTGGTAGACCAAAACTGCTTTATTGCTAATTTTACTCTTTCATGATTTCTTTGTTTTAACTTCCATTTGAACATACATATCACCAAAACATATCCATAGCTAGCCATTAACAAATATTTACATGCCATTCATTAGCCAATTTAACATATACACCAACAACAAGGCTTGAACATATCATTTCTCAATTTAATTTGGCCTAAAAGCCTTACACATGATCATCAATATCAATGGTATACATTAATTCATGTCATTTACACATATGATAAAAAGCTCATGATCAAAACTCATCCATTCACTTTTCACCGTGGGTTCATCAATTCATAAATCTCGATATTCATAGGCTTGTGTACATACCTGTACCCTTTCAACATGATCATACATTGACACTTCTTCGTCATAGTCTTTGAATTACCCGTTGAACCACTTGGAATACTAAGGATACTCAGGATATCTCATACACATAAAGGGGATGCCAATGCCATATCCTTGATATGGTCTTACATGGGATCATGTATCGATGCCAATGCCATATCCCAGATATGGTCTTATACGGGATCACATATCGATGTCGACGTCATATCCTAGATATGGTCTTACACGAGATCACTTATCAATACTTCGTCAATTACAATCAATATTCAGCCACATTACACAAAATATATCAAAATTTGAATTCGTAAGTAAAAAGGATGTTTTATTTACATACAAACTTACCTCGATGCCAAAAATAGCAAGAAAGGGCTTAACAGTAATTTTCTCATTTTTCTCTCGTTCTCACCTTGAACCTCGTTATCTCGACCTATAATAGCAATTTAACTTATTCATTAATCACATTGTTCAATTTAGTCGAAAATTTATACTATGGCAAAAATTACACTTTTGACCCTAAACTATCATATTTACATTTTTGCCCCTAGGCTCGTAAAATGAAATTTATTCAATTTCTTTAACATACTAGCCTAGACAAACCATTTTCATAACTATAACAGCCCACAATTTCCACTAAATCACACTCTTATGACAAATTTTATAACTTTTACAAATTAGTCATTTTGGACTTTTTCGCCAAAAATCACTTAGTAAAAGTCGTTTCTCTAACCATAAACATGCATAATCTACCATTAATCATCAAAATACACAAATTTCTAACATGGGTCAAAACCTAGACCTTCATCATATCTCAAATAAATGGTAGAAATAGGTAGATTATGTACAAGGATTTCAAAAACGTGAAAATCATTAAAAATTAGGCTAGAACAGACTTACAATCGAGCTTGGAAGCTTGAAAAACCCTAGCCATGGCTTCCTCTTGCAATTTTCAACCAAGGAGGAAGATGAACAATTTTTTTTGGGCTTTTATTTTGTTTATTAAGTCATTTAATTACTAAATGACCTAAATGCCCCTAACTTAAAAATATTCTATTTCACCCATTTCATGCCCATTTTTGTCCAAAAAATTAACGAATGGCCTAATTACCATTTAAGGACCTCCAATTTAAAATTTCATAGCAATTTGAAACATCTAGCTTCTAGAACTCAAGTTTTGCACTTTTTACAATTTAGTCCTTTTGACTAAATTGAGTGCCCAAACGTCAAAATTTTCGAACGAGATTTTCATGAAATCATTTCATGAAATTGTAGACCATAAAAATATAATAAAAATGAAATTTTCCTTGTCAAATCTCGTGGTCCCGAAATAACAGTTCCGACTAGGCTGAAAATCGGGCTATTACAACTCTCCCCCCTTTAGAGATTTTCGTCCCTAAAATCCTACCAAAAGAAATTGCTTTCAGCTCTCATGAATCATTTCTCTAATTCCTCAAAATCACAAATCAAATCAACTCCAATTACTAATATCTTCAACTATTTCTCGACTTCGCTAACATGCACAAATCATTCAAATTCTCACAATTGTGATAACTTATCAATCGGAATAATTTTAACCCATAATAATAACAACATTCAATTAGAACACGTCTGATAGAAATGTTTCTATATCAAGATTATCAATTCTTCATTCTAAATAAAACAATCGAGTCGATTTTGATTATCAAATTATAACATAACAAAAATCACTTTTCTTCACAGTATTGAAATAGCTCAAACACACAATCGTTCAAAATTCTCTTATCATGCTTGTCCAAGACCCTTTACAATCACATTAGCTCAAAGTAGCAAGGATATCCCAATTGAACTCACTGACCTTAATCGAACTTACCAGAGAGAAGAAAACCATCATACAACTTGAGCTTGAGCTTCCATTATTTATACCTTTACCAACGTCAATTCATTTCATGAAAATTTAGAGAAATCCAGGTACCAAAATCATCATATTTCCATGTTTGAACCAGAAGCGTAGTCATAATAGACATAGTTATCACAAGAATATTAGAAGACCAAAGTTATATCTCATAAAAAAATAATAAAGATCTTGATGATCCCTCAAAGAAAGCCAGAAGAAAAATAATGCTTACACGCTTTGGGATCAATAGTAACAGAAATGATATATTTTCCATATATACACGTAAAACAGAATAATATCCCATAGAAATAGAAGATTAACCTCACATAAGATTTTCACCGTCAATTTTCATTCGAAACACAATAGAATAGAACCCTAAATAGAAAGACAAGATGTGTTAATCATTAGCCATCCAGACCAACAGTGCTTTCGTCTAACATCATAGTTAGTTAACATTTTCACAACATAGGAACCCCATCAGAAATTGAACATTCGTAGATATATTTTTGAGGATAAAATGATATATATACTTAGAGAGATCATCATACTCATTTCAAATGTAACTGTCGCATATAGGCCTCTTTACTACTCAATTTCCATTTCTCTAACTAATTCTGTCATCAATAGCCTCATATTACTCCATTCACTAACGAAAACCAATGCAGGAAAAATTTCAGCATACACATACTTTAGACATCATATCTGAATAATTCAATTAACAGAAATTAACTTTCTCTTTAGCCTTGACATTGTGTAATCTGAATAACCTCTAAAACAATCTGATATCTCTTCCAAACTGAGTTCATTTACTAAACTATTCTCAACCCTGACTTAATTATAGTTATTCCACTATCGCACTTTTTTCATCTCGCACTTGTGAGTTCGTTCAACATAAATATCAAAAAATCTTGTTACAAAATACCACATTAGTAAGGGGGTGAGGTCGTAAAGCCTCTAACTTGACTCTCACAAACACACACATATGACTTAGCATTCATTGTTCACATAATGTTGTCACAATCACGTAATTTGCTACAAGCAAAATTAACATACACATTCATATTACACAAATTTTCCGATTACTTTCTTCAAAATAATGCACATAAACACATATTCCATTAATTTTGAGTAAATTTTACTTATCATGTTCACTAATCAAATAAATTGAGCACATATCATCATATGAATATCGAACAAACATGGGTGAGCTTTCCATGATATAACTTTCATTTCCTTTCACTTTTCCGTATTGGAATTTGGTATAAACATTGCTAAACTCTCATAGTCTTTTCTTTTTACCCAATTGTAACTTTACCACAAGAGTATCACCAAAAAACACATATTCTTCCATCCAATTGTCATAATAACTTTATACAAATCTATATTACTTACTTTGTGTGTTTACTTTCATTCTTTTTTAAAGTAGGCTCACTAAACCATAAGGAACCATTAATGATGCTCAGGAGTCATACATAGGTCATAAAATGTCATATCCCACATATGGTGCTACATGTAATCTAATATCGATGCCAATAGCTCAGCTATGGTCTTACACAACAACTCATATCGAGGCCATGTCCCAGACATGGTCTTACACATACTACCATACCGATGCCATATCCCAGATATGGTCTTATACGGAATCACATTTCAATAATCTCGATGACATGACTCTTGTATTCTTTAATGTTCCTAAGGTTTGTATTGGGCTTCCACACTTATCAAATTTTCGTAGAATCTCGTTTGTACAATTTAAACATTATCCACATGATCAATCATGTAATTCATGCAATATTAAAATATTCAAACATAAACTAACAATGTATTATTTACACATAAACTTACAATTCGATTTTTTTCACATCATAACTATAATCATAGTTTTATAACAAGTATTTGGAACAAAACATTATATCATTTTCAATTTAACATTCTATCCATTTCATAGAAGTACTAATATCCATTAATACTTAGCGTTCAATCGAAACGACGGCATGTTACCCATATTTCTCACTTATGGTTATTTCATTTTGTACTTAACCACATACGTATCATGAACTTTTGTTCTTACCTTTCCGAGTTTCATCTCATCACTAGCACAATTTTCAAATTTTTAATATCACTTTTGGTCTTATAAAAAGTAGCTCGATTGGAAAGCATTTCTGTCTCAATAGAACAATTTCATCAGGATCGGGAGATATCACACTATCACAGGTTATATGGCATGTATAGCTAGACTCTCACACATACTAGGTTAGTCCGAGAATAGACTAAACCATAGCTTTGAAACCACTAAATGTAACACCCCTTACCCGTATCTGACGTGGGACAGGGTTCGAGGCGTTACCAGACTTAAACACACATAAACATACAAAATCGAGTAATAAATTTACGTTCAAATTTAAAACTTTTCACATTCATTCACCTCGTCCCCAAAATGAGCCTACGAGGCCCAAAACACACTTTGGAAGAAGTTCGAGACTAAACCAAGAACTTCTAAAAATTGTACTAACTTATAAAAAAGTTTTCCCTAAATAGGGGTCACACGCCCGTATGGATATGGGACACACCCATGTGGGTAGGGCGTGTGGTTACACACGCCCGTGTCCATACCCCGTGTAACTCTCTATTTATGACATCATCAACCAAATGAAACCACACGGCCATGCCACACGCTTGTGTGCTATGCCGTGTGACGAATTAAATTCTCGTAAATTAAATGCAAGGGACACACAGCCTATTCACACACCTATGGGGCTGACCGTGTGTCACACATGGCCTAGACACACGCCTGTGTATCTACCCGTGTGGACAACTTTAAGGTTATTTTCCAAGCTAATTGCCACCCTCAACTTCATTCACACACTTATAGATCTCAAGTAGCATTTAATGACATAAATTAACAATCAAACATTTACAAACATTACTTACACATGGCATTCACTCATCATCCAAGGCAACAACTCAAGCATGCACACATATATAGATTTACAACCCAATTAGCCATTATAAACTAATTTACATGGCTAAATAACAAATCAAAACCTTAATCATTACAAGCCAATACATTCGACCATATCATAATAGCACATACACAAAATGACTATTCATGCCAGAGACTCAAAGGTTTATGTTCATTTACCCAACATAATCGGCTTGATAGTGTGATAGCATCCCCGACGATCTCCAACTCGAGCTAGTATCTGTGACACTATAGGAAAAAGAAAAGGAAAGGGGTAAGCATTATAGCTTAGTAAGTATGTATGTAAATAATAAGCATTTATTCACATGTTTTTATAAATCTTCACAATATGTTCTCAAGATAATACAATCATAATTGCACATAGTTCCACTATTTACTCATGTTCATCCCAAGCAGTCTACTCAAGTCATAGTCACTAAATTATTTATATCTTGAGCTATGGATCTCCAAATTAAGATCTAAAAATTTTCCCTGAAACTAGACTCACATATATTTTTACCATAAAATTTTTCGGAATTTTTGGTTTAGCCAATAAGTACATTTTATTCTTTAAAATCTCCCCTGTTTTGTTGTCTGACAGCTTCAACCCTTCTTCACTAAAAATTAATTATCTCATCTTACGGAATTCGGATGATGTTCCCATTTGCTTCCTTCGAGGAATTTTAAAAATATAAATTGTATCCCATAATTATTTTTATAAAGTTTTTAATAATTTTCCAAAGTCAGAATAGGGATTCCAAAATCATTCTAACCCTATCTTTGAAAAATTAAAATATCTCAAAAAATGAAATCCTTTTGCTTACACTATTTCTTCTATGTGAAATTAGACTCAATAAGCTTTAATCTCATATCTTATTCAACCACAAATTCAATTTTCACAATTTTTGGTGATTTTTCAAATTTAAACCACTGCTGCAGACCAAAACTGCTTTATTGCTAATTTTACTCTTTCATGATTTCTTTGTTTTAACTTCCATTTGAGCAAACATATCATCGAAACATATCCATAGCGAGCCATGAACAAATATTTACATGCCATTCATTAGCCAATTTAACCTATACATCAACAACAAGACTTGAACATATCATTTCTCAATTTAATTTGGCCTAAAAGCATCACACATGATCATCAATATCAAAGGTATACATTAATTCATGGCATTTACACATATGATAATAAGCTCATGATCAAAACTCATGCATTCACTTTTCACCGTGGGTTCATCAATTCATAAATCTCGATATTCATAGGCTCGTGTACATACTTTTACCCTTTCAACATGATCATACCTTAACACTTCTTTGTCATAGTCTTTTAATTACCCGTTGAACCACTTGGAATACTAAGGATACTCGGGATATCTCATACATATAAAAGGGATACCAATGCAATATCCCAGATATGATCTTACATGGGATCACGTACCGATGCCGATGCCATATCCCAGATATGGTCTTACATGTTATCACATATCGATGTCGATGCCATATCCCAAATATGGTCTTATAAGGGATCCCATATTGATGCCAATGCCATATCCCAGATATGGTCTTATACGAGATCATATATCGATGCCGATGCCATATCCCAGATATGGTCTTATACGGGATCACATATCGATGCTGATGCCATATCCCAAATATGGTCTTATACGGGATCACATATCGATGCTGATGCCATATCCTAGATATGGTCTTATACGGGATCTCATATCGATGTCGATGTCATATCCCAGATATGGTCTTATACGGGATCTCATAATGAAGCCATATCCCAGATATGATCTTACACGTAATCATATAGTAAGATGTCGATGCCATATCCCTGATATGGTCTTATACGGGATCACATATCGATGTCGATGCCATATCCCAGATATGGTCTTACACGAGATCACTTGTCGATACTTCATTAATTACAATCAATATTCAGTCACATTACACAAAATATATCAAAATATGAATACGTAAGTAAAAAGGATGTTTTATTTACATACAAACTTACCTCGATGCCAAAAATGGCGAAAAGGGGCTTAATAGTAATTTTCTCGTTTTTCTCTCGTTCTCACCTTGAACCTCGTTATCTCGACCTATAATAGCAATTTAACTTATTCATTAATCACATTGTTCAATTTAGTCCAAAATTTACACTATGGAAAAAATTACACTTTTGACCCTAAACTTTATCATATTTATATTTTTGCCCCTAGGCTCGTAAAATGAAATTTATTCAATTTCTTTAACATACTAGCCTAGCCAAACCATTTTCATAACTATAACAGCCCACAATTTCCACTAAATCACACTCTTATGACAAATTTTATAACTTTTACAAATTAGTCATTTTGGACTTTTTCGCCAAAAATCACTTAGTAAAAGTCGTTTTTCTAACCATAAACACGCATAATCTACCATTAATCATCAAAATACACAAATTTCTAACATGGTTCAAAACCTAGACCTTCATCATATCTTAAATAAATGGTAGAAATAGGTAGATTATGTTACAAGGATTTCAAAAACGTGAAAATCATTAAAATAGGACTAGAACGGACTTACAATCGAGCTTGGAAGCTTGAAAAACCCTAGCCATGGCTTCCTCTTACAATTTTCGGCCAAGGAGGAAGATGGAAAATTTTTTTGGGCTTTTATTTTGTTTATTAAATCATTTAATTACTAAATGACCTAAATGCCCCTAACCTAAAAATATTCTATTTCACCCATTTCATGCCCATTTTTGTCCAAAAAATTAACCAATGGTCTAATTACCATTTAAGCACCTCCAATTTAAAATTTCATAGCAATTTGACACCTCTAGCTTCTAGAACTCAAGTTTTGCACTTTTTACAATTTAGTCCTTTTGGCTAAATTGAGTGCCCAAACGTCAAAATTTTCGAACAAGATTTTCATGAAATCATGCTGTGAAATTGTATACCATAAAAATATATTACAAATAAATTTTTCCTCGTCGGATTCGTGATCCTGAAACCACTATTCCGACTAGGCCCAAAATTGGGTTATTATAGAACGTATGTTATACGTGCTAAAGAAGATGCTTCTACACCAAATGTCATTACTAGTACATTCTCTCTACCTGATACTGATATTACTACTTTAATTGATCCTGGTTCAATGCATTTATACATATGTACAAATTTGGTGTCTTATAAAAATTTACTTGTTGAGTTCACTAAATTTGTGGTTAAAGTTTCAAACCCCTTAGGCTAATGTGTTGTGGTAGATAAAATTTGTAAAAATTATCTGTTGATGGTAAAGGGTTATTGTTTCTCGGCTAATTTGATGCTACTGCCTTTTGATGAATTTGATGTGATATTGGGAATGGACTTGCTAACCCAACATGATGCAGTGATAAATTGTAAACAGAAATACATTGAGTTGAAATGTCAGAATGGTGAGTTACTTAACGTTGAATCTGATAGATTGGATGGATTATCTACTGTGATTTCAATAATATCAGCACAAAAATATGTCAGAAAGGGTTATAATGCTTATCTTGCATATGTGTTGGATACTAAAGTAACTGAGTAAAAAATTCAGTCAATGCCGGTTGTTTGTGAATTTCCTGATGTATTTCTAGAAGAATTACTTGGTTTACCTTTAGATAGAGAAGTTGAATTTTCTATAGATCTTGTTCCGAGAACTACACTGATATCTATAGCACCCTACAGGATAGCTCCTACCGTATTAAAAGAGTTAAAAGCACAGTTGCAAGAATTGATTGACAGAGGTTTTGCTCGACCTAGTTTTTCACCTTAGGGTGCAACAGTTTTGTTTGTAAAGAAGAAAGATGGATCATTGAGGTTGTGCATTGATTAAAAACAACTCATCAAGGTTACAATAAAGAACAAGTATCCATTGCCTCATATTGATAACTTGTTTGACCAGTTGAAAGGTGCCACTGTATTTTCAAAAATTGATCTATGTTCTAGTTATTACTAGCTACGGGTGAAAGAATCAGATGTTCCAAAGACAACTTTCAGAACCAGGTACGGGTACTATGAGCTTCTTGTGATGCCATTCGGATTGACTAATACACCTGTGATATTTATGGACTTGATGAACAGAATTTTCAGACCGTATTTAGACAAGTTTGTGGTGGTATTTACTGATAATATTTTGGTTTATTCTCGAAATGAAAATGAGCATGCTGATTATTTAATAACTATGTTGTAAACTTTGTGTTAGAAGCAATTATATACCAAATTTAGTAAATGTGAATTTTGGCTATGGGAAGTTTGTTTCCTTGGGCATATAGTTTCTGTTGAAGGTATCAGAGTAGATCCGAGTAAAATTTTAGCAATTATTAATTAGAAACCACCAAAAAATGTGTCAAATGTTAGAAGTTTTTTGGGATTAGCCGGTTATTATTAGAGATTTGTAAAAGGATTTCCAATGATAGCTTCTTTGATGACTCATCTATAAAAAGATGTGAAGTTTGGGTGGTCTGATAAATATCAGCAGAGTTTTGACAGATTAAAAGCACTATTGATAGAAGCACCTGTGTTAGTTCAGCCTAAATCCGACAAGGAATTTGTAATTTACAGTGATGAATCGCTGAATGGTTTAGGTTGTGTATTGATGCAAGAGGGAAAAGTAATAGCCTATGCTTCTAGGCAGCTAAAGCCACATAAAAGAAATTACTCGATACATGATCTTGAATTGGCAGCAATTGTGTTTGCATTGAAAATTTGGTGACATTACCTGTTTGGTGAAAAATGTCATATCTTTACTGATTATAAAAGTTTGAAATATTTGATGTCACAGAAAGATTTGAATTTGAGACAGCGTAGGTGGCTTGAACTATTGAAAGATTATAATCTGGTTATACATTATCATCTAGGAAAAGCTAATTTAGTTGTTGATGCTCCAAGCAAAAAGTCTTTATTTACTTTGCGAGCAATGAATACTTCATTGTCTTTGTCTGATGATGGTTAAATTATAGCTGAATTAAAAGCTAGACCAACATTTCTGCAACAAATTTGTGAAGCTTAAAAGAGTGATATTGAATTACAGGCTAAACGGGTCCAATGTGAGTCATATTCTGATTCAGAATTTTAAATTGGGTCTGATGGTTATTGTAACACCCCTCACCCGTAATCATCGCTGGATACGAGTACGAGGTGTTACTGAACAAACACTCGCTTGATCAATTTATTTATAAACACAATTTTTGTGTAAAATTTAAAACTTTTTAGTTAATGTATAGGAATTTCTCATTATGGGCCTATGAGGCCCAAACGATATATTGAGTGCGATCCGGAACCAAATCAGAACTTTTCGAACACTTATGAAATTTTTCCCAAACGGTGTCACACGCCCGTGTGACTTAGGACATGCCCGTGTTAAGAACATCGAGCATTCTGTTTCTTTCACACGGCCGTGGCACATGCCCTTGTGCAGACCGTGTCCTCCACACGGCTGAGATACACGGCCGTGTCTCTGCCTGTGTGGCCACACTTAGGCTATTTTCCAAGCCCTTAGTGTGCTGTTAAACTCTTCACATTCGTATACATTGCATAAACGTATAACATATCCTTCACTACTCTTATCTAGACTATCAAACACATGAGATATGCCTAACCTCATTTAACATTTTCCGCAATACATGCACAAGAACAGGCTTATAAATCCATAACCGCTAAGGACCACATTTCATGACCTTATACAAATTGATGACATGAGCCGATATATTTGGCCATTTCACAAGAATACAACTATCTGTAACTATATCTTAATACATGTCACTCACGTAGAAGCAAATGGGAATGGTTATTACTCCATCTTGACAAATTGATAGTGTGTTGCCACCTCCGACGATCTCCAACCCCGAGCTGACCTAACAACACTAAAAGAAATAAAGGGGGGTGTAAACTTTAAAGCTTAGTAAGTTGGCATATAATAATAAGCAATTTAATTAACAAAACATTTCAATTTTCCTAAGGAATATTTTTAAGAAAATAGAGGCATTATCCATATGGTTTCACTTTTCACTCATGTTCAGCTTAGGCTGTTTTCTGAGTTACAGTCGATAAATTAATTATAACTTAAGCTACAGAACTCAAAATTAAGTTCTTTCAATTTTCCCTAAAACTAGACTCATATTTATTCTTACCATAAAAATTTCAGAATTTTTGGTTGGGCCAATTAATACAGTTTATTCATTGAAGTCTCCATGTTTCGCAGTTTAGCAGCTCTAACCACTCTTCACTATAATTTAATTATCTTTTTGCTATCGAATTCAAATGTGGTTCTTGTTTCTTTCTTTTGAAAATAGATTCAATAAGGAATCCAACCATACCAATTATGTTTCTTAACTATTTTTGTGCAATTTTTAATGATTTTTAAAATTCAGAACAGAGAATCACGAAATCAATCTAAACCAGTCTTACAAAAATATAAATATCTCAAAACACAAAATTCTTTTGTTTTCTCTATTTCTTTTATATGAAAATAGGTTTAATAAGATTTAATTTCATATCTCATTCCACTTCTAACTCAATTTCTACCATTTTTGGTGATTTTTCAAAGTCACTACACTACTGCTGTCCAAGTCTGTTTTATTTCATTTTCACCCTTTCAAGCTTTCATTGATGTAGCATTAACGGTAACACTTACCTCTTATCAATCTTACCTAAATTTGATCATATAACGAGCATATTGCTCTTAACTTATAACATACGCACCTGCACTTATTCATAAGATTTCACTTTCACACTTACACATATAAATGCACCATAGCAAGGAACATATTGTTTCATCATACACATGGTCATAATCACTTTCTATTTCACTTAATCATATCATTTTGCTACCCGTTGAACCATGCGGAATTCTAAAGGATACTTGGAAAGATGCACAAAAGTGCCACTCATATATTGTAGCCGAAGCTACCACTGATATGTAGCCGAAGCTACCATGTAACCCGCCCATAAGCGAACTCGAACTCAACTCAATGAGCTTAGGCGTTCGTATCCATAAGTGAACTCGGACTCAACTCAACGAGCTCAGATGCCTAGTTACATCTCACGAACTCAGACTCAACTCAACGAGCTTGGAACTCAACTATCCTAGTGACATGTCACTTGTATCCTAATCTATTCCCAAGGTTCAAATGGGATTTTCCTCAATCACACATTTTTGTCATCCTCTTCGAAATGTCGAAACTAATACTTGATAGCATTTCATACTTATCAAATAATAATTCACAAAGCATAATATTTCATGATAATAAACATCATACCATATAAATAACATTGAATTACTTAAAATAACAATTATGTTACCACATTTACACATGAACTTACCTCGAATGCAAAAATGGCTAACTTTTCCGACTTAGCCCATAACCTCGTTCTAGGTCCGAATTTCATGTTTTCTCGATCTAACATATCAAATAACACTCATTTAATGATCACCTTATTCAAATTAGTCTAAAAATCACACTTTTACATTTTTACAATTTTACCCCTAAAGTTTGTCAAAATTACGATTTTGCCCCTAGTCTCGTAGATAAAAATTTATTCAATTTCTTTGCATTTTAGGCCTAACCGAATCATTTCATGCATATAGCAGCCCAAAATTCTCATTAAAACACACACTCATGACCAATTTTATAACTTTTGCAATTTAGTCCTTTCAAACGTTTTCATCGAAAATCACTCGGTAAAAACCGTTTACCTAACCTTAAACATGCATAATCTACCATAATCCACCAAAATACACAATTATTCAGCATGGGTCAATTTTTAAACATGAACCATAGCTCAAAATAATGGTAGAAATAGGTAGATTATGATGCAAGGATTTCAAAAATACGAAAAACATTAAAAACAGGGCTAGGAATCACTTACTATTGAGCTTGGAAAGCTTGAAACCCTAGCCATGGCTTCTCCCATGAAACATTAGGCCATAGCAAGAAGAATGAGCAGATTTTTTTCTTTTATTTTGTCTTTTACTTAATTAAAACACTAAATGACTAAAATACCCTTAAGGCTTTTCTTTCAATTTTGTTCTATTCACGCCCATTTTTGTCCATCAAATTATCCAATGGTCTAATTACCTTTTTAGGACCTTCAATTTAAAACTTTATAACAATTAGACACTTCTAACATATGGAACTCAACTTTTACACTATTTACAATTTAGTCCTTTTTACCAAATTGCCCAAACGTCGAAATTTTCGAACGAAATTTTCACGAAATTTTTCGGTGAAATCATAGATCATAAAAATTATAATAAAAATAATATTTTTCTCGTCGGATTTGTGGCCTCGAAACCATTGTTCCGACTAGGCCCTAGTTCGAGATGTTACAGTTGTTTATTATTCAAAGGCAGAATGTGTGTACCAAAGAATTCAGAGTTGGTACAGAAAATTCTACATGAAGCTCATAGTAATACAATGTCTATTCATCCTGGTAGTAATAAAAAGTACAATGATTTGAAGAAAATGTTCTAATGGCCGGGAATGAAACATGATATTTCTGAATTTGTATCCAAATGCTTAATATGTCAGCAAGTAAAAGCTGAACATCAAGTGCCCTCAAGATTATTATAGCCAATCACGATACCGAAATGGATATGGGAAAGGATTACCATGGATTTTGTATTAGGGTTACCACTATCTCCGAAAAAGAAAGATGTCATTTGGGTAATAGTTGATCGGCTGACAAAGTCTGCACACTTTATTCTAGTACGTATGGATTATTCCTTAGATAGATTCGCTAAATTATATGTTTCTGAAATTGTTAGATTACATGGAGTGTCAGTCTCCATTACTTCAGACAGAGATCCCCAGTTCACATCCCGATTCTAGAATAAGTTACAAAAAGCTTTGGGTACACAATTATATTTCAGCACTGCTTTCCATCCATAGATTGATGGTCAGTCTGAATGTGTTATATAGATTTTAGAAGATATGCTTCGATGTTGTGTACTGGAATTTGAAGGTAACTGGGAAAAATATTTACTTTTAATTGAATTTGCTTCCAATATAGCTATTAGTCCAGTATCAAAATGGCACCGTATGAAGCTTTGTATGGTCGCAAATGTAGAACACCATTGTATTGGACAGAGCTTAGTGAGAAAAAGATATACGGGGTTGACTTAGTCCGAGAAACTGAAAAAAAGGTAGAGGTGATTAAAACCAGTCTGAAAGCAACTTCAGATTGCCAAAAGTCATATGCCGATCTCAAACGAAAAAAGATAGAATTTTAGGTCGATGATAAAGTATTTCTAAAAGTATCACCTTGGAAGAAAGTACTTTGGTTTGGTTGTAAAGGAAAATTGAGTCCACGATTTATCAGGCCATATGAGATTACAGAAAGAATCGGACCTATTGCGTACCGAATAACATTACCACCAGAACTTGACAAAATTCATAATGTTTTTCATGTGTCTATGTTACGATGGTATAGATTAGACCCTTCACATACAATTTCTCTAACAGAAGTTGAGATTCAACCCGACATGACATACAGTGAAGAACTAATCAAAATCTTGGCACGTGAAACAAAAGAATTAAGAAATAAAAAGGTAGCATTAGTAAAAGTTCTCTGGCAACAACATGGTATAAAAGAGGCTACTTGGGAACCAGAGGATACTATAAGGAAACAATATCCAAATCCTTTTATTGGTAAGATTTTTGAGGACGAAAATCCTTAAGGGGGAGAGTTCTAACAGCCTATTTTTAGTGAAATCGGAATAGTGGTTTCGGGACCACAAATTCGAGTCGAAAAGAAAATCTATTTTAATATTTTTGCATGGTTCATATTGTGATAGAAATGTTATATGAAAATACTGATAAGAAATTATATTGATTAAGCGATTAATTATGGAAAGGACCAAATTGCATAAAATGCAAAAGTTGAATTCTAGAAGCTATAAGTATTAAATAGCTATAGAATTCAAAACTTGAGGTCCTTATATGGTAATTAGACCATTAAAGAAAAGTTAGTAGATATTTTTAGTGATTCATCCATGGAAAATTAGAAAAAGCTAAGGACTAAATTGGGAAGTAATAAAAATAAAAGATGATAATTAAATTAAATAGATATTTTCATCTTATTTTCATCATCTTCCTCAAAGTGTGCATAGAAACCCTAGGAGAGAGAGAGAAGACTACTCAAGCTTAATTGAATAAGCATTCAAGTCTCATTTTTAGTAATTTTTATATTCTTGAGATCGGGATAGTTTAATCTTTCTATTTTTGGGACTAATTTGAAAAGATATCAAAGTATAGAAGTTGTGACATAGATGAATATGCTGAAAATTTAAAATTTATGGTAGAAAATTAAAGGTTGTTAGTAGATAAACAACTTTCACAAAAAGAATTTTGGTGAAAACAAGATTTAGGGACTAAATTGAAAAATTGTAAAACCCATAGAAAAATTCTGATTTTTGTGAAATTCATGGGTTGTTATTGTGATATATAGAATTCGGCTAGGCTTGAAATAAGGATTAAATGGAAAGAATTCCATTTTCCGAGCCTAGGGACGAAATTAGAATTTATGAAAAGTTTAGTGGCAAAATGGTAATTTAGCATGGAATTAAATTGAACTCAATTGAATATGAATTGTGTTAAATTGATGTTAAATTCATTTATATAGATCTAGATAACTCAAATTCAAAGCTAGACCAAGGAAAAGAAAAAATTTCGGATTAGTAGACTTACACACGAACAAGTGTCAAGGTAAGTTCGTGTAACTTAATTAAGCATGTGTATATGTGTGAATTGATGTAGTATTTGGATTGAATGTGGTATAAGTCTATGTGAAATATATGAAAGTTATAAACATAAGAAATGATCACATGCTCGGAAATGTTTGAATATAGAAATTCGATAGATATATGTGATTTCCCATATTAAATGTGGTCCTGCATGTGTTGCCAACAGAATTTAGCTCGGACGAGTAATCCTTAATATAACCTTTCGAGCATTCTGTTAATAGTTCTTGCGAGCAACCTGATTGGTAGTGAACTTGCATGCGTTGCACACTACCGTAGCTCTTTGTGAGCGTTATGATATAATTTGATCGGTTGTGTTTCGACAAATGTTGCAAACACAAACGCAGCTCTTGTGAGCATCCTGATATAGCTCGCTTGAACTCCCTGAGATATGGCTATCCGATGCTCCTGTTATATGGCTCTTTGAGAGCAGTCCTGATAAGATCATTGTGAGTTTTCTGATTAAAAGTTCTTTGTGAACTTCTTGAATTGTGCCTCTAATGAGCGCTCTTGAGATTTAGCCTGGATGAGCATTCTGATACATGGCTCATATGAGTATTCTGAAAAGTGGCTCGAGAGTATATACTCAGATTATGTACTCAAAAGGGTACCACTTAACACGAATTGATGTATTTCTAAATTGTGCACCTTGAGTGTACTACCTGAGTATCCATCGATATTTTAGTAATTCAACGGTCAATATCCCTGACATGAGAAATTATAAGATCAAAAGAAAATTGTATTGAATGTATATGAAATACCTAATAGTAGTAGCATGATAAGCTAATTTATGTATATTTGATATAATATAAATTACATGACTAACTTGTTTGATTGAGTGTATGTGTTTAGGTGGTTTGTTAAATTTATGAGAAGCATGTTATTTAATGCCTAATATTAATAAACATGATTGGTAAGTTTAATTCCTATTATACGAACTTACTAAGCATTAAATGCTTACTAGATTCTTTTTTCCCTGTTTATAGTGCTTGGAAGCTCACAAAGGTTGGAGATCAGTTGGAGTATCATCACACTATCCACTTGTTTATTTTGGTATAATTAGAAAACTTATTTTGGTATAATGATATGCATAGGCTAACTTTGCCAATGCTGGTATGCAAATGATTGTAATATAGCCATTTGAATGGCTAATGATAATATATTTTGGTATATCTTGTTTAGTACATAAATATATGGTATGATTTGATTGAATTAGGGTAAAATATAAATATTCACAAAAAGGTAAGATTATAAACATGAGCACATGTACATATGTAGATATATCATGTTAGATGGTAAGATTGGCTAAATTATAATGCTTGAATTGATTGATATATATTTGTAAGTTTTGGTGTAGGTTAATGACAAGTTTGGGTGAGGAAATGGCTTTATTTTGTCCACACGGGTAGACACACGAACGTGTGTCTTGACCGTGTGTGACACACAGCCTGGTACGTGGGCATGTGACTTAGTCGTGTGTCCTCTGCATCTTAAAATTGAGAAACAGAATGCTCAGAATTGAGCACACAGGCAGAGACACAAACGTGTGTCTCAGTCGTGTGAGGTATACGGCCTAGAACACGGGTGTGTGACATAATTGTGTGAAACCTGCACCTAATTTTCGAAAATTGAATTAACCACACAACTTAGCACACGGGCGTGTGACTTGGCTGTGTGACTTCTAATACTTCATGTTTTACAAGTCAGAGAGTTACATGGGTTAGGGACACGAGCGTGTGAAGTCACACGGCCTGAGACATGGGCATGTCACTAGATTGTGTGAGCCATACGGCCTGACTACACGGGTGTGTCCCTTATTACACGGGCGTGTGTGCCTTGCATCTAGGGAAAAATTTTGGAAATTTCACAAAAATTTTCTTGAGTTCTCGATTTAGTCCCGACTTGCTTCTAACATTTGAATTGGGCCTCGAGGGTCCAATCAAGGGACGATATGATTAGTTTCGGATATGAATAGTAAATAACACAAATTAATTGTAACTGTTCTGTAAACTCCCGTAATGCTTCGTAACTCTGTTCCTGCAACGGATACGAGTTAGGAGTATTACAATTTTTCTAGAAATGTAATAATAATTTACAAATTTATCCTATAAATAAAAGATAATATTATTTAATTTTTATAATAAACTTTATTCTTAACAAATATTTAGATTAAATATTTAATAATAAAATTTAATTGATAATTTTAAATTATTTTTTAAATTTATAATTTTAATTGAAAGTAAAATTGTTTCAAACTTGTCTTGCATATATCTTTTAAATATAATAATGCATATATAAAATTAAATATATATATATATATATATAACCTGTTTTGGAATGAATTAAAAAAATATTTGAAATCATGTTTTGTTTTAACCAAAGGCTAACCCATAGCAATATCTAAAAAGCTAATTTCATGTATTGTCTGAGCAAAAATACAAATAATTAAATCATATGAATGTAAAACCATAGGTAGTCTAACCTACAATTTCTACATAGCTTAAATGAAAACTTTTTTGCCCATATTCTACGAAAAATAATAAGTAACTCATGCAAAAAGGTTATGATCAAATCAGTCTTCGAGCTAAACCTAGATCTTAACCAGGGGCTAAGCTAGGGGGCTGGCATGGGCCCCCGCCCCCCTAAAATGTAAAATTGTCTTTTAGGCCCTTCAAATTTTTTAAAAATTTTAAATTAGTAATGGTAAAATTGCACTTTGGTCCCCCTAAAATTATAAAAATTTGATTTAATCTTTTACAAATTATAAAGATAGAAACTATAAAAAATTAAAATTTCATCCGGCCCCCCTAAAATAATTTTCTGGCTTCACCCCTGATCTTAACCTTTTTTTTATTGCTCGTAAACATTCATAAATGCTATAATAAAATTGAATTTTTATTTAATATACCGAAAAGGAAAGAGAAAAAAAAATATAAAATAAATATAATCTGTAAGCGGTATACTATATAGATGATTGAATATGCATATAAAAAATAAAATCAAGGAAAAAAAACTTACTTGTGAAGAATTGTTGAAGTAAGAGAGAAAATCAAGTAGATTAATACCTTAAACTAATATAAATTAGATTTATTGTCTTAATTTTTTTATAACTTTCGAGTCTATATGGGAAAATAACTTTTTTACCTTTTATCATGAAAATCATATTACCATATTTATAAGAAAGTAACTACTAAGAGAAATTAAATTCCAAGTAAATAAAAATTGACATATTAAATATTCCAACGGATTAAATTATCAGAAAAAATGATTAATTCCTATCCTACCAAACGCTATCCTAGTGTTCAAAAGAAAATATTCATTTGGAGGGGATTAATTTGTAACATATTAAATTACTCCGGTTTTGCCATCTCTATGCTCATTTTGTTTTGACATCATGGCTGTGATGTGTTTCACCTGGAACGCAAACTCAAAAGGCAGTGGCTGGTTATTCCGGCGAGGCTTCCTTATTGTTGCTGATTCAAAGCAGCCGATGATATGTACAGTTTAATTTTTGTAGGAGCACAAATTCAGATAAGCTAACTTTTTAACTTAAATAAGTATAGGATAGCTAAGGTGTTTTTTTTTTTTTTTTCGAAAGTGATATTTGCACTTCCAAATTTGTCTCCATTTCTTATTAGACACCTTACACTTTTTGAGGTCACATGAAATGACATAGTTATTGAGATACTATTTTTATAGTTTAGAGGCTAATTTGCTAATAAAATCTAGAAAATTTAGAGAAAAAAACAGTGTAAGTAGTCTTCGGAAATTGGTTAATCTTGGGTCTGAATTTTACGTGTGTAAGTTTTCATTGTGTTGTTTTTGATATATTATCATACAGCTCTTCTTTAAGTTCTTTTTTTCATACATGTGGAGAGGTTATTTCTTATTTGAACATAGGGTAAAAGCTTTTCTTTGTCATAATTTTCATTCTTTTTTTTTACTAATTGGACTATTTATGATTAAGGGTGAGTGTTCAATCGAATTAAGTGAAAATGTTTCGAGTTGACTAAATATCCTATTTTGTCATCTTAACTCGATTTGAAAAAAAAAAATTCAAATCAAGTTGAGTGAAATGAAATTTGAGTCGAGTCAAATTCAATCGAGTAAAATTAAAAAAAATGAACATGTCAAATTAAAATCTTGTTCTAGTATAACTAAATGTATGTTGGAGCACATAAATTTAAAACCATATATAATTGAAAAAAATTTCAAAGAAAAATAATAACAAAAGATATTTTAGTATAATAAATTGAAATCATTAATTAACTTATTTAGATCCCAAAATTATTATTTTAGAAAATTTTTAAAATTTTAACTTTCATTATATATTCTTTAATTTTTTATAATTTTTTTAAAAATATAAATTTTAGAATTTTTATAAATATTTTGAACTTTAAAAATTATTTTATTTTATTTTATTATAATTTTTGTTGAGAGAGATCAATTTACTCATTTACAAAATTGATAGGGACTAAAGGAGTATTTACACCAATCTAATATTTGAATTATTCAGGTTATTTAAATCGTAAAGTTAACTCAACTCAATCTTAAAAACTCAAATAACTAAATTCGATTAACTCGAAATTTAAATTTTATTTTTAATTTTTTCAAATCGATTTGAATTTTGTTTACTCTATTATTCTTCTATCATACGGCCCTTTACATGCTGTTGGTTTATAGGGTGAACGTCATGTAATGTATACTTAGTTTTACATTTTCATCTTGTTGAACTGTTGTGATTGCAAATGGATTTTGATTTAGGTTAAGTATATGCATGTCTCCCAATATGAACTGTGCTTTTAAATTTGTTGAGAAAAGAACAAATTGGAATAATAAAAAACATAAGAAAACAAAAAAGGACGTGTGCAGGGTTTTTTGTTTCTGCACCAATACCCTCAGCACTATCACTTCGTAGTCACTCAAAAGCTGAGCTGGTGATGGAACTTAGAGCTTTTCCATCAAAGGACTTTGGTGTCCAATGCTTCCTATCTTATTGAAGGGTGCAGACCTGCAGCGAAGCATAGTTTGTGGCTTTTGATGTTTGGCACGTGGTGGGGGTTAGGAAATTCTCAGTTTCACTAATTAATAATAGCTTTCATTTGTATGATATGCCTTTCTCCTATTCATCATTACCATGTCCCAAGGTTTACCAACTTGAGAGTTGGGTCTAGGCTTTACTTCACTATTCCACAAAATTGATTTTCATACTCAATCTCTGGGATAAATGAATATTTTATCTTAGAATTTCACAATTTTTTTATATTAGTCCTTGAATTTTATTTATTTATTTTAAGTTTGTAATTTGACAGTTGTTTTTAATTTAGGTTATAAATTTGAATTCACGTGACAGAAATTTTTTCTAAAATTTCTTTTATAAAGTTCAAATTTTATATAAAAACTTTAAAATTTTCTAGTGAGGGATCAAATTTCGAAATTAAAACAAACCAAAAAAAAAAATCTTTCAGAATCAAATTGAAAAAATTATCAAATTTAAAGATTAGAAATTGCTTTAATTTTTTTTTTTCATTTAAAATCTTTTAATTTCCTTAAATTAAATTCAAAATTAAACAGCATGACAAAACTCTCAAACATTGTTTGATTGGTGTACGGACAAACTTTTTACCCTTTGTTTCAACGGACAAGATAATCCTTAATTATTTAACGCTTGAGTAGAGCCAAGTATCCATGATTGACATGGGATTTGGATGGGACAGTGCATAAAACTTCACATTTAAGACAAAAGAGTGAAGGAAGAGTGTAGTAATGGCTTTAAGGAATTAGTGAGAAATGAGGAGGGTTAGCTAGATTTAGAGAAGAGGAATGGTGATTGACGTGACCAATAATCTTTTGTATAATCACCCATCAGAATAATAAGGTTGGGTTCGAAATTGGAATCTTATTAGTACAGACACAAGGAATCAAATCCACTGTCCCACTCCATCCCCTCCCTTTTTTTCCCCCATAAAACTATCACCTCATTCCCTCTATTTGTACTTCCCATTCATACCCCCCCCCCCATCCTTTGTCCTCTAATTAATTCGGATACCATTATGGTAAGTAGTTATAAATTCCTAGTTTTGTGAATGGAAATGAAAATGCAGGGTTAGGGGAAGGAATGTTTGATCCCACAAATACATAACATGCATGCATGGGCAGTTTAAGTGTAGGAATGGAAGATAGGATGTCCACATGTCAATAATATTGTACTTTACTCTGTACTTTCAACCTACAGAGTTAAATTAATAAATAATAATTTATTTATTAAGATTCTTATAAAAAGATGATAAAAATGGAATTAAAAAAAAAAAAACAGTAGAAAGAGCTGAAGAGACAAAAGCAGAAGTCGAAAGTAAAGCTTGATTTGAGAATCCCAATTTTTTTCGTATAAAAAGAGGTGAGTTGTATATTGTAGTAATTTTGTTCTGGGTTTTTCTTCTACTTTTTTTTTTTTTTTTTTTTGTTCATGATGTCTCTTATGAAACCATTTTCTACACATGATTTTAAAATATACAACATCTGTTTGTTTTACTAGAAACTAAATGAGAAAAGTAAGTTCAACTTTTCATGTTTGTTTCTTAAAGCGACTTCTCTTTTTTGAAACCAAAGAAATATACAAATACAAGCTCTTCAAAAAGAATTCCTTTTGAATTATAACTATAATATATATTTTTACTAAATTGTAGTTATTAAATTAATTATTTATATTTTTAAAATATAATACGATTAATATTTTATCACATGTGTCATGTTATATTTTTACATATTATTCATAAAAAGTTATTTAATGAATTAAATGATCTAATAATAAAAATTAAAATTTAAAATTTAAAATTTAAAATTCAAAATTCAAAATATAAAATTCAAAATTCAAAATTTAAAATTTAAAAAATATAAAATTAAAATTAATTAAATTAAATTATCATAATCATATCAATTTAGGATTCAACATAAAAGGGGGTCAGCCTTTTCACCACCCTACCTTAGCCCCTGCCCCAGCCCCAATTGGAATTTTTGCCAATTTCACTACACAACCGTTATTATGTGCTTTTCCTTTGGTACCAATACTTACATTTAATTTCATTCACGTTGTTTCACTGTTGAAAGGGAAAAGAAGCAGATATTCACAAAAAAACAATCTTTGAAAATGATAGATTCTTTCATATCCATATGATCAATAATTGATTTCTTTTTTTTTTTTCCTGCAATTATTTTCAAGCCAAGTTAAGAGTAGATTACAGGAAAGAATGTTTATAATGAGATGCAATAGCAGTCACATTGCTGCCAGGGGCGAAGCCAGAACTACTTTTAAGGGGGGGCCGAATGAAATTTTAATTTTTTGTAGTCTATATCTTTATAATTTTTAAAAGATTAAATCAAATTTTTATAATTTTAGGGGGGCCAAAGTGCAATTTTACCTTTACTAACTTAAAATTTTAAAAATTTTTAGAGGGACTAAATAATAAATTTTCAATTTAGGGGGGGCCGGGGCCACTGCCTCCCCCCCCCCCCCCCCAGCTACGCCTCTGATTGCTGCTATGAGGATGTACAACAATTTGCAGGATCCAATTCAGCCATTATATATATATATTTGAAGCCTACCTACAAGTTGTAATCACATTAACAGACTGCCTAAAGTGAAATATATTAAGACTTTCATGCACTGAACTACATATTTAGACTCTATGACATGCAAAGAGCCTGTGAAAAGTTAACAGTAAAACATGAGCTTCTTAACATTCTCGCTAAGTTTTGGTAGAGGCGTTGTCTTTGGAGGATTTACGCGAGAGATTATGTTTGAACTTCTCGTAAAAGCTACGGATTCTGACCGCTCAAGGTAAAGTCTGCCTCTGTATGCAGCCAAGTGAGCATAGTAAGCAGGAGGGACCAATGAAACTGGCTTGGTGCACCTTGCAAAAGTGTAGCATAGATTGTAAACCAGCTTCTGCAGTTCATCAGAAGTGAATCGGTTTTCGTCCCACAATACGTGGTAATGGGTGGGGCGGCTAGTACCCTTTACCCCCCAATGACTGCAAAGATAGAAATCGAATTCCCTCGGATGAGTTATCACCGTATCCACTACCGTCCCCGGGGGAATATTTTCATCGAAATGTTGGTTTTGATTGGAAGAAGGATTGATTTCAAATGGGAACAACCTGGTATGGTGCCTCTTTTGAACTACAGCAAAAGTAATGGGAGGTTTGTAGCCTGGAAATCTTGCACAAGCTTCTTTGACAGCTTGTAGTTCCTCTTTAAGCACCTTATAGAATTGAGTTTCACTTACACCGTCTCGGAAGAAGATTATTCTCTTCGGGAGTTTGTTTACTTCTTGGTAGAAGTCATCCAGTAGTTCTTCTACCATTGCAGCAAGATCCTGAATGATTTCTTGCCGATGTGTTTGTGATCTCATCCTCGATACATACTTGTTTGCTGCAGGCCAGTTCATGCTACCAACCACAGCAGCAACCGATGGGCTGGAATCATCAAGCGGGTGAGGATGAGTCACGTCAGCACCGATAAAGATCACAGGCTCATCTAGCCTGAAAAGTCGTGGAATCTGAGAAGGTAATGAATTGTACAAAGCAACAGTGGAACCTCCAACTTTGGCATTAATCTTAAGGGCTAAATTTGCCAGAAACTGAGAACTCAATTTCCCGAGGTTCGGGTATAAGCAACACTGGCTCACAACTCCTACACTTGTCTCGGCTATTCGTTTCAAATCAGCGTACCCTTTGTGCTTTTTCTCCATTATACATATGAGCAGTTGGAGATTGTTTGAGGCAGCTCTATGAATATTATTGAGCTTAGATTCCAAATGTGTCACATTATTAAGCACCTGTTTTGGTTCAAATTGGGGGCTAACAACTGTGCTTTTGCTAAGGAAGATACCAAGCTGCTCACACCTTTGAGATAGCTGGTTTATGAATTTAGGAAGGTTAGACTTTTGTTCTTGAGTGCCCCCAAAACTTATAAGTGCCCAACGTTCAATCCGTGTTCCCTGAAAGACATGGCTGTCGAGAAGGTTCCATTGCCGGTCACGGCGGGAAGGAGTAATCTCTCTTACGTGTCCACCATCACCGAGCTTAAGCTTAGGAGGTTGAAGAATCCTTCCATTCAACCGACTCATTTCTTTCGAAACATGGAGCTTGAATTCTTCAGCCTGGTTGCCACTGCAAGAAAATGTGCAAATGCTTAGAAGCATACAATGCGAAAAATCCTGAAAACAGTGATAAAAACACACACACACACACACACACAAAATAGCATTTACCTTGTAGGCCCTGCAGGTCCCCTCACGATTCCATCAATCATGGCTTTTCGCTCTTTTGGTCTTTGGCAACCCATTTTAAGAATCCTTGCAGTCTGATCATCAGAAAGCTTCCCCAGAAATTTCTGGCCTTCACAAATCATACAAAGCTCCATTGGAAGATAGCATGGTTTGCTCCTACTGATCTGCAAGCATGGCAAATTCCTGAATTGTATATTATAATTGTAGTGATCTTTAAAATAATCAATAAGCTTCAAATTCTTTCCATCCCTATCTGCAAAGTAAAGGTTTTCAGTGGCTTCTTCAGTTAAGCCATAAACTCTATATCTTTGGACTGTTTCTCTATGGCAAACAAAGACCCTGATATTTCTCAATGCTTTCTCCACTTCCTTCCTTTCATCATCACTTAAACTCCTTGTCTTCCTTTGAGTAAGGTCTCGAAGAAAGTAGATCCGCTTCTGCAAGTAAGGGATTACTCCGATACTCTCATGGAAGGCAGTGATCGAGGAATCGACATTGAGAGCGAGTCCTTGTTGCGTCGGTCGAAGACTCTGAAAGAAACCTCTCCATCCAATAGCTCCTCCTCCTATTTCCTTAGTACCTCCCGTGGAACTTGAATAAAATGACCTCCCTACACATATACACTTCTCCATTGGACTCTCCCTAAGAACAACATCCAAAGCATGGAGATAATCTTGAGGAAGTGGGATCCAATCATCACTTTCATTGCTCAAGTAACTACTCAAATCCTTTCCATCAAACTTGGAAACAGCCCTGATATTGATTCTAAACACTTTGAGCTGATTCTGTTTTTGTTGAAAGCCATTCCATTCCCCGAAAGGCGAACCTGTATTCACAGTTGGGATTGGGAGACTAACAAAGAACTCAAGCTTACCATTTTGGAATTCAACGGGGCTATAAAAATTCTTCCTACCATCATAGGCTGGATGAGCACCACAAAGCAAACCTGAGTTGCTTTCAACCAGTTTCTGCTTGATCATCCTAGCAACCTCCTTGGAGGGATTAGGGGATATCTCAACATTATAATGGTAAACTTTTAGAGAAGGATCAAATTTTACTAGGAAATGGTTGGCAAGGAGAGAGATTACAGGCCCTTCTACACCACCAGAATCTGGTCTCCTTGCAACCACCAGTGTTTCCTTCGTAGCATTCCTCATCTTTATTCCATCACTTGCTTTAGATGGCAAACTTTTTCTCCATTGAAGTCCCTCTTGAGCTGCTTAGATTTGTTGAAAGAGACAAGTTAAGGAACTTGAGTGCAAATACAATATAAGCTTGAAGACTACTTGAAACTGTTATAATGAATGAACTCCAAGGGTTTTTAATATAAGAATCAGCAACATACTATATCATTTCCAGCTATAAAATTTTCATTTTTGCATATAACAATGATAGACATGCAGAAGAAATATGAACAGAGGAAGAAATTAAATATTAGAGTCACCTGGTGTCATAGAAGGAACTGGGAATTTGGTATTAGAGATTGAAAGTTGCTGCAAATGGTTTTTTAGTTGAAAGGTATGACTCTGAGGGAGAGGTGGAGGTAAAGCCAGTTCCAAAGGTATTGGAGGAGGTAAAGGAAGCAAAGAAGGATAGTAAGAGTAGCTTTGGAACTGGTTTTGGTTAAAGAAGCCATAGTGACCTGAGTATTGCAACCATGGGTGGTGGTGATGGTAGTAATGATGCTTACGAGGGCTGTTGTTCATGCCCTTGAAAGCCCTGGTTTTAGCACTGCATTCCTTGCTGCCATGGTGCTCCTCTGATTCCTCCATTGCTTGGTTTATGAAAGAAGAAAAAAAAAAGGCAACACTTTGAAACTGCAGTTATTTCACAGAGAGAGAGAGAGAGAGAGAGAGAGAGAGAATGGGTTTTTTAAGTTTTTGATGATGATGATGGTGGTGATGAAATTCAAAGACAGAAAAGGGGCCAACCAGGGGTTTGGATTATAAAAGAAAGTGAAAAGAAGCAGAGCAAAGAAAGGGTAAAAGCCTATTTGGCATTTGTACAGCTCTGTGTCAAAGAGCATTGCAGCAGATATTGTTTATGCTACTCATAATATTATACCCTTAAATGATCCATTTGACTACCTCCTATCAATTAACACATTAGCCTAGTCTAGTTTAGCCCCTTCTCCTACTAACTTTTATGACATTCTCAAAAAAAAACCTTTTATTACAGATTTTTTTTCCCTTTGCATATCTTTTTCTGAAGTCAAATAAAGTGAAAAACTGTTAATAAAATGTAATTGTAGCTGATAGATTGTGATTGGACTTTGAATTAGTGATTAGTCAAGTTCTTTCTTTTCTCATGATTTTAGCATTACTTTGGAGAAGTGTTGGTATCCAGATGCAGTCATTTGTGTATATATATTTTTATATTAAAATTGTTAAATTGTGGGTTATTTGGTTGAATTTGATATCTAAAAAAGCTTGAATAATGAGGACCCATTTATATTTTAATATTCAATAGTCCAAATAAATTCATTTTTAATATTATAATATATTATTTGTTTTTGTACACTATGCAACTCAAATCTACCTATAATATATAATATTAGAATAAATTGTCTATATTTAAAACTTTAATAAATAACATATAAAATTATTAAATAGTTAATCAAAATAATAAAAAATAAACATGAGGGTTTGAGTTACATTTTATAAAAATAAATAAATTTAGATAAAATTTTATATTTTAGATAGTGAAAGCAAAAAGTTTCTGTTTTAAATTTAAAACATAAATTTTAAAAAGTTGATGTAAAAAAAGGTTGATAACAATCTCTTATCTACTTCATAGATAGCAACACAACTAATTGCTTTTCTTTTTGTCTCTTCTTGTTTAGCTTTTTTTATTTTTCCCATAAAAAAGGGTTTTATTTCAAGTAAGATTAAATGATAATTTATGATCTTAATTAGTTTTTTTTTAATTAGCTTATATAGAGTTGTAAAGTTTTATTTTTCAATATATGAGTTTTAAAGTTTAAGTCTTTCATGTGGATTTTTTTTCATATTTATTTTGGTTAGTTGGTTAATTTAAATTAAATTCATAATAATTAATTTTTTAAACTGTTGTGAATTTTAAAATTAAAATTTGATTAAACTCAAATATTTTAGTGATTAAGCGTTAATTTTAACCTGCTTAGCTTCCCTTTCGCCACATCAGGGAGTGGAGGGGCAATTGATGCACTTACTTTGGGGGAAGAAAATTTCAAGGATTAAAAACCCAAATGTTGGAATATGGTGATGTGACAATATGATTAGTAACTATATGTGTACTTTTGGACCACATCTTTCACAGTTTCCCCCTACTCCCTACTGTTTTTTTGCTTTCCATAAACTAAAATTTTCATGCAATAGGTGATGAGTCACATTAATCAACATTTTAAAATATTAAAATTCACTATTCATTTATTTTTAGAATTAATTTAATTTTTAAATCAATGATATTTTATTTTTTAAAACTAATTCTACTCAGTTTTAGAATAAAGTCTATTAGGTATAAATTTTTTTCTTTGTAATTTGTAGATTTTTAATATGTAAAGCACCATTTTATTTTATTTTCATCTGTTTTTTTATTACTTCTATAAAAATTTAAATTCCCATCCCCATGGAATGAAAATCATTCAAATACTAAGTAAATAGATTTTAAATTAAACATATATATATATATATATATATATATATAATATTGTGTTTAAATTTTTTAATCATATTATTTCTGAAATGTTATAGACTTTTTAATCATATTAATTTTTAAACTTTTTAACTAAAAACTCATTTAATTAATACACATAATTAATTCCTGCATTAAACAGATACAAAATAGTTTATGTTTATATTCAACATTTCCTCAATTTCAAATAATTATATAATCATGTCAATTTTTTTATCTTTAGACACCTTTGATTAAGTATTCAACCCCGTTAAGACACTCCAATGCTCTGAAATCTGTTCTCTTTTGCTTCTATCTTTTTTTATTTTATACTAAAATAATATTTTTTATTAAAATGATATAAATCCAATTTAAATTTACCCAAATAATATGAAATAAACAATGAAGAATAATTGCAAAACTCTATGCCCTAAATTGAGTTTGTTGATAACGATTTGGGTATGGAAAACAGAGGTTTAGGAGGCAGATGGCAGTTTGGGCCTCCCCAAAAGTGCAGAAATTTCTCTGCACCTGGCAGGATCTTTGCCCCTAAACCTCCATTCCCCACCGTCAAACACCCCTAAAGCCCCCACTAATCCAACATTAAATTCCACCCTAAACCACTATGTAAATCCTTAAATCATCCCACACTCACAATTCCTCCATAGAAAATAAATTTTGAATAAAAAACTAAAAAAGTTTTCCAAATTAAATTGAGGAAAAGTTTCAAAAATCTAACAATTTAAGGTAAGCTCTCTAATTTAAATTAGGATTAATTAGATAGTAATATTATTTTTAGTAGCACTAATTAATTAATTGGTTTTTTTTTCTCAAGATTTTGTAATACTCAAATAGAATTTGTAAGTTATCCATGAATCATAATTTTGCTATATAATATGTTAATTATAGTTAACAATTTTTTTTTTGTTATATTGATTATCTATTTGATGAAAGTTTTATTAAAAAATGAAAATGCATGTATGTATGTTAATAAAATAATTTAATATGATTATGATTTAAGAATTTTTTAAAATTTATTTTTTGTAAACATGTTGAATATATTGGGAAATATATTAACTGTTGATTTATTAATATACTTGTGAAATATATTGAATATTTTGTTAATTTCTAAAATATGCATGCAACGTTTGAAATTAGTTTATTATATATTTGTAATAATTATAATGAATGTTAGTTATAGTAAGTGAAATAGTAGAAAATATTATTAGGTTAAATTTATCAAAAAAAATAATTGTAATATCTAAGTATTAGGAGTTAAGTTAGAGGTGCTCATGGGATGAGCTCATGCAAGGTATCTGGATCAATTTTTTAAATTCGGATCTGGTCTAGCTTGGCACGACCCAAAAAATAGGCTTACTTTTTGACCAAGTTCGACCCCAAATTAAGAAAGGTAAACCCCGGTCCAACTCGGCGCACCCATATTTGATTTTTTAGATTATTTTTTCTTTAGGAATAATTTTTTTAAAAAATATAATGCACTAAATGCACAAAAAGTGCTAAAATAAAAGTTTTCTAACACATTAAAAATATATTAAAAAGTATTTATATTAAAAAAACACTATCATAAATATAATAAATGTTTTATTATATTAGAAAACAAAAAAAATATAATAAATATTTTGTTGTATTAAATATATTTTTAAAATTTTATATTTTGGATTGGGTTATTTAGTCAGTTAAGTATTTTTTTAGGTTTTGGGTAACAAATTTAATTGTTATTAGACTAGTGATTTAATATAAATATATATAATTAATATTAATATTTTTATAACATAATATAGGGTTAGGCTCAAGCCAAAAAATATTGTCCAAGGCTCAACTCATAGAAAACGGGCCTTAAGTTTTACCCAAGCTCATTTTTTAGGCCTCATATTTTGTCTAAACCCTCCCATTTTTCAAATAGCCTTCAAGCTTGGACGGGTGGACTAGCCAATGAGCAAGCCCAAGAGGAGGTCTAAGAAAAATAAATATAATTTAATTTTTGTTATGAATATCTTAATAAGTGGATGTCCATCAAGATCTAGATAAGTTTTGATGTACTTTAAATTCTAATAGTCGTTAGAAGTAGATCTCTACTTTATTTATACTTCTTATGCCTATAAATAGAGACTTTGGAGAAGTTTTGTATATATTCTCATTGATCAATAAAATACGCTCTCTCTTTGCTCTCTCATTCTTTTTGTTTTTTTATTCTCTGAGATTTTATAACACATTGTCAGTACGATTCTCTTTTAATTATTTTTTCTCCAAAAGTCACAAAAATGTCTCAAAATTTGCTATTGTCAATTGCCTCCTAGAGTTGCTGCTATTTCAATTGAGGCCTGTGCTGTAACACGTCTTACCCGTGTTCAATGCCGGAACAGGGTACGAGGCATCACTGGATTTTTACACTTACCAATACACAAACCGGCTATAAAATTTCTTTCAATTTAGAATCTAATCACATTCTTATCATATATACATTAATTCATTTACTAACATGCAAGCATACTCGTTCATGTATTGTATCATTATGACTCATAACATAGCTACTATTAGTCATATCACATGGTTCAATTTAGAATCTAATCACATTCTTATCATATATACATTAATTCATTTACTAACATGCAAGCATACTCGTTCATGTATTGTATCATTATGACTCATAACATAGCTACTATTAGTCATATCACATGGTATTATACAACAATAAAATTTCCATTAATTTAGGCCAACATTCTAGGCCAACTCAGTAACATATATACATATATTCAAGTCCTTATACATGCCATAAACTTATAAATATTTCAGAATCTTTTAATACTAACCTCAGCCTGATAGTGTGATAGTATCTCTGGCGACCTCCAACTCGAGCTAGCATCTAAAACTCTATAAGAAAAAGGAAGGGAAGGGAGTAAGCATTATAGCTTAGTAAGTGAATATGTAAACAATAATAATACATTATTAATGACATTTATAAATCCCAAAATATGTCTCCACAATTATACAATCTTAATCTCACATGAAATTATCATTTAATTAAAATTAGTACAAGCTGTCCATTCGAGTCCCAGTCACTAAATTATTTTTATCCAGAGCTACAGAGCTCCAAATTAAGATCCTTAAATTTTCCCAGAAACTAAACTCATATTTCTTCTTACCATAAAAATTTTATAATTTTTGGTTGGGCCAATTAATACAGTTTATTCATTAAATTGTAACACCCCAAACCCGGCCCAGACGTTATGGCCAAGTTTGGTGCGTCACATTGAAGTGTTTTTCGAAAACCATGTTTTCATTGAAAACCCTTCGTAATGTTTAGAAACTTTTATCGGAAAATTTACATAAAACCTTAGCTTTATCAAAACGTGATACATTGTAATAATCAAAACATTGTAAACAACCTTATTAAATCTTATGGGAAATTTTGAAAACTCGTAAACATCTGTACTTGCGGAAAATATGTTATTTTAAAAACAGTTTAGGTTATCAGAAAATCATATCCTCTTTGTCATGGCAGAAAGTGAATGGATACTATGCACCAGGCAGGATTCAAGAGAAGAGGAGGTGAATCATTTAGACTGCTTAAGTACCAAGCTCTTCCTAGATCCACTCCTAGACATGCACACATCCATTGCCACACTTTAACCTTGTGATTTGTCTACGAACAAATTAAGTTTAAATGTATTAAAGATATACATTTGTGAAAAACATTTATGTTGCAGAAGCTTTGCTCTACTTATCGAGATATTTTGAAAACAAGTAGCGTTTATAAAACCGTGCCCTAAAGCTAACCCATTAAGAACAATTTATATAATATCATACTTAAGCTAAAACAAATTAAAAATTATTAAAAGGCCATTATTACAAACCCAAAATCAAAATAAAAGTAATTAAGATTAAACTGAAATAATTAACTTGATTTAAGCCATCAGTCCAGTCCAAGTGGCCACTCTGAATCCCTCCCAGCTCCAAGTCTACCAATTTAAGTTCACCTGCGAGGATGGAAGAAGAAGGGGTGAGTTTGGAAAACTCAGTGTGTACAGAAGCCCATCCAAAGCCCAAGTCAACTCAAGCCCATTGGGCCTAAGCCTAAACCAATCTCAGTCAGATACAGGGCTGAAGCCCTATTCAGATAATAGTAAACTGGGCCTTAGCCCTTTTCAGATAGCAGTACGGCCCATAGGCCCATTACAGTAACAGAACAGTATTAATGATAACAATGCATGAATGCAAGCCCATGATCCATGTGGGGAGACTACTCAACCCATCCAACCGCTACACACCACCCATACCAACCATCACACCATGTGGGGAAGCTACTCGACCCACCCAACCGCTACACACCACAGAATTTGCAGCGAGGCTGCCAGAACAGATATTGTGACAAAGTCACCAGATACAGATATTGTGGCGAGGCCACCAGAACAGATATATGTGGCAAGGCCACCAGAACAGATATATATATGTGGCGAGGCCACCAGATTGCAGCGAGGCTGCCAGAACGCTTCCTTCATCATAGACCCAAACCCCATGCAACAGGCATACATGTTATGACATAAAACATACAGAATCTCATGCATCAGATATATACATATATTATGAGATATGACATGCAGAAACAGAAAATCATACATTTCATACAAAATTTACCTTAGGGGTATAAAGGTCATTTTACACTTAGGGGTAAAATGGTAATTTTGCACCCTAAAGGGTATTTTAGTCATTTACACTATTATCACAAGTTTCAAGCATGTTACAGTCACTAACAATCATTATTTCCGTCTTAGCAGTCAATTTAACAGTTGTTAACAAGTTCCAGTTACTGGGCCCTAAAACCCCTAATGGGCCCTATAGCACCTATTAGTAAATTAAGCCCATTTTGTCCAAGTTTCATATTCAGTTATCGATTTTAGCATTTTCAATCCTACAGTTTAACAGAACATACTTATTACCTATTTTTACCTAATGGGCCCAAAAGCCCATTGGGCCCACATTCGACCCATCGAGGCCCAACTTACCAAAGTGCACGAAACTGCACACTCAACTAACTTACCACTTACGGTTACAGATCCCACGATTTTCCAATCATCTTGTGAGCATTCGCACACTCACAAGCCCATATAATATCAACTTTTCGGTTAATTGGCCTTTGCCGAATTAGACTAAGGAAAGGATTCGATACACACCTGATTTATGTCGAAACGTTGACGAGATCTCCTATGCGATTTCTCCTACAATCCATTATTTAAACGATTAACCAAAGAAACTACGAAAATCGATGCTAAGATTCCTTACCATATTCGGCCACACCTTTAATGGCCATGAAACCTTACCTCTATCGATTTGGATCTACTAGATCTAGATCTGGTTGAATAGATTCCTTCAGTTCCTCGCTAGATCACCTTCTTCGCTAAATAACACATATAAGAACCGAAATATATCGTTAAAACACCCTTAGGCCATGTCGACAGCTTCCCTACATGTATACAGGGATTTTGGCTACTCTTAATTTCCAAAATAACGAATAAGAAGGAGTTTAGTTACTTACCAAAGATCTATTTGCTAAAATGTCCCCAAGCGCCACCTTTTTCTAGATCTATTGTAGATCTAATTCCAAGACACCAGTAGAGACCAGTTTCGACTCTTGAATTCAATTTAAAATATGCCTATTCGGTTTAAGAAACTAACATGGATGGTCGGTAGAGAAAGAAGTTTAAGAGTAGGAAGAGAAGAGCTGAATTGGCTCGAAAGAGAGTAGAAAAGATTCACAAATTGGAGAAGAGAAAGGCAAAAGAAAGAGTGTAAAACAGAAGGAAAGATTAAGAGTATGCATAAAAGAATTAGAGAAAAGGAGATGAGCAAAATAAAAGAAGCTAAAAATAATAAGAAAAACCAATTGAATAAACAGGGATCCACTAATACTCAAGATACCCCAACCAAAATAAAGAAGGGAATAATGGCCAAAATTTTGCCATAGCCGAATTCTTTTCAAAAACAAATACCATGATTTTAGCACTCTACTTCCACGATTTGCTCCTTGAATTTTGCTATCATTGAATTTAAATTCAAAACAGATTTGAATTGTTTTCAATCCCTTAATTTTAGCTAAAAAAAACAAAAACAAAGTTTGAATGGAATTCAAACATTTCCACTGCTTGATAACAGCCCCCACCGCTTGCATCTGCTGCTGGGAAGCGCCCCAATCCCGCACGGCTCCTTCCGCGCGCGCCCAGCAAAAATGCTCCTTTCCTGCGCGGGAAGCTACTCGAACCTAGCACCTCCAGGTTGCCCAGCACACAGCTGACCACCGGGACGCACGCTTGTTTTTAACAATGTGAGGTCACGTTTTATTTTAAAGATTACCTGTTGAAGTCCCGCTCATTTTATAAAAACAAAATAGAAACACGCCTGCGCCTGGACTCGAACCCGTGCTACCCTGGAACTCCTAACGCACCGCTGCCGTTGCACCACAAGCCTTTTTGTGGCATAACTCCGTCGCAACTTTACTTAAGTCTTATCTTAGCGCGACACGGCTTCTAAAATAAAAAAAAAAAAACTCCCGCGCGCACCGTGCCTTGAACCCAGGTACTCCTACAACCCCTAGCGCCTCTGCCACTGAACCAGACTTCCCTTTGTGACAAATTTAGCCCACTTAATTATTAAAGCCTTATTGCCCAGTTCCCCTAACAAAAACTAATTTCTTTGCTAAAGTCTTGGATTGAACCAAGATTTTTCCCACACCTTAAAAACTTCCAAATTCATTTAAAAACTGAATTTAAATACCAAATTAATAATAATACTCTATATATTTTTAAATAATAATAATAATAATAATAACAACAACAATAGTAATAAATATATTTTTATAAAAATTTCAGATACAATAATATTCTTTTTTTCCTACTAATAATATTTAAAACATCAATAATAATAAATACAGTAAAATTTTCTAATAATAATAAATTATAATTTTCATAAGATTTTTAAAAAAATACAGTAACATTTTTTTTAACAATAATAATTTTTTTAAAACTTCACAATTATTCAGGTTTTCTTTTATTCGAACCCAGACTTCAAAACCAAATTCTTCTAGGCCCAAATTCAGGGTGTTACATAAATACTCCCCTATTTCACTACCCAACAATCCTGACCACTCTTCACTAAAGTTTCAATTTCTCTTTATACAGAACTCAAAAAATGTTCACGTTTATTTCTACTAAAAATAGGCTCAATAAGGAATCCACCCATATAAATTATGTTCCATAAATATTTTTGTACAATTTTTAATGATTTTTCCAAATCAGAACAGGGGATCACGAAGTCATTCTGAACTAGTCTAAAAAAATATAAATATCTCAAAATATAGAATTCTTTTGCTTTCTCTATTTCTTTTATATGAAAATTTACTCAATAAGCTTTAATTAAATATCTCATTAAGCTTCTAATTCAATTTCTACCTTTTTTTGTGATTTTTCAAAGTCACTCCTCTGCTGCTATTTGAAATTGTTTATTCCAAATTTCAACTCTTTCACTAAAATTTCTTATTGTCAACTTTCAAGTTAATACTTATCCATATTCATCTTATCAAAATTCAATCACATATCTAACTCATAATTCAAAACTCATATATTCATATTCCGGTATTTATCCCCACATTTTTCATGTTAAATTCCATTTAGCAAACTTGTTTCTCCCAGTGAGCACTTCGAAAAGTAACAATATCCGGTGGTTTTAGCACATAGCTCCACCTTCTGTAATTAATGCCCAACTTAGTGGTATACGCGCATAGCACCATACTATTGGACTAACATGTAATTGTGGCATACGCACTTAGCGCCACTTTTCAAATTAACATGTATAACCGTGGCATATCCACTTAGCACCATGTTACATGTTTAACCGTGGTATATCCACTTAGCACCATGTTAATGAATCAATATATGTAACTGTGGCATATCGACTTAGCACCACATTACACGTATAACCGTGGTATATCCACTTAGCACCACGTTTTTCCGTTCCGAAGGTTCAACCGAGATTTCCTCATTTAATCTCAATTCATCAACCACAATCACCGTTTATGTCCATTAATTGTACAATACTAAAACTTATTTCACATGTCACAAAATAAAATATCATAACATAATAAAAACAATACATTATTTACATATAAACTTACCTCAGTGTAAAATATAGAAATTTTACAATTTAATCCACAATCTTCTCCTTTCTCCGATCCAGGTCGATTTCATATCTTTCTTGATCTAAAATAACACATTTAGCTTATTTAGTATTCACATTTATCAAAACAGTCCTTAAATCGAACTTTGGAAAAATTACAATTTTGCCCCTAAACTTTTACATATTTACACTTTTGCCCCAAAGCTCGGAAATTAAACTTTTTCCCTGATTCTTATGTTTTAGAACATGCTGATAATTTATTTACTAATGGAAACATCAAATTCTCACTCTAACATATACTTATGAACATTAGGTATTTTTACCGATTATGTCGTTTTACTCGTTTTCACTTAAAACCGAGTAGCACAAGTTGTTTAACATAATTTAAAACCTCATAATCTATCATAAAATATCAAAATACACAATTATTCAACATGGTTCAATTTTTGAAATCAAACCCTAGCTCAAATAAATGGTAGAAATAGAGAAATCATGTTACCGGGATTTCAAAAACGTAAAAATCATTAAAAACGAGGCTAGAACGGACTTACAATCGAGCTTGAAAGCTTGAAAAACCCTAGCCATGGTTTCTCCATGCTATTTTCGGCCTTGAGGAAGAAGATGAGCAAAAATTGGCTTTTAATTTGATATTTTAATTCATTTAATCATTAAATGACCAAAATGCCCTTAACTAAAAAAAATTCTTTTTCACCCATTTCATGTCCATTTTTGTCCAATAAATTAACCAATGGTCTAATTACCATTTAAGGACCTTCAATTTAAAATTTGATAACTATTGGACACCTCTAACATGTAGAACTCAACTTTTTCACTTTTTACAATTTAGTCCTTTTGATTAAATTGAGTGCTCAAACGTCAAAATTTTCATACGAAATTTTTAAAAAATAATTTTATAAAAATGTAAACCATAAAAAAAATTATAAATAAAACACATGTCAACTAAACACCTTTACCTTCTAGAATGCACATTTTACTACTTTTGCAATTTAGTCCAATTTATCAAATTGGACACACAAACAATAAAATTTTGTAACGAAAATTTCACAAAATATTGCAAACACAAAATAAATTTTAAAACTCAATCAAAATAAATATTTTGACCCCAGATTTGTGGTTTCTAACCACTATTCCTTTTAGGCCTTGTATCGGGCTATTACATGTGCACTATGGGTAATCATTAAATCCTTTAACCACTCAGTCAGGGCGATAACGATGATATTAAAGAATATTTGGTATATTCTACTATGATTTATTTATTATATCATGTTAATTATAATTAGAGACTAATCATGACAACATGAATAGATAGATTTTGATTTGAAATCCACGCATGTCTGCGACGATGATTATGAACTAAAGAATTTTTTGGAACATTTATAAGTTTATCCTAGTAAATCTATTGCATTCCCTAAAGTGAACGAAAAAGAAAATATAAACCAATATTATTCCAATATTTGGTAGTACAAAATTAGTTGAAAGCTCCAGAAGAGCTAATATATTAATATCTTGTGATGGTTAACCTATTGATTTTAAAACATATTCTTAAAACTAAAGCAAAGTAAAACAATAAAGAATATCCAAATACAACTAAAAATAAAAAAAGTTGTATAGTTTTTTTCCTAATTATTGTATTCTTTGTTGATTGGAACTGGTCGCTTCTAGTTGCTTGGTTAAAATCATTCCCATAAGCTCGCTCAGAGAGAGATCACTCAGAGTATAACCTTGAAAACAAAAGTGCATTTCAATGGATCCAATCGCTCTTTTTTTTTTCTTGGATAAGAATAAAATAAACAAAACCTCATTTTCTTAATTAATCCTCGCGGGTAGATTGATTTTAGATTGATTTTATATAAATAAATATAAAAGAAAAAAATTCCAATAAATATTATATAGATATTAGAATTCCTTTTATTTAGAAAAATCCGAAATGAAGTGAAAACAAAAAAGTATTACTTGTTTTAGATTTGTATAGTATTATACTATATATAGTATAAATATATATTTATACTAATACTATACAAATTAGTACTATATCGAAATGAAATCGAAATAAGTGGAATGTAAATAAAATAGGATTAATTCCAATCAATCAATCTTAAATATCTATTTTGAAAGGATGAAAAAAAGGGAGGATTGAGTTATTGATTACTCTCTGTGACTATCTTTATGATTTTCTTTTGTCATCATCCCTATTAAGGGATTGAAAGCAAAATATTTGATTGTGAAATATCTATTTATGAGTATTAGAACATGGTAATTCTATCTAAAGCTCGTTATAGTTGAATGCACCTGAAGTTGTAAGTTTTTTTTTTTAAACTGTGAGTACAACTCTATAGTATTCAGAATAAGTTCTCAATTAAAATTATGTAGAAAATATTACTAATGAGAACTTGCAAGAGAGAAAACTTATATATGAAAAGTCATTGGTTATGTACTTGTTATACACTTGGAAAATAATGATTTAAACTTCATATTGATTTAGACATTTCTAGTATTAAATGTAACAATAGTACTTAAAAGAAATGACGGTAAAATTATCAATTTGTCACAATTTATACTGACATTATTAGTACAATTGAAATGCATGTTAAAGTAAACCACAAGTTTACTGATACAAATGCATTTACTACTTAGCATGACCAGTTAGACCATCTTGGATCATATATGATACAAAAATTAATTGAGAATTCATATGGACATTCATTAAAGAACCAGAAGATTCTTTAATTTAAAGAATTCTCATTTATTGTTTATTCTCAATGAAAATTGATTCTTAGAAACTCACTAGTTAAAGTTGAGATTTACTGTCTCACATTTCTTAAATGAATATGGGCCCATTCATCCACCATATAGATGGTTTTGATATTATATGATTTTAGTAGATGCATCTACAAAATAATCACGTGTGTGTTATCAACTTGCAACCTATCGTTTGCAAGATTGCTTATTCAAATAACTAATTTCAGATCATGCAATTAATACAATTCATCTTGTTAATACTGATGAGTACATATCTCATTCTTTTATTGATTGAGTTTATAAAACTTTATTATTTATGTACATAATGGTTTAAAGAAATTATTGATTGAACGCCTTTGATTAATGTCTAAACCATTACTTATGAGAACTAAACTTCCTATTTCAACATGAGATTATGTTGATTTATGTGTTATACGCATCAAGCCAATAAGTTATAAATACTCTCCATTACAATTCATTTTTGGTAAAGAGATAAATATTTCCCATCTTTAAACTTTTGAATGTGCGTATATATACCAATTGATCCACCAAAACGCACAAATATGAGTAAATCCTCAAAGAAAGTTGGGAATATATACTAATTACAAGTCTCCTTGTATTATTATATGTTTTAAATGTTTTGGTGATTCAATTATGACATGATTTGTTATTACTATTTTGATTCGATAGTTTTCCCGACATTAAGGAGAGAGAAATAATAACCTGCAATGAGTTAGGGGGAGAGTAATTTAAACCAGAAGTTCAACAAGGAAAACTCATTACAAGTTCCAAACATGAAAATTCTCATAAAATAAAATAATAAATATAGATGGTCATATAATGAAGGCGGGTGCTCCAAAAGAGACCCGAGATATAATTAATAACTAAAACTACAAAAGAGATTCAAGTACCTGAAACTGAATGTTAAAATAGTGAAAATAAGAGATCTCAATAATTATGTCAATTTGAGAAAATGTCGAACCGATAATAAAAGTGGTCGACAATGGTTTTCCATATAATATTATTGTTGAAATAATGAAATAAAATAAGGATCTTAAATAAATAAATTGAGAAATATAGATATGGAATAAATTGATCAAAATAGAAAGATGCAACTAAAGTACAATTAAATTTGTGGAGTGTTTAGACCAGTAGTCCAAATATCTAAAGGCATAAAGCCAGTGATGGTGCAAATGAAGTAGTTTTGCAAAATGGAATAAAATATGAAGTTTTTGCTAAGTCCTAGCATTGATTATGGAAAGATATAATATTCTTTTGTGGTTGATGCAATAACCTTTAGATATATTATTAAATTAACAATTCATAAAAGATTTACTTGTATCTAATAGTTGTTGTTACAACCTTTTATTAATCACTATATAATAAAGTGTATATTGAAATCCTTGAAGGATTTAGAATGCCAGAAACATATTAAAATTATCGGGAAATTGTTCATTTATATGAATTGAAATAATTGAACATATGTGGTAAACTTGACTTAGTCAATAGTAGTTGAAAGAAGATTATAAAATGATCCAAAATACCTATTTGTATTTTTATGAAGGGATCATGATTAAAGTTTGTTATGATTATTGTTGAAACTCCTAAAGAGATAAAATATATTTCCCCCAAAATTTTCCCTCACTTATGACTTCCAAAAGAATGTTGACATAAATGCTTAGCAAATACATTCAAATGATCATTTGAAAAGTTAGTATTCAAGATTGAATACATAAAATACGAGATATTATGTGATGTTTTCATGAGTGAAAGTAAATACACATGTGATGTTTTTAATGAGGCAGCATATTATGCATATTATAGATACATATAATCTTTTTCCTTTACTAGAAATTTTTTTCCCATAGGGTTTTTATTTTAATAAGGTTTTAACGAGATATATTATAACAGCCTGAAATTAGGCTTAATTGGAATAGTGAATTCGAAATCACTTACTGAGGTTTAAGAAAATTATTTTAGTGTTAATTTATAAGTTGTAGTATTTTTATAAGTATGCATAAAAATTTTGGTGAATTAATTTACGTGATTGAAGGCTTAATTGCGAAAAAGGACTAAATCGTAAGAAAGGAAAAAGTTGTGTTTCATTAGCAAATGGTGTCAATTGGCTATGGAACAAAAATTGGGGGCTTTTAATGGGAAAATAAGCCCATATTATGTAGCATGGCAGGCCAAGGGAGGGGTATGAGACAAAAAAGAATACAAGTCAAATGTTAGGTATTTTAGGTAGCTAAAAATTGATAAAATAATGCCTAATTAGCCTAGCCTTCATTTCTTATTCCTTGCCGATTTTACCAGCCAAAAAGAGGGTTTTAGAGCTTCAAATTTTCAGCTACATTTACCACTCATTTGTAAGTGATTTCCTTGTCCTTTCTTGAATATTTTTACATTTTTGAGACCCTCATGGCATAAGCTTTCTAATGAGGGGTGTATTTAGCATTTTGGTTGAAAGTTAAAAGTTTTACCATGAGTGTTTAAGTGTCAATTTCTGGATTTTTAAGAAGGAAAATGAATGTAGGTTGTTTGATAAACAACTTTTGTAAAGAAATGTCCATAGAAAACACCAAAAAAGGACCTAGGTGTAAAGTGAGTAAGTTGTGTGGTAAATGCATGAACTAATAAGAATTTTGGGTTGCCATAAGAGTGAAAAGAGTTTCGTTTGGTTTGGTTATTAAGGAAATTTGATAAAAATTAAATTTTCGAGCCTAGGGGTAAAATGGTCATTTTGCCAAATTATGACTCTTAGCATGTTTGATGATTAAATTAGTGAATTTTTATTGTTATAGGTCAAGATTTACCAAATCCGATCTTAGACCGGGGGAAAGCCAAGCAGATTGATTAAACTGAAAGGTCATCTTCATTTTGTATACCGAGGTAAATTGTAGGTAAATAATACGACATTACTAAATTCATGTATGAAAATATTGTTGATTATGAGATAATGCATTATGAATTGAGTTATGTATGGGAATGTTTATTCAAGCATGAATTGTTAAAAAATGACTTGAAGTCATGAATTATGAGAACATGTGTAATTGAGCTCAGTTGAGCGTTTGGGATAGAATTGGATATTCATTGTGACAGCCCTATTCTGACCCTAGTCGGGAAGTGGTTTCGGGATTGCTAAACCGAGTCGCAGAAATAATTGAATATAATATTTTATGTCTAAAATATGTGATCCTGCATGTGTGCAATTTGAATGCTTTGATTTTTGTCAATTTGAATGTGTTTCTAAATAAAAAGGACTTATGTGAGAAGCTTTGAATATATGTGTGGCTTATTTTAAGTGATTAATTATTGAATGATACAAATAAGTGGGTTTGCATGTCAATTTGCCACTTTTAATGTTAGTGGCCGGCCATGATGGTTTTAGTGAGCAAAATAAGCATATTTTATATGTATAATAATGAATTGATATTTTTTTTATTAAGTAGTTTATTGATATTGTAACACCCCCACGCCCGAGACAGTCGCCGGAGTCGAGCTTGAGGTGTTACCGAACATAATTTATCATTTAAACAACTTTACATCATTTATTTTGATTTTCGGAATAAGCAGTTTTTCTGCGTTATGGTCGCTAAAAAAAATCATATCTCGAGTTACAAAACTTGAAATCAAGATCTGTAAATTTTCCCTGAGTCTAGGCTCACATATCTATCTACTAATTTTTTTCTAAAATTTTTGGTTGGGTCAATTAGTACAGTTTATTAGTTAAAGTTACCCCTATTTCAGGACTTGACTGCACTGACCTCTACTTACTACGAACCACTTTTCTCCCTGTACAAAATTCATATAACTATATTGTTTATTTCTATTAAAATTAGATTCAATAAGGATTCTGAGCATGTAAATTACACCTCCTAATTATTTTTTTACAATTTATAGTGAATTTTCAAATTGGAACAGGGGATCCAGAAATCGCTCTGGCCCTGTTTCACTAAAACTCAAATATCTTATAACATATAACTCCTTTACCTATTTTGCTTCTTCCATTTGAAATTAGACACAATAAGCTTCAATTTCATAGTTAATTCTTCACCTAATTCGTTTTCTACTATTTTTGGTGATTTTTCAAACTCACGTCATTGTTGCTATAGTGTTCTGTTTTATGGCAAGTTTCATCTTTTTATGAATTCTCATGAGCTATATAACATATTAAACTCATAAGGCATCCAACATTATCTAGGCTAGCCATACCAATGTCTAATCATTATCAAGCATTTTCTCAACCAAACCACAACCATATCACAAGATTATTTACACAAAACAAGTATATTGCTATACATGCCATACATCAAAACATACAAACCAATATACCAATTCTTCCTCGGATAGTGTGAGCGTCTCTTTGACCTTCCCAATATCCAAGTTGGCTCGCTAAAAACTACAAAGAATGTAAAGGAGGGAGTAAGCATAAATGCTTAGTAAGTTCACATGCAAATAACAAGTAACATAACAAAGCAATTATATTAACAACAATAGCATGATATCACCAAGATACAAACCACATTTCTAGCTATCGTGTATCATCTTACCACCTTATTTCTGTTGTATCAAGTTTCAACCTGAGGGTTAAGTACATACCTGTCCAAATTGTCCATTTCACAAAACTTACCAAAATATCATTTTCATCTTGAGTATTCTTCCATTCCGCTAGAATTTTACCCGTTGAACACATCGGAATATAACTCGGATACACGGATCATTTGCACATAAGTGCCATGTCGAAACCATTTTTTTTGGGTTTGAAAAACAGGGTTCGACTTTAAAAAACTAAAACAGGAGTCGCCACCAATCTTTTTAGGCGTGATTGGATCACCTTTAAAACATTTTGTTTTAAAATCATTAGTTTTGGTCTATGAAATCAGAAAACGGGTTCGGGAGTCGGTTACGTACGAAGAAGGGTTAGCACCCTCGTAACGCCCAAAAAATTGGTACCAAATTGATTACCAAATATCTTTAATGTCAGAAATTTAAAACTTTTAAGATGCAATCCTCTTTAAAGAAATATTTTGGTTTTTGAAAATCAGGGTTTACTTATATCAAATGAACCAAAATATTACGTCCAATAAGTTAGGGCGCAATATTTTAAGACATTTGAAACTAAGCCAACCGCTTTTTTGAAAATCCTTATCTCGAAACAACAAAACACCATATCCAGTAAGTTAGGACACAATGCTTTGAAATTTCAAGACAGTTGTTGTATTTTGAAAACCTTAAAAACTTAGAAGGATGCTTGGCTATTCGAACTCAACGAGAAAAATTGCAACCCAGTAAGTTAGGGCACTACCTTTCTCGAAGTTTCCAAATACCAAGCATTGCCTTTATTTTTGAAAACTTTGGAGTTTTAGTTTAAAGTTAATGCATGAAGATAATATACAAACATTATGAAGTGCAGGATACGAGATAGTATATGAAATAAGAAGCTAATACAAGCATGAATATAACAAGATAATATATATATCAAATATTAGTTAACAAACATGGAAGAAATAATGATCATGGCAAATCTCAAATATCTAAAAACATGCATATGAAGATATATAACATGCCTTAAAAATGAATAACAAAACATTTAAATAATGAACATGCAAAGTTGTAATTTTACATATATTTAAACAAATTATAAATGAAAATGATGTAATTTAATGTAAAAGAAAAACATACAAATAACAATAATGCATAAAAAAAAGTAATCTAATAATATCGAATTTAAAATAAAAGTACAATTTCTAACAATTTTAAATTAGTATTTAGTATATAAAAATTACAAAAGAATTAGTAAAATATTTAGAGTAAAATGATACATAAAAAAATAATACAGATTAGCATAATTTTTAATAATAATTTTAAAACGTATAATGACAATAATATATGAAATAATAATATATAATAAATAATAATTATATAATATATAATATAAAAGTATATAGGTTGCAAATAAAATAATATATTAAAACATAATAGCTTAACATAAAATAATAAAGAAGCAAAATAATAAATCAATATATATAATATAATTTGTATAATAAAATAATAATATAAAAATATATTATCTAATAAATATATAAAAAAGGATTAAAATTAAAACAAAATAGAACTTTAGGGTTTTTTTTAAAAAAATTAAAAAAATGGATTTCGGGTCTTCTGGAACACACGTAAAAATAGAGGGACTCATTGAGAAATTTACCCTTATCCCAAGAACGACACCGTTCCAAAGCCAGCCTTATAATGGCCATTAGGACTAAATTGAAACAAAGACAAAAGATCAGGGCTAAATTAAAACCAAATAAAAACGAATTTTTAAATATTTAAGAATGCGGAAGGATCAATTGGGCAATTAGCCCGTGAACAGAAAACACGTGGATCCTTCCCGGGTTTCCGGGTCAACACGCGGACCTTGGCGCCTCAAAACGGTGTTGTTTGGTTTAGGCTATATAAGCCATACTTAAGTCTCAAAAAACACTTTCGAACCCCGATTTAAAAAAAAAAACTAAAAAAAAACCCTCTGAAATCGTCCTTGGCCCTAGGAGCTCTGGCCTAAAGGCCGTCCTGGCTCGTCCCAAGGCTCCAGCGAGTGTGGCTTTCACACGTTAACGCACTGCCACTAGGGTCACCGCACACGGTGACTAGGGTTCTTAAAATCCCCTCTTTCCCTTCACCGACGTCCAGGTAACCTCTTTACTGCTCTGTTTCCTTTTTTACATTCTGAAAATGATATGTATATATGCATGCGAACAACTGATTAAACTAAATACGAAACGAGTCAAGTTACCTTCAAAAAATCTGCTTTATTTCTCTGCTTCTAAATAAATACAAGATTTTTGATTTTTTTTTTTTGTATATTTGTGTAAATCTCCGCTTCTAGGTCCCCCCTTTTACAAATTTAAGAAAGGCTTTATAGCATTAACCCGATGCGTATTTTGGAAAGAAATCGAAAGATCTTTTTCCATATCCTATTCTAACATATCTGCTACATTTTGCTTTTGATTTCTTTCCTTTTCTTTGCAGGTAATTTGCGAGGATCTCGGTGGTTCGCTTGTGCAACACGATTAGGCGCTAAAGTCACGGCCCACTGGTGGAGGCATGATCGGCGGCCGAGCTGATGCGTCGAAGGGCCCTAGAACAGTGCATTGATGGTGGCCTCGATTTCGGGGACTTGGACAGACGCTCCCCGAATGTTCCAGAAGCAAATGCGGCGCGAGGAAAGGGCTAGGGTTTTCAACCCTAGCTAAAAGTTTTAAAATTTTGGGCTTCTTGGGCCACTGCTCATTGGGTTAGGGGTAGGCTTAGTAGGTAGGGGTCTGATAGATCTAGGTATTGGGCCTCGGGTGTATTTGGGCTACACGGGCAGTGTATTTGGTTTTAGGTAGGTCAGTCTGCTGTGCTTAGACCTTGGGCCCCAAATATTTGTAACTTGGACTTTTTTAATGGACTGTTAAAATAAATATTTATTTATTTAATTCCTTTGCTCTATTTTAAGCCCGGTCAAATTTGGGCTATTACAGCTACCCCTCTTTGCTCATTGCTGTGTAACGGGAATCGAGCAAAGATTTAAAAAGACCAAATTTGACCAGTCTTGTCATGATCTTCGTTCTACTTCTTGCAAACTTTCGACTGTCGTGTTGATATCCTCGATCCGCTCTCTGTCGAATGTAGAGATGCCAAATCATCTTTAGATTTGCCTTAGCGTAAGCACACGAAAGCTGAATCAGCTTATGTCTTCGATTTGTTCCTTGTAAAACAAGGATGCTAACTATCTTGGGTCTGCTTCAGCATAATTTTTTGAACGCCAGATCTGCTGTGTGTCTGCTCTCCGCCCCAATACGGAGATGTAAAACTTCGATTTGCTCTCCGTCAGTACAGGGACGCCAAATCATCTTAGATTTGTTTCAACGTAAACACGCGAAAGTCAAATCAGCTATGTCTTCGATTTGCTCCTCGCCAGTACAAGGACGACAAACCATCTTGGATCTGCTTCAGTATAGACATCTGAATGCCAGATCTGCTCTGTGTCTACCCTCCTTCGAATATGGAGATGCCAGACTTCGATTTGCTCTCTGCCAGTATAGAGATGCCAAATCATCTTAGATTTGCTTCAACGTAGACACGCGAAAGTCAAATCAGCTATGTCTTCGATTTGCTCCTTGCCAGTACAAGGACGCCAAACCATCTTGGATCTGCTTCAGTATAGACATCTAAATACCATATCTGCTATGTGTCTACCCTCCTTCGAATATGGAGATGCCAGACTTCAATTTGCTCTCCGCCAGTACAAAGATGCCAAATCATCTTAGATTTGCTTCAACATAGACACGCGGAAGCCAAATCAGCTATGTCTTTTGATTTGCTCCTTGCCAGTACAAGGACGCCAAATCATCTTGGATCTGCTTCAGTATAGACATCTGAATGCCAGATCTGCTATGTGTCTGCCCTCCTTTGAATATGGAGATGCCAGACTTCGATTTGCTCTCCACTAGTACAGAGATGCCAAATCATCTTAGCTTTGCCTCAACTTAGGCACGCGGAAGCCAAATCAGCTATGTCTTTTGATTTGCTCCTCGCCAGTACAAGGATGCCAAATCATCTTGGATCTACTTCAGTATAAACATCTAAACGCCAGATCTACTATGTCTTCGATGTTGTTCCCTATAAGCACAGGGATGCCAAATCTGTCATCTTCAACCTACTCCCTATAAGCATAGGGATACCATGTTGAAATCCTCAATCTTCATTGTCCCCTAGAGGACATAACCTGTAGAATGTGTATATGCTTATGCCGGATGCTATGATTGAAATGAGTCAAATGTTCCTAATTAAACATGTTATGATGGCAAATGTTATGAGATGACCTCTATCCTAGACGTCACCATTCATTTACTCAGGGCGTTATCCTTGCTCAGCCTGTAGGCCCATACCAATCTTTAAATGCCATGATCCACTGAGGATGGATATTATTTCCTTGGAATTGAACCATTGGTTTTACCTATTTATCCTTTTGGACCGGAAGAAAGAAATTCTTCAAGTTCTTTTAACCCTTACTTATGTGAATTTCTCGAACAATTGTCCTGTTTTAGTTTCTTGTATTATCTAGAAATTCCAGAGTAATGCGCAAAACTTCATTTGTGAAAGTATCTAGTTCATCTATCATTATTTCAATGAAACATTCTTAAAGAACAATGGAAGGTGAATAAAGCTTTGAGAACAATTGGTTTTGAATGAATTATCAAAAAAAATACAAAGGAAATTAATCTGATAGCCTATCTTTGAGAGGAAAAAGAGTCTAAAGATGGCAAACTGGCCAAAGGTTAGATGCCCTAGATATCGCCGCCTGAGCACTTGTACATCAACTTCATGAAGACATGTGTTTAGAAGATTCACAGTACTCTGTTGATGCCCCAGTATGCCACGTGTTCTCTTCTTCGCTAAGCAAGATTACCGGATGCTTCAAAAATTTGAGCCGCCCTTTCGGGTTTTCAACTCAAAGCCCCTTTGGTCACAAGGTGCCCTTTACGGGTTTTCACCTTGGCCTCTCCATTTTCCTTTTCTTTTCTTTTTTTTTTTTTGATAAAATCTCAAGGTGCCCTTTGCGGGTTTTCACCTTGGACTTTCCTCTCCTTTAGACAAAGTACTTTTTGACTATGTCTGAGTTTACTGGATTAGGTAAACTTTTCCCATCCATTTCCACTAAGATCAATGCACCACCAGAGAAAGCTTTCTTCATGACATACGGCCCCTCCCAATTCGGCATCCATTTCCCCCTAAAGTCCTTTTGAATAGGAAGGATCTTCTTTAGTACAAGGTCTCCCTCGTGAAACTCTCTTGGTCGAACTTTCTTATCATAAGCTCGCATCATTCGCTTCTGATACATCTGACCATGTCGAATGGCTCTTAGCCTCTTTTCCTCAATCAAGTTCAACTGATCATACTGGGATTGAACCCATTCAGCTTCATCTAATTTTACCTCCGTCAATATTCGCAAGGAAGGTATTTCTACTTCAATAGGTAACACTGCTTCCATGCCATAAACTAATGAGAATGGGGTTGCCCCAGTAGAGGTTCTGACAGATGTTCTATAAGCCAGGAGTGCGAACGGTAATTTCTCATGCCAATCTTTGTAAGTCTCCGGGTTACAATCAGTTGAGCCGTGCCAAAATCAGTTCTTGGAAAGATCTTGCACAAGCCTTCCTGCAACAGTACAACTATGTGGCTGACATGGCACCTGATAGAATCACGTTACAAAACATGGAGAAAAAGCCTAATGAAAATTTTAGGCAATATGCTCAAAGATGGAGGGAGGTCGCAATCAGCCCGTTAACAGAAAACACGTGGATCCTTCCCGGGTTTCTGGGTCAACACGCGGACCTTGGCGCCTCAAAACGGTGTTGTCTGGTTTAGGCTATATAAGCCATACTTAAGTCTCAAAAAACACTTTCGAACCCCGATTTAAAAAAAAAAACTAAAAAAAACCCTCTGAAATCGTCCTTGGCCCTCGGAGCTCTGGCCTAAAGGCCGTCCTGGCTCGTCCCAAGGCTCCAGCGAGTGTGGCTTTCACGCGTTAATGCGCCGCCACTAGGGTCACCGTACACGGTGACTAGGGTTCTTAAAATCCCCTCTTTCCCTTCACCGACGTCCAGGTAACCTCTTTACCGCTCTGTTTCCTTTTTTACATTCTGAAAATGATATGTAGATATGCATGCGAACAACTGATTAAACTAAATACGAAACGAGTCAAGTTACCTTCAAAAAATCTGATTTATTTCTCTGCTTCTAAATAAATACAAGATTTTTGATGTTTTTTTTTGTATATTTGTGTAAATCTCCGCTTCTAGGTCCCCTCTTTTACAAATTTAAGAAAGGCTTTATAGCCTTAACCCGATGCGTATTTTGGAAAGAAATCGAAAAATCTCTTTCCATATCCTATTCTAACATATCTGCTACATTTTGCTTTTGATTTCTTTCCTTTTCTTGGCAGGTAATTTGCGAGGATCTCGGTGGTTCTCTTGTGCAACACGATTAGGCGCTAAAGTCACCGCCCACTGGTGGAGGCATGATCGGCGGCCGAGCTGGTGCGTCGAAGGGCCCTAGAACAGTGCATTGATGGTGGCCTTGATTTCGGGGACTTGGACAGATGCTCCCCGAATGTTCCAGAAGCAAATGCGGCGCGAGGAAGGGGCTAGGGTTGAAAGTTTTAAAATTTTGGGCTTCTTGGGCCACTGCTCATTGGGTTAGGGGTAGGCTTAGTAGGTAGGGGTCTAATAAATCTAGGTATTGGGCCTCGGGTGTATTTTGGCTACACGGGCAGTGTATTTGGTTTTAGGTAGGTCAGTCTGCTGTGCTTAGACCTTGGGCCCCAGATATTTGTAACTTGGACTTTTTTAATGGACTGTTTAAATAAATATTTATTTATTTAATTCCTTTGCTCTGTTTTAAGCCCGGTCAAATTTGGGCAATTACATGCTACATATGTAATCAATTAATCATGTCACCCAGCCATAAGCGAACTCAGATTCAACTCAATGAGCTCAGGCATTGGCATCCATAAGTGAACTCGGACTCAACTCAACGAGCTCGGATGCCTAGTTACATCTCACAAACTCGGACTCAACTCAACGAGTTCGGACATTGGCATCCATAAGTGAACTCGGACTCAACTCAACGAGTTCGGATGCCCAACCATCCTAGTGACATGTCACTTGTATCCTAATGTATTCCCAAGGTTCAAACAGGATTTTCCTCAGTCACACATTTCCCAGTCGTTCTCCTCGAAATATTGGAACCAATACGTTGCTTGCATCTCATACTTATCAATTTAATCACATACTTTTCATACCAATACATAATATTTCACAAAGGATAATATTCATAATAACAAGTATCATATCGTATAAATAGCATTAAATCACTTAAAATAGCAATCATGTTACATTATTTACACATGAACTTACCTCGGTACAAAATATAGAAATTTTGCGATTTAGTCCAAAATCTTCTCTTTTCCTCGATCAAGGTTGATTCCACGTCTTTCTTGATCTAAAATAACACATTTAGCTTATTTAATACTCACATTATCAAAATAGTCCTAAATTCAAAATTTGGCAAAATTATAATTTTGCCCCTAAATTTTTGCATATTTACACTTTTGCCCCAAAGTTCGAAAATTTAATTTTATCACAAATTCTTATGTTTTAGGACATGCTGATCATTTATTTACCATTAGCAAGCTCAAATTCCCACTAAAACACATACTTATGAACAATATGTAGTTTTACCGATTAAGCCGTTTTACTCGTTTTTACTTAAAATCGAGTAGCACAAGTTGTCTAACATAATTTAAAACCTCATATTCTATCATAAAACATCAAAATACACAAATTTCACCTATGGGTATTTTTCCAAATATGAATCCTAACTTAAATTATTGCTAGCATAAGCTTTATCGAGTTACCGGGACTACGAAAACGTAAAGAACATTAAAAACGGGGCTTGGAATCACTTACTATGGAGCTTGGAAGCTTGAAAAAAACCCTAGCTATGGAGAACCCTTGAAATTTCGTGGTAATGAAGAAGATGACCAATTTTGTGTTATTTTTCCCTTTTTATTTCATGTTAATATCCAAATGACCAAAATGCCCCTCCTTACTAAACTTTCAAAAATTCCATCCATGTCCAAATTTTGTCCATGAACTTAAAATTGGTCAAATTCTATTTAAGGCCTCCTAATTAATATTCCAAAGCAATTTCATACTAGAAACTTCTAGAATGCAAGTTTTGCAACTTATTCGATTTAGTCCCTAATTTCAAATTAAGCACTTTACGCTTAGAATTTCTTCACGAAATTTTCACACCATCATAAAATCATAACATAAACATCAAAATAATTATAAAATAATTATTTCTACCTCAGATTTGTGGTCACGAAACCACTATTCTGATTAGGCCCTAATTCGGGATATTACAGATATATTCATTATTATATAGTTTATTAATAAAATAAAATAAGAATTTGGTGAAGAAAACAAGAACTCATCTTTGTTTCTTCACCTAGCCGAAATTCATAAAAAGAAGAAGAGTGAAGGATGGTTTTGGGACCGTTCGGTCAATTGGAGGCAAATTTGAAGGTAATTTGATGTGGTTTTGTAAATTGTTGATGAATTTGTGTTTCTCTTCTTCTTCTAGCCAAAACCCACTTGATAAATTTAGTTTATGAGGCATTTTAGATTCGGCCTTAGTGAAAATGAGTGAGGAAATTTGAGTTGAGGATAGAAGATAGTAAACAAATGTTCAATGGATAATTTGATAGCAAAATTCATATGTTTGTGAGCTTGTTTTTGAAAAGTATGTTACATGTGAGTGATTAGTTCATGAAGGGATTTTCAGTTATGTTTGTTTTGTATGAGTAATGGATTGTTGAATTCATGCTTTTATGAATAAAATTGATTAAGAGAGGCTTGAGATAATTAAATATGCATGTTGGTGGTAAGATGAGCATTCGATTTTGATCATGGAAGCATAGGGAGCTTGTTAAAAGTTGAATTTTATAAAAGTTAAATGTGTGTGTGCTTGTGCTAGTGCCGAATGTGCCTTGGGTGATTTAGCATTGAGTTTGGTGTTATATGAATTGAGTTTTATGGTTTTGGATTTTTTTAAAAAAATAAAAATAAAAATAAAATAAAGTTTTGATAATTATACATGTGTTTACCGAATCTAGAACTAAGAAAATGCATACTGAACATTCAGTTTTGGACTTTTAAGTGTTGTTAAATGCTTTGAATAATATATATATAAGTGGCTTTGATATGTGAAATTCGGCCAAGTGGTTATAAGCATGATTTTAGAAATTCAATGATATTCGGCCAATTTGAATAATTCATGGCACCTCAAGCAAATTAGTTTTAGATGTTATTAAATATTGAAGATTATTTAAGCATATTGCCAAATGTGATTTTAGTTAATGATTCGGTTATGAGTGCTGATTTTGTTTTATAATTAGCCGAATGTGTATATGTATGCTATGAGGTGGTTTAGCTTAAAGAAAATTAAGGTGCTCGGAAGGTGATTGCCGTGGATAGTTTAAGTAATGAAATTTAATTTCTGTTATGTAAAGTGATGTCATTGCCGTTTGTAAATTGAGTAGTTAAAATTGTTGATTGAGCATTAAGAGCTTAAGGGGACAAACTCAGATCGAGGAAAAACGAAGGTAGTCATGTAGTCGATATAGCCGTACGATAACTTTTGAGGTAAGCTCTTAAACGATTAAGTTGAATTTATGTGTTTAAAGATTAAAGGAATATAGAATAAAGTTTTAGAATATGTGGTATATATATATATTTTGAATGATTAATAATGTTCATAATATGAGCCGAAAATGGCTAACTTACTCGATTGAATTGTGCATGGAAATGAGGTATATGCTAAAAGAGTTTTAGAGAATGATATATGATCTCTATGTTTTGGTTAAGTAATGGTAAATAGAATGAGTATGAATTTAGTGAGGACTATGTGTGATAGCCAAATGTCTTATGAACTAATAGGTGTGAATGGTATTTTGGATACATGAGATAAGATGGAATAACCGAAAGCATCATGAGTTAAGACGTGAATAAAATACTATGAATTTCTTGTAAATGCCGAATAGTGATTACATTTGGCTATGAAATTATGCTTTAAATTCTTGAATGTATTTGAAATCAATATAAGGAAATGGTATTTTAAATAAATTATGTGATGAAATTACCGAATGAATTATGAGATGAATTGTGGATTAATGTTACAAAGTAAGTGAAACTACTAATGTGATTAGGAAATTGAAGAAGGGAAATTGAGATCTTAGCAAGTTCTTAAGTGTTTGAACTTTTGGAAATTTAAGAGTAAATTGTAATAGATCTGCTTGGGACAACAGCAATAATGTGATTTTAGAAAATCACCATAAATTGTTGGAGTTGAGTTAGAGGCGGAATAAATTATGTCATTAAAACTTGATGAGTCTAGTTTCCTTTAAAAGAAACCGTGTAAGTAAAGGAATTGCCGATAATGAGATATTTAAAGTGGTGTGGGACAAAGTCAAAAGGGCTATGAGGGCCCCTGTTTTGTTTTTAGAAAATCATTATAAATTGTACAAAAATGATTATAAGATAAAATTTATATGCTTAGACTCCTTAATGAGTCTAGTTTCAAACGAAATAAACGAGAACATATTTTGAATTCTGTACAATGAGGAATTTGATTTGTAGTGAAGTGTGGTCAGGATAGTCAAACCGTAAAATAGGGAAAACTTTGAGAAAAATCTGGTATTGATTGGCCAAGCCAAAAATCCTGAAAATTTTGTGGATAGAAGATATATGAGTTTATTTCTAGGAAAAATTAACGACACTTGATTTGGAGTTTCATAGCTCCAGTTACAGATAATTTAATGACTATTGCTTAGGAAGACAGCTCGTAATGAATTTGTGATTATGTTGTAAACATTGATAAAACTGTTTGAGTTGCTTATAAGCTATTGATTAAAACCATATGTGAATTTTGAATTGTGACGTTAGGAAATGATATATGAGTGTTAGATGGATCTTTAATGTTAAAATTTGTGAAATTATAAGTTTATAAGTATTGAATTATTGGAGATGAACATGTCATTGCCGAATGTAAATTAAAATGTTAAATAATTGTAATTAAGAACATGTTTGATTAAATATTGGTAATCAAAGTACCGAATTCATATTAAAATGAGGCTATAAGCCATAAATGACTAGCATACCTAGTCGATTTTGATATGATGAAATTGATGTACAAGGTATGTATATGTGGTGAGGCCAAAATGGCTAATATTAAATGTGTGCAAGTTATCCGAATAGCCTTTATGAAAATGTGTGCTATCTTATTTGTATAGTGAGGCCGAATGGTTACTTAGAAATGTAATATGGCTGAGTGGTTATTTAAATGAAAGCAAAGTATATGATATATTAGCAAGTGATGATAAAAGCATTATCTTATATATGTGCTTGTGTATGTGGTGTGACCGAATGGGCAAATGTGAAATGTACATGTGTTTTTGTGTATATAATGTGGCCAAATGACCAATTGTGAAAAGTGTGTATTCTTGGATATTTGATGAGGCCAAAGTTAGTAAAAAGTATATAAAATAAATTGTGCTGAGATTGTATCCAGGTTTAAAGTCCCGCAGGCTTCGTGCTGGTAATATATCCGGGTTTTAAAGTCCCGTAGGCTTCGTGCTGGTGTTATGTTCGGGTTTTATACCTCGCAGGCCAAGTGCTAGTGAATTTGATAAAGTATATGACTACGAGATCCTATGCTAAGATGATAAATTGAACTCGTATTACACATTAAGTGATTCAGGTATGTGATATATATATTATATATGTGAGATTGATCTGATGGGAATTAAGAATGTGTAATGAGAAGCATATGAAAAGATGTTGTAAATTCATATGTATATTTGTATATATGTGCATTCAGTTATTATGCAAAGTTACAAGATAGTTTTCGATATGCCATTTAACTATGAATGTTGAAAGTAAGTGTGGGTAAGAAATGATACACTAGTGAAATTTTAAAGAATTAAAGTTAATCCGGAAGCTTGTAAATACTATGTTTATATGAGTTTGAGTATAAACGGAGTAAAATGATATGTGTTTGTGCATAATCTGCCAAATAGTATTGTACTCAGAAAGTGTTATGCGATTTCAAACATTTGTTTTGTTTTTAAGTTCAACTATTTAAATTGCTTAAGACTTACTAAGCTTATGAAAGCTTATTTTGAATGTTATGTTTCTCTGTTTTGTAGATCATTGACTCTTACTATCGACTCGGGGATCGTCAGCAGTCGTCACACTATCCACTGTTTGGTATTGCTATGTTTTGGGTTAACTTATGGCATGTATAGAATAGACTAATAGTGGAAGGATGTTTTGGTTGATGTATGTAAGCCATGCGAATATGGCATCTTTTTTATATTTACTTACATAAGTTTAAATTCGATCTTTGTTTGTGTACAGCATTTTTATAAATAAGTGATCTTTTATTCAAGAAAATGTTCAAAATTTTACTGTTCTGATCTGTTTTTCCTAATTTTCGGTAACACCTCGTCCTATTTTGGCGACGGTTACAGGATAAGGGTGTTACATTCATACCATGACATTGGGTAATGTGTGTGCTAGTGTAAGACATGTCTGGCACATGCATCGGCCACATTACGAGAGCTAGTGTAAGACATGTTTGAGACATGCATTGGCTTTGAGACGAAAGCTAGTGTAAGACATGTCTAGGACATGCATCAGCCTTGAGTTGTACAAGCTAGTGTAAGACCTGTTTGGGACATGGTGTCAGCTTGTTGCGTGTCAGTGTAAGACCTGTGTGGGAGATGGCATCAACATCGATAGATGAGAGCCAGTGTAAGACCTATCTTGGACAAGACATCAGCATTGATACATTGAAAGTCAGTGTAAGACCTAGTTGGCACATGAAATCGACTTGAAATGTGAGCTAGTGTAAGACCATATTTGGGACATGGCATCGGCTCGAGACCCCACATGGGAGGCTTATTGAATATCCTTTCGTATCTTAAATAGTTAAATAGGAAATCTTAATAAATGTTAAGTTGACAGATGTTATGATGATTTTTACGAGTTGTGCAGGTACCTAAATGAATTGTACGAATTGTGAGCCGCTATTATGTTGTATGATTAGAAAATGGTTGAAATGAGTAAGTCCTATTATGGTTATTCCTTGTATCATACATGAGTCATTATGTGTTAATAATATGATTTAGAATGATAATATTGTTGTTATTTATTTGCCTATAACTTACTAAGCTTTGTGCTTACCCCCTTTCATTTCCATTTTCCATTATAATGCCACCTAAGCAAAATGAGGATCCAAGGATGTCGGAGGCATTGTACACATTATCAACCGAAGCACTCGGTATAGCTATATTTGTATTTTTAGTAATGTCATGTATAGGTTGTATGGTTATTTTGTGTAAAATACTTTAGTTAGCAAATTGTGTCGACCATTTATCTTATAAGTTCATTTTGTAAATGGCCATTGGAATTGGCCAAAATTGTTATAGTCATTTTTAATGAAATGAGAATGAGTTTACGGAAATTTATGGATGGTTTTGTAGGGTTCTTGTGCATGCACATGATGTGAATTGTGGTTGTTGGATAAAGGCGTAGATACGATAAATTGGATGCATATTGATTAAGAGTTATGATATGATAGTGTTGGGTTGCATTTAGTCTTGTTTTAGGGTGACAAAGAGGCTTGGTAGATAGCCTATTTTTGTCCACACGAGCGTGTGCCTTGTTTTTAGTGGAATTTCTTTAAAGTTTTCTAAGTGCCCAAGATGGTCTCGGTTTGTTTCAAGACCATGTTTTAGGCCTCATAGGCCCATATAAAGGACTGAAGAGTCATGTTTGAAAAGTTTTAATTTGGGACATATTTCAGTGGTTTAAAATTTGAATAATTGTATGTGTTTTAGTAAGGTAATGCCTCGTACCTTGTTCCGGCGTCGAGTATGGGTAAGGGGTGTTACATTTAGTGGTATCAAAGCCATAGTTTAGCCGATTATAGGACTAACCTAGCTTGTGTACGAGTCTAGCTATACATACCATTATTATTTGATGATAGTGTAATGACTCCTGATGATTACAAATTGTGTTTCTCATATAGTAATGGATCCCATCAGCCTGTGGTGGACGATGTGGAAAGCAATACGCCAGCTCCCGCTGAAGGGACCACGCTAGTAAAAACCGGGCCCGTGACGATGAGTCAGGGCTGAGAGGCAAGATAGCCCTACCTCCAAATGATGAATGCTTGGTACACAGAGTACATTCAAGCAAACCCTAACACTCCACCTCTCCCACCTCCTCCAATTTATCACCATGCCCCGGTAGCTCTTCAAGGAGCAGAAATGGGTCAGAGAGACAAACCCCCAGTAGATCGGATTAGAAAACATGGGGCCGAAGAATTTCAGGCGAACAAAGATGATGACCCAGAGAGAGCAGAGTTTTGTTTGGAGAACACCATTAGAATGTTCGATGAACAATCATGTACACTTGAAGAGTGCATGAAATGTGTGGTATCATTACTTCGAGATTTAGCCTACCAGTTGTGGAACACTCTCGTGTCAGTGGAACCAAGTGAGAGGGTGACTTGGGATTTTTTTCTAGAGGAATTCCGAAAAAAGTATGTTAGTCAGAGGTTTATTGACGAGAGGAGAAAGGAGTTCCTTGAATTGAAGCAAGGTCAAATGACAGTTACCGAGCATGAGCGTGAGTTTATAAGGCTTAGCAAGTACGCTAGAGAGTGAGTGTCTTCCGAAGCCACTACGTGTAAGCGTTTTGAAGACGGCTTAAATGAGGACATTCATTTTTTGGTGGGAATTTTGGAAATTTGAGAGTTTGTTGTGCTCGTCGAGAAGGCATGCAAGGCCGAAGAGTTGGCCAAGGAAAAGAGAAAAGCTGACATGGAGTCTCGAGACTCAAGGAAGAGACAAATTGGGAAATCACATCAGGCCTCATCTAAAAGATCAAGAGAGTTCACTACCCGATCCAATGCTTTAGTGGGATTCTTGGGTAAGAATAAGAGCAAGCAACATGCAACGTCCAAGGCTCAGACTGCCTCAGTGGCGAGTGTGGGTAGTGCCCGATCAGATAGACCGAGGTGTTCACAGTGTGGCAGGCGAAACTTCGGTGAGTGTCGAGGGAATGAAAGAGGTTGTTTTCGATGTGGCTCACTTGAGTACTTCATCCGAGACTGTCCTGAGACGGATGAGGTGATCGTGTTGAGATGAAGTAATAAAATTGATCGTACCTGGAAACTAACTATTATCACGATAAAAAGGCAAGCGCACCTATCAAATAGTAGTATAGCTAGTGGCAAGATCGGAATATCAAATCCAATGAACTAAAAGTACTAGTAATGTCTTCCTTTCTATTATCTAGCCTAAGAAATAAAAGGGGTTTGGTTGTAAACTATTCTAAACTCTAAACTAAAGAAAGGACAAAGAGTAAATTGGGAGATCGCTTTTGGGAAAAAGCTGATTGATGAGGGCAATACCTAATGAAGAATCCACCTAGACTTCACTTGTTATCTAACTCTGAACCGGATGATTTTTTCATTTGATTTGATCCGTAGAGATCCTTAAATTATGTTAATACCTTCATCGAGGATAAGAACAACTAATCCTAGGTTGATTAATTAAAATCTCTTTCTAATTAAAACCCCTAGTCTTACATTAACTTGATCTATGGCTCCCTATATTAGATTTGACCCTAATCCGGTAGATTTTCGTCGTCCTATGTCTAGGATTGCGATCAACTCCGCTTAATTGTGTTGGATCTACTCCTATGTAGGGACTTTTGCCCATCTACATAAGCACATTCGACTTAATCAATATCCTGAAAATATCAATTTAAGAATTAAAAACACAATTAAGAACAAATCAAATATTTATCACACAATTCAGATAATAATAACAAGATCTATCTTAGGTTTCATCCCCCTTAGATATTTGGGGTTTTAGTTCATAAATGTAAAAAGAAACATCTCAGAATAAATAAAATAACAAAACATAAGAAAACCCAAAACTCCTGAAAGGATAGAAGGGAAATCCTCTATCTTGATGTAGATCTTGGCTTCTGAGATGGATCAATCGGCTTTCTTTTGAGTAATTCCCTGCCTTTAACTCCTTATCTTGGTGGGAATAATGTGTACCCTTGTGGTTACCTCCTAGGGTCTTTATATAGAGTTTAGAATGTCTTTCTTAGCCCCTAAGTAGCCTTTTCCGAGTGAAATTGAACTTCCTCATGACAGGGACACGCCCATGTAAGTCGACTTTTAGGCCGTGTTCGAACTTGTTAATGTGGCACAGCCATATGACAAGCCCGTGTGACGAACTTCTAGGCCGTGTTGATTATTGATTTGGGCCTAATTTGCCCCTTTTTGTCCCGTTCCTTACTCTTTTCTCTGTCTTATGCTCACTTAAGTATAAAACATGAAATAGAAGGATTAGGAGCACCAAATTCCACAAATCCAATGATAATTCATCCAGAATTTAGGCTAAGCATGAGGTAAAAATATGTATAATTTATGGTTTATCATGAGCGCATTAAAAAGCAAAAGGTGAGAGCGAGTGGTGCTCCACGAGGGGTAGACCGCAGAAGAACACGGGTAGTGGGACTAGTAGTCAAGGTGCCCCTAGAGATGCTGCTGTAAGGTTTGAGGGCAGAGCGCCTGTGAGGACCTATGATATCCTTGCTCGTGAAGAGGAAGAGGCTTTATCCCCCGATGTGATTACGGGTACCTTCTCTATTCATGACATTCCTGTGATTGCTTTGATTGATCCGGGTTCTACCCATTCTTATATCTGCATGAAATTAGTGTCTAGAATGAAATTGCTAGTTGAGTCAATCGAGTTTGTGGTGAAAGTGTCAAACCTCTTAGGTAAGCATGTGCTAGTTGACCAAGTATGTCGGGATTGTCCTTTGACAATTATAGGTCATTGCTTCCCAGTTAACTTAATGTTATTGCCGTTAGATGAATTTGATGTAATCTTGGGCATTGATTGGTTGATGACCCATGATGTAGTGGTAAATTGCAGAAAGAAATTTATTGAGTTGAAATGTTAAAATAGGGACGTTCTCCAGATTGAATCAGGTGAACCAGATGTTCTACCTATAATTGTATCTTCTATGACGGCTCTGAGATATTTGAGGAAAGGGTGTGAAGCTTTTCTTGCCTTTGTGTTGAACACCCAAGTATCCGAAGAGAAGATTGATTCAGTGCCTATGGTATGTGAGTACCTGGATGTATTTCTGGAAGAATTGCTTGGATTACCTCTCGAGAAGGAAGTAGAGTTTGCTACCGAGTTGGTCCCAGGCACAACACCTATCTCGATCGCCCCTTATAGAATGGCTCTGACGGAACTTAAGGAATTGAAGATCTAGTTGCAAGAGTTGACAGATAAGGGTTTTGTGAGACTGAGTTATTCTCCATGGGGAGCACCGATTTTGTTTGTTAAGAAAAAGGATGGCTCGATGAGATTGTGCATAGACTACCGTCAGCTCAATAAGGTTACAGTGAAGAATAAGTATCCTTTGCCAAGGATCGATGACTTGTTTGATTAGTTGAGAGGAGCAACCATGTTTTCTAAAATAGATCTGAGGTCGGGGTATTACCAGTTAAGAGTCAAGGAATAGGATGTGTCAAAAACTGCCTTTCGAATGAGGTACGGCCACTATAAGTTGCTAGTCATGCCCTTTGGCTTGACAAATGCTCCGATGGTGTTCATGGATTTGATGAACCGTATCTTTTGACCATATTTGGAAAAAATTGTCGTGGTTTTTATTGATGATATACTCGTCTATTCTCATGACGAGGGTGAGCATGCGAAGCACTTGAGGATCATATTACAGACCTTGCGAGATAAGTAGTTGTATGCCAAATTCAACAAGAGTGAATTTTGGCTACGAGAGGTCAGATTCTTGGGACAAATTGTGTCGGGAGATGGAATTATAGTCGACCTGAGCAAGATCTCGGCAATTGAGTGGAAACTGTCGAGGAATGTGACAGAGATTAGGAGTTTCTTGGGTTTAGCGGGCTATTACCGACGTTTTGTCAAGGGGTTTTCAATGATCACTACTCCGAAGACGAGACTACTTCAGAAAGATGTTAAGTTTGAGTGGACGGAAAAGTGTCGGCAGAGTTTTGAGAAGTTAAAGGCCTTGTTGACTGAAGCCCCAATGTTAATACAATCGGAACTAGGAAAAGAGTTCGTGGTGTGTAGTGATGCTTCCCTAAATGGACTGGGGTGTATGCTCATGCAAGAAGGCAAAGTAATAGCCAATGCCTCGAGGCAGCTAAAACCACACGAGAAAAATTACCCGACCCACGATTTAGAGTTTGCCGCCGTAGTGTTCGCATTGAAAATTTGGAGACACTATTTGTATGGCGAGAGATGCCGAGTTTTCACGGACCACAAAAGTTTAAAGTACCTGATGACACAAAAAGAGTTGAATCTATGACAACGATGATGGCTAGAGTTACTCAAAGACTACGGGTTGGTAATTGACTACCACCCTAGAAAGGCGAATGTAATCGCTGATGCATTGAGCAGAAAATCATTATTTGCCTTGAAGGTTATGAATGCTTAGTTGACTATAAGTGATCCGAAATGAGGGCTAGACCGGTGTTTTTACAAGAAATAGTTGAAGCTCAGAAAAATAACAAGGATTTATAAGCTAGATTGATTCAGTGTGAGACAAGTAATGGATTAGATTTCAGAATTGGTGTCGATGGTTGTTTGCTGTACCAGGATAGAATCTGTGTACCAAAAGATGCTAAGATTATTCAGAGCAATTTGCGAGAGGTGCATGTAGCACCTATCTATTCACTCGGGCAGCGTGAAGATGTATAATGACCTGAGGAAAATGTATTGGTGGATGGGAATAAAAAGAGACATATCAGAGTTCGTCTCTAAGTGCCTAGTTTGTCAGCAAGTAAAAGCCGAACACCAACTACGTTTGGGCTTACTTCAACTGATAATGGTTCCTGAGTGGAAATGGGATCGAATCACTATGGACTTCGTGTCAGGGCTACCTTTGTCACAAAAGAAGAAAGATGCAGTGTAGGTCGTAGTGGATAGACTGACAAAGTTAGCTCGTTTTGTACCAATTCGCACGGATTATCCACTTGGGAAGCTAGCTGAGCTATACATCTCTGAGATAGTGAGGTTGCCCGGAGTGCCCTTGTCGATAATTTCAGATAGAGATTCGAGATTTACATTTCAGTTTTGGAAAAAGTTACAAGAGGCATTAGGTACAAAGTTGAATTTCAGCACGGCTTTTCATCTACAGACTGATGGCCAGTTAGAGAGGGTTATTCAGATTCTTGAGGACATGTTGAGATGTTACGTCCTCGAATTCCAAGGAAGTTGGGAAAAGCATTTACCGCTTATCGGGTTCGCCTACAATAATAGTTATCAGTCGAGCCTAAGAATGGCGCCTTACGAGAATTGGTATGGGCGCAAGTGCCGGGCGCCCTTATATTGGTCAGAACTTAAAGAAAACCAGATACACGGAGTTGATTTGGTCAAAGAGACAGAAGAGAAGGTTAAGGTGATTAGAGATTGCTTGAAAGTCACCTTGGATTGATAGAAATCCTACGTGGATTTGAAACAGAAAGAGATCGAGTATCAAGTCAGGGATAAAGTGTTTTTGAAAGTTTCTCCGTGGAAGAAAGTTCTCAGATTCAGTAGGAAAGGCAAATTGAGTCAACGGTTTATTGGACCTTACGAGGTGATTGAGAGAATTGGACAAGAGCTAGAGAAAATTCACGATGTGTTTCACGTATCTATGTACACCGAAATTGCTCTGACCCTTCACACGTGATTGCACTAACTGAGATTGAGATTCAACTGGATATGGCCTATGGTGAAAAATCGGTTAAGATCTTGGCTCAAGAGGTCAAGCAATTGAGAAACGAGAGTATAGCGTTAATGAAGGTGCTATGGCATTGACATAGAGTCGAGGAAGCCACATTGGAACCAGAAGAGATGATGAGAGAACAGTACCCAAACCTCTTCAACGGTAAGATTTTTGGGACGAAAATCCCTAAGAGGGGAGGATTGTAACAGCTTGAAATTGGGCTTAATCAAAATAGTGAATTAGAAATCACTTCCCAAGGTTTAAGAAAATTATTTTAGTGTTAATTTATAAGTTGTGGTATTTTTATAAGTATGTATAAAAATTTTGGTGAATCAATTTACGAAATTGAAGGCTTAATTGCAAAAAAAGACTAAATCAAAAGAAAGGCCAAAGTTGTGTTTCATTAGCAAATGGTGTCAATTGGCTATGTAACAAAAATTAGGGGCCTTTAATGGGTAAATAAGCCCATATTATGTAGCATGGCCGGCCAATGGAGGGGTATGAGACAAAAAAGAAGACAAGTCAAAGGTTAGGTATTTTAGGTAGCTAAAAATTGATAAAAGAATGCTTAATTAGCCCAGCCTTCATTTCTTCTTCTTCATTTCTTCTTCCTTGCCAATTTTACTAGCCAAAAAGAGGGTTTTAGAGCTTCAAATTTTCAGCTACATTTACCACTCATTTGTAAGTGATTTCCTTGTCCTTTCTTGAATATTTTTACACTTTTGAGACCTTCATGGCATAAGCTTTCTATTGAGGGGTGTATTTAGGATTTTGGTTGAAAGTGAAAAGTTTTACCATGAGTGTTTAAGTGTTGATTTTTGGAGTTTTAAGAAGGAAAATGAATGTAGGTTGTTTGATAAACAACTTTTGTAAAGAAGTGTCTATAGAAAACACCCAAAAAGGACCTAAGTGTAAAGTGAGTAAGTTGTGTGGTAAATGCATGAACTAATAAGAATTTTGGGTTGCCATAAGAGTGAAAAGAGTTTGGTTGGGCTTGGTTATTAAGGAAATTCGATAAATATCAAATTTTTGAACCTAGGGGTAAAATGGTCATTTTGCCAAAGTCTAGGGGCAAAATGGTCATTTTGCCAAATTATGACTCTTAGCATGTTTGGTGATTAAATTAGTGAACATTTATTATTATAGGTCAAGATTTATCAAATCTGATCTTAGACCGGGGGAAAGCCAAATAGATTGATTAAACTGAAAGGTCAGCTTCATTTTGTATACCGATGTAAGTTGTAGGTAAATAATACGATATTACTAAATTCATGTATGAAAATATTGTTGATCATGAGATAATGCATTATGAATTGAGTTATGTATCAGAATGTTTATTCAAGCATGAATTGTTGAAAAATGACTTGAAGTCATGAATTATGAGAACATGTGTAATAGAGCTTGGTTGAACGTTTGGGATAAAATTGGATATTCATGCCATGTCATTGGGTAATGTGTGTGCTAGTGTAAGACATGTCTGGCACATGCATTGGCCACATTACGAGAGCTAGTGTAAGACATGTTTGGGACATGCATCAGCTTTGAGATGAAAGCTAGTGTAACACATGTCTGGGACATGCATCAGCGTCGAGTTGTAGAAGCTAGTGTAAGACTTGTTTGGGACATGGCGTTAGCTTGTTGCATGTCAGTGTAAGACCTGTTTTGGACATGGCATTGATAAACCGTAATTTATACATATTTTTACCCCATGCTTAGCATATTTTTGGATGAACTATTCATTGATTTGTGGAATTTGATGCTCCTAAACCTATAATTTTAGGTTTTATACTTAGGTAAGCATAGGAGAGTGAAAAGAACGAGAAACGGGCCAAAAGCGGAGAAAACGGGCCAAGGTAAGAGATCAACCTAGCCTGGAGTTCCTTACACGGGTGAACCACACGTTCATGCCACGTTAATAGGCTTGAACACGGTCTGGGCTCGATTCACACGGGCGTGCCACAGGACTATATGATAAATATTCGATTTGTTCTTAATTGTGTTTTTAATTCTTGAGTTGATATTTCAGGATATTAATTCAAGTCGAATGTGCTTATTCAGAGGAGCAAAAGTCCCTGTTTAAGAGTAGATCCAACACAATTAAGCGGAGTTGATCGCAATCCTAGACATAGGACGACGAAAATCTACCGGATTTGAGTCAAATCTATTAGGGGGATCCATAGAACGAGTTAATGCAAAACTAGGGGTTTTAATTAGAAAGAGATTTCATTTAATCAACCTAAGGTTAGTTGTTCTTATTCTCGCTGGAGATATTAACATAATTTAGGGATCTCTACGGATCAAGTCGAATAAAGAAATCGTCTAGTTCAGGGTTAAATAACAAGTGAAGTCTAAGTAGATTCTTCCTTAGGTATTGCCTTTATCAATTAAGTTTTCCTAAAGTAATTTCCCAATTTACTCCTTGTCGTGTCTTCAGTTAGCTAGAATTTTAGTTTGCCAACAAAACCCTCTTTATTTTTAGGCTAGATAATAGGAAGAAAGTCATTACTAGTACTTTTAGTTCCTTGGATTCGATATTTCAGTCTTGCCACTAACTATACTACTACTCGATAGGTGTGCTTGCCTTTTATCGTGATAATAGTTAGTTTCCAGGTACGATCATTATTACTTCATTGAAATCACGATCAAGTTTTTGGCGCCTTTGTCGGGGAACTAAGATATTAGGAACACTCGATTCCTATTACTTTAGCTATTTTTTACTTTATTTGTAATTTATTTTCTATTTTTCTTACTAAATTTTTCTTTTTCCTTTCCCTGACAGGTGTCTCTAGTTTATGACTAGAAGAAACCCGTCAGGAGCACTATTGTTTGATAACGACTTAGAAGGCACAGTTCCCAGAAACCGAAGAAACATAAGGCGAAGCCTACAGTACACAGAACAAGTACAAGAGAATGAAACCGAATCTACTGAAGAGATGGACGGAAATCAGGATAATTTACCACCTTCGGTGATAGTCGCAGATCTTGTGAATCAAAACCCTGTTCCTCGTACTATGTATGATTATGCTAAGCCTAATCTAGCTGGTACTGAATCAAGTATTGTTAGGCCTACTATTGCCGCAAATAATTTTGAACTGAAACCTAACACTATTCAAATGATTCAACAGTTTGTTCAGTTTGATGGTTTGCAGGATGAGGATCCTAACTCACATTTAGCTAATTTTTTGGAATTTTGTGACACATTCAAAATAAATGGCGTTTCTGATGATACCATTCGTATTCGGTTATTCCCTTTTTCCTTGAGGAAAAAAGCTAAACAGTGGTTAAATTCTCTACCCAGAGGATCAATCACTACTTGGGAACAAATGACCGAAAAGTTTTTACTTAAATATTTTTCATCGGCTAAAATGGTAAAGTTGAGGAATGATATCTCTTTTTTTGTGCAGATGGATTTAGAAACACTCTATGATGCTTGGGAGAGATACAAGGATTTATTAAAAAGGTGCCCTCATTATGGGTTACCTCTATGGTTACAGGTTCAAACTTTTCACAACGGTTTGAACTCTTCAACGAGACAGATGATTGATGCAGCCGCCAGTGGAACAATCAATAACAAAACACCAGAGGTAGCTTACGAGTTTATAGAGGAGATGTCACTGAATAACTATCAGTGACAAGTCATGAGAACAAAACCGCAAAAAGCTACCAGAGTTTTTAATATTAACGCGGTCACCATGCTTTCTAATCAGGTAGAACTTCTTAATAAAAAGATTGATAGTTTCGTTGGTTCTACGCAGGTACATCCAGTGATGCAGTGTGACTCAACTCTAGGAAACATGAGCAATCCAGAGTACTCCTCTTATGGACACAGCATTGAAAACGAGCAAGTCAACTATATGGGTAATAATACTTGACCTCAAAACAATCCTTATAGTAACACTTACAATGTAGGCTGGAGGAACCACCCTAATTTCTCATGGGGAGGACAAGGCAATCAAGGAAATCAGAAACCCTGCCCCCTCTGGGATTTCAACAACCACTTTACTAGCAAGAGAAAAAACCAAACCTTGAGGAGATGCTCACGAAATTTATCTCAGTATTAGAAACTCGTTTCCAAAACACTAATACGGCACTTAAAAATCAGTAAGCATCCATTCAACGACTCGAAACTCAAGTAGGCCAGCCCACTATGCTAATCTCTGAAAGACCACAAGGTGGTTTGCCGAGCAATACCGAGACTAACCCTAAGGAGCAACTCTACGCCATTGACATGATCGATGAAGGAGGGTTAGTTAAAGTCAAATCAAAACCAAGTTAGGAAACTATGGTAAGTAAAAGTAAGGGTGAGGTAAGTCATAAAGAAACAATTGTCAAAGAGTATAAGCCTCGTGTCCCATACCCAAATACAATAAGGAAAGACCGCACAGATGAACAATTCGGTAAATTCCTCAAACTTTTAAAGAAATTATACATTAACTTACCATTTATTGAAGCTCTTTCGTAGATGCCAAATGCGGTTAAGTTCTTAAAGGAGCTCTTAGCAAAAAAATGAAAATTAGACAAATTGTCACATGTGGAGCTGAATGTAGTTTGCTCAGCCATTTTACAAAATAAGTTACCCAACAAACTAAAAGATCAAGGGAGTTTCACAATCCCTTGTTTAATTGGTAGCTTAGATGTTAAAAATGCTTTGGCTGATTTAGGGGCTAGTATAAATGTAATGCCTTATAAACTGTTTAAACAACTAGGTCTTGGGAAACCCAAACAAACTACGATGAGTGTTCATCTGGCTGATAAAACCATTAGATTTTCTAGGGGTATAATTGAAGATGTTCTGGTTAAAATTGACAAATTCATATTCCCAGTGGACTTTGTTGTTTTAGACATAGATAAGGATAGCAATGTGCTATTAATTCTAGGGCGAGCCTTATTAGCAACTGCAAGGACTATAATTGATATAGGCACAGGTGAACTCACACTTCGTGTAGGTGATGACACAATTACTTTGCAAGCTCATAATTCTAATAAGACTGTTAATGATAAAGATTTTATTACGAGTCCTTGCAATAAGAATGATCTCACTATCCAACCTTCTCTGCAGGGTACATCTCATGAAAGTGTAACTGAGCCACATTCGAGTTCGTATGATAACAAGGAAACCTAAGATATGCCACACTAAACCAAAGCATCACCATGACGACCCTAAGGTAAAGATGAATCAATTTAAGGTAGAGGATACGGCATTATTAGAGGAGGAGGATCCTCAAATCTCGAATTCAAAATTTCATACAGGTGACACACCTCTCTTCACGATAATGAAAATTTCCCCTATGGTATAGTCGAGATAACACATAAGACATTCGGCACTTTCAAGGTAAATTATAGACAACTTAAACCTTATTTTGATATTAAAACTGATAGAATGAGAGAGGAGTTTGAACTCCTCAAACTACCGTGACCGTGCAAGCTTGAGAGAAGTCGAGCTTAGACTATAAACAAGCGCTCCTCGGGAGGCAACCCGAGCACTAACATAGTTAATTTCTTAAACTTAACATCTAAATCTTAAACTGACTTCATGAATGCAGATTTTCCAAAGCCACACGGCTAGGCACACGGGCGTGCCTAAGGCCGTGGACATACTACGGGAGGAGACATGGCCGTGCGACACAGTCGTGTGAAAATAGAGCAAAAATTTTCCAAGACACGGCCTTTGACAAATAGCCACGGCCGTGCAATAAGGCTGTGGCCAAATCTGCTAAATCAACATGGGCGTGTGACATGCCCGTGCCCTTAGGCTGTGGTCAAAGCTGAAAAATTAGCACGGGCGTGGGGCACGCCCGTGTCTAAAGCCCATGGTTGAACCTGATAAATCAACATGGGCGTGTGACCTCATACACGGTGTGGGAGAAGCGAACAAAGCAGGACACGGCCGTACGACACGGCTGTGTGCCCCAACATGCCCAATGAACATGGGCGGGGGCGAAGCATCAAACACGCTGAAATTTGAAATCCACGAACCACACGGGCTGAACAAGAGACACACTGGCGTGTGACATGCCCGTGTGCCCCAATTTCTATATAAACCCCTCACTATTCATCATTTTCCCCATTTAAAACCCTAACCCCCCTAGCCGCCGCTCAGCCTCCACCGTCTCTATCTCTGGCCACCACCCCTTTTAAACCCTCCTCTTTCATTTCCTACTCCTCTCTTTCCTCCCGTTTCGCTCAAAACACCACCCCCCTTTCAATACTCTCCTTCTTCCCCTTCCCAAATCACAACCACTATCACCGCCAGCAAACTACCACCACCCAACCACTAGCATACATAGTCCATGGTCGTGCGCCACTACCACGCCCGTGCATCACCCTCACATCACTTCCGGCCACCATCACTTACCATATTGGTTCTAATTTCTTCCATTCCTTTTAATTGTTATTGTTATTTTTATTTTTATTTTTTAAGTTATTTATTTATCTAGTTATTCTCTTATTTTTCATATGTTTCTCATGATCTATTAATTTCATGCCATTTTGCAACTTCATTTACTGCCATTTTTAACTATCTCAACGATAATCTTGCACCCATTGCTTTGTTAGTTTTATGCCTAGGATATTTAGAACACTCACTTGAATGCGCTACTAAATTAAGTTCCTTGGTTGATTAACTTATGATAGTCTTTGTTTATTATTATGCATTCGTTAACTCTTTATTTTTCCAGGTACATAATGTCGTCCTCGCGTGGTAAGAAAGCCGCCGTCCCCGCTTTCAAGAAGCGAAAGGGACCCGGCGGTACCTCTTTCAGTGCCACCACGGAAATTCAACACCTATTCTTTCAGTTCCCCCAAGGTTCCCAAGAGGAACTATTCCCGATACATAGGGCGAGGCCCCTCGGAGTGGGGAGATGTATTGATTGGGCCGCCTTAGAGCAGGTCTAACTCACGGACGTGGTTCAGACACTATTTTCGACAGACCTGTGGGATCAATTTTTTGAGATCGTCGAGCCAACATACCTCGAGCTCACCTCAGAGCTTTGTTCTACCTTCCACCTACAGACGGTCATGTCCCAGTATGATGATCATAGAACGGTCCAATTCTAACTTGGTGGTTTGGTACGCCAATTAAGCGTACCTAAGTTCGGTGTAGCTTTGGGCCTATATACCGACAAATTCATGGAGGAGGAAGACCTCTCCGAGCTTCATCGCCATATCTACTACTCTCCTTCTAAGTGCTGGCAAGCCCTGGTCCCTGCTTCAGCCACCTACGATCCTAGTTGCTCCAAGGCGACAGCTGTGGCCCCATCACTGAGGTACCTTCATGCCCTACTCGCACATACATTAACGGGCAGACGAGAGAGCATTGGCATCGTCAACACCCACGACACCTATTTTTTGTGGAGTATGGAGCATGGGCACATGTTCGACCTTGCCTATTTCATCACCCTCACCATTCAACATCAGACGGAACGGCATCGTAGGGGGTGATTTCGATGGGCCCATATGTGACTCACCTGGCTTGCCACTTCGGTCTCATCAACATTGCAGCACAATCATCCTCTCACACTGTTATCAGCTAGATGTCCCCATAGGACATCCAAAGCATGCTACACATGAGGATGATCGAGCGTCGACGTGGGACCGATTCTCCTCAGTACCGTCTAGCTCAGTCTACCAAGCAGGAGGACCCAAAGGACACTACTGATGATGTCCCTCCATCTCACGAGGAGCCACCGTCTCAGCCACCGTCCCTTCATCGTCCAGTTCATGCGGCAGCTTCACATTCTGACATCTCTAAGCGCCTTACACGATTCGACCAACAGTGCTTTTAGCGCCTTGATCACATTGATGCTATTCTCTATTAGATTTGTCAGCATCTCCATATCTTACCACTGCCCCCACCTCACGAACCATCTGAGGATTAGGACTTTCGAGTCCCCTTATCTTTTTCTTTATTTTCCTTTTTATTTTTTTCTTTATTTTTATTCTTCCTTTTATTTTACTTAAGCTTTATCTTTTTCATTATTTGAATTTCAATATTCTAAGAACTTAGCTTAATTTTTTTAAAACATTTCATATCGGCTATTTCCTAACGAGTAAACTATGCTAATCTACACTCCCTAAAAGTTTTATTAATGCTATCGCAATTTCAAAGAGCCTAAAAGCTCAAATCTATCTCTAATGAGAAAACCCTGTCACATCTACTAGGTCCTATTCGACCACAATCATAGCCACCACGACACTAATTATAATATTCTTTTGGCATAGAGATTGTAGATCGACACCCTTTCCTACAAGTTTCCACACTTCAAACTCAAGGATACCATCGAATTTTCAGAGAGTTTCACTTCTCTCCCTATTTTATGATTTTATGCTTATACTTTAAATAAATCTATCCTTGTACATTAAGGGTAATATACATCTTAAGTGTGTGGGGGACTCACTTTCACTCTTTGTATTGTTCTCAAATCCCTGAATCTTGGCCTTAACAATTAGAATGAATTCTGATTGATTTATGATTTTTATTGATATGTTTAGGATTAAGACATAGGTATTTGTGCTTTGATTATTCAAACTTTAAGACATTAGAGAATCAAGCATGATAAGTTGAAATTTTTGAGAATCTAAATTTTTCTAGGTTATTTTCCCCAAATTTAGGTATTATCTTGAAATTTGAAATTCGCAGGATTGACATCAAAAGCCATAATTCTAGTGAGATTTTTGAGCCTTTTGAGCATACATCCTTTCATGCTCACTTTTATTGTTGTTATAAGTGAGTCAATGTTGATTTGTTATTCTAGAACTTGCTTCAACTATACATGTCAAGACCACATCATTGATTTGATATACCGAGATGATAAAGGCACCTAGGTTTTAACCCACTTACTCCATAAAAGCATACCTCCATAAATTAACCCTTAGTAAACCCCCTTGAGCCTAACAAACCATCCATTGATTTACCCTCAATATTAACCCATTAACCATTATTGTTGAAATCCCCATAATTATTTTGATCCCTATTTTTGTCGAGATTTGAATTGAATAATTTTCTACCTATTATTTCCTTTTTAGTTAGTTAAGTTTGTAAAGTATTTGATTTGTTCTTAAAAAAATGTGTATATTTATTTTAGTTGTAATTTGATGTTTCGCATATTTCTCTGAAATTATGAACTTCTGACCCTAAACGATGTTATCCAAAAGAAAAAGGCTTTATTCTAGGAATATGTTTCAGTAATAGAGATTTTTCTAGTTAGATGAATTTTTTTTTAGTCCAATCTCGATTCTAACTCTCTTTTTCAGCTTGTGACCACACCCCTAACCGAAGCCCCATTACAACCATCTAAAGACCTTTTGATGATGTATCATATCAATCTATAGTGGTGGAGATGTTATTTTCATGCAAGCCTATGGTTATAAATTTTCATATTGGCTAATGAGTGCTTCAGTCCTGAACCCTAAACACTTTGAGTGATTAGAGCGAATCTTTAGTGAGGATGTCAAATCTTGTTAAATTTTAAATTTAAAGGTAATTACTTAGAAGAGGGGAGAAAACCTATGTTTCTGTGATAAGACTCTCAACTTAGACTGTTTGAAACTTTAATGTTCTTTTAGTTGAATTTTCAATGTATGACTACTCATGGATTGATTCGAAACATTATTGATAAGATTTATAAGTTGAGAAGAATGATTTTATTTTTAATTGTTAGTTGAGGATTTTGCTTGAGGAAAAGCAAATGCTTAAGTGTGGGGGTGTTTGATAAACCGTAATTTATACATATTTTTACCCCATGCTTAGCATATTTGTGGATGAACTATTCATTGATTTGTGGAATTTGATGCTCCTAAACCTTTAATTTCATATTTTATACTTAGGTGAGCGTAGGAGAGTGAAAAGAAAGAGAAACGGGCCAAAAACGAAGAAAACGGGCCAAAGTAAGAGATCAACATGGCCTGGAGTTCCTCACAGGCTTGAACACAGCCTAAGCTCGATTCACACGGGCGTGCCACACGGGCGTGTCCCTGTCGTAATGGGTTTCAATTTCACGCAGAAAAAGCTACTTAGGGGCTAAGAAAGACACTCCAAACTCTATATAAAGACTCTAGGAGGTGACTATAAGGGTGTACAGTGTCCCCGCCAAGACTCAGAGTAGAGGACATGGAATTACTCGAAGAAAGCCGATTGATCCATCTCAGAAGCAAGGATCTGCATCGAGACTGAGGATCTCCCTTCAATCCTTTTAAGGGCTTTGGGTTTTCTTTATGTTTTGTTATTTTCTTTACTTTGAGATATATTCTTTTATAAACATGAGCTAAATCCGCAAATACCTAAAAGGGATGAAACCTAAGACTAATCTTGTTATTGTCATTTGAACTATATGATAAATATTCGATTTGTTCTTAATTGTGTTTTTAATTCTTGAGTTGATATTTTAGGATATTAATTCAAGTCGAATGTGCTTATTCAGAGGAGCAAAAGTCCCTGTTTAAGAGTAGATCCAACACAATTAAGCGGAGTTGATTGTAATCCTAGACATAGGACGACAAAAATCTACCGGATTTGAGTTAAATCTAATAGGGGGATCCATAGAACGAGTTAATGCAAAACTAGGGGTTTTAATTAGAAAGAGATTTCAATTAATCAACCTAGGGTTAGTTGTTGTTATTTTCGACGGAGATATTAACATAATTTAGGGATCTCTACGGATCAAGTCGAATGAAGAAATCGTCTAGTTCAGGGTTAAATAACAAGTGAAGTCTAGGTGGATTCTTCCTTAGGTATTGCCTTTGTCAATGAAGTTTTCCTAAAGTAATTTCCCAATTTACTCCTTATCGTGTTTTTAGTTAGCTAGAATTTTAGTTTACCAACAAAACCCTCTTTATTTTTGGGCTAGATAATAGGAAGAAAGTCATTACTAGTACTTTTGGTTCCTTGGATTCGATATTCCGGTCTTGCCACTAACTATACTACTACTCGATAAGTGTGCTTGCCTTTTATCGTGATAATAGTTAGTTTCCAGGTACGATCATTATTACTCCATCGAAATCATGATCAGGCATCGACACCGATAGATGAGAGCCAGTGTAAGACCTATCTGGGACAAGGCATCAGCCTCGATCATTAAAAGTCAATGTAAGACCTGTCTAGGACTTGGCATCGACTTAAAATTTGAGCTAATGTAAGAGCATGTTCGGGACATGGTATCAACTTGAGACCCCACATGGAAGGCTTATTGAATATCCTTTAGTATCCTAAATAGTTCAACGGGAAATCTCAGTAAATGTTAAGTTGACAGATGTTATGATTATTTTTACGAGTGGTGTAGGTACTTAAATGAATTGTATGAATTGTGAGCCACTATTATGTTGTATGATTAGAAAAGGATGGAAACGTGTAAGTCCTGTTATGGTTATTCCTTGTATCATACATGAGTCATGATGTGTTAAAAATATGATTTAGAATGAGAATATTGTTGATATTTATTTGCCTATAACTTACTAAGCTTTGTGCTTACCCCATTTCCTTTCCATTTTCCCTTATAGTGCCGCCTAAGTAAAACGAGGATCCAAGGATGTCGGAGGCATCGTACACACTATCAACCTAAGTACTCCGTATAGCTATGTTTTGTATTTTGAGTAATGGCAAGTATAGGTTGTATGGTTATTTTGTGTAAAATACTCTAGTTGGCCAATTGTGTCGGCCATTTATCTTATAAGTTCATTTTGTAAATGGCCATTGGAATTGGCCAAAATTGTTATAGTCATTTTTAATGAAATGAGAATAAGTTCATGGAAATTTGTGGATGGTTGTGTAGACTACTTGTGCATGCACATGATGTGTATTGTGGTTGTTGGATAAAGGCATAGCTATGGTCAATTGGATGCATATTGATGAAGAGTTATGATATGATAGTGTTGGGTTGTATTTGGTCTTGTTTCAGGGTGATGAAAAGGCTTGGTAGATAGCCTATTTTTGTCCACATGGGTAGGCACGCGGGCGTGTGCCTAGGCCTTGTGTGACACATGGTTTGCCCCACGAGCGTGTACCTTGACTGTGTGTTGCCTGCACCTTGCGTCATAGAATTAAATGCCAGTAGTAAAAACACAGGCTAAGAGACGGCCGTGTGTCTCAACCGTGTAGAGGACACGAGCGTGTTCCATGACTATGTGATTACTGACGTTAGAAACAGAATACCTAGGTTTTTGCACACGAGCTATGACACGAGCGTGTCTTAGCCGTGCAAGATACACGGGCTGAGCACAAGGGCATGTGCCACGGCCATATGTCTGTTGACGTTAGAAATAGAATATCAAGGTTTTTACACACGCACAGTGACACGGCATGTCATGCCTGTATGAAGGGCACGGGCTGGGCACACGAGCGTATGCCAAGCCTTGTGAAAACCCTTGTAGGTTAAATGTTAGAAATTAATTTTGCGCGGATGAGGGGCACGAGCATGTCCCTAGATTGCTTAGGCGATGTGAGGTACACGGGCCATTAGCACGGCCATGTTTTAAGGCCACACGGGTGTGCTCCCCTTCCACACGGGTGTGTGCCCTATTTTTAGCGAAATTTCTTAAAAGTTTTCTAAGTGCCCGAAATGGTCCCGGTTTGTTTCAAGACCATGTTTTAGGCCTCGTAGGCCCATATGAAGGACCGAAGAGTCATGTTTGAAAAGTTTTAATTTGAGACGTATTTTGGCGGTTTAAAATTTGAATAATTGCATGCGTTTTAGTAAGGTAATGCCTCGTACCCTGTTCCAGCGTCGGGTACAAGTAAGGGGTGTGGCATACATTATCTACCAATAGACATCTAAGGGGGAGTGTTATGAATATCTTATTAAATGGATGTCCATCAAGATAAAAGTAAGTTTTGATGTACTTCAAATTCTAGTAGTTATTAAAAGTAGATCTCTACTTCATTTATACTTCTTATGCCTATAAATAGAAACTTTGGAGAAGTTTTGGATAAATTCCCATTGATCAATAAAATACGCTCTCTCTTTGCTCTCACATTCTCTTTGTTTTGTATTTTCTGTCTTTTATTTTATAACAATTATAATATAATGAATGAATAATTTAGGTTGAAGGTAAGTTTAAAATTTTTTTCTTTTATAATAGTGAAAAAAAAACAAATTTTCTAGGTTATTTCAATTAAGTTATATTAATAAATGTATTTATAAATGTTTGAGTTTATGAAAAAGTTATTATTTGTTTGTCGTTTTACAGGGCTTAAAAATATGACTTTGTTACAACTTTCTCATGTATCATATGAGATATTGGAAATGGTAAATATTATGAACTTTCTTTTTAAAAAAAATATATGTCAATTTCCTTAATGTGTGGGCTATGTAAAATTTGTGTATGAAGTGGATCGAACATTGTATAGTAGGTCGCATCAGAGTCATTTTAATACTATTGATCCAATACTTTCATCATACTTAGATGCCACCGATTTTGAGTTTGCAGTGCTGATTTGAGCTTCGAGGTATATCTTGATTTGATAATTGCATTATTGGAAAGGTGGAGATCCGAGATATATGCATTTTACCTACCATGTAGGGAGTGTACCGTGACTCTAAAAGTTGTAGTAGTACAACTTGGTGTTGCAAATGATGGATGGGCTATGACTAAGGATACCAGAATGAATGTATTACAAGTATGCTAACAGTTGGTTGGAGTCACTCTCTTTGAAAATAAAGTCAAAGAGAATTTTATTTTACCTATTTGGCTTGCCACATTTCCTACTAGGGGTGTTCAAATTTCGGTTAAAACTGAATTAGCCGACTATGTAACGCCCCAAAATATAGGGGGTTAGATAAAATGAATAACCAAATAATTGAATAGGCTTAATGGTTAAGTTATTAGTGCACTCCCTAGAGGTCCTAGGTTCTATCCACACTCCTCCCCTTTAATTTTAATTTCAAATTTCGATAAAATCTTGGGAAAATTACATGTGACGCCCCTAGGGTTTACAAACCATAAGAATTGACTCAATTCTTTCCTAATTAGAATTCATATCTTACCCTTCTCAAATTTCAATTGTAACAGCCCGTTTTCAATGGTGTTGAAAATAATGGTTTTGGGATGACGATTTCAACAAGTAAATTATTATTTTAATATTTATTTAATGTCTGCGGGATTTTATTAGGGTCATATTAAAATTTCGTTGAGAAATTTTGATGTTTAAATGGTTAATTAGGTAAAAGGACTAAATCATAAAAAAAGTGTAAAAGTGAGTATCTATTAGTTGAAAAGGCTAAATGGATTTGGAAAGGAAATATAAAGGATCAAGATAGTAATTATACCATCCTTAATGTTAGTGGACAAATATAGACATGATTTAGTTGATTTTAAAGTTAAATTAGTAATTATAAAATGGTAATTAGTTAATTAAAAACAAAAAAAGCCAAAATACTATCATCTTCCTCATATCATCTTTGTTTCAGCCGAAATTCCATGGGAGGAGAAGCTTGAAGTTTTGGCTAGGGTTAATTCATTTCATGGTATGGTTTAAAGCCCCGTTTTTAATGATTTTAATGTTTTTGAGTTTGTTTTAGCTTAATTTAGCTAGCCAAGTGGTTAAATTGCAAAAATGTTAAGGGTTGAGGGACTTTCCATGGATATTTTTTAGTATATTTTGATGCTAGTTCATTGATTATTAATCTTTGTTGTAAAATAAACATGTTTTATTAACTGATTTTTGATGAGTTTTGGAAATAGGGATTAAATTGTTAAAAGTATAAATCCATGGGTTTGGTTGAGAAATTTTGGTAATAATGGGTTATTTCAAGGTCCCGTATAACATTGGTTAATATGGATTTAGGCTAAAATGAGCTATATTCAAGTTATGAGCTTAAGGATTAAATTGTAAAAAGTTAAAATGTTAGGGGCATATTCATAATTTTGCATAAATATGAATTATGGATTAAATTGAATTCTATAAGTATATAATTGAATGAAATTATTTATTTAGATCAAGATAAACCACCATCGGACTTAAACCGAGGAAAAGCTAAAGCTTTGGATTAGTGTTCGATTCTACTTTTACGCCTTAATTATTGAGGTAAGTTCGTACTGAGATCATTTTAATATTAGCCAAATTGAATTTTTATTATGTTGTTTTAGTATAAATGAAAATATATATATATATATATATATAAATGTATCCATCCTATGATGAATTAACAGATATCGCATAATAGCTCAATTTCAGTGAGATCGGGATAATGGTTTCAGGACCACAAATCTGATCCGAAAATAAAACCTATTTTATATTATTATATTGTCCGTATTAGGTTAGAAATATCATGTGAAAAGTTTGATAAGAAAATTTTATCGATTTCATGTTTAATTAAGAGAAGGACCAAATCGCATAAAATGCGAAAGTAGAATTCTAATAGCTATAAGGATTAAATAGCTATGGAATTCAAAACGAGAGGTCCTTATATAGTAATTAGACTATCAATTAACAGATGGAAAATATCTTTGTTGAATCATCCATGGAAATTTAGGAAAAGGGCAAGGACTAAATTGGAAATTAAAATAAATTATTAATTAAAAAGATGATAAAAGAAATATTATCTTATTTTTGTTATCTTCAACCCCAAAATTATATGAAAACCCTAGGAGAGAGAGAAGAAACTTTCAAGTCCTAATTGGGTAAGTTTCTTTGTCTCGTTTTTAGTAATTTTGATATTTTTGAAATCGGGGTAGCTTAATTTATCTATTTGGGGGATTAATTTGAAAAGTTATCAAAGTATGGAAAATGGGTGATGGATGTATATGCTGAAAATTAGAAATTTATGGTAGAAAGTGAAAGGTTGTTGATAGATAAGTAAATTTTACAAAGTGATTTTTGGTGAAAAAATGATTTATGGACTAAAATGTAAAGTTGTGAAAATTGATGAAAAATTCTAAAATTTATAGAAAATATGTGCTGTAAATTCTACTTTGAAATTTTGGTTAGGCTTGGAATAGGGAGTAAATTGCATAAGTTTCATTTTTCGGGCCTAGGGACGATATTGGAATTTATTGAAAAGTTAGGGGCAAAATGGTAATTTTGCCTAGGACGTAGATTGAGTCCTATTAAGTATGAAATGTATGAAATTGAAAATTAAAGTTATTTATGTAGATCCGGAAAACTCAAATTCGAGGTGAGATCGAAGAAAAGAAAAAGTTTTGGATTAATAGATTTTATACGCGAACAAGTGTCGAGCTAAGTTCGTGTAACTTAATCGAGCATGTAAATATGTTTCATTGAATGTTGTGTTTGTATGGAATGTGAATTATATTGATGTACATTATTTGAATGTTATATGAGAAATTTTAATACATGCTTGAAAATGGTGAAAAAGGGTTAAGTCTCGATTGAATATTGAATTCCGATGAACATATGTGCTTTTTCGAAATGAATGAGGTTTTGCATTTGCTGCGGACGAGATTTAGCTAGGATGAGTAATCCTATTGACCTCATTATAGAAAGGATTTAGCCCGGATGGGTAATCCTAATATAACACCTCTCGAGTATACGTAACGAATAGGGTTTACCCTGGACTGGTAACCCTAGTTGAGCTTTTCTGAGCATACGATATATAAAGGATTTAGCCTGGACTGGTAATCCTATTATATGATATGTGGCTTGAGAGTGTTTCCTTGATTAAGTGCCCTAATGGGTACTTTTGAAAAAGATTTGACGGGTTATTGAATTATACACCTCGAGTGTACCACTTGAGCATTCATCAAAATTTCAATAATTCAACGGACACAACTTTTGACATGTTATGAGAAAATGAAATGAAATGATAATGACTTGAAAGAGTATTGCATGATGAGCTCATCTATGTTTGATTGATTGATATTGAGATTTTGGTGACTAACATGTGCGATTGAATGCATGTGCTTAAGAAGTTTTTCTAATGGATGGAAAACATGGTATTATATGCTTAGATTTAATAAACGGGATTGGTAATTTTAGTTTTCCTTTATATGAACTTACTAAGCATGTAATGCTTACTCCTTTTTACTTCCCTGTTTTATAGTGCTCGAAAGCTCACGAAGGTTGGAAGATCGTTGGAGCCTCGTCACACTATCAACTAGTTTTAGGTATATGTAGTTGAATCCTTTTGGTATAATGGCATGTATAGGACAACTTGACCATTAGTGGCTTGATAATGATGTTTGTAATCTAGCCATTGGAATGGCTAGAAATGGTTGTTTTGATATACTTGTAATGTTATGCTATGGTACCTACACATATGTTAAGTAGGTTGTTATGATATACTTACACGTGATATGTTAAATATATGAGATCAAATGTTGTTCATGCCTAAGTTAAATCAAAGTAAGTTATAAACATACATGCATGCAATGGTATGCCATGATGAATGATGGAATTTGTTTAATTTGAATGCTTGGAATGGTTGGTATTAGATGTGTGTTTCAAGTGCAAGTCTTGGGTGTGATTTTGGGTGAGAAATAAAGCTAGAAATGGCTTTATTTTGTCCATCCGAGCAGACATTCGGGCGTGTGTATAGACCATGTGTGACATACAGCTTAGTAACATGGGTATGTGGTTAAGCCGTGTGTCCTCTGCACATAAATTTTGAGAAACAGAATGCTCAGAATTGAGCACACGAGCAGAGACACGGGCATGTGTCTCAGCCATGTGAGGCACACGGCCCAGAACACATGCATGTCTCTTGGTTGTTTAAATCCTGCACCTATTTTTTTAAAAATTCAAATTAACCACACGGCCCAACATATAAATGTGTGGCTTGTTCGTGTGACATCAATTTGTTCATGAGTTACAAGTCAGAGAGTTACACGGGTTCGGGACAAGGGCATGTGACTCCACACGGCCTGACCACACGGGCGTGTCCCATACTACATGTGCGTGTGACTCTTAATAGTGAGAAAAATTTTGGGATTTTGCGAAAAATTTCCCGAGATCCAGATTTGGTCCCAAATCGATTCTAATGCATGTTTTGGGCCTTGAGGCCCTACTAAGGGACATTATAACTAATCTCGAAAAATAAATAGTGTTCGACTCAATTTATTTGGGAAAGTGTTCTGTAATCTTCGGTAATGCCTCAAAATCCTATTCCGGCGATGGATACAGGTTAGGGGTGTTATATTTATTGGTATTAGAGCTACGATTTAGTCGATTCTCAAATTTGACGTAGCAAACACGAGTTTAACTATACATGCCATTATATAAACTATGATAGTGTGATGACTCCTGATCATTTTAAATGTGTTTTTCATATAGTAATGTCATCCAACCGAGCTAGAACTAAATCCGAGGAAGCTAAAAGCAATTCTTTATCTTCAGTTCAAAGAGTTACTTCTGCATCTGGTAGTGAAAGACCCGTGTCTGAGGGCCAAGGTGAGGAGGCAAAATAGGCCTTCTTTCAATTAATGAATGAGTGGTTTACCGAGTACTTAAGAATAAATCCCACTGTACCATGACCTCCCTCACCTGCTCCTCAACCGGTTCCTGAGGTACCACAAGGTGTTGAACCTGTTAGAATTGGTAAGCCTCAAATAGATAAAATCCGTAAGCATGGGGTGGAAGAATTTAGAGATACCACAGATGATGATCCAGAAAGGATTGAGTTTTGGCTAGAAAATACTTTTTGAGTTTTTGATGAATTATCCTATATAGTTGCCGAATGTCTGAAATGTGCAGTATCCCTATTGAATGATACAACTTATCATTGGTGAAAGACTATAACTTTAGTTGTTCTGAGAGAGAGCATTACATAGGAATTCTTCCAAACTGAATTTAGAAAGAAATATGTGAGTCAGAGATTTATAGGTCAGAAAAGAAAGAATTTTTAGAACTCAAGTAGGGAAACATGACTGTATCCGAGTATGAATGAGAATTTGTTTGGTTGAGCAAGTATGCTAGAGAATGGGTTCTAACCGAGGCCGAGATGTGTAAACACTTTGAAGAGGGTTTAAATGAAGACATTAAATTGTTGATCAGAATTCTCGAGATAAGGGAATTTACGGCTGTTAGCCGGTCGAGCACACAAAGTTGAGGAATTGAGTAAAGAGAAGAAACAAGCTAAAAGAGAGGCTCGGGTTTCTAGAAAAGGAACTATGAATAAGTCACAATCATTTGCTTCTAAGAAATTAAAGAAGTATTATGATCGTATGACCATCATTGCGGGATATTCTCGAAGAGAGCGAGGCTCTCAACGTTCTAACTCGAGATCTTTATCTCTATCTGTGACCACTGTAGGTAGTGTTGGTAATCACAAACCGAAATGTAAACATTGTAACAAATTTCATCATGGGTAATGTCGATCTAGAAGTGGAGCTTGTTTTGGATGTGGTTTACTTGACCATTTTCTCAAGGATTGTCAGGAAGAGTTGAAAAAGAGATAGAACTAGCTCCAAAGCCTAGTAATCTTGTCTTGAGTGGTAGACCACCCCATCATCACAGCAATGTTAGTGGTAGTCAAGGTACTACCAAGGATATAACAGTTGGATCTGAGGCACGAGCACCTACAAAAACATATGTTATTTGTGCTAAAGAGGATGCCTCTACACCAGACATCATTATTGGTATATTTTCTCTAATTGATACTGATATTATTGCTTTGGTTGATCCTGGTTCCACACACTCATACATATGCACAAACTTAGTGACTGCTAAGAATTTACCTATTGAATCCACTGAATTTGTGGTTAAATTTTCAAACCCCTTGGGCCAATGTGTTATGGTCTGTTGATGGTAAAAGATAATTGCTTTTCGGATGACTTGATGTTACTGCCATTCGACGAATTTGATGTGATTTTGGGAATGGATTGGCTAACCAATTATGATGCAGTGGTGAATTGTAAATAGAAATATATTGTATTAAAATGTGAGCGTGGTGAACTACTTCGTGTTGAATCTGATAAATTAGATGGATTATATAATGTAATTTAAGCAATATCAGGAAAGAAATATGTCAGAAAGGGGTATCATGCTTATCTTGTATATGTGTTGGATACGAAAGTATTTGAGTTAAAGATCTAGTCAGTGCTTGTTGTATGTGAATTTTCTAATGTATTTCCGGAGGAATTACTTGGTTTACCAACGGATAGAAAGGTGGAATTCTCTATAGATCTTGTTCCGGGTACAACCAAAATCCCCAAGTTCTCAGACACAGTGTAGGCTATATAGGATTGAGTGGATCCTACATCTATCAATGCAATACAAGGTACATCATGGATAAGGAACGTACCCGTGATGACGTCTGGAGCATCTTTATCCTCTGCCCGGTGCTTTCTACCCACGGCCCATACCATTAACACCCTTAGCCTGACCACGGCCTCTCAGTGGCTACTGTGCTACCCTGATGTCGTCTACCACAAACTCCACCAGGCTACAATCCAATATGGGCAACAGGGGGCGCAGCTCAAATTGGCCCATCAGATCTAGCCTTTTTCTTAGACCTCTATGCAGAATTTGAGGGCTTCGAATCCCTCTTAATTTTACCCCTCTCTATCTCGGTTTTGGCGCTTAGTGCACTTAACCTCCTCTACGATCTTCGCCTTCTCAACCAGTACAGAAAAATCACGCTCCCCCTGCGGAGCTTTCAAAACCCTCAAGTTATCTCTGAGTCCATCTTCAAAGTAGACACACCTCTCGTACTCAGATGCCACCATACCTTACACATAGCGGCTCAGTTTTAGAAACTCGACCTCATACTCAGCCACTGATCGATCTCCCTACGTCAGATTCAGAAACTCCCTCCTACGAGTGTCCACAAAATTGGCTTCCACATATTTCCCTTAGAAGGTTGTTTTAAAGAACTCCCAGGTCAAACGTTTGGGCTGAGTGCCCTCCTTAATAGTAAGCCACCACTGATAACCTCATCTCATAGCAGTGAGACTGCACCCTTTAATTTCTGCTCGGAGGTGCAATCTAGATCATCCATGATCCTCTCCGTTGCCTCAATCTAGTACTCGACCCATACTAGGGGTAACTCGAGTGATACCCTTCAAAAGCTCATCTTTATTGGACTAGAGTCGTTCCGTAACCAACCCTCGGCCCTCAGATCCAGTATTGGGCCCAGCGACCCTCTCTAAAATCCTTAGCATAGCCTGGGACAATGCATCGTCCCCAGCCATGCGATCATGAGAGCCAATTTCAATAGTCAGTGACACTGGCATCTCACTCGTGTCTAAATTCGGTATGTTACCAGATAACGAGACTCAGCTCGAGCCCCTCTACGACCTCTACCTTAGCCTCTAGTACCCCGTCCAAGAATACCTCGTGTGCTCATATCTAATTGAGTTTATTTGTATTAAAAGTTTTATGAATCATGTAACACCCCTTACCTGGTTTCGATGCCGGAACCGAGTATAAGGCATTACCGGACAATATCACGATCAATTAGACAAAATCAAGCCATAAAATTTCATTCCAAATTAAAACTTTTACATAAAATATATCATACGATTCTTAAAATGGGCCTACGGGGCCCAAAACATGATTTGAGAGTGGTCCAAGACCAAATTGAGAACTTAGAAAAATTTTGGAAAATTAGATCAAAAGCAGGGCGCACGCCCGTGTGAGACAGGGACATGCTCGTGTGGGTAGGCCGTGTAGTCACACACGCCCGTGTCCCCAACCCGTGTTGAATTTTTGGAAAAATATCTTTCATTTTGAACCTACAGGGGTTTTCATACGGTTGAGCACACGCCCGTGTCCTTGGCCCATGTCTTTCACCCGGCCTGGACACGCCCGTGTGGCCTCTCCGTGTGAAAAACTATGACATTTTGTTTATGACGTCAGCATGCAATTTTGTTCACATGGCCACGGGACACGCCCGTTTGACCAGGCCGTGTGACGTCCTTCATCTCTAAAATTTTCATAAAAGGTTCACACACCCTACACACATGGCCATGGGGGCTGGCCTTGTGGCCCTAAATTAGGCTATTTTCCAAGCCATTCTTTGTCCCAAAATACAACAAATTATACCAATTTTATTACCACATTTCGTGCACATTTTTAGGCATTTAAATGACCTCATTTAACTATCAATCATCCATTTCAACTTAACCACACACAAACACACCAAGCATTCCATGAATTACCTCATAAGGATATATAAATAACCAATATCATCATTAGACAAATCACATGGCCTTAATTACAAAATGACTTATCTATTGACAATTACCACAATATAGCCAAACCAACATGACATTTACAACACCACTAAGTCCATATACATGCCATAGTCCGAAAGAGTAAATATTACAATACCAAAAGAGCATTGTGGATAGTATGGGTGATCCTCTGACGCTTTCCAATCCCTGAGCTGGCTTGACTAATTTATAAAACAAGGAAAAGGAGAAAGGACTAAGCTTTAAGAAGCTTAGTAAGTCTATATGCAAATAATTAACATCATACCAACTTTTTTAATGTCATGAGTCATGTCTCAACAAATCAACTTACCACCTAATCTTACCATTATCCATATACACATCAAGCACAATATTTTCATATACTCAAATTCACATTCACCCTTTCACACACATGCAATTTCCCACAATATCGCTTGCTCATATAATTACACCTGCACTTACACACTACATAACCACACCAATATCATTTATAAGCTTTCTTGTTGAACCCTTCGGAATAACATTCGATACTCGGTGGTTTTAGCATATAGCTTCACCAACACATGATCCGGCTCTCGTGTACACATGGTGAACTCTCATCATCACCCATATGACCTAGCCATTAAATCTTGTAGCTCTCGTGTCTACATGGTGTCCAACACTTGGAATCACCCATGCGACCTAGCCACATATATCATAGCTCTTGTGTCTACATGTTGTACCCCCTGGTGACATACATTTGACCTAGCTATTTTTAGTCCGTAGCTCTCATGTCTACATGGTATGCACACAATATTACGCATGTGACCTAGCTACATATGTAAGAATATCCCCTAGCTTTCTTGTACACATGGTATACACCTCGTATTACACATGTGACCTAGCTACCACATAGCATCCTGTAGCTCTCTTGTACACATGGTGTCCTACCCTCGGAAACACACATGTGACCTAGCTACACATTCTCCGTATCTTTCATTTTTCTAGAAGTTCAATAGGATCACCAATTTTCCATAATTCACCAAATAATAAAAGTTATCCAACATTTTCCATATCATACAATAATTCACATTTATGAAATTAAAATAGATGTATTACTTACATATAAACTTACCTCGATAACAAAATGTAATAATTTGCAATTTAGTCTGAAACCTTGCCTTTACCTCGGTCAAGGTCGATTCCTCGATCTTCTCGATCTAAAATGACACATTTAACTCTTTTAATAACTACATTATTCAAAACAACCCAAAATCTTCCTATAGCAAATTTTGCAATTTGACCCCCTAACTTTCTTAATTTTACACTTTAGTTCCTAGGCTCGATTTATGATTCTCATTCAATTTTCATGCATTTCAAGCCTAGCCAAACCATTTTTCCTCTTATAACAGCCCTCAATTTCTATCATTTCACAATTTATGCACACCATATTTCATCTTTTACAAATAAGTCATTTTTTACTATTTTCACTAAAAATCAACTACTAGAAGTTGTTCATCACACTTTATACTTTCATATTATACCACTAGCCATCAAAATACATGCATGTCATTCATGGGTATAAGTATAAACATCAACCCTAGCTTGAAATAGTGGTAGAAATAGCTAGAGCAAGTTACGAGGATTTAAAAAATACGAAGAATATTAAAAATGGGGCTAGAAGGTACTTACGATCAAGCTTGAAAGTTGGAAGAAACCCTAGCTATGGTGTCTCTTCATATTCGACCAAGGGAGGAAGAAAGATGGACATATTTTGACTTATTTTCCCTTTTTATTTCTTTTATTAACTAATGACCAAAATTCCCTTCATTAAAAACCTTTAGTATTCCACCCTTCCTTGGGCATTTTTGTCCAAACAATGTTAAAATGGTTTAATTACCATATAAGGACCTCTAATTTAAAATTCCAATTCAATCAAGTACCTTTATGGATTAAAACCCATATTTTTCACCTATTGTAATTTAGTCCAACCTACCAAATTGGACATGCAAACATTAAAATTCATGCAACAAAATTTCACATAATTATTCAAACCCAAATAAACATTAAAACTTAATCGAAAAAAATATTTTAGACCTTGGATTCATGGTTTCAAAACTACTATTCAATTTAGCCCTTGGTCCGGGTTGTCACAAATCAGTTACAATTCAATATTTATTAACAAATGTTTTATGTAAATAATTTTAGAAGTTCAGAGTTTGTTCTCGTATGTCGTAGTCTCTAGCAGTTTCACTACAGTTCCAATTGACGACAGTTTTCAGTATATACTAACTAAAGTATTTTCGCAATACACTACCTATAGTAGTTTCAGAATATCATAGCATTTTCAATTTAAACATATATCAGTTTTATAATACTTACAGGATCAGTGCCGGAGACTCGGTGTACAACATACTCAGTAAAAACATTTCAAATCATTAAAAAATAGTTCTTTAGAAACCATGTTTTAAAACCCATATCTAGAGCTAAATTTTATAACCTGGCTCTGATACCACTAAATGTAACACTCCAAACCTAGCGTAGATGTTATGGTCGAATCTGGCGACATCACATGATAGTGTTTTTGAAAACGAGTTGTTAAGTTAAAATCATTTCCGTGTTATTACCTACATTAACCTCTTATTAGTTCCAAAATTCGTTTTACCCATTATTTGATTGTTTAAAATCATAACTCATCGCGAAAGCTTTAAAAAACTTTCTAAATAGTTGTGATATTAGGAAATAAAACTTTAGCTTTTGAAAATTGAGTTTTTCCCTACGACTAACAAGTATAAATCTATAAAAAAAATCGATAAACCAAATTTAAGCAAAAGTCCCAAACAATCCACAAATTATATCAAATTAAACTAATAATAAAACCATAATAAAAAGTATTAAATTAAAACCATGAAGTCCAGAAACTATGGTCATTGTCAAGTCCTCTACCACACCGATCAGTCTAGGTCTGAGGATTACCTGTGCAAATTAAACAAAAGGGTGAGTTTACGTAAACTTAGTATGTAATCCCGCAGAAAACAAACAAACAGTAAACACAGTGCATAGTCAAAACAGTATGGGCCTAAGCCCTTTTTAGTATCAGTAGCAACATGCACAATGGTCTTAGCCCATCACAGTATCAGTAACATATATACAGTATTCAGTAATAAAGTCCTACCCAACCAGCCTCTACACACCATCTCCGTCCAACCCTACACTCCATGTGGGGATTAAATCAACCCACCCGTCCCTACTCTTCAGGTAGTACCGAATGCGACACAAAATAGTAATTTGTAGCTGAGCTGCCAGTATATTAGGCTTAAGAGCCTTTCAGTACACTTCCTCCAAATCTAATAAACCCAACCCCATGCAATGCAACATTCAATACATAACATGCTATCTCATGGTATCAGTACATATAATTAGTTCAGTATACATGCATACTATCATCATGCTCAATATATATATCAATCATTTAGTTAGATCACATAATTAGGGGTCTAAGTAATGCTTACCGACCCTACAGTTGGTTCACAGTTGACTTGGGCAACCTGTGCAATCTTAACAATCAATTTAGTGAAACACGCCTATGTGGCCTGCCTGTGTATGCCCACACACCCGTGTGGACTACTCCTATGTGCCCACACATTTGTGTGGCCCATACGGCCCAAAACAGTCCAGCCCGTGCTTGTACACGACTTGCTTGCCATCAAAAGGGGTGTATCCTTCGCGCATGACCTGGCCTCGTCAATCACACGGCCGTGTGAGGTACACGACCTACCGCATGACTACCAGACGCCCGTGTGACGTTGACAGTAGGGTTTTTGACTTTTGTTGAAACCTCATTTCATGCATTTTTAGGGACACACCTGTATCGTTTTCGAAGCGTAACCACTCCTAAGCCTCTAGAACCTAAAAAATCAACAAATCAAAGCCCAATTCAGTAACTTAGCCAAGACTTTAATGATTCGCAATGAGATGTTCATCCATTACCTATCGAAACCCTTACCTGTGGTCGAGACGAGGAATCCACGCACCCAACTCGTCAATTAGGAGTGATTTCCAAACCCTTGATTAACTACAAAACACCAAAAGGAACCGCTCTTAGAGATTAACCAAGAACAATTAACAATTGACAAAATTGTTACTTATCGAACATGCGCAACCAACGATGAATGATAGAATCGATTGAAATAAAGGAAAGCAACGGAAGGAAGGGAAAACAATGGGGATTTCGGCAGTAAGGGAAAATATTGAAAGATAAACAACAGCAAAATTTGAGAGGAAAAGGAGAAGAGCCGAATTTCAGAAAGAAAAAAAAAACAAGATGATCTTAATAATTCACCCTAACCCCTCAAACTCAAACACTATAGTATTTTACTTCCCTCCCAACTCCTACATGACACCAATACAAAAATATTGCTCATGCACAAACTTGAACATAAGACTTCCTTCTCACCAACACTCCGCTTAACCACGACACCAACAAGCCCATTCTATTAATTATTTACCAACTATTAAACTTAAGCCCTTTAGGCCAGATTCAAGTTTTATTTATAAAAATTCTAAAATTTACACAAGTCATGACTTGAATTTAAGACTTTCCACACACACTCAAAGTACTTAACCACTGAAGCAAACAATTATTTATGTCATCCATCACAAAACAAAATTAAAATTTTTGGAGCGTTACAACAAGCAACAAAAATATAATGCTAACAATGATTTGTTGAGATTTCTCCTTTAATATTCTAACCCTAATCATTAAGATAACATGAATAATTAATTACACTATCTAATTACTTAATAACTAACATTATAGCATATTAGTTCTAAATAAGATTATTGATGTCTTAATAATAATTACACTAGTATAAAAATTATTAAATATTTAAATGTCATAATAATATTAATTACACTAATATAAAATTTAATTCATGACATTCTGAACATTTAAAAAAAATAAATATATAATGCAATATATTTTTAACTTACTAACCCGGTTTTGCAGAATGTCAATTGATAAAATTGGCTTATTTTAAAATTTAAAAGTGGTTTAGGGTTTAATATTTTTTTATAGTGGTTTAAGATTTGTTTTTGGGATGTATTTATTTCAATTTGATGTTTCTTCAGCCTTTTTGGAGTGACTTTTGTGAATTTTTTGGTGTTATGTTGGGTTTTTATAGTGGTGGACCAATGTTGGGCGAGAAAGGGGCATGTAGGGTTTTGTCGAGTAGAAAATTTTTGCATAAATTGGCACAGTTGATGGCGATTTAGGTAGAGATTCTTATACAAGTCATCACCAACTTGTGCAGTTGAACAGTTGAACAAGAACTTATGCTGAAAAAGAGTTGTGAATTCTCAAGTCCCAAATCGGCACTGTTTGTGACGACCTGGGGCTCAAAAATTTGTGTCCATGCCATATTGCCACCAACAAACCCGACTTAGGCATGGGATTTTGCAAACTTTTTTAATGTTCATTTCATATTATTTGTGTAAAATAAATTTGGATTTATATTATCTTAATAAAAAAAAGTCATCTTTTTGGCTTCCATTGTGAGAAATAGGCAAATAACCCCTCAGTTGTGTTTTTTTTTCTCATAAAAATGCTTTTCATAAATATGAAAAAGGTTTTGGGGGGAGAGATAAGAGGAAGAGGAAGGGGTAGAGTTATCTAGTGAGTAAGTTCGAGATCAATTTCAATTGAAAATTTGACATAGTTTAATTGAATATGAGAGACGAAAAATAGCTAAAAATGGATGTAAAAATTGAACTCATTCTCATCCTAGCTAATAGTATTACATTTTGCTTATCTTTCCTTTTGTTTTTTAATAGCGTTAGATGACATCAATGTAATATGAATAAGATATGAACATGTGTAAAAAATTATATAATTAAATTATTAACGAGTTTACTACAAATTTACCCTAATTATTCATAGGAAGAGGCAAATAGAAGGGACAAAAGGGGCAATATATCATCATAGTACAAGTTTAAGGTTCTTTAATGACTGTATGTGAGGCATTTGGGTTTGAATCTGAATCTGAACCTTTGTTTTAGACTGCGTTTAAGGTTAAAGCAGTATGATAAGTTTGAAAGTGTTTTTGTTAACAATCATAGCAGCATGCTGCATGATTGAACTTTAGGGAAATCAAACTAATTGGTGAGAATCATCTCCCAATGTCCCTATGGATTAAATTTAAACTTAAGTCGAGATTTTTAAATAGAAAGTAAAAATCTTTTAATATTAATATTTTTATCTATAATATTTAAATTCGATATTTTACTTAAAAAATATCAATTTTTTTATCACTCCGAATGATAGCTAAATAAAGAATTTAAAATTAAAATGTAAAATAACTGATCATCAAGTTTAAATCTAAAAATATTTCAAATCAAAGGGAATTTCGGACTTAGATCATAAGTGTAATATGGGGAAAACGAACATAATGATTATGTACCAATGTTTGTGGGAAAAAATATTCGACTTTTATGAAAACTTAAGTACAATTATTTGATGAACTTGCTGTCATGTTGGCAGATCAACCAGCATTTCTTTAATCTTGTACTCCTCTTGAGTCAAGATAAAAATGTTAATTGTTAACATAAATATATTTTTATACTGAAGTAACTTAAATTATTAGTAAAATTTTAGGATGACTAAAACTGTAATTCCACCTTTTCATGCAACAATTCATCATTGTAATTAGTAGATTTAATTTAATTTTTATGAGTGAGAATTTAAGTTATTACGCGAATAACCACACTTAAATTTAATTATTCTATCTTTTTAAATATGTTTGTACATAATTTAAGTTTTAAATATGATTTGTATACAATAATAGTATTTTAATTTTAGAATAAATATTTTATTTTTAAAATACAGTTATATGTTAGTTTATTGATTTTGTTTAAGTAAATTGAAAATTTTATTAACAAGAGATCATTTTCTATACATTTTGATCTATTAAATAATTTTTTGCAAACATAAGCTATTGATGCATTTATTAAGGTGAAAATTGAATAGATTCCTAAAACCCCTACTCTGTCGTGGGCTACACGTGTCCATCCACTATTGCACGTCTTTGTGGTGCCTTGGGCATAACTTAATAACATATAAGCGTTTAATGAAAGCTTAATACCTAAGTAAATTAAAAAAATTCACAATTATCAATGCTAAAAAATTGAAACCTTAAACTGTAACACCCTTAAATCATATCCGTCGCTGGAATAGGGTTACCGAGCATTACCAGACTTATTTCATAAATAAGCATACATTTCACATGCATTTTCCAATTCCAAATCAAAGTCAATCAAAATCAATCATACAATCCCTAATACAAGCTTAAGAGGCCCAAAATATGCATTAGAAGTAGTTCGGGACTAAACCGATAACTTGTAAAAAATTTGGAAAAAAATTAAAAATTTCCATATACAGGGGACACATGCTCGTCTGGCCCGGTAGTGTATCTCACACGGCCAAAAGACACGCCCGTGTCATAGGCCGTGTGGATATTCGAAATGGGATCACATGGCCATGTCCTAGACCGTGTCCTACCCCGTGTAACTCTCTGACTTGTGTCACACGACCAACCACACGTCCGTGTAACTAGCTCGTGTAACTCACTGACTTGCTACCTTTAAAAACTATAAAGGACACATAAGCCGTGTCACCTAGCCGTGTGTCAAACACAGCTGAGACACATGCCCGTGTCTCTGCCCGTGTGGATGAAAATAGGCTATTTTCCAAGCCACATTTCTCACCCAAACTTTCATTCACCTACACAAACCAAATGGCATATAACATGGCATATATAACCATTCAAACCAATCTCAACCGAGCCCAATTCATGCCAATTTCATACAAAGAACTATAATGTTCATAACATTATGTTTTTGCCAATTCAAAATATACCAAATTCACATCCAACAATTACCTAAATAATCATTTTCAAACATGCATTACTTGACCTAAAACCACAAGCATACCCATCTCAAATTTCAACCATTAGTTACTATAAATACCTATTCACAACAAGCATCACATACCAATTATCAATCACTTAACAAAATGGCCATTTGCAGAATATATACACAACCAAACATGCCAAAAATTAGCCAAGTCGCATGGCTATACACATAACCAAGCATTCATCATTTACAAGCCAATTCAAATGGCTAAATTCATAACCAAATTATAGACCAAAATGACTATTACTTCCATACATGCCATATAACCAAATGAACAAGTTCAAAAGTACCAAAATGATAGCTGGATAGTGTGATTCGATCTCCAATGACTTCCGTATCAAGCGAGCTTCCAAATCACTATAAAACATAGAAAAGAAAACAGAGTAAGCTGTATAGCTTAGTAAGCTCATATGATAATAAACTCAACTTACCATATATACAATTTAAGTAATTAAGCATATCATAATATAACTCATATTAATCCACAAACCTATCACATATTCATTCATAAGGTTAAATATGAAATTCGCAAATTTCTTCGATTTAATGCTTGTACGGTTCATGTACATACCTGTTCTAACACGTATCAATCTCATACTCATCCATATCCTTGATATGCCAGTTGAACCATTTAGAATAATATCAGATACCTGGGACTCTCGCACCCTAAGTGCCAAATACATAACTGAATCTATCCCTATCTAATATCTCATATAATGTTCACCCTTGAGCTATCAACGGTTCTGCTCACACAAGTTGATGGTCATGACGTAGCTACACAGTGCTGCTCACACAAGCTGACGAGAATCTGCAACACATGCCGTATAACTCAGCTACTGGTAGGACGTACGGACTAACACCTAAAACAAATAACCCCTACTGACATGTCATTCGCATCCTAATATATTCCTAAGGTTCAACGGGGGTTTCACATTACTGAATCTTTGTCGAACGTATCCGTAAGGTCATATTCACAATTAAATTCAATGATAAAGCATTTAAAACACAAATATAATAATGTTTATTAACATACGAACTTACCTCGATTGCAAAAACGACGAGATGGATCGACTAGTCTGATACTTTATTTTTTCCCTGATCTAGATCCGAACTTCGCTTTTCTTGATCTATATAATATTAAATTAACTTATTCAATTATCATTTTATTCAATTTAGCCCAAAATGCACATTATGGAAAAATTACACTTTTTCCCCTAATATTTCAACAACTTTACAATTTAGTCCTTAGCTCATAAAAATACCAATTCATGCAATTAGATCCTTATCCATGCCAGCCAAATTTCCCTTATTATCATAGCAGCCCACACTTTTCATTTATTTCACATTTCAACTACAAAATTTTCATATTTTCACAAATAAATCCCTAATTGACAATTTTATCAAAAATTACTTTACAAATGTTATTTATCTAACAACAACCATACATTTTCTATCATAAAACATCAAAATACACATACATTCATCAATGGAACACTCAAACAGTTTAAAAATTCCTCAAATTAGTTCCTGGGTTAGCTAGACCTAGTTGCAACGATCTCAAAAACATAGAAATCATTAAAAACGTGACAAAATCACTCACCAATTAAGCTTCAAAGTGACCGAACCCTAGATGAACAAAAAAGGCTTCCTTTCCCTAAATATTCAGTTGAAGATGATGAATAAAAAGATGATATTTGGTTTTATTTCATTTAATTAGTCTTTATTAATTAATTTACTATCATAACCTTAAAAATATTTAATAACTACACTTATACCAAGCCATTATCATCCACTAACTCATTCATGGGCTAATTATCCCACAAGGACCTCAAATTTATGGTTCTATAGCTATTAGACACCTTTAGCTAATAGAACATCACTTTTGCACTTTACGCGATTTAGTCCTTTTCACCAAATTGAATATTCAAACAATAAAATTTGTAAACGAAATTTTCACACAATTATACTATCATACTATAGACCTCAAAATAATAATAAAATAAATTTTCCAATCTCAGATTTGTGGTCCCCAAACCACTGTTCTGATTTGACTAAAAATGGGCTATTACAACTCTCTCCCTTAGAGATTTTCGTCCCCGAAAATCTTACCAGAGAACAGGTTAGGGTATTGCTTTCCAATAGCTTCCTTAGGTTCTCACGTAGCTTCTTTGACACCATGACATCACCAAAGAACTTTCACTAAATCTATGCTTTTATTTCTCAATTCTTTGATTTCTCGAGCTAAGATTTTGATCGGTTCTTCGCTATATGTCATATCAAGCTGAATTTCAATCTTTGACGGAGAAATGCTATGCGATGGATCCGATCGATACCGTCATAGCATAGATACATAAAACACATTGTGAATCTTTTCTAACTCTAATGGTAAAGCTAGCCGATATGCCACTGGCCCTATTCTCTCGATAATCTCATACAACCCGATAATTTGCGGACTCAATTTTCCTTTGCGACCAAAACGAAGAATCTTCTGCCACGAAGATACTTTCAAAAATACTCTGTCACCAATATGGAATTCAATGTCTTTACATTTTAAATCTATATATGACTTCTGACGATCTGAAGCTGCTTTCAAACTGTCGTGAATTACTTTCACTTTCTCTTCGGTCCCTCTGATCAAATAAACCCTGTGAATTTTGTTCTCACTAAGCTCGGTCTAGTATAACAAATTTCGACATTTATGATAATATGGTGTCATCTTTATACTTGATTGAAAACTGTTATTATACACAAATTCAACCAATGGTAAATATTTTTCCCAGTTGCCGTAAACCAAAAATATATAGGACTTTTCCTATATAATTCATCACCTTTTTGCTTAAATTTGTTGTTAAAACTAAGTAATTGTTTAATAAATTAATGAAATATTTGAAAATATGAAATTAAGACATATAAATTATTAAAATGTGATTTTATGCTTTATTATATAGTTTTCATGCATAAAATGGCTTATTTTATGTTTATTTGAGCTTATTATATTTTTATGGGCCATGCATGATTAAATTCAATAATAAATTATAAAATTATTTTTAATAATTCAACTTAAATATTTCATTAATAAATTGGGTTTTAATTAATTAAGTAAATTGATTAATTAAAGTGGTTAAATTTTATTTTTTTGGTCCTCCAATTTATTGACTTATTTTGGACAGGTCTGAAAGCTTTACCTGATTACAAAACCGTCCAAATTGAGGACCAAGTCAACCTAAGTTTCGGCTATAAATGGTTGCCCAGAAATCAATTTTTGGTTTAATTTCACAAGGTCCTTAAAGAGTAGAAGAAATCAGAGATTTACCTGAAGATTTGCACTTGACTGAGTCTCAGCCCTGAGTTGTTGTGGCACTCAAATTGACCAAAAATCAAGCAAAAAATCAGCCCCAATTCCACAATTCATGGCCGGCCACCTATGGGAGATTCTTCAAAAGATGAAAACTCCTATTTTTAGTAAACTAGCCTCCCTTGCCTCACCTATAAATAAGACCTCATTTCCCACTTATCCCTCATCCCTCAATTCCTCATCATTCATCATTTTCTCTCCTCTCTCATTTTCTCTCCTCATCTTTTCATAGAGATTTTAGCCATTAAACCTCTTAAAGAGCCCTTGGTTGGCCACCTAAGAGAGCCATTAGTAAAGGAGCAAAGCAAAGGAACGAAGGAGCCCTCATTGTTTAGAGCCTTGGGTGACAACCACTTTGAATTGGGTTTAATCTTTCTTTTCTTTAATTTAATTCAAGAATGTTTGCTATGTGTTCTTTGTTCTTGTTTATAACAATGACAGCTTAATTTTATTTAAGCTAAGATGGTTGCTTTGATTAAATAATATTTACTTGATTCATGCTTATAATATTTGTGCCTCAATCGATCATGGTTTCAATTAAAAACAAGTTTGTATTTCGTTCATACGTGATTGAAATGTACCTGAATTAGCTGAGCGATCCAAACCAGATGACAGCTAGTGGACGCATAATTGAAATGTGCATGCTCAATTTAGATCCTAACTCGATTAAATTGTAGGTTACATAACAACCCTAACCAGGCTCTATTATCTGTATAGTTTTTAGATTTGTGTGATTAAACAATTTCAAACCTAACACATCCCTGTTACCTCGCACGAATTCTAAGAAAGCTGTAGTAAATAAAGATCAGTAAAATATGTATTTACTAAGTAAAGGATTCCAAAAGGACCTATTGTGGTTTCCAAACACATGAAAGATTGAGTTGCCATGGAATGTTATTCCGAATATTGTTAAGCATGTTGATGGTAAATTAAGTTTACTTAAAGTAATTATCCTAGCTTATTTATGTTATAATTGTTGCAAATTGTGTTTAATTTTGCTAAAATCTATTTCATTCATATAGTTGCATGTTAGGATAAATTACATTAGGGATCACTACATTTAGATTAATTTTACTTAATTTCAATCAATACTTCCAAATCAAACTGTGTTTTTATTTACCAAGTTGTTAATATAATTTGTAATTAAGTGACTTAGCACAAATACAATCCCTGTGGAGACGATAACTCGATACTTACTTATTACTTAATAACGAATGTGTACACTTACACAAACCCCAGCGTTACAAGTTGGTGGCGCCGTTGCCGAGGATTGTTAACTGTTGCCATAGTCATTTTTTTTTGTGAAATTACTTATTTTTCAATTTGGTTATTTCTAACATTACTAACTTATTCTTTTTAATTTTGTGATTTTCTTTTGAGGTGTTTATGAGCATAGATTGGATTATCTATTTACTCCCAGTAGACCCTGAAATTGAGCAGGCCTTCAAACAAAGAAGACGTGAATGAATAGCTCAAAGATAGAACGAGATGGGCCTTGGAAATGAAAATAAAGACCAAGGTAATGAAGTCGTTCATGTATGAAATCCCATTCTCATTATTAATGATAGAGATCGATGTATCAGACAATATGCTGTGCCATTTTTCAGTGAGTTAAATCTAAGAATTAGAAGGCCAAATATTGCGGCAACCCAATTTGAATTGAAACCAGTAATGTTTCAAATGCTCTAAGGGGTGGGCTAATTCAGTGGTATGCCCACGGAAGATCCATATCTCCACCTTCGATTGTTCATGAAGGTGAGTGGTTCATTCAAGATAGCTGGTGTGACTAAAGACGCACTGAGGTTGAAATTGTTTCCATACTCGTTGTGAGATCGAGCATGAGCATGGCTCAATTCATTGCCACCAAGTTCCATATCTACATGGCAAGAATTAGCAGAGAGATTTTTGGTTAAGTATTTCCCACCTAGCAAAAATGCTAAGTTGAGGAACGAGATCACAACTTTCCAACAATTAGATGACGAGCCTTTGTATGAGGCTTGGTAGCGATTCAAGGAGTTACATCAGAAGTGTCCTCATCATGGGAATCCTCATTACATCCAGTTGGAGACATTCTATAATAGTCTCAATGCACATACAAGATTGATGGTAGATGCTCCTGCAAATGGTGCAATTTTGCCTAAGTCTTACAATGAGGCTTATGAGATCATCAAGAGGATTGCAAGTAACAACTATCAATGACCAACAAATCAAATAGCTTCAGGAAGACGTGTAGTTGGAGTTCATGAAGTTGACGCCCTCATTTTGTTATTAGCCCAGGTATCATCTATTTCTTCTATGCTAAAACAGTTTACCACTAATAGTGCTAATAATTTTGCAGCTTAGCCACCAAGTCCGTTTGAAGTAGTTTCCTGTATGTACTATGGGGAGGGTCATTCTTTTGAGAATTTCCCGTTGAATCCTGAGTCAATGTACTATATGGGGAACCAACATCAAAATAGGAGTAGACAAGGACCCCAGTTCAACTTCTATAATTCTTCATGGCGTAATCATCCCAACTTTTCTTGGAGCAACTAAGGAAATGGATCGAACAATAACTTTATGCAGCATAGACCCAACCAATCTCAATGGTTTAATCAGCAAGCTCTAAAACCAGCTCAAGTTGAGTTATCAAATAGTTTGGAGAACTTGTTGAAAGCGTACATGGCAAAGAATGACGCTTTGATCTAGAGCCAAGCAGCAACACTGAAAAAGTTGGAAAACCAAATGGGTCAGTTAGCTACGAAGCTTCGTAATAGACCACAAGGAACCTTACCGAACAATACTTAGAATCCAAGAAATTTGGGTAAAGAACATATCAAGGTTGTGGCATTGCGAAGTGGTAAAATTTTGGAACCCTGATTGATTGATGTTGAAGATAAGCTTGTTGAAAAAGAGGAAAGTCAACCCGCTGTTGAAGTTCCTACACTAAAAGAGTCAGAATCTGCAAAGACTGATAAGGTAAATCCTAATTTAGTGAATTTAGATACTTTAACATCTTCTTTAGATGTAGATTTACCTACTCAGAAGAGTTGTCTAATCCAACCAAAAGTTCCATTACCTCTATATCTGCAAAGATTGCAGTAACACAAGCAGAAACAAGAGGTGTAATTCAAGAATTTTTGGATGTTTTGAAGCAGTTACACATCAATATTCTGTTGGTGGAGGCTTTAGAACAAATGCTAAATTATGTAAAGTTTATGAAGGATATACTATCCAAGAAGAAACAACTGAGTGGGTATGAGATTGTTGCCCTGACAAAAGAGTGCAGTGCGTTCTTATAGAACAAACTGTCGTAGAAATTAAAAGACCCAGGAAGCTTTACTATACTCTGTAACATTGGTGAATCTTACTATGGTAAAGCTTTGTGTGACTGAGGAGCAAGCATCAACTTGATGCCTAAGTCTATTTTCAAGATGCTAGGGATAGGACCTACAACTGTAACGCTTCAACTAGCAGATCGATCTTTAGCATATCCCGAGGGAAAGATCGAGGATGTTTTCGTAAGAGTTGACAAATTTATTTTTCCTGCTGATTTCATTGTCTTAGATTTTGAAACAGATAAGAAAGTACTGATCATCCTTGGGAGACCTTTTCTAGCCACGGGAAGAGCGTTAATTGATGTGCAGAAAGGAGAACTCACTATGCGAGTTTAAGATGATCAGGTAACTTTTAACATTCTTAAAGCGATGAAATTTCCTGATCCAACAGAAGAGTGTTCAGTTATGGAAGAAATAGAAGCCTTGGTTTCTATAGGAAGCAATTTTGAAGAAGATCCATTGGAGAATGCTTTAGAGTTTGACCCTTTGGAGGATGAAGAAGGTGAAGAAAACATGACTTTAATGAAACCCAATCCGAGAAATTTTATTCATTCCACAAGGTTTGAACAGTTGGAGTTAGAAGTAAGAGAATTTGTGCAACCCAAGTTGTCAATCAAAGAACCACCTAAACTCGAACTAAAGGTACTTTTGTCCCATTTGAAATATGTTTATTTAGGTGACTGCTCTACTTTTCCTATGATTATTTCAGCTGAACTAATGAAAGATCAAGAGGAGCAACTAACTGTTGTTTTAAAGAAATTTAAAAAAGCAATTGGTTGGACCATTGCTGATATTCGAGGTATAAGCTCTTCTTTTTGCATGCTCAAAATTACTTTAGAGGAAGGTGAGAGAGCTCGAATTGATGGGCAATAGAGGCTCAATCCTATTATGAAAGAAGTTGTGAGAAAAGAAGTGATCAAATGGTTAGATGCATGAATCATCTATCCTATTTTAGATAGTTCGTGGGTGAGTACGATGCAGTGTATGTCGAAGAAAGGTTGGATCACGATTATTGAGAATGAACGTAATGAGTTGATTCCAACTTACTAGTTGGAAAATTTGTGTTGACTACAGAAAGTTGAATAAAGCTACTCGGAAGGACCATTTTCCGTTGCCTTTTATGGACTAGATGTTAGATCGACTGGTAGGTAATGAATTCTACTGGTTTCTAGATGGTTATTCAAGATATAACCAAATAGTTGTAGCTCCAAAAGGCCAACATAAAACAACCTTTACTTGTCCGTATGGTATGCTTGCTTTTAGGTGAATGCCTTTTTGTTTATGCAATGCATCTGTAATATTCCAAAGATGCATGATGGCAATATTCACTGATATGATTGAAAATTTTGTTGAAGTTTTTATGGATGGTTTCTCTATTTTTGGTAACTCTTATGATATTTGTTTGAGCAATTTAGCTAAGGTACTAAAGAGATGCGAAGAGACGAATTTTGTCCTTAACTAGGAAAAATGCCATTTTATGGTTAAGGAAGGGATTGTCCTAGGGCATAAAATCTCGAAGAAAGGAATTGAAGTTGATAAAGCAAAGGTGGACGTAATTGGAAGATTACCAGCCCCAATTAATGTGAAAGGAGTCAGAAATTTCTTAGGCCATGCCAGTTTTTACCGAAGGTTTATCAAGGATTTCTTGAAAATTTCTAAATCGTTGTGTTTGTCTTTAGAGAAATATACAGTGTTTGATTTCAACAAAGCATGTTTAGAAGCTTTTGAAGATCTGAAAAGGTGGTTAATCTTAGCCCCAATAATTGTTACACTTGATTGGAACTCACATTTTGAGTTGATGTACGATGTAAGTGATTATGTTGTTGGAGCTGTGATGGGTCAACGAAGAAAGAAAGTATTTCACCCCATTTACTATATAAGTAGAACCTTGACAGGTGCCCAACTCAATTATACAGTAACTAAAAAGGAACTCTTTGCTATAGTTTTTGCTTTTGACAAATTTCGCTCATATTTTATAGGTACCAAAGTTACATTATTTACTGACCATGCAGCCATTAAATACTTACTCAAAAAGAAAGATGTGAAACCGAGGCTAATTTGTTGGATACTTTTACTCCAAGAATTTGACCTTAAGATCCAAGATAGAAAAGGTGTTGAGAATCAAGTAGCTGATCATCTGTCGAGGTTGGAGCAAGATGAGGTAACTCGATCATGTGTGCCTATCAACGAGAATTTCCCAGATGAACACTTATTTGAGGTAAGTTGAATTCATGAAACACCTTGGTTTGCTGATTTTACGAATTATCTTGCATGTGGAATAATTCCTCAAGAAATGACATACCAACAAAGGAAGAAATTCCTTCATGATAGTCGATATTATTTTTGGGAGGATCTGTTCTTATTTAAATAGTATGTAGATAATATAATCCGAAAGTGTATAGCTGAAAGTGAGATTGCTAAGATCTTATATCATTGCCATCAATCTCCACGTGGGGGACACTTTTATGGTTCACGTACTATAGCAAAGATTTTAAAAGCAGGTTTCTTTTGGCCTACACTATTTAAAGATGCTCACGCTTATGTGAAGAACTGCAATAAATGCTAAAGGATTGGAAATATATCACGGAGGAATGAGATGCCCTTAAAAAATATTTTGGCAATTGAATTATTCGACGTATGGGGTATTGACTTCTTAGGCCCGTTTCTTTTTTCGTATGGGAATAAATACATCTTACTTGCTATGGACTATGTATCCAAGTGGGTTGAAGTTGAAGCATACCCTACAACTGATGCTAAGGTAGTCATGCGGTTCCTACATAAGCATGTGTTTACACGATTTGGGACATCAAGAGCTATTATTAGTGATGAAGGTTCTCATTTTGTGAACAAGTGGCTTAAGTGGTTGCTTGACAAATCTGATGTGAAGCACAAGATTGCTACTGCTTATCACCCCCAATCTAATGGGCAAGTTGAAAGATTGAACCGTGAAATCAAAGGTATCCTTGAAAAGGTAGTACGTTCTAGTAGAAAAGATTGGTCTCGAAGGCTCGATGATGCATTATGGGCTTGTCAAACAACATTTAAGACACTGTTAGGAATAACTCCTTATCGATTAGTTTTTGGGAAGGCATGTCATTTTCGATTAGAGTTGGAGAAGCTCACTAGGCTTTGAAGTAGTTAAACCTTGATCTTAAGTAAGCCAGTGAGAGAAGGATGTTACAACTGGATGAGTTGGAAGAGCTGAGGTTGTTTTCCTATGAGAATGCCAAAATGTGTAAAGAAAGATCAAAGAGATGGCATGATAGCCATATACAACCTCATGAGTTTAAAGAAGGTCAGAAGGTTTTTTTGTTTAATTCAAGGTTGAAGTTGTTTCATGGGAAGCTTAAATCCCAATGGAAAGGTCCCTACACCATCTATTGAGTTTATCTTTATGGAGTTGTTAAATTATACGACAATCACGGAGGTACATTTAAAGTTAATGGTCATCGTTTCAAACATTATTGGGATGGTGAAGTTGAGCGAGTTGAATCCTCGTTTAAATTAACAGACCCTTGATTTTTCATGAACTTGTTTTGTAAATAAATAAATAATTAGAATTTATTTTCTTAATTTAGTACATTTAATTAATTTTGTCTAAGGAGATTAGAATTTAAGCGGTACCGTTGTGACCCCTCCAACCTTTCCTAGGAATTAATTTAATGTAATTTGTTAAGAAGAAATTTTCTAATTAAGATTTAAAATTTTTAAGTTTAATTTGTTTTGTTTTAATTTTAATTTTTATATTAATAAAAGGGGTCAAATTTGGCCCAAGTACTAATCAGTTTTTTTCCTTCAGTGAGTTTGTAAATATAGTCTGAATTTGAGGCCCAAGATAGCAAAAAGGAGGAAAAATCCATACCAATTGCCTCCACTCTCATTGCTTGCCGCCCAAGTAACCCTAATGTAGCTAAATTTTTGCTACATGTTGCCCTAATTTTTCCCTATATAAACCCCTCTTTATTCTACTATTTTTCATAGCCTTCAAAGCAAATTGCTTAACCCTAAAAGTCCCTAAACCTCTTCTTGTGCCGCTAGCCTCAAATCTTGAAAGAAGCCCCTAGTCCTCTTCTTTTTGTTTGCCAAAGTAACCTAGTGCCACCGCAAGAAGATTGCTAGAGCACCACTACTGTCGCCGCACATCGACGTTGGTGTTGCACATTGCCGTAGCTACTGCAACCTCTTTGCCGTTGCAAGATGTTTGCCGTAGCAAAATCCCACCCACCTTGTCGTTTTTTTCCCCTTGTACCGAAACTTTTCTAAATTTTTAGGAAAATATACCATGTCTCGCAAAAGAACTAGATCGTCAAAGAATACTCCTGATTTGATCAATGAAGAAGTGAAAGAGAGATTTGATTCAATTTTCAAGCATTAACCTATGATGCTAAAAAAGGGTTTTAACTTGAAGAGCAATGATGTGATGGTTGTTCTTGTACCAATTAGAAAGACAATCAATGCTCTCAAATGGGAACAATTTTGTGATGCTCGGTCACTTCTCGATGATGAACTAATTCAAGAGTTCTATGTGAGTTTGACTACACAAGATGCTTCGGAGGTCATCGTTCGAAAGAAAAAAGTACCTCTTACTTCTAAATCCATCAATGATTTGTTTAGCTTACCTAATGTTGAAAAAGATGAGTACTACCCTATGATGAACAACATCAATTGGGATTTTCTTCAACAAGTGCTTGATGTTGTAACAAATCTGGGATCCCAATAGATTATAAGAAAGTATGGAAGCCATTCTTGCTGAAGGGAATACCTAAAACCAGTAGCAAAGGTATGGTTTTATTTTGTTCGCTACAGTTTTATGCCTATCTCACACAGCTCCACCATCTTGATGGAACGGATGCTCTTGTTATATGCAATCTTGATAGAAAAGTCCATTAATGTTGGGAAAATTATTCTCAAGGATATTTATGATTTTGCTAAAAAGAAGACAGGAAGTGCTTATTTCCCATCATTAATCACTTCACTTTGATTAAGGGCCTTGTTAAAACATAAGCAAATCTGAAGGGGTAGTATGTCCAAGGGTGCATTACAAGTCATGATCTTTAAAGGTTAGTAGAGAGGGTTTATAAGCTGAACCAAGGCGAGCAAGAAGAACCAACTGAGCCAGAAACTGAGGAGTTAAAAAATGAAACTGAAATTGAACCTAATTCAGTTACAGACATTGAAGAAGAAAAATCTGATAAAGAATTGAACAGTCCTAAACCAGTTAAAGGACCTACAAACCCTGAACCTAGGGTTGAGCCAGAAGAAAAACCAGTCAAGCTAAGTATTGAACCTGAATTTACAACTCTAATACCGAATTTTGCAAGTACTTCAAAGAAATCAGAGTTGTCAATTATGATGTATATGTGCAAGTTCATCGCAGACAACAAACTTACTAGAAATATGCAAAAATTAGAGATGATTCAATATAAAATTCTTTTAAGAATATCTCTAACACTTTTGTTCTTGAGTTCCCAAATGCTGTCTTTGAGACATGGACGGAAGATACTGATTATACAAGCGGAGGTAGAGCTAAAGAAGACAAGGGGAATGAGCCAGAAAAATAAAAGGGGGATACTTGTCTTTTTTTTTTTTATTTTAGGTCTTTAGGAATTTATTTCTTTAGTAATTAGGATTTAATTTCCACAAAATAAAACATAGCAAGCATGAATAAATGCTTCTTTAGAAAGAAAAACACTAAGTGATGTGGTATTAGAAATGAATATGTCCAGGATTGGGTTATGAGGAAAGACTTGGTATTTAAGCAGTCTTAATGACTCACCTCTCTTTCTTTACAACCCTACCTGGTGTCCAGTTTTCATTCATTACTTTGTTTTTGTAATGAGGACATTGCTTCTTTTTAGAGGGGGTAAGGCAAATAATTGCTCAAATTTTTAAAATTTTCAACTATGTTTCAATCATTTCTTTCATGAGTATGCTTTAATAAATGAATGTTTAGAGAAATTTCTTTGTTAATAAGATAGTTTGTATGCAAGCATGAATGATGATTTTATCTAAGTGATTGTATGTTATCATGAAGAATGAAATGTTGGTATGATCTTAGTCTTAGGTAATGTTTGTCATGAAAAATATATAAAATTTTCCTATATAATTCATCACCTGTTTACTTAAATTTGTTGTTAAAACTAAGTAATTGTTTAATAAAATAATGAAATATTTGAAAATAAGAAATTAAAACATAGAAATTATTAAAATGTGATTTTATGCTTTATTATATAGTTTTCATGCATAAAATGGCTTACTTTATGTTTATTTGAGGTTATTATATTTTTATGGGCCCTGCATGATTAAATTAAATAATAAATTATAAAATTATATTTAATAATTCAACTAAATATTTCATTAATAAATTGGGTTTTAATTAATTAAGTAAATTGATTAATTAAAGTGGTTAAATTTTATTTTTTTGGTCCTCTAATTTACTAACTTATTTTGGACAGGTTTGAAAGCTTTACCTGATTACAAAACCGTCCAACTTGGGGACCAAGTCAACACAAGTTTCGGCTGCACATGGCTGCCCATAAACCAATTTTTGGTTTAATTTCACAAGGTCCTTGAGGAGTTGAAGAAAGCAGAGATTTACTTGAAGATTTGCACTTGATCGACTCTCAGTCCTGAGTTGTTGTGGCACTCAAATTGACCAAAAATCAAGCAACAAATTAGCCCCAATTCCACAATTCATGGCCAGCCACCTATGGGAGATTCTTCAAAAGATGAAAACTCCTATTTTTAGTAAACTAGCCTCCTTGCCTCACTTATAAATAAGACCTCATTTCTCAATTATCCCTTATCCCTCAATTCCTTATCATTCATCCTTTTCTCTCCTCTCTCCTCTCTTCCCATGCCTAAGGCTTATCTCTTCATAGAGATTTTAGTCATTAAACCTCTTAAAGAGCCCTTGGTTGGCCACCTCAGAGAGCTATCAGCAAAGGAGCAAAGTAAAGGAACGAAGGAGCCCTTATTGTTCAGAGTCTTGGGTGATAACCACTTTGAATTGGGTTTAATCTTTCTTTTCTTTGGTTTAATTCAAGAATGTTTGCTATGTGTTCTTTGTTCTTGTTTACAACAATGATAGCTTAATTTTATTTAAGCTAGGATGGTTGTTTTGATTAAATAATATTTACTTGATTCATGCTTATAATATTTGTGCCTTAATTGATCATGTTTTCAATTAAAATCAAGTTTGTATTTCGTTCATACGTGATTGAAATGCACCTAAATTAGCTGAGCGATCCTAACCAGACGACGACTAGTGGATGCATAACTAAAATGTGCATGCTCAATTTAGATCCTAACCCGATTAAATTGTAGGTTGCATAACAACCCTAACCAAGCTCTGTTATCTACATAGTTTTTAGATTTGTGTGATTAAATTGTTTCAAACCTAACACATCGCTGTTACCTCGCATGAATTCTAAGAAACCTTTAGTAAATAAGGATTAGTAAAATACGTATTTACTAAGTAAAGGATTCCAAAAGGACCTAGTGTGGTTTCCAAACTCATGAAAGATCAAGTTGCCATGGAATGTTATTCCGAATATTGTTAAGCATGTTGATGGTAAATTGAATTTACTTAAAGTAATTGTCCTAACTTATTTATGTTATAATTGCTACAAATTGTGTTTAATTTTGCTAAAATCTATTTCATTCATATAGTTGGATGTTAGGAAAAATCACATTAGGGATCGTTGCATTTAGATTAATTTTACTTAATTTCAATCAACACTTCCAAATCAAACTGTGTTTTTATTTACCAAGTTGTTAATATAATTTTATAATTAAGTGACTTAGCACAAATACAATCCCTGTGGAGATAATAACTCGATACTTACTTATTAGTTGATAACAACTGTGTACAGTTGCACAAACCCCAGTGTTACAGTTGCGTTCAAAATCTAATACACAGCAACGAAGCATATCTTTGAGAATTTGAATTACTCTCTCAGACTGACCGTTGGTTTGAGGATGGAAAGCAGTACTAAAGTGCAACTTCGTACCCAAAGCTTCTTGCAATTTCTTCCAAAATCGCGACGTCAATCTCGGAACTCTATCCAAACTAATAGAAATTGGCACCCCATGCAATCTAACAATCTCAGAAATTTACAATTCAGCTAATCTATCAAGTGCAAAGTCCGTACGCACTAGAATGAAATGGACAGACTTTGTCAATCTATCAACAATAACTCATATAGCATCTTTTTTCTTCAAAGATAAGGGTAACCCTAATATGAAATCCATCGTAACTCTATCCCATTTCCACTCAGGTGTTATCACAGGCTGTAACAGTCCTGAATGCACTTTAGTTTGGGTTTGACTTGTTGACAAACCAAGCATCTTTACACAAATTCTGAAATGTTTCGTTTCGTACTTAACCACCAGTATAATTGTCTCAAATAATTATACATTTTAGTACTCCCCGGATGAACATATTAATAACCACTGTGTGCTTCCTTCAAAATTCTCTGTATAAGTTCTGGATCTCTCTGTATGCAAATTCTACCTCGAAACAATAAACAATCATTGGTTCCAATTTGAAACTCTGAATCAGTACTCGATTCACACTACACTTTTTTAGCTTGCAATTCATTGTCACATTTCTAAGCTTCACAAATTTGCTGAAGAAATAACAATTTAGCTTTTAACTCAGCTAATATTAATCCATCATTAGACAAGGTTAACTGCGTATTCATCACCCGCAAAGCAAACAAAGATTTTCTGCTCAGAGCATCTGCGACTACATTCGCTTCCTTAGATGGTAATCAATCACAAACTCATAATCTTTCAACAACTTGAGCCATCTTTGTTGTCGCAGATTCAAATATTTTTGAGACATTATATACTTCAAACTCTTGTGATCAGTAAAGATATGGCATATCTCACTGAATAAATGATGTCGCCAAATTTTCAATGCAAAAACAATAGCGTCCAACTCTAAGTCATGCGTCGGATAATTCTTTTCATGTTGTTTTAACTGTGTAGAAGCATAAGCTGTCACTTTGCCTTCTTATATCAAAGCACATCCCAAACCATTCAATGACGCGTCATTAAAAATTACAAACTCTTTGGCTGAACTAAAATTGGTGCTTCCGTTAACAGTGTTTTCAACTTTTCAAAACTCTGTTGGCATTTCTCGGACCACTCGAACTTCATATCTTTCTGTAGCAATCGAGTCATCGGTGTAGCAATCATCGAGAATCCTTTTACAAAACATTGATAGTAACCAGTTAATCCTAGAAAACTTCTGACTTCAAATGCATTTCTTGGTGGTTTCTAGTAAAAAATTACTGATATCTTACTCGGACTAAATCGGATGCCTTTTGCTGAAACAATGTGTCCCAAAAATCCAACTTCTTTGAGCCAAAACTAACATGTACTGAATTTAGCAAACAGTTGCTTATCTCTCAAGGTTTGCAGTACAATTCTCAAATGCTCATCATGTTCAGACTCATTTCGTGAATGGATTAGAATGTCATTAATGAATACAACAAGAAAACTATCTAAATACGGTCTGAAGATTCTATTCATTAAATCTATAAAGACTGCAGGAGCATTATTTAACGCAAATGGCATAACAAGAAATTCATAGTGTCCGTTCCTGGTTCTGAATGCAGTTTTCGGCACATTTGAATCTTTAACTCTCAACTGATAATAACCAGATCGCAAATCAATCTTAGAAAATATTGTTGCCCTTTTCAACTGATCAAATAAATCATCGATTTGCGGTAGAGGATACTTATTCTTGATTGTAACTTTATTGAGCTATCGATAATCGATACACATTCTCATTAATCCATCTTTCTTCTTTACAAACAGAACTGGTGCACCCCAGGGCGAGAAACTAGGTCGTGCAAAACCTCTATCTATTAACTCTTGCAACTGAGCGTTCAACTCTTTCAACTCTATAAGAGTCATTCCATACGGAGCTATAGATATCGATGATGTCCCTGGTACTAATTCAATAGCAAATTCAACCTCTCTAATTGGTGGCAACCAAGGTAACTCTCCTGGAAACACTTCTGAATATTCACAAACCACTACCATTGATTCAATCTTCGATTTAGTCACTTTTGTATGCAATACATAAGCAAGATATGCATCACAACCCTTTCTCATATATTTTTGAGCTAACATAGATGATACCATAATAGTCAGTCCACTCGAATCATTAGATTCAATACAAAGAATTTTACGATTCTGACATTTCAACTCAATAGTCTTTTGTCTACAATTTACAACCGCATCATGTAGAGTTAACCAGTCTATACCCAATATCACATCAAAATCATCAAACGGTAACAACATCAAATTAGCCAGAAAATAATAACCCCGAGTCAACAAAGGATAATTCTTGCAAACTTTATCAACTAGGACATACTTGCCTAAGGGGTTTGATACTTTAATCACAAATTTGGTAGACTCAACAAGTAAACTTTTACTAGACACTAAATTCATGTAGACATATGAATGAGTTGATCCAGGATCAATCAAAGCAATTACATTAGTGTCATAAAGAGAAAATGTACCGGTGATAACATCTGGTGACGATGCATCTTTGCGAGCGTGAATAGCGTAAGCTTTGGCTGGTACTTGAGCCTCTGATCTCACAGTACAATCCTCGGTTGCACCTTTACTACTAGTCACATTTCCAGTATTCCAGGGTGGTCTCTATCTAGAAACGATATTACTCGGATGAGTCATCTGTGGAAATGTCATCTACCATACTGTTGACATTCAGGTTTGTTGGCTTTGACACTACCAACATCCGATACTGAAGTAGCTTGAGCTTTCAAACTTGTGTGTTGCTTCCCACGATCCCAATCTGAATACCCCTTTGAAGTAGTTGAACGATTATAGGAATCTCTAAATTTATTTGACGATGAATGATAAGGTTTACTCATTGACCTCTTTCTCGAATCTCTAGCTTCAGAATTAGCTTTTCTTTACAAGCTTTGTCGACTAACACAACAAATTCTTTCAATTCAAGAATCCCGACTAGAAGTCTAATGTCTTCATTCAACCCGTCTTCAAATCACTTACACATAATTGCCTCATTGGAAATACATTCTCAAGCATATTTACTGAGTCTCAAAAATTCTCTTTCATATTCTGATATAGTCATACGACCCTATTTCAATTCCAGAAACTCTTTACGATTTTGATTGATAAACCATTGCCTTATATATTTCTTTCTGAACTCTGTCTGAAAGAATTTCCACGTGACTCTTTCTCTCGGCACCACAGGTATAAAAGCATTCATCATTTACAAGCCAATTCAAATGGCTAAATACATAACCAAACTATAGACCAAAATGAGCATTACTTCAATACATGCCATATAACCAAATGTACAAGTTCAAAAGTACAAAAATGGTAGCTGGATAGTGTGATGCGATCTCCGATGACTTCCGAATCAAGCGAGCTTCCAAATCACTATAAAACATAGAAAAGAAAAGAGAGTAAGCTATATAGCTTAGTAAGCTCATATGATAATATATATAGCTTAGTAAGCTCATATGATAATAAACTCAATTTATCATATACACAATTTAAGCAATTAAGCGTATCGTAATATAACTCATATTAATCCACAAACCTATCACATATTCATTCACAAGGTTAAATATGAAATTCACAAATTTCTTCGATTCAATGCTTGTACAATTCATGTACATACCTGTACCAACATGTATCAGTCTCATACTCATCCATATCCTTAATATACCCATTAAATCATTCAAAATAATATCAGATACCTAGGAATTGCACACCCTAAGTGCCTAATACATAACCGAAGCTATCTCAATCTCATATCTCATATATCGCTCACTCTTAAGCTATCAATGGGTCTGCTTACACTAGCTGACGATCATGACGTAGCACCACGATGCTGCTCACACAAGTTGACGAGAATCCACAACACATGCCAGATAACTTAGCCATCGGTAGCACATTCAGACTAACACCTAAAACACATAACCCCTAATGACATGTCATTCATATCCAATCTATTCCTAAGGTTCAACTGACATTCAACATTGCCCAATCTTTGTCGAACGTATCCGTAAGGTCTTATTCACAATTAAATTCATTGATAAAGCATTTAAAACACAAATATAATGATGTTTATTAACATACAAACTTACCTCGATCGCAAAACAATGAAATGGATCGACTAGTCTGATACTTTATTTTTCCCCGATCTAGATCTGAATTTCGCTTTCCTTGATCTATATAATATCAAATTAACTTAGTCAATTATAATTTTATTCAATTTAGCCCAAAATGCACATTATTCCAAAATTACACTTTTGCCCCTAATATTTCAACAACTTTACAATTTAGTCCCTAGCTCATAAAAATACCAATTCATGCAATTAGATCCTTACCCATGCTAGCCGAATTTCCCTTATTATCATAGCATCCCACACTTTTCATTTATTTCACATTTCAACTACAAAATTTTCACGTTTTCACAAATAAATCCCTAATTGACAATTTTATCAAAAATCACTTTACAAATGTTATTTATCTAACAACAACCATACATTTGCTATCATCAAACATCAAAATACACATACATTCATAAGTGGTAACACTCAAACACTTTAATAGTTTCTCAAATTAGTCCTTGGGCTAGCTAGGCCTAGTTGCAACGATCTCAAAAACATAGAAATCATTAAAAACGGGACAAAAATCATTCACAAATTAAGCTTCAAAGTGACTGAACCCTAGATGAACAAAAATGGCTTCCTTTCCTTGAATATTCGATTGGAGATGATGAACAAAAAGATGATATTTGGTTTTATTTCATTTAATTAGTCTTTATTAATTAATTTACTATCATAACCTTAAAAATATTTAATAATTATACTTATACAAAGCCATTATCATCCACTAACTCATTCATGGGCTAATAATCACACAAGGACCTCAACTTTATTGTTCCATAGCTATTAGAGTTGTAACGCCCCAAAAATATAGGGTCTTTAATTTTGTGTTGTCTGATACAAATTGCATATATGGTGTGATGGCTAAGTGTTGGTGTATTTAGGAGTGTTAGAGAAGCCTGGGTTCAAGTCCTGGCTGTTGCAGAAATTTTAAATTTTTACCCTTAGATGATGTAACACCACACAGCCCTGTCCGTCGCTGGAATAGGGCATATAGGTATTACATGTCTAAATACCACCTACTGAGGTTCATAGTTACGCGCTAGACATAGATTCATTGAGTTCTATAACCGAATGTATATCACTTGCAAATAGGTTCGGTCAATACATCATATCTCATTTAAAAGCATTTTATAAGCATGCTAGCATAATTCTACCATGTGGCTACTAACAATTTGGCCAAATCAAACTTTTCAATAACCAAACACCATACTAGAAACTCATTGCATATTGGGTACTAACTAAATATCATGCCACAACATTGAACCATATGAGTATAGTATCATCCAAACATATAATCAACTCGAAGACTAAGCAAGCCATTTTCGCATGGCTAGAATAATTACAATTCAAAATGTAATTTGGTTCAACAAAAAGGAGGTTAGCCTATACATGCCATTGATCCAAAATAACTATCAAATGTACCAAAATAACGGCGATAGTATAGGTGATTTAGGCTTCAATCTCTGAGTCCGTAGCTTCCAAAATGAGATCTATAAAACAAAGGAAACAAGGTAAACGGAGTAAGCATTACAATGCTTAGTAAGTTTTAAGCAATGACAACAGATAAAACATCAAATTATAACAGAGTTGTTCGTATTTTTGTTTCCCTCTTCTTTTAGGTAGGTCACCCTTTAACCAAACGTACATATTCACATCATATACGAAAGTAGATAGCTTTCACTTATAGTAATCTCATGTAAACACAATCATGTCACAAAATTTCACATAACATTTCACATTGACCAATTGTACTTTGACCATATTAATAGTCTCATTTCATGCACACATATGTAATTACATAATGACCTTAATATTTGGTCCAAAAACCAGCTTGCATATAAGCTTAGGGTACATACCTGTATAACTTAACACTTTAAGCGCATTCATTAGCAATCGTTACCATGAAGACTTTTAGTCGAGACTTTACTGCATCATCATCGAGACCTTTAGCCCGGGTAAAATCTCTATACATAGCCATCGGGTCTCTACACCGGATATAATTTCCGCCTATAGCCTTCGGGTCTTAACCCGGACATCATCTCTGTATATAGCCTTCGGGTCTTAACGCAGACATAGTCTCCACATATAGTCATCGGGACTTTAATCCCGGATTCACATCACAGAGTCTCATACATATGTATTCACATGTTGCCACATTTCACATTGCAAGGTCACATTTGAAATTCAATCAATTCATTCGCATACAAACATATAACATGCTCCTTGACTCTATGTCATAAATATAATTCAAAACTTATACATGTACACTCTTCTTTTCTAGACTTTCGGCCCAATGAGCAACATACATAGGCAATACATGTCAACTCCCAATTTTAGTTTCTTTCTCTATGAGCCATTCGGCTATATAACAACATGTAATAGGTTTCATTCTCAATAACTTTACTACGGTAAGGACAATGGGACGTCATTCGTTTATCATACAAGTATATCATGGCATTTAAAATTAAGTACTAAATTCAATTACTCAAAACTTACCTTGAACTTTCCCGAGCAACTATGAGTTGGCTATTCGACCACTTTAGCCTTCCCTTTATCCGAACTCGTCCCTCTATGCTCTTGAGCTAAACAAAATATTTAATTCTATTAATCCTTATTCAAGCATCTCAATGAATCATTTTCACTTACAGTCAAGTAGTACATGCATATACTTCTCATAGCAACACACACACATTCGGCCATTCCACATACATATCACAAGTCGTAACAAGCTGATTTTCTGAGCAACATTCAATAAATTACTCATAACTGGAGTTACGAAACTCCAAATGAAGTGCTGTTAATTTTTCCTGAAAATAGACTCATATATCTTATATCCATAAATTTTTCAGAATTTTTGGTTTGGCCAATCAATACCAGAATTTTCTTAAAGTTTCCCTATTTCACTGTTTAATTAAACTGACCACTCTATACTACGAATCGAATTTCTCCTTGTACAGAGTTCAAAATGTGTCCTAGCCTATTTCATTCGAATCTAGACTCATTAAGGAGTCTAGGCATATAAATTTTATCTTATAAAAATTTTTATACAATTTATAGTGATTTTCCAAATACAGAACAGGGGATTTCGGAGTCAATCTGACACTGTCTCACTCTACACTAAAATTCTATTTATCGGAAATTCCTTTGCTTGTAAGGTTTCTTTTAAAAGAAACTAGACTCATTAAGATTTAATTACACAATTTATTCAACCTCTAATTCAACTCCCACAATTTATGGTGATTTTTCCAATACACGTTACTGCTACTGTCTCAAGCAGATTTTATACAAAATTCACTCTTTAATGTTCTTATTCACATATTTAAAACATAGCATTTCCTAAGGCACCATTTAGAGTAGTCATTGATCTTAACATAAATATACATAATTCATATTCATTTTAATCAATATACCACTCTTAAGACACCAATTATCGAAACAAAATTTAAAGATTTTATGCACATGGCCGAATAGGTCATTCCTTTATCCAAGGAGCTCCCACAAGCACAAATTGATCAATTTGTCTAACTACCATTTCTAAATGCATACACACTAAGGCCATTCAGCCATATGTCCAAGCATGGACATTATTCAAATCCATCTCCTAAACTTTAACTAACATTTTGTAGCATTCCATCTTATACATGACACATACTTCCATCAATTCAAAGTTCAATCACAAAAAGAAGTAGGTTTGATTTACTTCACATGCTAAGACTAAATGCATATGGTCTTAAACTTCACTTATAAATCAAAATCAAACCACCCCTTTCCTTATTACAACACAAATCAACCGAAACTAACATGCTTCAAAATTTTCAAATCACTAGTAGGTTTCGGTCAAACAAATTTAAGAAGCTCACCACATCCAATTTAGCCTCTATTAACCTTAAATCATTTTCATTAGACTACATATCATGTATACTACCAAATGGCTACTCAAGAACAAGACAAATCCTATACTCATGGAACCGAATGCTCCTAGGTTCGGTATCATCCCACAAAACCAAAATCTTCTAAGTTCAACTTAATAATTCAAGCATATAACACCACAAGGTTCATTGGCAAGCTTTAGTAAGTTCATGAATTCAATTTAACAATTCCTTAGCCTAATTTGACATAGCCGAATGCCTACATCTTCCTAGCTCAAAGAATTCCATAATGGGCAAAGGAAAGGACCCTTAAACTAGCTCAAACAACACCCAAATTTCATTATTTAACACAAGCATCAAGGAAAGCACAATTCTCCCATCCTTGCTCATATGGCCGAATACCATATCTTGCTTATCTCACAAAGATTCCATGTTTACAAAACTCAAATTTCTTAACAAAAATCTTCAAAACATCACCAAAGAAAACATGCACCTATGACCGAATGCTTCTAACACTAAAGGCTCAAGATATTCAAACATGGACAAAGAAGAGAGCTTCAAAACCAACAAAATTTCATGAAATTCAAAGAAAATCACCTAAAAATTGTACCTTAATCAAGACTTCCCTCAACCGATTAGCTTGAACCCTATTTCTCTTCTTCTTTAGCTAGCTTCGGCAATGAAGGGAGGAAAATAAACAAACATTGTTTTTATCACCCTTTTCTTAATTCATTAATTATATTATTTCTATTTTATGACAACTAATTTTTATTTAATATAAACAAATTTATTATTATCATTATTTACTAACATACAAAGCACAAAATGCCAACAAAATCATCATTACCATCCACTCACATAAAAAAGGTAAATTTGACATGCAACTCCCTCAATTTGCATGCATGCATTAACTAGTCATCACACTTTTGTCTAGCATATTTTCAAAGTTCACTACTAAGTCCTTTTTAGTGAAATTCAAATTTATAACTCTAAATCAACACACCAAACATGTCACACATTAATTAACACATATTATAGGCATCAAAATGAATATTAAATATATTTTATGCCTCAGTTTTGTGGTCCTGAAACCATATTCCGACTAGGGTCATTTTAAGGCTATCACAGATGAATTTGAACGCTAGTATGTAGGCTTTATATTCAATTGTGCATGGTTTTTGTCACAAAAAGCCTTGTGGCTTGGTGGCAGGTGGCGTGTGGGGTGTGTTTGAGGTCTAAGGTTTGAGTGTTGGAACAGCTTAAGGTGGAGTATTTATTTTTCAACTAGGACGACTAGTGGTTGTGTTGCAGTAGAATTCTGATAGAAGAGATCATTGAGTGGTTGAAGGAGTGGATTATGGAGTAAAATGTGGAGAGAATTAAGGAGAGATGTTGGGAAAGTCAAGGAGTTTGAATGTGGAGGGAGTGTGCACCAAAAATTGGTCTTCAGACTTAGGGAATGTCAGTTATGGTAGAAGTGAAGTCGGCATTTGCCTCTTGAAGCTGAATTGGTATAGTGCTTGGTAGCTATTTTCTTTCATTTTGTTTTTGGTAGTTTTTCTCTTCTGCTTCTTGTGCTCTTTTCTCTTAGTTTCGTGCATCTTCAGTAGTGAAATTGGATTCTGACCGTTCGGGGTTTCTCCTTTCTCTTTTAAAAATATTCTTCGGGTGTATTTCTGGTTTACCTTGCCAAAACTCCTAAGCATCTATTGTCGAATTTTGGCTATTTCTCTCCAAAGCCTTTCTTTTCTCATCACCATAGTTTCTTCTGCCGAATACCTTGTCTCCTTTCAGCACTTTCTCTTTTGTTCATAATACTTTGGTAGGTCGAATATAGCACCTCCTCTTTCCCCTATTTTATTCCTTGTTCTTTTAAATAATCGAGTCGTATCTTCACATGTCAACACTATTTTGACACTAGTCCTTGACAATTGGCTGACCATTGGTTACCTGATTTTCTGCACATCATTGTCTTCTTCTTCAATTACCTCCTTAGTCGAATACTATTGGGTAAGTATTGGTGTTCCTTGATTTTTTTATTTTCTTTTTGGTTTGTTTTCTGTTGGTTATCATTTTTGTTATTTTCCTACGCCGATGGTCTTTCTCTGATCTTCTCTCCCCGATTTAGCATGATACCCAACACTCGTGCACTACTCTTGTAGGCAATAATGGAGTTTGTGGGTTGGTAAGTAGTTGAGGGTAAAGCCTTGATCGACACTGGGTTATTATTGTAATATTGTATAGCATGAGAGGATCTAACAAAGAAGGGATGTTTGTATAGGTTGTGGCCGTAGGTAATCGGGCAATTGTTTGAGAATTGGGGGAAGTGATTACTTCTATTGTTTGGTGAGGACTCTGTGATTGATTTTGTTTCCGTTAGATCCTTTTGCTAACAAGAGTTAGATAACTAATCGTCATGATGGTTTAATCTAGCTGCAAGGATATTTGAGGCGCGGTTCATTTTCAAAATCAGGTGTATATCTGTACACTGTAAACTATTTCTGTTAAAAAACTGAAAGAGGTGTGTTTTCACCCATCTGTTTAACTGTGAATCGGCAAAAGCTGAAAAACCAAAAAGTTGAAACTTCAACATTCGAGGCCTCACGAGTGTTCACACGCTCATGTGGTGAACTGAACCTACACAACAGGGGCGATAGTCTGTAGAGGCCGCCACGAGCGTTTTCGAGCGCTTGGGTCATTTTGGGCCGCATTGGGCCGAAATGGGTCGTGTGAGGCCAATGGGCTCGTGGGTCCCACATACATTAAATCCACAGTTAGTGAAAAATATTGGAATGAGATTTGTAGCCGTGACCGGATTGGGACAAATGGGCCACACAAGCGTGTGGGCCCACTTGGGCCGAGTAATGGGCTTTGGGCCCAATTACACTATTTTGGCCATATAAGTTACTTGAGTCGCTCGAGGTGACGGTAGACCTTTCGAGAGGTTGTTATCTGTACCGAGACCCTAAAATTAGTAAATGACCAAAATGCCCCTAAGCGGTAAAATTATCGTTTTACCCCTAACTAACGAAATGACTGTTACACCTTTAGTGGTAGGTTGATTGATGGGTGTATGATATTTACATGACTGATACTGAGTGTGACATACTGCATACACGTAATATTTATGACACGCCATACAGCATGGGGTTGGGATACTGTTACGGAGGAAGTACTAGTGGCTCTACCACGTATTTACTATTTCTGGTGGCTTTACCACATATTCTGATACTAGGGGGTATGCCATGCTTACTGTTACTAGTAGCTTTGCTGCGTTACTATTACTAGCAGCTTCGCTGCGATATTGGTGTATTGGCTGGGTGGGTCGATTTAATCCCCACATGGTGTTGTGGTTGGTACGGGTGGTGTGTTGGTTGGATTGGGATGGGTTGCATATCTACACGATACTAATATTGTATTGGGCTTAGGCCCACTCTGTTATTGTATAGGGCTAAAGCCCAGACTGTTCTATTTTGAATAAGGCTCAGGCCCAGACTGTTTCTATATGCACTGTTTACTGTTTGGCCGATAGGGGATTACACACTGAGTTTTTGCAAACTTACCATTTCTTTTAATTGTACAGGTAATCCCCAGCCTTAGGTGATTTGGAGCCGCATGGGACTCGGAGGTGGCCACATGATCATTGATGTTCTATTTTAGACTTAATTATTTCAAATTTATATTTAGGTTTTCATTTTGTAATAAGGCCTTTTGAGGGTTTTAATATTTAATTGGGCTTTTATTTTCTTATTTAAACGGCTAGAGTAGGAAAAACGAGTTTTCAAAATATAACTATTTTCGAATAAAAAGACGCATTTTAAACTTCAAAGTTTTCAATTAGTAAAGCTTCAACGGTTTTGTTCAATTTAAGAAATCAACGGTAACAAATATGACAATCCTTTTGATAAGTTGTTTTCAAATTATAATAACGTAATTTGCCGAATTTTCTCAAGCAATAAAAACTAAATTGGTTTTAACTTAAATACGAATTTTTATCAACAAGGCTAAATTTTGGAAAGCTTTTGACGAGATGATTTGCTAAATACAAACAAAAAAATTAAACATAGAAATGGACTTTTTTGACAAATCCGGTTTTTGAATGACACTTTAATGTGGCACGCCAGATTCGGCCATAACGTCTAGGCCGGGTTTGGGGTGTTACATTTAGTGGTATCAAAGCTAGGTTGCAGAACTCAACTGTGGAACAGGTTTTGAAAATTTTCTAGAAATTGATTTTAATGATTGGAACCGTTTTTGAAGGATTCTCAAGTGTGGCACACCGAGTCTCCAATGCCGAATTAATAAGTTCTCTAAAATTGTTTACTGTTATAGACTGAAATGTATTATTGAGGGACTACTATAGATAGTAGGACTATATTGGAACTCTTTAGTTAGAGTAAACTGAGGATGTAGAAGAGTGAAAACTGTAGTGAGAATCTGATTTACGAAAACAAAACTTCAACTACTGCTTTTTCATAAAATATTAGTTAATAATTACTGGAATTATGAACTGATTCATAAAACTTCAAAAAATAGATTAAGCGTAAATTAAAATGAGCGCTAGAGGACATGCAGAAGGGGTACACAAGGTCGCGGTAGAGGCCGAGGAAGTGCTAGAGCTAGGTCTTCGGCATTGGGTCACATGCTTGCTAGGGAGGCACCAACTTCACCAATGATTAAGACGGGGTCTCATGATCGAGCAGCTGGGAATGATGCTCTATCTTAAATGATACTTCGTGTTTTGGAGAGAGTTGCTGGAGCTAGTACTGGAACAGTGGGCCGAGGGTCAATTTCAGAGTGACTCTAGTCTAATGGAGTAGAAATCTTCAGGGGTGTTTCTAGTGTAGCCCCAAATGTGGTGGAATATTGATTAGAGGCCACCGAATGAATAATTGATGACCTCGACTGTACTGTGGAACAAAAGTTAAAAGGAACAGTGTCCTTATTGCTAGACGAGGCCTACCAGTGGTGGCTTACCGTAAGAGAAGGTACATAGGCTGACCAGTTAACATGGGAGTTCTTTAAGGCGGCCTTTCAAGGAAAGTATGTGGGCGAAAGTTATGTGGACGCCCGAAGGAACGAATTTTTGAGCCTGGCTTAGGGGAATAAGATAGTGGCAGAATATGAGGCAGAGTCCTTGTGGCTAAGTCATTATGCTCGTGGGATAGTAGCGACTGAGTATGAATGCTATGTGTGTTTTTAGGATGGCCTCCGGGATGAGTCGCGAGTACTGATAGTTCTGCAGAGGGAGCAAGATTTTGTTTCCCTTATAGAAAAGCCAAAAATTACTGAGGATGTGAAACGCTCTGAGTGCCAGAACCGCGAGAAAGATAGGGGCAGAAATAAGAGGTATTCAAGGCCCTCGGGTTCTTCTAGAAGGCCTATAAAGAAGGCCAGATTTGATGGGCCAGTTCGAGTAGTTCCTATTATTGTTGTTAGAGCACAACTTTGCGTAGATTGTGAGAGATCTCAATAGGGTGAGTGCTGAAAAAGACCTGGAGCGTGCTTCTGATGTGGGTCCATGTATCATCAGGTTAGGAATTGTCCTTAGAGGCCTGTTCAGATGCAAGCTGCGGGACAGGGTCATGTTCAGCTAGGGAGAGGTGGTTAATAGCCACAGAGAGGCCGTGGGTAGGCCAGAGGTGGAAATGGTATGGGACGAGGTCGTGGTGCACCGAGCAGAGGTGCTAGTAACACTGAGGCGAGGCAACCAGCTGGTTTATGCTACTCGTTGTTGAAAGGATGATGACGCTCTTGACGTCATAACCGGTACGTTCCTAATTTATAATGTACCATACATTGCTTTAATTGATATTAGGTCTACACATTCGTATGTTGCATGCACTGTGTCTAGGACACTAGGCATTCAGTTTGGAAATACTGATAATGGGATGACTATGATAAGTCCATTGGGACAATTGTTTAGGGTAAGTAAATTATTCAGAGATGTGCTCCTAGAAGTTCAAGGAATAATTTTTCTAGCAGATTTGATGGAACTACCGTTTGGTGAGTTTGATCTTATATTAGGTATGGATTGGCTAGTGAAACACTGTGCGAGTTTGGATTGCACTGCTAAGCATATGGTGTTGAAGACTACTGAGAATGAGGAGGTGGCTATGATAGGGGAGTGAAGGAATTATCTGTCTAATGTGACCTCAGTATTAAGGGCTGAAAAATTGGTTCGTAAGGGTTATGAGGCATTTCTAGCCTATGTTAGTATTTCTGATTCTGAAGGTCCTCCGGTTGGAGATGTTAGAAATGTCAAGGAGTTTCTTGATGTATTTCTTGATGAGCTCCCTGGGTTGCCTCCAAACGATGAGGTCAAATTTGGTATTGAGCTCTTGCTAGGAATAACTCCAGTGTCTATTGCCCTTTATAGGATGGCACCGAAGGAGTTGGTGGAGTTAAAAGCTCAAATTCAAGAGCTGTTGGATCAAGGAATCATTTGATCGAGTGTGTCTCCATGGGGAGCACCGTTGTTGTTCGTAAAGAAAAAGGATAGATCTATGCAGATGTCCATTGATTATCGGCAGTTGAACAAATCGACTATCAACAACAAGTATCCCTTACCGAGGACAAACGATCTATTTGACCAGCTGCAAGGAGCTTCAGTTTTCTCCAAGATAGATCTCCTTTCTAGGTACCATCAGCTAAGAGTTAAGGAGGCTGATGTGTATAAGATTGCGTTTAGGACTCTTTATGGTCCTTACAAGTTCCTAGTGATGCCGTTTGGGCTGACAAATACACTAGCTACTTTCATGGATTTGATGAACCGAGTGTTCTCACCCTACCTAGACCGATTCATAGTGGTTTTATAGATGATATTCTGGTGTATTTGAGAACTGAAAAGGATCATGATGCGTATCTCTGAACTATTCTGCAAATTCTGAAGGAAAAGCAGTTATACGCGAAATTCAGTAAGTGTGAGTTCTGGCTACAAGAAGTGATGTTTCTGGGTCACATAGTGTCTGTCGAGGGGATTAGGGTGGATCTTTGAAAAATTAAAGCTTTTCTGGACTGGAAACCACCTAAGATCGTATCAAAAATTTGAAGCTTTCTAGGTCTGACTGGGTATTATAGACATTTTGTTGAGGGGTTTTCTATGATTGCTGCACCTCTAACTAAGTTACTGTGTAAAGGAGTACCTTTTAATTGGACTGTTAAGTAGCAAGAGAGCTCTGAAAAATTGAAGAAGGTTCTGACTGAGGCCCTTGTCTTAATATAGCCAGAGCTTGGGAAGGAATTCACTATTTATAGTGATGCGTTGCACATTGGATTGGGTTGTGTGCTGATGCAGGAGGGTAAGGTGGTTGCGTATGCGTCTCGTCAGCTTAAGACTCACGAGGGAAATTACCCTACTCACGACTTAGAGTTAGCTACAGTGGTATTCACACTGAAAATTTAGAGGCACTAATTATATGGTGAGAAATGTGTGATCTACACAGATCACAAGAGCCTCAAATACCTCCTTACCTAGAAGGAGCTAATTCTTAGGCAACAATGATAGATAGAGTTGCTTAAGGATTATGATTGCTCGATTGAGTACCATCTTGGTAAGGCTAATGTGGTAGCTGACGCACAAAGCCAAAGGGCTGTATCCGATTTGAGAGCAACGTTTGCTCGTCTCAGCCTATTTGATGATGGTAGTTTGTTGGCTGAGCATCAAGTAAGACCGACGTGGATCATTTTTGACAAGTTGAGAATGTAGAGACTATAGATTTTGGGCTAAATGGTGAGGGTGTACTATGTTTTCGTGGGAGGGTCTGTGTATCGAGGGATTCTGATCTGAGGTAGTCTATACTGCAAGAGGCGCATAGTAGTACATATGCTATGCATCCTAGTGGAAACAAGTTATATCGGGATGTTCGTGTGTTGTATTGGTGGCCAGAGCTCAAGCTTGAGGTTACTGATTTTGTGAGTAAGTGTCTAACATACCAGCAAGTTAAAGCTGAGCCTTAACTGCCTTTAGACTTACTGTAGCAAGTTAAGATTCCACTCTGGAAGTGGGAAAGGGTAACCATGGATTTTGTGAGTGGCCTTCCCTTGACGCCTACTAAGAAGGATTCGGTATGGGTTATTGTAGATCGATTGACGAAATCTACCCATTTTATATCGGTTCGCACTGATTTTTCACTGCAGAAGTTGGTTAAGTTGTATGTGGCTGAGATTGTGAGACTATATGGGGTACCAGATTCTATCATTTCTGACAGAGATCCTAATTCACACCTTGGTTCTAGAAAAAGTTACATGAGGCTTTAGGAACAAGGTTGGACTTCAGTACTGCGTTCCACCCTCAGACAGATGGTCAGTTATAGAGGGTTCAGATACGGGAGAACATGCGAAGAAGTTGTATAATTGATTTCTGAGGCAACTGGGAGGACTACTTGCCACTAGCAGAGTTTGCATATAACAACAGCTATCAGTCCAATATTCAGATGGCACCGTACGAGGTGTTATATGGTCGTAGGTGTCGTACTCCTACATGTTGGACTGAACTAGGTGAGCGGCGAGTTCTGGGGCCAGAGTTAATTTCTAATGCTAAAGACTAGGTTGAATTGATTCGAGACCGGTTGAAAGAAGCTTCCGACGGGCAGAAGTAATATACAGACTTGAAGCGTAAGGAGATCGAGTACTCTGTGGGGGATTATGTCTTTCTGAAGGTCTTACTGTGGAAGAAAATTTTGAGACTTGGACGGAAAGGCAAGCTGAACCCTAGATTTATTGGGTCTTATCGAGTACTGAAGCGTGTGGGGCCAGTTGCTTATCAGCTAGAGTTGCCTCTAGAATTAGATAGGATTCATGATGTGTTCTACATCTCCATGCTGGGACAATACTGCTCTGATCCCTCAGACATAGTGCTGATTGAGGAGATTAAGGTTAGGCCTGATCTGACCTTCGAGGAAGAACTGGTGCAGATAATAGATTAGGACGTTAAGGTGCTGAGAAAGAAATCTACCCCATTAGTTAAGGTGCTTTGGCGTAATCACAGTTTAGAAGAAGCCACGTGAGAACCTAAGGAGGTGATGCGACAGTAATACCCTCACCTGTTCTGACTAGGTAAATTTTGAGGCCAAAATTTCTTTAACAGGGGTAGAGTTGTAACGCCCCAAAAATATAGGGTCTTTAATTTTGCGTTGTCTGATACAAATTGCATGTATGGTGTGATGGCTAAGTAATTGGCGTATTTAGGAGTGTTAGAGAAGCCTGAGTTCAAGTCCTAACTATTGTAGAAATTTTAAATTTTTACCTTTAGATGAATCTGAACGCTAGTATGTAGGCTTTATATTCAATTGTGCATGGTTTTTGTAACAAAAAGCCTTGTGGCTTGGTGGCAAGTGGCGTGTGGGGTGTGTTTGACGTCCAAGGTTTGAGTGTTGGCACAGCTTAAGGTGAAGTATTTATTTTGTAGCTGGGACGAATAGTGGTTGTGTTGCAGTAGAATTCTGATGGAAGAGATCATGGAGTGGTTGAATGAGTGGATTATGGAGCAAAATGTGGAGAGTATCAATAAGAGAAATGGGAAAATCAAGGAGTTGGAATGTGGAGGGAGTGTGTGCCAAAAATTGGTCTTCAGACTTAGGGAATTTTGGTTTTGGTAGAAGTGAAGTCGGCCTTTGCCTCTTGAAGCCAAATTGGTATAGTGCTTGGTAGCTGTTTTTGTTTATTTTGTTTTTGGTAGTTTTTCTCTTTTGCTTCTTGTCCTCTTTTCTCTATTCGGTTTCGTGCATCTTTGGTAGTGAAATTACATTCTAACCATTCGGGTTTTCTCCTTTCTCTTTTGAAAATATTCTTCGGGTGTATTTCTGGTTCACCTTGCCGAAACTCCTAAGCACCTATTGCTGAATTTTGGCTATTTCTCTCCAAAGCCTTTCTTTTCTCATCACCATAGTTTCCTCTGTCGAATACTTTGTCTCCTCTTAGCACTTTCTCCTTTGTTCATAATACTTTGGTAAGTCGAATATAACACCTCCTCTTTCCCCTTTTTTGTTCCTTGTTCTTTTAAATAATCGAGTCTTATCTTCTCATGTAAACACTATTTTGACACTAGTCCTTGGCAATCAGCTAAGCATTGGTAACATGATTTTCTGCACATCATTGTCTTATTCTTCAATTACCTCCTTAGTCGAATACTACTGGGTAAGTATTGGTGTTCCTTGATCTTTTTATTTTCTTTTTGGTTTGTTTTCCATTGGTTATTGTTTTTGTTATTTTCCTATGCCCATGGTCTTTCTCTGATCTTCTCTCCCAGATTTAGCGCGATACCTAACACTCGTGCATTACTCTTGTAGCCAGTAATCAAGTTTGTGGGTTGGTAAGTAGTTGAGGGTAAGGCCTTGATCGGCACTGGGTTATTGTGGTAAAATTGTATAGCTTGATAGGATCTAACAAAGAAGGGATGTTTGTATAGGTTGTGGCCGTAGGTAATCTGGCAATTGTTTGAGAATTGGGGGAAGTGATTACTTCTATTCTTTCGTAAGGACTCTATGATTGATTTAGTTTCCGTCAGATCCTTTTGGTCACAAGATTTAGATAACTAATTGTCATGATGGTTTAATCTAGGTGAAAGGATATTTGAGGCACGGTTCGTTTTCACAATCAGGTGTGTATCTGTACATCGTAAACCGTTTCTGTCGAAAAACCAAAAGAGGTGTGTTTTCACACCCCTGTTTAACTGTGAATAGGCAAAAGTTGAAAAGTCAAAACTTCAGCATTCGAGGCGTCACGAGCATGCGAACGCTCGTGTGGTTAACCAAGCCCACACAACAGGGGCGATAGGCTGTAAAGGCTGCCACGATCGTTCTCATGCACTTGGGTCGTTTTGGGCCGAGTTAGGCCGAAATGGGTCGTGTAGGGGCCAATGGTCTCATGGGCCCCACAAGGTTAAATCCACGATAAGGGACAAATATTGGACTGGGCTTTGTAGATCGCAGAGCGATGACCAGATAGGGACAAATGGGCCCACACGCTCGGCCGAGTAATTGGCTTTGGGCCCAATTACACTGTTTTGTCCATATAGGTTACTTGAGTCGCTCGAGGTGACAATAGACCTTCTGAGAGGTCGTTATCTATACCGAGACTCTAAAATTAGTAAATGACCAAAATACCTTGAGGGGTAAAATTACTATTTTACCGCTAACTGACGAAATGACCGTTACACCTTTAGTGGTAGGTTGATTGATGGGTGTATGATATTTACATGACTGATACTGAGTGTGACATACTACATACAAGTAATATTTATGACATGCCATACTGCATGGGGTTGGGATACCATTACGGAGGAAGTACTAGTGGCTCTACCACATGTTTAGTGTTTCTGGTGGCTTTGCCACATATTCTGATACTAGTGGCTATGCACGCTTACTGTTACTAGTAGCTTTGCTGTGTTACTGTTACTAGCAACTTTGCTGCGATTTTGGTGTGTTACCTGGGTGGGTGGATTTAATCCCCACATGGTGTGCTAGTTGGTATGGGTGGTGTGTTGGTTGGATTGGGATGGGTTGCAAATCTGCACTGTACTGATACTGTATGTGGCTTAGGCTCACACTGTTACTGTATAGGGCTAAAGCCCAGACTGTTCTGTTACTGAATAGGGCTCAGGCCCAGACATTTTCTGCATGCACTATTTACTGTTTGCGCGATAGGGGATTACACACTGAGTTTTCGCAAACTCACCCTTTTTTTAATTGTACAGGTAATCCCCAACTTTAGGCGATTTGTGTCGCCTTGGACTCGGAGGTGGCCATTTGATTACTAATGTTCTACTTTAGACTTACTTATTTCAAATTTATATTTGGGTTTTCATTTTGTAATAAGGCCTTTTGAGGGCTTTAATTTTTAATTGGGCTTTTTTTCCTTATTTAAATAGCTAGAGTAGGAAAAACAAGTTTTCAAAAAAACAACTATTTTCAAAGAAAAACACAAATTTTAAACTTCAAAGTTTTCATTTAGAAAAGCTTCCACGGTTTTGTTTAGTTTAAGAAATCAACGGCAACAAATATGGCAATAGTTTTGATAAGTTGTTTTCAAATTGTAATAATGTTAATTGCCAAATTTTCTCAAGCAATAAAAGGTAAATGGGTTTTAACTTAAATACATATTTTTATCAACAAGTCTAAATTTTGGAAAGCTTTTGAGAAGATGATTTGCTAAATACAAACAAAAAAAGATTTAAACATAGAAATGAACTTTTTCGACAAATCCGATTTTTGAACGACACTTTGATTTGACATGCCAGATTTGACCATAATGTCTGGGCTAGGTTTGGGGTGTTTCAAGACACCTTTTGCTAGAACCTCACTTTTGCACTATACGCAATTTTGTCCTTTTCATCAAATTGAACATTCAAACAATAAAATTTTTAAATGAAATTTTCAGACAATTATACTATCATACTATAGACCTCAAAATAATAATAAAATAAAATTTTTAATCTCAGATTTGTGGTCCCTAAACCACTGTTCTGATTTGACTAAGAATGGGTTGTTACATAAACAATTTAAAAAAAAAAAACAACCTTCAACTTTCTTCAGACAACTCATTCAGTTTCATGCATCAGAGCCAGATCCGAATTTAGCTGGAATTCAACCCAATCTTCGACTATTTCCCACTTTTTGTTACCTAGCATCTCTATATTCCCTAAGTTCATTGGAAGATAACCCACATCAGAACCATTTCTGAACTCAGACCCTTCAACTTCAATTTACCCCCATCTAAAACCCTTCTTATCTTCGACGATGAAAATTTCCACTTCCACTCGGTCTTCTTCTATCCAGTAAATTGGGGTATTGTACTGGCGACCTTTTGCAACCAACACATCTGTTGCTTTATTAGCCCTTCGTGGAACATTTTGGAAAGTAAGTCTTCTAAAACTTGATATTCTATTTTTTAACTCATTTGTCAAATTTCTTACGGTTGATTTATCATTGCTTGCAGCCTTTAGCTTTCTTATCACGGTTAAGGTGGCCCCTTCCATACGCACTTCTCTAAAACCCAGGTCCTCTGCAAATGTTACCGCTTGTAGACATGCCCATGCTTCTACCATGGTAGGATCTCGTACATTCTCCACCAGGTAAATACATGATGCCATAACTAAACCTTTACTCTTTCTAATTATAACTCCTAATATAAATATGTTTGGATGTTGTTGGTAGGATGCATCAAAGTTTGCTTTAACCGATTCCCCATCTGGTGGCTCCCAAATCAACTTTCCTGCTTCATATACAAATATAGGTAAGCCTTCTATTTGCTCGATTTTTTATTTATATGCATTTATAAATCCTACGACATCTTGTACGGTTTCTTTTATCCCTTCATGATGAGCTTTATTTCTATTGTACCATAACGACTAAGAAATAATGGCTAGCATTGTACATGTTGGAAAAATAGGTTTGGAAAATGCAACGGAAAATAAATTTAAGGAAAAATCAGAGTTTAAAAAAAAATTAAAAAGTAAGATCTTGATTGTGATATCTAAAGAACACTTACTCAAAATTGTACATTTTTTATTTGTCTAGGATTAGAACTTTGACCGAGTAGTCTTCTTTGCTATCTTTAAGCTCACATCTACCGAGTGTAGGCTCATTTCAAACCAGAAAATTTTTCATAAAAAATTACCAGTGGGGTAATTTTTCAATTTCTATAAGCTTTTAGGTGAAGTTATAAATCAGAAAAATATCTCTAGAAATTTTTTAGAATAATCTCTTCAGAGAATTTTCTTTCTACAACTTTCTCTTGAATTCAAGTGTATGTAAATAATGACCCAAGACTCTCTTTATATAGGGAGAGTTTAAAGAGTTCAGCTATGATTAAACTTAATCACTTTAATATTAAATTAATATAATATTTATCAAGATAAATATTAGATTAAATTTAATATTAAATCTTATTAAAGAAATAGAATGTTTATCTACAAGATAAATATTAAATTAAATTTAATATTAAACTATTAAAATAATATTATTTATTGGAATAATTAATCTGGTAGAGTCTCAGTAGGAGTGTAACTCTTCCATTGCTTAACCACCAACGACGAACCGCCACCAGCCATCGGGACACTCCTGTCGTAGCCATTGGCACCGCATGTCCGGTGGTATAAGTGCGACACCCTTATGGTACCCCGAGTCGATTTGGTTGCTGTTGCTTCGGTCTGAGTTAATGACGACTCGACCGGTCCGGTCTAGTCACCAGTTGGACCGTCAGCCCGATTTCACATATTGGGTCCGATTCAACTAGTTTTTGGGTCTTCGTCTCGATTTTAGGATCCCGGGCCCAATTTAGGATCTCAGATCCAATTTTCAAGTTCATTTATCCATTGGGCCAATTGTTTGACTTAAAAACTAACTTTCAAAATATCAAATTAATTTTAATTGATTTGATTAATTTAATTTTACTTGATCAAAATTAATTTTTACAAAACTCACTTTCATTTTCCAAATTAATTTTTTAAGAAAATTCTTTAATCAAAATCTCTAGTTGAAAAATTCTTATGACTACCTAATTTAATTCCACATCGAATAAATTGACTCAGTTAAATTATTCCCAAAGTTGTAGAATTTTCATCTTATTCAAATGCAGTCAGATCGAGCTTTTGTTAAGCTAGCAGAGGGGCCAATCTAACATATACAATCAGGCTCTAGTGATTGCAATTTTATCCAGAAGCATCGTTCCGATAATTCAGAATTAATTAATGATGGAGTCATTCCACAGGAAGTACAATGATTGAAAACTCTTTATTGTATACTCTATGATACCCCTAACCCGCCTTTAACGTTGAATTAGGGTCATGGAGCATTACAAACCAATTAGAACATTTAATTTCAACTTAAGCAATTATTCAAGCTAACTATTATCATTCATTATTATATAGAAATTAGGGCACGATTATTTAGTGTTCCCATTTCATTAGTTTGAACAACTGAGAATGAGAAATGCCATGCAATGCTAAACTTGGTTTTACACAAACTGCACTCTTATCACTATTTATCCTTTCTTGAAAGTTAAATGTTGGGTTCGTAGCAATACTATTCCCATTATTTGCATTAGTGCATTAGATTATACTTTGCCTACTATCATCAATGATATTAGTAGAATGACTTACTTAACGTAATTTAGGTTCACTACTTCATTTAAAATCAAAGTAAAAATACATTTACAGGCCTTAAAATGAATTTAAGGGACTTTAAAAATAGTTCGAAAACAATAGGGGCTAAATTGAAATAATTTGGAAAGTTTAGGGAAAATTTCAAATAAACTTAGAAACAGGGGTCACATGACTATGTGGGTAGGCCGTGTGACATGCCCTAGGCCAGGTGGCTTTCGAAGTTGGGACATACAGTCATGTACCAGCCCATGTCTCTGCCTATGTAACTCATTAACTTGGGTCACACGGTCGTGTCGCAGGCCGTATGCCAGACCGTGTGAAACCTATACCTAAATTAACAAGACATGTGATCATGTGTCCAGGCTGTGTGTGTCAGATGGCGTATGATAGACCGTGTCTCAGGTCGTGTGTACCTAAATGTACCTACAAATGCAAGTTTACCAAGTCGTGTTTACTTAGATGCTAAGCAACCTATTTACCAGGCATTTAACCTATTCAAATCACAATTAAGTATGCTCAAAACATGCCAAAACTTCCATCTTAAGTGCCTAACCATTGAACCCTCATTGGTACCACATTTTATATTTTCAGACACCTTAAAAATAAGATATCAACCATCCAAACACTTTTTCATACCGAATTATCATAAGTCAACTAATATTCTAGCTAATTAGGCTACCAAGTTTAAAGCTAAACATATGCAAAACATTAAGTTTGACTAACATACCAAGACATAGCTTTAACCTCAACCATATAAACGTATAAATACCATTACACTTGAGATTCAAGAAATCATCACATTGACAAAACAACCATCAACTAAAAGACCACATAGGTACATGCCATAACAAAACATCACCACAACTTGAGAATGAGATTGTTGTTGGATGCTGAGTTGATGATACGTTGAAAAGTATCTAACCTGCGCATAGAAAACCAGATCGCACGCTGAGTGTAACTCAGTAGTATTTGTATAATCTGAACAATTAAACCTAATATAAATAATTTAGATGTAAAAATGCAAATAACTAATGTTATATAATGTATCATGTCAATAATACTAATTTCTCATTCTTTGTTCACATCCGTCAAATCTTGCAAGTTCTAATACATGGCAATAGCATTTCATAAGGGATTTGATAAATCAATTCATACAATGACATAATTCATCTAAATTTCCAATTCATGAATTCATTGCTCATAATTCATCAATATTCACAACAAAATCTCTCATTTCATATTCCATTTCACATATCATTTCCATTTCTCATTTGTCATTTCAATATCAAACACATCTTTATTTTCCCTATCAACATGACTTAGACTCAGACAGATACACGGATCCAACCAATACACTAGTTTGGAACCCAGTGCCTCGTTAGTTAAATCGAAGCAAATTGGCACCCAGTACCTGATTGACTCAAAGTTGAAGTAATACATGTACTCTTCCTATCCTATGGTATGCCATCTATATCCGACTTAGCCCCAAAATAGTTAATAGGTTTCATTTTACTTTTCAATACAACCAATGTTTCAGTTTCATATGTATACATTATCGCATATAAGCATATATTCAATTTTAATAGCAGCCACATTTTCTCGATATATACATATTCAATTCAAAAGTCATAAAAATATCACATTTCTTTATATTCACAAGCAATTCAATATGCCATAATTCATAATTTAGTTTAGAGTATAGAAACACAAACAGTATATTTCGAGCTACTAGATGTCAACCTAGTCTATCCTTTCTTACTCGAGGATTTCAGAAAGATGTTCACTATAGAATAAAATAATTAAAATAGATTAATAATACACAACTCAATTCTCATCAAATTTTAAATTTTATACCATATTTGCTTAAAGTTGAATTTAGTCCCTAAATCGAGACTAATTTAATCTCCACATTTAACCTCAAATTTTTATACTAAATTCACTTTAAGCTAAGTTTAGCTCCCTATTTTTAATTCTACCCTTTAGTTTTCTTTTTTTACAATTTGGTCCCTATTGATCAAAATCAATAATTAACTCTACAAATTAGTCATTTTTCCACTCCTAACTAAAAAATCTATCAATTTAATCCCCAAAACTCTAACTAATCAATAATGGTAATATCATCAATATTAAACAATCCTAAAAATTATAACATGCGTCGACTAGCTCTAAGTACTGGGATTCCAAAAATGTAAAAATTACAAGAAAATGACTAAATTGCACTAACCAATTTTGAGCTTGAACTTAAAGCCCCTAAGCTATGCATTTCTTTCTTTTCCTGTTCTTTATTTTCAAAACACCATTGCATGAAAGAGATTTCATTCTCTTTCATTCTGCTCCTGTTTATATTTCTTTCATTTTGTTTTCATTTAAAGTATTATTATTATAACATAAGTTTAATAGTTTAATTAAATAAATAAATTTTTTATGACAACTACCATCATCAACTACCCCACCACCATCCAACATCATTTAATTTCAAGCTATAATTCAATGTTTAGCATTTACGCGATTCAATACCTGTACCTTAATAACTCCTAATTCATGAAAATTACTCATCCAAAATTTAATTCACTTCTAATATAACTCCGTAAATATTTGATAAAAACATTTACAGGTTCAATTTACAGCAACAGAGTCCTGAAACTACACTTTCTGTCACCTTGACTATCGGGTCATTACATTCTTTTTACGAAAATAATTCATCCAATTACTTTGTCCAATGACCTCGTCATGTGTGTGTTACCCTCATATGATATCATTGGTTCCTTTGAGTTAAACCCATTCACTCAATACAATCTTATTTTATCTCATTGTCACCATTATGTCTTCTTAATGATTAATATGATCACTGTTAACAAATGAATATGATAAATTACTTGTTCGAGAGCAAGTAACTCGTGGCCATGTTCCATATTAATCAATCACAGAATACCAATGAGAGGATATCATTAACTCTTTAGTTGAGCTATGAATTCCACTGTTGCTAGTAAAGTCATGCCACACACAAGTCATGTACCCATCATACCGGCTATAGGCTTGATCATCCTTAGAGCATAAATCTCTACTTATATCAAAGCACGTGAGTTGCATACGCATGGTCAATGACTAACTCAGGATTTAGGTAAATCACACCATGAACATCACAAGTGTATTAATTCATAAATGGATTTAGAATTAATTCATTTTGGGTCTAGTCCAATGTAACGCCCCAAAAATTTTAATTTTGTTTTGTGAATAAGTGACAAAAATAATTGTTTGCTTCGGTGGTTAAGTACTCTGGGTGTGTGTGGGAGGTCCCAAGTTCAAGTCATGACTTGGGAAAATTTTAGAATTTTTATAAATAAAGCCTAAATCTGGCCTAAAGGGCTTAAGTTTAATAGTTGGTAAATAATTAACAGAATGGGCCTACTGGTCTGGTGGTTAAGCGGAGTGTTGGTGAGAAGAAGGTCTTGTGTTCAAGTCTGTGCATGAGCAATATTTTTGTATTTGTGCCGTGTAGGAGTTGGGAAGGAAGTAAAATACTGTAGTGTTTGAGTTTGAGGGGTTAGGGTGAATTATTAAGATTATCTTTTTCTTTTTAATTTTTATTTTCTTTTTGAAATTTGGCTCTTCTCCTTTTCCTCTCAAATTTTGTTGCCGTTTCTCTTTCAAAATTTTCCCTTACTATCAAAATTCCCACTGTTTTACCTTTTTTCCATTCCTTTCCTTTTTTTCAATCGATTCTATCGTTCATCGTTGGTTGTGCATGTTCGGTAAGTTAATCAAGGGTTTGGAAATCATCCCCAATCGACGAGTTGAGTGCATGGGTTCCTCGTCTCAACCGAAGCTAAGGGTTTTGATAGGTAATGGATGACCATCTCGTTGTGAATCGTTAAAGTCTTGGCTAAGTTACTAAAATTGGGCATTGGTTTGTCAATTTTTAGGTTCTAGAGGCTTAAGAGTGCTTATGTGTCGAAAACGACACAGGGGTGTACCTAAAAATACAGAAAATGAGGTTTCAATAAAAGCTAAAACCCCACTTCGATGCCATGCGGGCATGTGGTAGGTCGTGTGGTAGGCCATGTGCCCCTACACGGCCGTGTGATCGACAAGGCCAGGCCGTGCGCAAAGGACATGACCTTGTGATGGCTAGGCAGGTCGTGTACGAGACACGGGCTAAACTATTTTAGGCCATGTGGGCCCATATGGGTAGTCCACACGGGCGTGTGGGATTTTGGGCCAGGCTGTGTGATCCACACGGCCAAGGCCAAATTAAGTTGTGTGGGCCACACGGGCGTGTGGGCTCAGACGGGCATGTGGGCTCACACAGGTAGGCCACATGGGCGTGTGAGCCCATTTTTATTGAATTGATTGTTAAGGTTGCACGGGTCACCCAAGTCGACTATGAACCAACTGTAGGGTTGGTAAGCATTACTTTGACCCCTAATTGTATGATCTGACTAAATTATTGATATATATATTAGGCATGATGATAGTATGCATGTATACTGAACTGATTATATGTATTGATACCATGAGATAGCATGTCATGTATTGTATGTTGCATTGCATGGGGTTGGGTTGATTATATTTGCAGGAAGTGTATTGAAAGGCTCTTAAGCCTAATATACTGGCAGGTTAACTACAAATTACTATTTTGTGTCGCATTTAGTATATCTGTTACTGATACTATGATGGACTAAGGCCATTGTACATATTGCTATTGATACTGAAAAGGGATTAGGCCCATACTGTTTTGACTGTGTTTACTATTGGTTTGTTTTCTGCGGGATTACACACTAAGTTTATGTAAACCCACCGTTTTGTTTAATGCGCATAGGTAATACCCAAACCTAGACGAATCGATGCGGTGGAAGACTTGATGGTGACCGCAGTTTCTGGACTACATGGTTTGAATTTATTACTATTGATTATAGTTTTATTATTAGTTTAATTTGATGTAATTTGTGGATTGTTTGGGACTTTTGGTTAAATTTGGTTTATTGATTTTTTTATGGATTTATACTTGTTAGTCGTAGGGAAAAACTCAGTTTTCAAAAGCTAAAGTTTTATTTCCTAATATCACAACTACTTAGAAAGTTTTTTAAAGCTTTCGTGATGAGTTATGATTTTAAAGAATCAGATAATGGGTAAAACAAAATCTTGGAACTAATAAGAAGTTAAGGTAGGTAATAACACGAAAATCATTTTAACTTAACAACTCGTTTTCAAAAACACTATCATGTTACATCGCCAGATTTGACCATAATGTCTAGGCCGATTTGGGGTATTACATTTAGTGGTATCAGACCCAAGTTGCAAAACTCGACTGTGGATATGGGTTTTAAAACGTGGTTTCCAAAGAACTAATTTTAATGATTTGAAATGTTTTTACTAAGTATGTAGTACACCCAGTCTCTGGCACTGATCTTGTAAGTATTCTAAAACTGATATATGTTTAAATTGAAAATGCTATGATATTCTGAAACTAGTATAGGTAGTGTACTACGAAAATACTTTAGTTTGTATATACTGGAAACTGCCGTCAATTGGAACTATAGTAAAACTGCTGGACACTGCAACATACGAGAACAAACTCTGAACTTCTGAAATTGTTTACATAAAACATTTGTTAATAAATATTGAATTGTAACTGATTCATAAAACTTTTAATACAGATAAACTCGATTAGATATGGGCGCACGAGATATCCGTGGATGGGTGTAATAGAGGTCGAGGTAGAGGCTGTAGAGGGGCTTGAACTAAGCCCTTACCATCTGGTAACATGCCGAATCTAGATACGAGTGAGATGCCAGTGTCGCTGACTACTAAGACTGGGTCTTATAATTGCATGGTTAGGGACGATGCATGGTTCCAGGCTATGCTAAAGATTTTGGAGAGGGTTGTTCGGACCAATACTGGATCTGGGGGCCGAGGGTTGATTGCAGAACAACTCTGATCCAATGGAGCTGAGCTTTTTAGGGGTATCACTGGAGTCGCCCCTAGTGTGGCCTAGTACTGGATTGAGGCCACGGAAAGGATCATGGATGATCTGTATTGCACCCCTGGGAAGAAATTAATAGCTGCATTTTATTGCTATAGGATGAGGCTTATCAGTGGTGGCTTACTATTAAGGAGGGCACTCAGCCCGAACATTTGACCTGGGAGTTCTTTAAGATTGCCTTCTAAGGGAAATATGTGGGAGCCAGTTATGTGGACACCCGTATGAGGGAATTTTTGAATCTGACATTGGCAGATCGATCAATGGCCGAGTATGAGGCTGAGTTTTTGAGACTGAGCTGCTATGCGCGTGGTATGGTAGCATCTGAGTACGAGAGGTGTGTTTGCTTTGAGGATGGCCACAGAGATAACTTGAGTGTTTTGAGAGCTCCACAGAGGGAGTGTGAATTTTCTGTACTAGTTGAGAAGGTGGAGATTGCTGAGGAGGTTAAGCACGATGAATACCAAAATCGAGATAAAGAGGGGTAAGATTAATAGGGATTCATAGCCATCAAATTCTATACAGAGGCCTAAGAAAAGGATCAGATCTGATGGGCCAGTTCGAGCTGGGCCCCTGTTGCCCTTATTGGATTGCAACCTTGTGGAGTTTGTGGTAGGCGCCATCAAGGTGAGTGTTGGAGGAGGACTGGGGTTTGTTTGAGCTGTGGGTGACTAGAGCATTGCATTAGGGAGTGTCTACTAAGGACAGATCAGATGCAAGCTCAGGGTGCTAGTACTGCACAGCCATAGCAGCCATCGAGAGGTTGTGGTCAGGCTTGGGGTGGTAATGCTATGGGCCGTGGGCAGAGAGCACCGGGCAGAGGTACTGGATAGACTGAAGTGATATAACTGGTTCTAGTGTATGCTGCACGTTGTCGAGTGGATGGAGATGCTTCAGACGTCATCATAGGTATGATCCTTGTCCATGATGTACCTTGTATTGCATTGATAGATGTAGGATCCACTTACTCCTATATAGCTTGTACTGTGTCTGAGAACTTGGGGATTTTGGTTGAGAGCACTACGAGTGAGGTTACTGTACTAAGTCTATTGGGGCAATCTATAACAAGTTGTTTAGAGACGTCCCTTTAGATGTTCAAGGGGTAATCTTTTTTACTGATCTGATGAAGCTTCCATTTAGAGAGTTCGACTTAATTCTGGGGATGGACTGGTTGGTCAATAACCGTGTTAGCTTGGACTGTTGTATTGAGGATTGAGGATGATAATGAGGTAGTCTTGATTGGGGAACCAGAATTATTTGTCGAATGTGATTTCTGCACTAGTGGTAGAGAAGTTGGTTTGTAAGAGATGTGAGGCATTCTTGGCCTACGTAAATGTTTTTGATACTAGGGATTCTACTGTCAAAGACATCAGAAGGGTAAAGGATTTTCCATACATCTTTCCTGAAGAGCTACTAGGTTTACCTCCGAATCTTGAATTGGAGTTTGGGATTGAGTTACTTCCTAGTACAACTCTGGTGTCCATTTCCCCCTATCGAATGGCACCGAAGGAGCTTGTGGAGCTTAAGGCTCAAATCTAGGAGTTATTGGATCGTGGGTTCATATGCCCTAGTGTGTCTCTGTTGGGAGCACTGGTACTGTTTGTAAAGAATAAAGAAGGATCCATGCAGATGTGTATCGACCATCGGTAACTAAACAAATTGACCATTAATAAAAAGTACCCACTATCGAGGATTGATGACTTGTTTGACCAGTTTTGACGAGCTTTAATATTCTCTAAGATTGACATCCAATCTGGGTATCATTAGTTGAGGGTCAAGGAGGCTGACGTACATAAAATGGCGTTTAGGACTAATGGTCACTACAAGTTTCTAGTGATGCCATTTGGACTGACTAATGCACTGGCAGCATTCATGGTTTTGATGAACCAAGTATTTCAACCTTATCTGGATCGATTTCTGGTGGTGTTCATCGATGATATACTGGTTTACTCGAGTACCGAGAATGAGCATTATGAGCACCTTAAAGTTGTTCTTCAGACTTTGAGGGAGAGTAGCTTTATTCTAAGTTTAGCAAGTGCAAGTTTTGGCTGCGTGAGGTGACATTTCTGGGTCATGTGATTTCTACTGAGGGGATGCAAGTTGATCCTCAAAGGATTGAGGCTATGTTGGAGTGGAAGCAGCCTAGTAACGTGTCTGAAATCCGTAGTTTTCTGGGATTGGGGGTTATTATCGAGGTTTGTGGAGGGCTTCTCACTAATAATAGTACCTTTAACTAAGTTGATACGTAAGGGTGTATCGTTTGATTGGACTGATGCGCAGCAAGAGAGCTTTGAGAAGTTCAAGACTATATTGACCGAGGCTCCTATTTTGATACAACCAATATAACACCCCAAACCCGGCCCAGACATTATGGTTGAATCCGGCGCGTCACATTGAAGTGTTTTTCGAAAACCAAGTTTTCATTAAAAACCCTTCTTGTTTAAAAATTTGTGTAAAACCTTAGTTTGCATTTGATCAATTCCCAATGTGGTTTATTAAAAAGATTATTCCCTATTTAAGACGTTATTACTAATAAAATCTTAATCGTTGCAGAAGCTTAATTTAAAACAGACATTGCTTTGGAAAAACCCATTTCTACCTCTAGCAATTATAAACCCACAAATAAAATCCCAAATTTGTAATCCAAAAATTTAAAGGCCTTATTACAACCCAATAAAAATAATTAAAGATAAAAAATAAATAAACTACTAATCACTAATCAACTTGCAGTGTGGCCACCTCCGAGTCCTCTCCTACGTCGAGCCGCCTGCTGAGGGTTACCTGAAAAGAATATTAAAAGAGAGGGTAAGTTTTCAAAAACTCAGTGTGCACATACCTCGACAGATACATAACATGCAATAAACAATTTGGGCCTAAACCCTATTCAATATCGGGGGCCTTTGGGCCTTAGTCCATAGTGGCCTCGTTGGGCCTGAGCCCATATCATAAAATCAATATGATTATGCAATGTGCAATTACCCATAACCAACCCTGTACACCCCCTTCCACCCCTACACTCCTGTGGGGATATAAACATCGACCCACCCATCCCTACACTCCCATTGTAGCACCGGTTGCAGCACCACTCATCGTTGCAGCTGAGCTACTCATATCCATTGTAGCACCGATTGCGGCACTACTCATCATTGCAACAAAGTTACTCATAGCTTAAAAAGCCTTCGTTGCTTCCACAGTCGTCAAGCGACCGTGTGACCCTCATATACACTTCCTCCAGTCATAACCCTCGACCAAATGCAGCATAATATCTCATGATTGCATCATATATGCACATATGGCATACAAAATTATACATCTAGCAAGTGGAGGCATTTTAGTCATTTTTCTCTTAGGAATATCCATCACAACATATTGTAGGCTTGAGTACACCATTCTGGCCCTTTAACATATCCATAATTATTCCATGCGTTTAAAGTCAATTCATTAGAGTTACAAATACACTAGGGCCTAAAAGCCCAATACGTAGCCCAAACAAGCCCACATACTCATATGGCCTATTAGGCCCAAATCTACCATAAGTAATGTAGTAAGCCTATCTGGCTCATCAAAACCTAGTACTACATCAATTCTACTCGCAATGGGCCTACAGGCCCATTAGGCCCATTTGGCCCATTTCAGCCTAGTTGGCCAAACGGTGGCCCGAGTCTATGAAATCGCCCACGAAGCTTCGATTGTCGTATCAATAGCTCCACACGAGTGTTTGCACGCTAGTGTGGTTACCGGTGCCAACCTTTCAGCTTTTGAGCTTTCGACATTCTATCTTTTTTGGATTTTGACTTTTGTCAATTTGTCGTGTGTGCGGTGCATGTACACACCTTTAGCTCTACATCGACTATCAAACAAGGGTTAGAAGTATACACCTGACCACATAGGGTACTAAGTAATCATAGTTTCCAGAACCTATATTCAAAATTTGTACTTCATTAGTCACTTCCTATTAACGCAAAACAAATCTACTATAATCACTTACCGAAGGACAACTATACTTGCCTTGGTCGATTGCGATTTCCTATTTAATTCGAAGTCTGTTGTAGCCCCTCTTTCGCATCCAGGCAGAAAGTCCCGAATCGCTAACACCTTATGCAACTTAAACTTGGGCATGGTGGTTACATGCTCAAACCCCGTCATCACCTTCGCCATCTCTATGCCACTAGAGTTCCCTTTTTCCATCTAAAATTCGGTAGAAATTAACAAAATGACCAAAGAAATTTAAAAAAACGAATCACTATCACCATCATACATTATCATCTAATAATCCCAATTAGTAAGTACATAGTCACTTACCCTACTGTCGGCTAACAACTAGAACAAGCACCCACAGGAGAACTACAGATCTGATATTCCAGAGGCGTTACAAAATTGTTTTGCCAATCAAGAAGTCGAATCGCCCAGTAAATGAATCACCTAGTCGAGCTACCCTTCTTGTGCTATATTTCGGTCACAGCTAAATATAAGGCTTACTTGCTAAAGCTACGGTTACTTCAGAATAAAAACCAAAACTTCACCTGCTTAGTGGTTCAAACCTACGCGCTCTCAGATCCCCTAGCACGCTTCTCGCCACTGCACCCCAGGCACTCCTTGTGAAATATTCCATCCTCAACTCCTTTTAAAGCCTATTAATGCGCAATCGGGTTATTCGAAAAAATCTAGAAACATTGCTGCTAACCAAATTCGAACCTCTACCCTATTAGCTATTCTACACGTTCTTTGCCACCACACCACACCTTACCTTGTGTCACGTTTTTATCCTAATATTTATTAAGCCTTCCTACTGCCTTCCAGGTTTGTAAAAAAAATAACCAAAATTTTGTACATGCTGCAGCTTGAACCTGGAACCCTTTGCCTATTCCTAACGCCTTCTGCCACTAAGCCAGACGCATTTCTTGTGTCATGTTTTACCAGATTTTACCAGATTTTATTAAAATTTTGCTAAGGCCCTAGATCGAGCCCATAACTTTTCCTACACTACCAAGCCTTCCTAAATCACTTAATTATTAAACTAAACATGCAATTGTAAAATTTTTAAACACCCTTAAATTTTTTGAGCCACCTTCTAACCGATCCAAACTCAAGGCCTAATACTTCTAGGCCCAAAATTCAGGGTGTTACAGCCAAAACCTGGGAAGGAGTTTACAGTTGATAGTGATGCGTCACATGTCGATTTGGGATGTGTGTTGATGTACGATGGTAAGGCGGTAGCATATGCATCTCGTCAGCTTAAGACTCATGAGGTGAATTATCCGATGCATGACTTGGAGTTGGCCGCTGTGGTATTCGTACTGAAAATCTAGAGGTATGGTGAGAAGTGGGTCATCTACATTTATCACAAGAGGCTCAAGTATCTCCTCACTCAGAAGAAACTTAATCTTAGGCAGCGTAGATGGACTGCACCATTGAGTACCACCTTAGTAAGGCCAATGTGGTGGCCGATGTACTAAGTCGTAGAGCTATGACTGATTTGAGGGCAATGTTTACTCGCCTAAGCTTATTTGATGATGGTAGCTTATTAGCCGAGCTTCAGGTTAAGCTAATATGGATTGAGCAGATTAAAGGTAAGCAGTTAGAGGACCAGTCTTTTGAACCTCGATTCCAACAGATTGAGAGTGATAGCACTACAAATTTTGGGTTGAACTTTGAGGGTATGTTGTGTTTTTGTGGACAGATATGTGTGCTGAATGACCCTGATTTGAGATAGTCCATACTGAGAGAGGCATATAGTAGCCCTTATGCTATGCATCCTACCAAAAGTAAGATGTACCGAGACCTTTGTGAGTTATATTGGTGGCCAGGATTGAAACGAAAGGTTACCGATTTTGTGGGTAGATGTCTGACATGCCAACAGGTTAAGGCTGAGCATTAGTTACCTTCGGGTTTGCTGCAATCGATTAAGATTCCTCTTTGGAAATGGGAGCGAGTGACTATGGACTTTGTTAGTGGGTTGCTCCTAACACCCACTAAGAAGTATTCAATATGGGTCATCGTGGATCGATTGACCAAGTCTGCGTACTTCATACTGGTTAGGTGGATTTTTCTCTACAGAAGCTAGCTAAGCTTTATATTTCGGAGATAGTAAGGCTACATGGGGTACCAGTTTTGATCATCTCTAATAGGGATCCTCGTTTCACGTCTCAATTTTGGAGAAAGTTACACGAGGCTTTGGGTTCTAGGTTAGACTTTAGTACTGCGTTCCATCGTCAAATCGATGGTTAATCTGAGAGGATTATCTACCGCTAGCAGAGTTTGCCTACAATAATAGTTTTCAGTCTAGCATTCAGATGGCACCTTACAAGGCACTGCATAGTCGTAAGTGTCGCACTCTTTTATGTTGGACTGAGTTGGGTAAGTAATGTGTTCTGGGTCTTGAGTTGGTTTCTGAGACAAAGGAAAAGGTTACACCAATTCGGGATCATCTGAAAGTAGCTTCTGACAAACAGAAATCTTATACGGATCTGAAGAGGTGGGAGATTGAGAATTTTGTGGGGGGCTTTGTATTTCTTAAGGTCTCGCCATGGAAGAAGGTACTGAGGTTTGGTCGTAAGGGCAAGTTGAGCCCTAGGTTTATTGGACCTTATCGTGTTCTAAAGTGAGTGGGACCAATTTCTTATCAATTGGAGCTACCTTCGAAGTTGGATCAGATTCATGACGTATTCCACGTCTCTATGTTGAGGCGCTACCACTCTGATCCTACGCACATTGTGCTTGTAGAGGAGATTGAGGTTAGGCCAGACTTAACCTTTGAGGACGAGCCGATTCAGATTCTAGATCACGATGTAAAGGTTCTGAGAAGGAAATCTATCCCACTGGTTAAGTTTCCATGGCGTAATCACATCACTGAGGAAGCCACATGGGAGCCTGAGGATGCGATGCGTCAGCAGTATCGTCATCTATTCTGATAGGTAAATTTCGAGGACGAAATTTTCTTTTAAGGGGTTGTATCGTAACGGCCCAAAAATTTTAATTTTGTTTTGTGAATGGGTGACATAAATAATTGTTTGCTTTAGTGGTTAAGAGCTAACGCCCTAAAATTTTTAATTTTTTTTGTGAATGGCTGACACAAATAATTGTTTGCTTCAGTGGTTAAGTGCTCTAGATGTGTGTGAGAGGTCCCAAGTTCAAGTCATGACTTGGGCAAATTTTGGAATTTTTATAAATAAAGTCTAAATCTGGCCTAAAGGGCTTAAGTTTAATAGTTAGTAAATAATTAATAGAATGGGCTTGTTGGTCTGGTGGTTAAGTGGAGTGTTGGTAAGAAGGAGGTCCTGTGTTCAAGTCTGCGCATGAGCAATATTTTTGTATTGGTGCCGTGTAGGAGTTCGGAGGGAAGTAAAATTCTGTAGTGTTTGAGTTTGAGGGGTTAGGGGGAACTATCAAGATCATCTTTTTCTTTTTATTTTTCTTTTCTTTCTAAAATTTGGCTCTTCTCCTTTTCCTCTCAAAATTTTCTACTGTTTATCTTTCAATATTTTCCCGTATTGCCGAAATTCCCATTGTTTTCCCTTCCTTCCACTACTTTCCTTTATTTCAATCAATTTTATCATTCATCGTTGGTTGCACGAGTTTAGTAAGTAACAATTTTGTCAATCGTTAATAATTCTTGGTAAATCTCTAAGAGCGGTTCCTTTCAGTGTTTAGGAGTTAATCAAGGGTTTGGAAATTGTTCCGAATCAATGAGTTGAGTGCGTGGATTCCTTATCTCGACCAAAAGTAAGGGTTTCGATAGGTAATGGATGAACATCTCGTTGCAAATCATTAAAGTCTTGGCTAAGTTACTGAAATTGGGCTTCGGTTTGTCGATTTTTAGGTTCTGGAGGCTTAGGAGTGCTTATGTGTCGAAAATGATATAGGTGTGTACCCAAAAATATAGAAAATAGGGTTTCGATGAAAGCCAAAAACCCCACTGTCGATGCCATACAGACGTGTGGTAGGTCATGTGGTAGGCCGTGTGCCCCTACACGGTGGTGTGATTGACGAGGCTAGGCCATGCGCGACACACGGGCTAGACTGTTTTGGGCCATGTATGCCACATGGGCGTGTGGGCACGTACAGCTAGTCCACACAAGTGTGTGGGATTCTAGGCCAAGCCGTGTGGGTCACACGGGTGTGTGGACTCACACGGGCAGGCCACATGGGCGTGTGAGCCATTTTCACTGAATTGATTGTTAAGGTTGCACGGGTCGCCCAAGTCGACTGTGAACCAACTGTAGGGTCAGTAAGCATTACTTTGACCCCTAATTATGTGATCTGACTGAATGATTGTAACACCCCAAACTCGGCCCAGACGTTACGGCCAAGTCTGGTGTGTCACATTAATGACGGATTAATAATGCTCCTTAGTAATTATGAATAGGGTGAGTTTTGCAAAACCGTTTTTGTAGTTTGGAAAGAAAATCTAGGTTTAGTTTGTGACCATCCTATCCACTACCAGATTAAAATTTATTTTGTTACAGTATTTTGTTCGTCTATTCATTATCTATTCGATACGTGTGTTTCATTTTGAAAACATTGTTTTTTAAAAACCCGTGCAGCCTTAATCTACCCATTATAATTAAATTATAAATAAGAAATAAATACCAAATTAAAAGTACTTAAGAGCGGCCTTATTACAATCAAAAACTGAAATGAAAATAATGTAATTCAAATACAGAAATAAATAACTTAAAAAAACCACCATGTGCAGTCCACGTGGCCACTCTGAATCCCTCTAGCTCCAAGTCCACTAACTTAGGGCTCACCTGCAAAGATGAGAGGAAAGGGGTGAGTTTAGAAACTCAATGTATAAAGAAAACCCAACTAGAGCCTAAACAAGTTCAAGCTTACTGGGCCTAAGCCCTCTCCAGGTGCGATATTAACTGGGCCGAAGCCCTATTCGAATTCAATTTAACTGGGCCTTAGCCCTGTTCAGATTAACAGTATTAACTGGGCCTTAGCCCTATTCAGTAATTCGTGCGGCCCATAGGCCCATTCAGTAACAGAACAGATATTATGCATGTATGCAAAAACCCAACCCAAATCCAACCCTACACACCACCCGTACTAGCCCTACACACCATGTGGGGAATAACTCAACCTACCCAGCCCTACACACCACAATCGCAGCATAGCTACTTAATAAGATAACGTGGCCAAGCCACTAACAGTATAACGAGGCAAAGCCCCTTTCAGTAAACGTGGCATTGCCACTTAGCACTTCCTCCATCATAAACCTGGTCCCATGCAACAATAAAACATGTCATGGCATACAATAAACAGATAAAATGTAGCATGCATTTCAGTCAGGTTTAGCCATAAGGGTATACTGGTCATTTTGTACCTAGGGGTAAAATAGTAATTTTCCACCCCTAAGGGGTATTTCATTAATTATACCAGTTTTTAGGGTTTCATGCTTATTACAGTGATTAACAGTCCAATTTTCCATCTAAGTAGGCTATCTAGCCCATTTACCAACTTTAAAGCTATTAGGCCCCAAAACCCCTAATGGGCCATACAGTGTCTACTAGCTATCTTAGCCCACTAAACCCATGTTTTATGGCTAGTTTAACAGTTTTAGCACCCAATTTATCAGAACACACTTACCCCTCATTTTCACCCAAATGGGCTCGTAAGCCCACTAGGCCCAAATTCAGCCCCTCGAGGCCCAAATTCACCAAGGCACATGAAATTGCGCACACATCAACTTTACCGATTTTGATTACAGATCTTACCACTTTCAACTGACCTACGAGTTCTCACACACTCGCAAGCCCACAAAATGCCAAAATTTTAGCATTTCAGCTTTTCAGCTTTTACCGATTTAGTCTACTAGAGGGTGTTCGTTTACACACCTGATTTGCAACAGATGTTGACGAAATTTCCCACGCGATTATCCTACAGTCATTAAGAAAACACTTATCAACCACGAATCTACGAAACTAACTAACACACACTTACCATATTCAGCCAACCTTACTTAAGGCTCTGAAATACTCACCTTTGCCGAAACTAATGACTAGATCTAGATCTAGCCGTTCCAATGGTCCAAGCCTTCCACACGCTCCTCGATCGGTAACCTTTAGCCCACACTACCACAAAACAAATCAAATAATAATACCAATAAAGCCTCTTAGCCCCAATCGACAGCCACCCTATGCACATAGGGGTTTTTGGCTTTTCTTGAATCACTAATTAATGGAAGATAAGATTCGAGTACTTACCACCAAAAATGTACTTGTCCGAAGCGTTTCCAACACCTTTCCTATCTCAGATCTGCTGTGGATCTTAATTCCTGAATCACTAAGAATATGGAGGTTCAGCTTTAATGTGAAAAGAAAAAGATGGTTTGAGAGTTACAAGTTGGAGAAGTGATGTCGACAGGGTTATGGTGTTAGGTTTCAGCTTTTGAAAAGGTTGGATTGAAGAGAAGAGTAGGGTCTTAGCCAAGGGAGAAAATGACAACCACTTTGGTTTCGGCTTTTGGTGGTAGTCGACTAGTAGGTTTGAGAAGAAAAAGGAAAAGTAAAGAGTAGGTTCGGTCTAGAAGAAAGGTGATGAAGTGAAATCGGTTTAGAGAAAGAAGAAGAGAAGAATAGAGATAGAAGAAGAGAAGGGAGGAGAGTTTGGTTCACTTGCACAAATTGGTAAAAGAAGGAGGTATGGTTCACGTTTTCGGCTTTTAGAACCTATGAGTAAAATAAAAAGAAGAGGAAGAAAAGGGAATGGAAACCTATTCAGCACTAGAAAACCAACTAACAACCAAATGCCGAAAACAACACAAGAAGTCGGCACACCACCCTAATTGCCGAAAGTGCAAACCCCTAAAGCCCTAGCCGAATGCACCTTCCAAGATCCCTACAATCGGCCAGCACTAGCTCCCATTCAAATTCTTATATTTTCTCCCCCTTATTCTCCTTGGTCTAATCTTATGAGCAACTCAAACTCTCTTCGATAGAGTTCCACTTGAAATCCATCACATGACTGGCACATGCAACAAAAATAAAATACCATACTACTTACCTTGAGATTTGAACCTTGGCCCTTGCACACATCCACATGCCACTTTCCTAGGCTCTAAGTGGCGCCACATTGCCACTTTACCAAAGGCTCACTTGTGTCTTACTTTACTCACTTTTTCTTAAAAGCCCACATAACCAAGACCCCCTCTCTTTAAGTCCAAAATTTGATAATTCTACCGGATTTTACCTTAGGCTTGGGCCTTCTAAAGGCCCACTAACACACTTAAAACTTAAATTTCATAACCAAACAGCAAATTTTCGTGATTACACCAAAATCGCAAAAATCTTGAAAAATCTCAAAAATTAGGGCATTACAATGATTGATATATATATTGAGCATGATGATAGTAAGCATGTATACTGAACTAAGTATATGTACTGATACCATAAGATAGCATGTCATGTATTGTATGTTGCATTGCATGGGGTTGGGCTGATTATATTTGGAGGAAGTGTACTGAAAGGCTCTTAAGCATAATATACTGGCAGCTTAGCTGCAAATTATTGTTTTGTCCCGCATTCGGTACTACCTAGAGTGTAGGGACGGGTGGGTTGATTTAATACGCACATGGAGTGTAGGGTTGGACGGAGATGATGTGTAGAGGCTGGTTGGGTAGGACTTTATTACTGAATATTGAATATCTGTTACTGATACTATGATGGGTTAAGGCCATTGTGCATATTGCTACTGGTACTAAAAAGGGCTTAAGCCCATACTGTTTTGACTGTGCATTGTGTTTACTATTTGTTTGTTTTCTGTGGGATTACACACTAAGTTTACGTAAACTCACCCTTTTGTTTAATGTGCGCAGGTAATTCCCAAACCTAGACGGATCAGTGCGGCGGAGACTTGATAGTGACCATAATTTCTAGACTTCATGGTTTTAATTTATTACTTTCGATTATGGTTTTATTATTAGTTTAATTTGATGTAATTTGTGGATTGTTTAGGACTTTTGGTTAAATTTGGTTTATTGGTTTTTTATGGATTTATACTTGTTAGTCGTAGGGAAAAACTCGGTTTTCAAAAGCTAAAGTTTTATTTCCTAATATCACAACTACTTAGAATGTTTTTTAAAGCTTCTGCGATGATTTACCATTTTAAACAATCAGATAATGCGTAAAACAAAATTTTGGAACTAATAAGAGGTTAAGGTAGGAAATAACACTGAAATGATTTTAACTTAACAACTCGTTTTCAAAAACACTATCATGTGACGTCGCCAAATTCGGCCAAAATGTCTAGGCCAGGTTTGGGGTGTTACACGCATTGTATCATTCTACCAATGAATACATCTATGTCTCTACTTGTTGAGTTAACTACTCCGATATCCAACACTAGCCATCTCTCCAATTGGAATTGTAGATGACATAATAATCCTTCGTATTTGAATCAAATGCTCACTTTGATTCTTAGGATAGTCATCTAAAGTAAGATGAAAACTTGATGCAGTCGGCTAAATACCTAGCTTTGTATCGTTCATTGCAAAATGTTCTAGTACCTTATCGATATATGAAGCTTGAGATAGTGCTATCATTTTTTTCTTTCGATCCATAAGAATTCAAATTCCAAGAATATAACTAGCTTCATCGAAGTTCTTCATGCTAAATTTTTTAGCTAACCATAGTTTAAGTAGAATATTATTGACATACAAAACGAGGAAGACTATCTTTTTGTTCTTTATATGCTTATAAACATAAGGTTCATCAGCGTTTTGCTCAAATCCAAAAGTCTTGATCATTTGATCAAATCTTTTATTCCATGAGCCCCCTACTTAAGTTCATAAATGGATCTTAGTAGTTTGCAAACTTTCTACTCCTTTCCTTTGACAACATATCTAATGGGTTGTGCATGTAAATGGTCTCATCAAGATAGCCTTTCAAGAATGTTGTCTTAACATCCATTTGCCATATCTCGTAATCAAGAGTAGCAGTAATGGATAAGAGTATACGAATAGACTTGAGCATGGTTACCAAAGAAAAATTCTCATCGTAATCAATGTATTCTTTCTATGTGTAGCTTTTTCCTACAAGTCTAGCTTTGTATGTTTCCACTTTCCCTTCCACATTTCTCTTCTTCTTGTAGATCCACTTACACGTTATGGGTTTAATCTCAATCGATAAGTCTACAAGTTCCTACACCGTATTGGATTTCATAGAATCCATCTCGACATCCATGCCCTATTTCCGGAGCTTGGAATCAATGTCCTGCATAGCCTCCTCGTAAGTGAGTGGATCTTCATCCTCGTTATTGACTTCCGTATTGTAAATACTACCATCATATATGAAGAAGTTTGGTTTCTTAGAAACTTTCTCACTATGACAGATTTCCCTAAGTTGTTGATCGTTTGTAGGTCTTTCTACAACTTTCTTGAGAATTGAACTCGGCGATTATTCTAAAACTCCTAAAAGTTCCTCGAGTACCACTTTACTTTGAGACTTAAACTTATCCATGTAGCTTCCCTTGAGGAAAGTCGCATGATTTAAAACTTTAATTGTATTATCTTTCAGATTGTAGAATAATCCTCCTTTTGTTCCTTTTGTATATCCTACAAACATGCACAATTTTGTCTATGTATCCAACTTCTTTGCATCCTTATCCATAATATGTGCTGGACAACCTATATTTTAAAGTGATATAGCGCGAGTTTTTCCATGCCACAATTTATAAGGTGTCTTTACAAGAAGACTTGGTTGGCACATCATTCAGAATATAGCAAATTGTTTGTATCGCATATCCCCAGAAGGAAGTAGAAAGTTGTGAATACCTTAACATTGAATGAACCATGTCAAGCAAGGTTCTATTCCTTCACTCAGCTATGTCATTTTGATGTGGAGTGCCCGACACAATCAATTAGGATAAAATCTCATTCTCTATGAGGTATCCTAAGAACTCATCAGATAAATATTCCCCACCTCAGTTAGACCAAAGATTCTTTATGGATAAATCTAATTGCTTTTCCACTTCCACATGAAACTCTTGAAATTTATCAAAGGTCGCTTTTACAGTGCATTAGATACACATATCCATATCTAGGATAGTCATTAATAAAAGTCACATAATAATCATAACTTCCTCGAGCACTTATGCTTTTGGGACCATATACATCAGTGTGCACAAGTTCTAAAGGTTGGTTGGCCCTTGTACCTTTCATATTAAAAGACCTCTTAGTCATTTTACCTTCCAAGAAAGATTCACATTATGGAATCCTAACTTCCTTAAGCATACTTAAGGGACCATCTTTCACAAGACTAGTGTTTTTTTTTGTTGGTTAATATGACCAAGTCTTAAATGACATAGGTACCCCTCATTAAAGTGAGAAGTTTTAAGGTTTTTATTCACTATTTCAATTTGAAGCATCAAGTAATTATTTGGTTTGATAAAGTAGAGATTATTTTCTATCCATCCATTATAGATTAAAGAACAATTTATTAAGTATCAAACCCATTATTGAATGCCACGGTATAACCATCATAAAATAAACATACTACAGAAATTAAACTCCTCTTAAATAAGGTACATAAAAATATGTTCTTTAAAACAATATTACTAAAATTATCAAATAGTAAAATAACTTCTCTCACTACTTCGGCTGAAAGAGGCTCCTATCATGCAGACTTCTCATTTCGCTGAACTCCTGAAAAGAAACACACATATAACAACTCGTTTTTAGTGAAATCAGAATAGTGGGTTAGGGACCACAAATCTAAAGTGATAAAAATTATTTTATTATTATTTTATTGTCTACAGCATGATAGAAATACCGTCTAAAAATTTCGTTAAGAAATTTTACCGTTTACATGTTTAATTTGATAAAAATGACTAAACCGCGTAAAGTGGAAAAGTTGAGTTCTAATAGCTAAAGGTATTAATTAACTATAGAACTTTAAAGTGGATGTCTTTATATGGTAATTAGACCATTAATATGTTAGTGGATGATAGTGGCATGGCAATTTTATAAATTTTAAAGATTATAAAGGTTAATTAAGTAAATTACGTAATTTAATGATACATTAATTAAACAAAACAAATTTTTTGTTATGTTCATCTTCTCCAAAAACACTATAACCAATTCTAACTTGAAGAAAATAGAGCCAAGGTTTGGCCAAGCTTGAAAATTCAATTGGTAAGTGATTTTTGTCCCGTTTTTAGTGATTTCTATGTTTCTGAGATCGTTATAGCTTAGTCTAGCTAACCTGGAGACTAATTTTTGAAACTGTTAAAGTATTAGGGTTCTGTCATTGATGAATATGTTTGAGTTTTGAAGTTTGATGATAGAAAATGAATGGTTGCTGTTAGATAAACAACTTTTGTAAAAGAATTTTTTTATGAAATTGTCAAATAGGGACTAAATTAAAAAATAAAAATTATTGGTGTGGTGAAATTGCAAATTTGTGCAATATATGGGCTGTTATTAGTATGTTTCTAATTCAGCTAGGCTTGGGTAGGGATAAAATTGAATGAATTTCATTTTTCGAGCCTAGGGACTAAATTGCAAAGAATTAAAAGTATAGGGGCAAAATGGTAAATTTTTCCAGAAATGTGTGTTGGACTAAATTGAATATGAGTTATATTGAATTGAGTTAAATTCATTCGTATAGATCCTGTCAGACCTCGGACGAAGTTAGATCGAGGTAAATATTAGATTAGTCACCTCTATATCTACGTACACTCGTTGAGGTAAGTTCGTGTATTTAAATTGTACATTTATTTGTTTCAATTGATTTATATCTATGTGAATTGTGTAATCGCCATGTATGGATACCAAAAGCATATCCAATGACATACAACGACTACCAAGCCTCGTTTGAACCTTAGGAATTCGTAATATACAAATGACATGTCAGTAGGGTTATCGATTTTGGCTCATATGAGCTTACCAATACTCAGCTTGCATAAGCTTACCATTTACAGCTTGTAAGAGTATACCGATTCAGAGCTCATATGAGCATAGATGTACAGGAATTGATGGATTACAGTTTAGTACACCTCGTGTGTGCTACCCGCATATAAGAGATTATATAAGAGATTATATAAGTTCGATATGAACTACTACATGTATTTACATGAAATACATGAAAGTGATGTTACATGAAAATGATGTTACATGATATAATGATATATGAAATGAATGATACATGTATATGAAATTTGAATAATGGTAGAGTTCAACCATGTGTATTGGATATTATATGTGCTTTACATGGCTAACATGTTGGTGAATATGTGCTTAGGCATTTGGCCAAATTGAGTTGGGATATGATATGTTTGCTTGCATAAATTGTGATTAAATGGTATGTTAAATTCAATGTTATACGAACTTACTAAGCTTAAATGCTTACTCTGTGTTATTTTCCATGTTTTATAGTGATTCGAAAGCTCATTTGGGTTGGAAGCTTGTCAGAGATATATCACACTATCCATCAGCTTTTTTAGTACTTTTAGTTGGTTATCTTTTGGTTATAATGGCATGTATAGGTTAATTTGGCTGATGTTACCCTATATGTGTTTTGTTGAGATCGGCCACTTATTTGGCTTGTGGTTTGGCACGTTTTGGTTTATACATAATTGCCTTATATTGTTGATGTGTGGCTTGATTTATGGTTGAATGATGAAAGGTAAATTGGTAGTTGAATATGCTTATGGTATATGTTTTATAAGTTGGTGTGATTTGGTACTTTGTTATGAAAAGCATATATGTATATTGATGCTAGTTTGGAATGGCTTATTTGGTACTATTTAGGAAGTTTGGTATGTTTTGATATGTAGACTAAATGGCACGAAATGATGCAAAATGGCTTGGTAAATTATTGGCTTATTTGGTTTAGTGGTGTACATGATTATACATGTTTGCATATTGGTTTTATGTGAATATACTACATGTTTAAGGCTTGATTTTACTTGTTTTGGATGCCTTAATATGGCTTGTTTATATGCACAATGTTGAGTATAGGTGGATGCCAAATTGGGTGAGAAATGTAGCTTGTAGAATGACCTATTTTTGTACACACGAGTGTGTGTCTCAACCGTGTATGACATATGGCTAGGTGACACAGCCGTGTGTCCCCTGTAGGTTTCAAAGGGTTGCAAGTTAGGCTATTACATGGCCTAGCACACAGCCTAGCAAACGGGTGTGTGAAATTACTGCGAAGGTTACACGGCCTAGCATACGGGCATGTGGCTTGGCTGTGTGGCCCAAGTTAATTGAGTTACATAGGTACAGACACGAGTTGGGACACAGTCGTGTGTCCCTATTTCAAATTCCCATACGGCCGTGTGACCCCTACTGCTTTGAAAATTTTTAATTTTTTTCAAAAAATTCTTTGAGTTCCCATTTTAGTCTGACTTGTTTCTAATGTATATTTAGGACATCGAGGGCTCGTATAAGGGACAATATGTATGATTTTTAATTGATATTTTATGAAATTTTTGAAATTCTATTTGTTTGTTCTGTAAACTCTGGTAATACTCTGTAACCTTATTTTGACGATGGATACGGGTTAGGGGTGTTACAACGCACATGGTTAGTGGCTCCAGAATCAATAACCCAATTGTCAATTGATTCTTCCATTAAGCAAGCTTTAACCACAAAGCATTCTATACCTTTGCCCTTTTTAGTTCAACCCTATTGTCCTCCTCTTTCGTAAAGAATCTCATAAGCTTAAGCATATGTTCTTTGACCGAAGTGTTGGTTTTTTGTTGAGAATTCCTGAAATTTGTATTAGCGGATTATCGAGCCAATGCGACTTGGCCTTCGAGCAAATCCTCCAAATTTGTCATGATCTCTTTGGCAATATGGAAATTCTCGTGTTGCTTTTGCAACACACTACTCATGCTCGCTAACATATAGCATCGAGCAATCGAGTCAGAATCTCTCTAGCGATTTCTCGCTTTGTGTTGAGCTTCAAGAGGGTACGTTTCGTCAAGAACAAATTTGTGTTTCTCACAGCTGAGAACTATCAGCAAGTTCCGTTTCCATTCTCGAAAGTTATCCCTATTTAATTTATTCTTAGTAAGAATGCTAATAATAGGAGTAGGAGACATATTTGAACTGAAAAATAAAGATTTCACTAATTGCTATCTTTATATTAAGAAAATATTTTTCATTTCAGCAACATATCAAAAATGTAGTATGATGCACGCATCTTGTATTAAAACCTCAAAAAAAATTTCGTTGCTACGATCATTCCCACACCCATCAACCATGTGGCATTAGGTCCCATGATTAACTAGCAAGAATATGGATTACATCCAATCAATTCGTGGATCTTAATTCTCAAGATTCCACCCAAACTAATGACTGTTTAACATTTGGCCATCATCTCTAGGTTAAATATCATTTCTCGGGAAACTATTTAATAAGAGATGATGTTGAGTGTGTAACCATTGACTCAACACCCATTATGAACATGCTTTCATTTATGCATTATCTTGGGACAATCTTTCTGGAAGTCATGCATAACTAATTTTCTTTAAAAGGAAATCTGATCTAGTGAACCCACATGACAAAGTTTACCTTAGGGTGCAACCAGGGTAGGAACCGGCTCGAAACTTTAGCATGCTATCACTTAAGGACTGTCAATGGAGGCCATAGGTCTTGTTCAAGGACTTTCTCGCACTCAATATTTAAAAAACCTGCAAGGTTTTTAATCCCAAATTTCAAGAATGATCATACAATAGTCCTAATGGCATTTCAAGAATGATCATACAATAGTCCTAATGGCATTCTTACCTAATCTAAATTACATGCTTCCAGTATATGCATGGCATGCTATGGCAATAATATCCATTCACAATAATCAATAAATCTTAAAACAAATAATTTTGATACTCCACAGGTTTTCTTTTAAGAGAAAAATCGAAGAAGTGAATGTGAACAGTGCACCAGTTAGGGTCTCAGGAAAGGGAGGTGAGTCAAAATTAACCGCTTAAAAACTAGGCCTTTCCTAGTGAAAGCCAGTCCTAGACATGCACCTTCTCATTACCACACTTTTCACAGTTATCAAAGAACCTAAAAAAGTGAATAGAATAATACAACACATGTACTTTCTCATTACCACACTTCTTATTTTTAATAATTGATCCACTGTGGATCATCTCATATATATATATCACAATTATAACATTACATAATATAAATATTATAAACAATTATAAAACATATATATAATGAGATAGGTAATTAAAGTAAAATTGCCAGCTAAGGTTTTCATGGTTTTATTTCTAGAAAATAAATGGAAAAATGAAATTATATAACTTTTCACCCCAAGCCATTCCTTGGGTCTTCAACCACCATCACATCTTTTCCTCATCATGGACTCCTTATTGGAAAATTTACATTTAAGTCCTATGTCTATTTCTGGCTCATAAGAAGTCTATGAATTTTTAAAAAAGATAGCCCTATGTGGAGATGATAGTCCACAATCTATTTCCTAAGAACCACAACCTCAGAAAAAATAATTATATAACAAATATATAATATCGCATCCATTCCTATATGTAACTCAAAACATGCATAAGATCTAAAGAATGTCACTTTCTATATAATCAAATCATTCAAGAAGAAGAGAAATTTATTTTGATTATCTATTTATACTTATAGATATAACACAACCTGGCTCATGATACCATTTGTTAGAAAAACAGGTTTGGAAAACGTAGAGACAAATAAATTTAGGGAAAAACCAGAGTTTTTTAAAAAAATAAAAACAAGATCATTATTGTGCTAAAGTAATAAACAGTTAATTAAAATTGTACATTTTCGATTTGTCTAGGAACGCTTCGACCGAGTAGTATTCTCCGCTATCCTCAAGCTCATGTCTGCAAAGTGTGGGCTCGTTTCGAATCAAAAAGTTTTTCCCAAAAATTAACAGTAGGGTAATTTTTGCGATTTCTCTAAACTTTTGGGTCAAGTTGTAAATCAGAAAAATATCTCTAGAAATTTTCTGGAATAATCTCTTCAGAAAATTTTCTTTCTACAACTTTCTCTTGAATTCAAGTGTCTGTAAATAATGACCCAATGCTCTCTTTAAATAGGGAGAGTTTAGAGAGTTCAACTATGATTAAACTTAATCACTTTAATATTAAATTAATATAATATTTATCAATATAAATATTAAATTTAATTTAATATTAAGATAATCACTTTAATATTAAATTAATAAAATACTATTAAGATAAGTATTAAATTAAATTTAATATTGAACTATTAAAATAATATTATTTTTTGGAATAATTAATCTGAAATCAAATTCTCTAGTAGAATCCTAGTAGGAGTGTAACTCTTCCATTACTCAACCACTAACGACCAACCGTCGCTGGCCACCGGGAAGCCATCATCGCAGCCACTGGCACCACTGTGTCCGTTGATGCAAGTGCAACACCCTTACGACACACTGAGCCGATTCAGCTGCTATTAGTTTGGTCTGGGTCACTGACGACCTGATCGGTCTGGTCTAGCCATTAGTTGAACCGTCGGCAGGGTTTCACATATCGGGTTCGGTTCAACTAGTTTTGGATCTTGGTCTTGGTTTTGGGCTCCCAGGCCTTATTTACTATCTTAGGTCCAATTTTCAAGTTCAATTACCCATTGGGCCAATTGTCTGACTTGAAAATTAACTTCCAAAAATATCATATTAATTTTAATTGATTTGATTAATTTAATTTTATTTGATCAAAATTAATTTTTCTAAAAATCACTTACATTTTCCAAATTAATTTTTCAAGAAAATTCTTTAATCAAATCCTCTAGTTGAACAATTCTTATGACCATCTAATTTAATTTCACATCGAATAAGCTGACTCAATTAAATTATTACCAAAATTGTAGAATTCTTCTGATTCAAATGCAGTCCAATCGAGCTTTTGCTGAGCTAGCAGAGGGACCAATTAGATATATACAATTAGGCTCTAGTGATTGGAATTATGTCCAGAACATCGTTCTGATAATTCAGACTTACTTAATCATGGAGTCAGTCCATAAGAAGTACCATGATTGAAAACTTTGTATTGTATACTCTTTACGAAAACAATTCATCCAACTTCTTTATCCAATGATTTCATCATGTGTGTGTTACCCTCATATGATATCCTTGATTCTTTTGAGTTAAATCTGTTCACTCAATACAATCCTATTTTATCTCATTGTCACCATTGTGTCTTTTTAATGATTAATATGATAACTGTCAAAAAATGACTGTGATAAATTGCTCGTTCAACCCTTAGCCACGTTCCATATTTATCAATTCGTACAATGCTAATAAGAGTATATCATTATCTCTTTAATTGAGCTATGAATTCCACTATTGCTAGTGAAGTATTGACATACACGTCATGTAAACAACATACCGGCTATGGGTTCGATCATCTTTAGAGCATAAGGCTCCACTTATATCAAAGCACAAGAGTTGCATACGCATGGTTAGTAACTAACTCAGGATTTAGATAAATCACACCATGAATGCACAAGTGAATTAATTCACAAACAGATTTAGAATTAATTCATCTTGGGTCTAGTCCAATGTATCATTCTACCAATGAATACATCTATGCCTCTACTCGTGGAGTCAACTACTCTGGTAGCCAAGACTAGCCATCTCCCCAATAGGAACTGTACACGACATAATAATCCTTCTCAGTGTTTGAATAAAATGCTCACTTTGATTCTATTATAGGATTATGGACTCATTTAGATTATCTATTGAAGTAAGTTGTATTTCTCATAATGTACACGTTTTTTACAAGGCAACTTATCTTCAATTTAAACATTAGGCAATCAATGAGCTAATATTTGCTTGTCACAATTTTGCTATGCATGCAAAATACAAATGACATAAATACAAAAGACATAATAGTGAAATGTGAAATTAACTTTATTTATTTATTCATTGTTTAAATAAATAGAAAATAGTTACATGTTTACTACAATATGGGCACATTTCCCAATAATATTCTTATTAACTCTTACTTTTGAATTCTACTGCTAACTACTGCTTCCAACTTTGTTCCCTACCTGTGGTAAAGGGGTTATCCCTAATCTTTGCAGGACCAATTTTGTGAAGGCACAGTCTCTAAATAGATAGGCCACGGTCTCCTCTTCCTCCTTGCAAATTAGGCACAGTACATTCTCTATGAGCCTTCTTGCTTTTAGATTACCCTGTGTGGGCATGTATTCACTTGTGACTTTTGATAGATTTATCTAAATTTTGTTGGAAATTTTTAGACTCTATATTTTTGTAAAATAATTACTTGTATCACCAACTTGAATTGTACTATTGTTTCCCAGCATATTTAGGTCTTCTGTAATTAGCCATTTGTATCCACTCTTAGCTGTATAGACCCTATATTGCCACCCCTCCAAATCACTTCATTCGTCTACATGCTGCTCACTAGTGGGATTAATAAAATCCTTTCCACTTACTGTTCACTGAATAGCCTCTTGATTGCTTCACTTTTCTAAGTAACCGTTCAAGTTAGCAACAAAAGTATACTTAACATTAATATTCTAAAACTTTACAATACCATCACCAGGCCTTGTGTAACACCCCTTACCCATATCGGACGCCGGGACAGGGTTCGAGGCGTTACCGAACTTGAACATACTTAAACTCATTAAACCGGGCCATAAATTCTCGTTCAAATTTAAAAATTTTCAATTTCCATCTTAATGTCCCATATATGGACCTACTAAGGCCCAAAACATACACTGGTAGTAGTTTGGGACTAAACCGATAACTTTTGAAACTTTTGAGACACAAATATAATTTCCATATTTTGGAGAGTCACACGCCCGTGTGGGCAAGCGGTGTGGTCTAACACGCCCGTGTAGCTAAGGACACGCCCATGTCCTCCACCTGTATAACTCTCTATTTATCACGTCATCAAACACTTAGGGGAACATAGCCAAGTCACACACCCGTGTGCTAAGCCGTGTCCTCCACACGGATGAGAAACATAGCCGTGTCTCTGCCTGTATGGCTAACACTTAGGCTATTTTCCATGCCCTTTTGTTACCCTTTTTATTTTCACATTCACACATTGAAATACATATAATATATTGCTAACCATTCATGACAAACAAACATAATTATATCACACGAGATCTTAACACATTAATCCATAAATAAGTTTACATATTCATGGTCAATATGAGCCACATCTCATGGCCTTATACAATGACGCCATATAAGCCAATATCTTTGACCAAATCTTAAGAATACATATTACCAATATCTGAGTCTCTATACATGCCACACACTCGTAAACACCGAAGGTTTGACATTACCCTAAACTTACCATTTGACAGTGCGACGCTGTCTCCGACGATCTCCAACCCCGAGCCGACCTGACAACACTAAGAAAACAGAAAGTAGGGAGTAAGCTTTATAGCTTAGTAAGTTGGCATATAATAATAATGGACAATAAATCAATATGATTTTACCACTCAATGTATTCTTAAGAAAAATAAAATCACATATTTCCTTTTTTTTTTTTTACTCAATTTTACCTTAAGCTGTCTTCCGAAGTTATAGTCGCTAAATTAATTATATCTTGAGCTACAGAACTCAAAATTAAGTTCCATAAATTTTCCCTAAAAGTAGACTCATATATATAGTTGTCATAAAATTTCCAGAATTTTTATTTTTCCAATAAGTACATTTTATTCATTAAATTCTACCTTGTTTCGCTATCTGATAGTTCTAACCTCTCTTCACTAAAAATTGATTTTCTCATTATACAGAATTCAGATAATATTTCTATTTGCTTCTCTTGAAAGTAAACTCATTTAATATTTCAATAATATAAATTATACATCATAAACATTTTTATACAATTTTTTGTGATTTTCTAAATTCGTAACAGGAATTCTAAAATCATTCTGACCCTTTCTCATAAAACCTTGAATATCTGATAATATACAATTCATTTGCTTACTCTGTTTCTTTTATAAGAAAATAGACTCAATAAGATTTCATTTCATATCTCATTCACTCTCTAATTCAATTCACATCATTTTTCAGTATTTTTCAAAATAACATAATTGCTGCTATCCAATACTATTTGATAACTAATTTCACTCTTTCATAACTTCATTGTTTTAACTTCTTTCTAAACATACCAATTATAAATCAATTTTATCATATTCTCGTATATTATAGAGATAGACCTATATTCACAAGGACATCATAAGATCATCTCGATATGTATTACTTAGTCATTTATAATCACAACAGAAATTCATTCGTATATCAAGCACATTGCTCATTCTCATGACTTACTCATGCTTTTCTTACCATTATACTAATATCATTATAATTTCATTTTCTCGTAACTTAATCATGTGCACCTGCATCACTCATAACAAAACTTTAGTCTTTCTCATTAAACTTATTAACTCAAATACATTTCCTGATAAATTTCTTAGAATACCGAAGGATACCCGAAGGTCATTCTCATGGTAAGGTGCCAATGCCATATCCTAGATATGGTCTTATAGGGGGTCACATGTCTGTAACGCCCTAATTTTTGGGATTTTTGCGATTTTGGTGTGAAGTTAAAATTTTGTTGTCTGGTTATGATAATTAATGCTTTGGGTAGGTTAGTGGGCCTTTAAAAGGCCCTAGCCTAAGTTAAAACCCAGTAGAATTTTAAAATTTTAGACTTAAAGAGAAGGGGTCTTGAGTATGTGGGCTTTTAAGAAAAAGTAGGTAATTTAAGACACAAATGAGCCAGTGGTAAGATGGTAATGTAACGCCACTTAGAGGACAAGGGTGGCATGTGGGAGCTGTGCAAGAGCCAAGGTTCAAGTCTTATGGTAACCAGTGTGGTGTTTTATTTTTAATGCATGTGCAAGGCATGTGATGGACTGCAAGTGAAACTCTGTTGGGAAGAGTTTGAGATGCTCATGAGATTAAATCAAAGATGATAAGGAGGAGAAAATTTAGGGATTTCAAATTGAAGCAAGAGGTGGCCGGCCAAAGGACTTTGGTGTAGCAGTTTCAGCTAGGGTGTTAGAAGTAGTCATTTTCGTCAATTGGGAGGTAGGTGCCGATTTCTTCTAGTAGTTAGCCTTCGGGATTTGTCAAGTAGGACATTTCTTTCTAGCGATTAGTTATAGTACTCCTTGCTTCTCTTTTTCTTCCTCCCATATGTTCTAAAAGCTGAAAACAAGGCCTACAAACCTCTTTTGTGTCGTTTACCTAAAGAGCCGAATCAAGCATCCACTTTCTCACCTTCTTCATCTTTCTCGTTTTCTTCGTCTCTCCTTCTTTTCTTTTTCACCTCTTCTCCATCAATTAAAGTAAAGACTCCCTTCTAAATCTTAGGTAGCCGATTTCCCTAAAAAGCCGAAATTGAATCCTTTGTGGCCGATTCCCTCTTTGTCCAAACTTCTTTTTCATTTTCCATTGTTAGTTTACAAAAGCCGAAACTTAGCCTCTCATCTGCCGATCATCTCTTCTATTTTGGTAACCCTTTCTTCTTCTATTCTCTTCTCAAACCGAAATAAACATACCTTAGAGTAGGTTCTAAAAGCCGAATCATTAGATCTGTTCTCTACTCGTATATTGGAGGTTAGATTTACAACAAATCTTGGATAGAATGGTGTTTGGAAACGTTCTTCGACAAGTAGATCTTCGGTAAGTACTCGAACCCCCTTTCCATTCAGTAACTTGTGGTTCAAAAAAAGCCGAAAACCCCTAACTACTGGGGTGGCTATCGATTAAGGCTAAAGGTTTTCTTGGTTTTATGTTTAGGTTTATTATGTGCTAGCGTGGACTGGAGGCTATCAATCAAAGAGTATTGGAGGCTAGGACTATTGGAGCAACTAGATCTAGATCTAGTCAAAGTTTCGGCAAAGGTAAGTATTCAACGGCCTTAAAGGATGTTGGCCGAATATGGTGATAGTTGTTACATTAGTTATCATTGGTTCATGGTCTAACATCATAATGGACGATTGTAGGTTAATCGCGTGGGAGATCTCATCGTAGTATATGGCAAATCAGGTGTGTAAACGACACCTGCTAGTAGATTAGATCGACAAAAGCCAAAAAGTCGAAATGCTAAAATCCTGGCATTTTGAGGGCTTGTGAGCTTGTGAATGCTCGTAGGTCGGATTAAAATGGTAAATTCTGTAATCGCAAACGGTAAGAATGATAGATGTGCGATTTCGTGCACAGTGATGAATTTGGGCCCAATAAGCTTACGGGCCCATGTGGATGGAAATGAGCGATAAGCGCATTCTGATAGATTGAGTAACAAATCTGCTAAAACAAATGTAAAATTTGGGCCTAGTGGGCTGTAATAGTTAGTGGACACTGTGGGGCCCATTAGGGGTTTTAGGGCCCGATAACTCTAATTTGACTAAATGGGCTAAACAAGTTATTTGGATGATATTTGGACTGATAACAACTGAAATGTGCATAAAATCCTAAAAACTGGTAAATTTATTGAAATACCCCTTAAGGGTGGAAAATTATTGTTTGACCCTAGGTGCAAAATGACCATTATACCCTTAGGGTTGAATTGACTGAAATGCATGCTAAATTTTATCTGTTTACTATATGCCATGACATTTTATACTATTGCATGGGATTGGGTTTTTGATGGAGGAAGTGCTAAGTGGCAGTGCCACGTTTACTGTTAGGGGCCTTGCCTCGTTTTACTGTTAGTGGCTTGGCCACATTATTTGATTAAGCAGCTATGCTACGACTGTGGTGTGTAAGGTTGGGTGGGTTGAGTTATTCTCCACATGGTGTGTAGGGCTAGTACGGGTGGTGTGTAGGGCTGGATTGGGCTGGGCTTTGCATACATGCATTAATATTGTTCTGTTATTGTAATGGGCCTAAGGGCAACACTGATTTCTGAATAGGGCTAAAGCCCAATTAAACACTGATTACTGAATAAGGCTAAAGCCCAGTTAATACTGCGTCTGGATAGGGCTTAGGCCCAGTTAAGCTTGAACTGATTTGGGCTCTGGTTGGGTTTAGCTTACAGACTGAGTTTCCCAAACTCACCCTTTTCTTTTCATCCATGCAGGTGAGCCCCAACCTTAGTGGACTTGGAGCTGGAGGGATTCGGAGTGGCCATGTGAACTGCATTTGGTTAAAGTTTTCTCAAAGTTATTTATTTCAGTATTTTCTTAATTTACTTCATTTTGGTTTTTTAAGTTGTAATAAGGCTGCTTATTTATTATTTTATTTTTATTTTTATTTAATTATAACTTGCTTATAAAGAATAGACTAAGGCTGTGTGGGTTTTATTTAAAATTAATCAACGTTTTCAAAACACATCGTACGTTACAACTGGAGCACCTATTAACTAGATAAGACCTTCTAAAGAAATAATCACCAATTGATAGTGGATAGGGCTTTCACTAAATAACCTAGTATTTCTTTTAATACTCTTAAAATGATTTTTGCTAAACTTGTTAACAAAGGAACGAGGTGTCTTAACTGTCCATGTGACACACCAGATTTGGCCATAACATCTAGGCCCGGTTTGGTGTGTTACAATGTCGATGCCGAAACTATATCCCAGATATGGTCTGACATGGGATCTCATTTGACGTCAATGCCATGTCCCAGACATGGTCTTACACGAGATCCTAAACTGATGCCGACGCCATGTCCCAGACATGGTCTTATACGGGATCATAAACTGATGCTGATGCCATGTCCCAGACATGGTCTTATAGGAGATCTAAGTCTCATCTCGGTGCCAACGCCATGTCCCAAACGTGGTCTTATACGGGACCACATATCGATGCCAATGCCATGTCCCAGACATGGTCTTACATGGGATCTCAGTTCAGTGCCAATGCCATGTCCCAGACATGGTCTTACACGGGACCTACAAATACTCATGTCATGACTATGATATCCTTTGTATTATTTAACATATGTTTGGGATTTCTCGATAATAACTTTATTATTTCTCTATAGAAATCATCTCAATATATCTCATGGAAAATAACATGAATTTCGATTTATTATAATGTCATCAAGTCATAGACAATGTTCTTAACTCAATTCATATACATAGTACCTTAACATTTAATTTGACATAATCGAATTAATACACCAACTTAAGCTTTAGACATAAACTACAACAATGTTGCATTATTATTATCACACCAACTTACCTGGGACGCGAAAGTAGCTAATTTTCTCGATTTGGTCCATAACTTCGTTCTTTCCCGATCTTAGCCCGAATCTCATTTTCCATGATCTATAATATCACATTTAGCTCAATTATTAGTCAAATTACTCAACGTGATCCAAAAATCATATTATGGAAAATTTACATTTTTGCCCCTAAACTTTCACATATTTATGCTTTTTCCCCAAGGCTCGTAAAATGATTTTTTATTCAATTTTCTTGTATTTTGGACTTAGTCAAACCATTTTCATAACTATAGCTGTCCCCATTTCTCACTAATTCATACACTTATGGCCAATTTTACAACTTTTACAATTCAGTCCTTTTACACGTTTTCGTCGAAAATCACTTAGTAAAACTCGTTCCTCTCATCATAGACAAGAATAATCTACCATTAATCATCAAAATACACAATTATTCATTACGGGTAAATTTTAAAACTTAAACCCTAGCTCAAGATAATGGTAGAAATAGCTAAAGCAAGTTACAAGGATTTCAAAAATACGATGAACATTGAAAACGGGGCTAGGAATCACTTACTATTGAGCTTGGAAAGCTTGAACAAACCCTAGCCATGAGTTCATGGTATATTTGGCCAGCATATGAAGAAGATGACAACATTTTTGCTTGATTTTGGCTTTTTAATTCTTTTAATTAACAAATGACAAAAATGCCCTTTTATCATTTCTTGAGATTTTTTTCTACTCATGCCCATTTTTGTCCAAATCAAAGTATAATGGTCTAATTACCATTTAAGGACCTTCAATTTAAAACTTTATAGAAATTAGATACTTCTAACATGTAGAACTCAACTTTCGCATTATTTACAATTTAGTCCTTTTGACTAAATTGAGTGCCCAAAAGTTGAAATTTTCAAACGAAATTTTTGCAAAATCTTTCTGTGAAACTGTAGATCATAAAAATATAATAAAAATAATTTTTTTCTAGTCAGATTTGTGGTCCCGAAACCACTGTTCTGACTAGGCCCTAATTCGAGATGTTACAACTCTTCCCCCTTTAGGGATTTTCGTCCCCGAAAATCTTTCCAGGGGAAGTTGCTCTCAACCCTAATGAGATACTTTCACAATCTTTTCAGGATTACAAATCAATGTAACCTTGTATATCTCTTTCCAATAACCTTTAAACTTTAACACATAATGCTGGTACACATCATCAAAATCTGAATCACTCTCTCCGGGGTACATATGTTCAGTAATTGTCAAATAAGAATTTTGCACATACTGAGATTATCACAAGGATCTTTACCAAAAAATCATTCGTAGTCCAAATAACATCTTCCATTTTGGAGATTATAACAATCTCAATTCTAAAACTTATAGTAACTCTATCTAATCATCATTCCCGTTCCATCACTAACTGTATAAATCTTGAACAAACTTGATTTCAGCTTATTTGTTAACAATTAGATATCTGGACATAACTTCATAAATATCGGGTCATATAATCAATCACCAGAACATCTATTCATAAAAATGTACATTTTATTATCCTTGGATAAACAAACATGTTACTGCTGAGCCTCGTACCGAATTTCTAAATAAGTTCTAGATTCATCAAAATGCACATTCTATCTCGACATCTCTATAATAATAGGAATCATATCGGACCTGGGATTTAACATTAGAAGTAATCTCACTCAGAACTCATCTGAATTATTATTTACTATCACATTTATGAGTTTCTCAATTTCGCAAAGAAAACTTTTCCTTATTATTTAATATAGTTAAAACTTAGACCACCATGAATCAAGATCAGTTAAGTATCCAATACTCACAAAAATACACAAAGACTTCCCTTCCAGTCTTTAGTAATTATAATTGCTTTCTTAAAGATCGGTCAAAAATTTTCTCGAAATCTCCCATTATCTTAATTAATTGACAAAGTCTTAAACTTTAGATCATTTTCTATGACATTAGACACTTTAAACCATTAGGATCAAGGAGTATACGTCATTTTTCCGTCGCACACATGATATTATCAAACTCCCAACATAGTCATAAAAGTGATCATCTTTAATTCACTCAGTCGAACAGTTCTTTTTAATACAACTTTAATCGTCTGAACATGGAAACCATCATCTTACAATTTGTAAATAAACATATTCTAATCTATTCAATAATATCACATTGAAAGACTGTAAATTTTTCACTCAATTCAAACTGAACTTAAAACTAGGGCTTCAGTTAATAGCACTCTTACATATTTAGATCCTTGTAACCATGCATAAATCACTCTGATTTTCATGGTGTGATGACTTTATCCATCAGTATAGCTTTAATTCAAATTAATATCATTCGATCAAAACAATCCAATAGGCATACTTCTGTATCTAAATTTTCTGAATCTAATTTCTCCATTCAGACTATTCATCAATATCTATAAATATATATACTCATGAGTGCACAAAATTTATTTTTCCTAGCTGGGGACATGCTTAAATACATATAATTGCAACCACATCTCAATAAACTAGCTTACTTTGATGAGAACAATCAGGTGGATTTGAATCATTGAATGATAACATGTCAAAATACTCTTTTCTCTATACTACTATCACAACTTAAGTACATACATTTGTTCACAATTTTCCTAATAAGCAATTCAAAGGTCTTGCAACCATATTAGCTCAAAGAAATAATTATCCTAATTAAACTCATCGACTTTAATCAATCTTACGATAAGAAAGAGATCTGTCACAAAATTTTGAGCTCATGCTCTCATCATTTATACCCTACCGTTGTCAAGTCCTTTCATGAAAGTTATAGAAATCTAGATATCAGAATCACCACATTCTCATTATCGAATCTAGAAACACATCAGTTCTAGACTTCTTTTGTATCGAAGATTATACACTCTCTAAACTATTCTCATCTCTGCATGCATTATTAATTATTTCACTACTGAACTCATTCGCTCATACTTATGAACTTATTCAATATGATTCTTGTAAAATTTTTGTCATAAGACAACGCGGTAAGGGTAAGGTCATAAAGCCTCTAATTTAACTCTCTTAAGCACACACATATGGCTTAGCTTCCATCACTAACGTGATATCATCAAAATCACATAGTTCATTCCAAACAAATTAACACACCTATTAATTATACAATTGTCTTCTATCATCCACAATTTCAAACAATGGGATTACCTACTCTAGCTCAATATTAGTATCTAATTCAACTTCCAATATTTAGCTTAAATTTTTCTTACCACATTTGTCAAAGTAGAGAACGCCTTACGGGTTTGAGTACGTCGTTCACTCGATGCCGTGGTTCAACTATGGTCTTATACAAAATCTCATATCGATGCCATGTCTCTAACATGGTCTTACACGTAACACAATGCCATAGCCTAGCTATAGTCTTACATGTCATCAGGATGCCATAGCCCAGCTATGGTCTTACACGTACTAGCATGTATTGCCATGGTCTAACCATGGTCTTATCTGTCAGTTCCTCATTGAACGGTTGTACTCGTTTCTTGCGTTCTACTCAAACTAACCTTGAAATTCTATTTTAATACCATTGTAGTATTTGTGGCTCAATAGTAAATGCATAAAACAAACATCGTATTATCTCTAGTTTAGCAGTTAAACATAAGATTTTACCATATGAACATATTGTTTTATGCGTGTTCGAGCAAGTGTACATAAAGACAAATTCTGTCTATTTGAGTAAACTTGCTTCTCATATTCACTTAATCAAATATGTTGGGTACGTAACATTATATGCATGCCAAATAAACACGGAAAGGTTTATCACCATATAAACTTTCACTTTATTCTACTTTTCCACATTTCTCAACTCATGATTATTTCACCTTGTACATTAACGCATACATATCATAATTTCTATTCATACCTTTCTAAGTTTCATCTCATCATAACTGCACTGGCTTAAATACTTTAATGTCACTATCAACATGATCAGATATAGCTCGGTTGGAGAGTATCTTTGTTTAAACAAAATAGTTCTCATTCGCGTTGGGAGACATCACACTATCATAGATTTGTGGGATGTATAACAAAACTCTCACACATGCTAGGTTAACTTGAGAACTTATTAAACCATGGCTCTGATACCATTAAATGTAACACCCTTTACCCGTATCAGATGCCGGGACAGGGTTCGAGGCGTTACCAGACTTGAACATACTTAAACTCATTAAACCGAGCCATAAATTCTCGTTCAAATTTAAAACTTTTTAATTTCCATCTTAATGTCCCATATTCGGACCTATAAGGCCCAAAACATACACTAGTAGTAGTTTTGGACTAAACTGATAACTTTTGAAACTTTTGAGACACAAATATAATTTCCATATTTTGGAGAGTCACACGCCCATGTGGGCAGGCCGTGTGGTCTCACACGCTCGTGTGGCTTAGGACACGCCCGTTTCCTCCACTTGTGTAACTCCCTATTTGATGTCATCAAACATTTAGGGAAACACGGCCAAGTCACACGCCCGTGTGCTAAGCTGTGTCCTCCACACGGCTAAGACACACGGCCGTGTCCCTGCCCGTGTGGCTAACACTTAGGCTATTTTCCAAGCCCTTTTGTTACCCTTATTTATTTTCACATTCACACATTCAAACACATGTAATATATTGCTAACAACTCATGACAAACAAACATAATTATATCACATGAGATCTTAACACATTAATGCATAAATAAGTTTACATATTCATGGTCAATATGAGCCACATCTCATGGCCTTATACAATGAGGCAATATAAGCCAATATGTTTGGCCAAATCTTAAGAATACATATTACCAATATCTGAGTCTCTATACATGCCACTCACTCGTAAACACCTAAGGTTTGACATTACCCTAAACTTACCATTTGATAGTGTGATGCTGTCTCCGATGATCTCTAACCCCGAACCGACCTGACAACATTAAGAAAACGAAAAGGAGGGAGTAAGCTTCATAGCTTAGTAAGTTGGCATATAATAATAATGAACAACAAATCAATATGATTTCACCAACCCTCAATTATTGTTAAGAAAAATAAAATCGCATATTTCCTTTTTTTTTTACTCAAATTTACCTTAAGCTATCTTTCTGAGTCATAGTCGCTAAGTTAATTATAACTTGAGATACAGAACTCAAAATTAAGTTTTATAAATTTTCACTGAAACTAGACTCATATATCTACTTGTCATAAAATTTTCAAAATTTTTGGTTTTGCCAATAAGTACAGTTTATTCATTAAAGTCTCCTTTGTTTCGCTATCTGATAGTTCTAACCTCTCTTCACTAAAAATTGATTTTCTCATTATACAGAATTTGGATAATACTTTTGTTTGTTTCTCTTGAAAGTAGACTTATTTAGGATTTCAAGTATATAAATTATACATCAAACACATTTTTATACTATTTTTGGTGATTTTCTAAATTCGCAATAGGGAATTCTAAAATCATTCTGAGCCTTTCTCATTAAACCTTAAATATTTATAATATACAATTCCTTTGCTTACTCTGTTTCTTTTGTAAGAAATAGACTCAATAAACTTTCATTTCATATCTCATTCAATCACTAGTTCAATTATACAATTTTTGGGGATTTTTCAAAATCACGTAATTGTTGTTGTCCAATACTGTTTGATAGCTAATTTCACTCTTTCATAACTTAATTGTTTTAACTTCTTACTAAACATACCAATTATAAATCAAATTTATCATATTCTCATATATTATAGAGATAAACCTATATTCACAAGGTCATCATAAGATCATCTCGATATGCATGAGTTAGTCGTTTATAATCACAATAGAAATTCATTCATATATCAAGCACATTGCTCATTCTCATGACTTACTCATGCTTTTCTTATCATTATACTCATATCATTATAATTTCATTTTCTCGTAACTTAATCATATGCACTTGTATCACTCATAACATAACTTTAGTCTTTCTCGTTAAACTCGTTAACTCAAATACTTTTTCCCGATAAATTTCTTAGAATACCAAAGGATACCCGAAGGCCATTCTCATGGTAAGGTGCCAATGCCATATCCCAAATAAAGTCTTACATGGGATCACATGTCGATGCCGAAGCCATATCCCAGATATGGTCTTACACGGGGTCTCATATCGTTGCTGATGCTATGTCCCAGACATAGTCTTACACGAGATCGTAAACTGATGCCGATGCCATGTCCTCAACATGGTCTTATATGGGATCATAAATTGATGCCGATGCCATGTCCTAGACATGGTCTTATACGGGATCTCTCTCTTAGATGCCCATGCCATGTCCCAAACATGGTCTTACAGGAGATCTAAGTCTCATCTCGGTGCCGACGCCATGTCCTAGACATGGTCTTATACGAGACCACATATCGATGCCAATGCCATGTCCCAAACATGGTCTTACATGGGATCTCAGTTCGGTGTGATGCCATGTCCCAAACATGGTCTTACACGAGACCTACAAATACTCATGTCATGACTATGGTATCTTTCGTAGTCTTTAACATATGTTTGGGATTTCTTGATAATAACTTTATCATTTCTCTATAGAAATCATCTCAATATATCTCATGGAAAATAACATGAATTTCGATTTATTCTAATGTCGTCAAGTCACAGAAAATGTTCTTAACGCAATTCATATACATAGTACTTTAACATTTAATTTGACATAATTGAATTAATACACACCAATTTAAGCTTTAGACATAAACTACAACAATGTTGCATTACTATTATCACACCAACTTACCACGGACGCGAAAGTAGCTAATTTTCTCGATTTGGCCCATAACTTTGTTCTTTCCCGATATAAGCCTGAATCTCATTTTCCATGATCTATAATATCACATTTAGCTCAATTATTAGTCACATTACTCAACTTGATCCAAAAATCATATTATGGAAAATTTACATTTTTGCCCCTAAACTTTCACATATTTAAGCTTTTGCCCCAAGGCTCGTAAAATGATTTTGATTCAATTTTCTTGTATTTTGGACTTAGTCAAACCATTTTCATAACTATAGAAGTCCCCATGTTTCACTAATTCATACACTTATGACCAATTTTACAACTTTTACAATTTGGTCCTTTTAGACGTTTTCATCAAAAATCACTTAGTAAAACTCGTTCCTCTCATCATAGACAAGCATAATCTACCGTTAATCGTCAAAATACACAATTATTCATCATGGGTAAATTTTTAAACTTAAAACCTAGCTCAAAATAATGGTAGAAATAGATAAAGTAAGTTACAAGGATTTTAAAAATACGATGAACATTAAAAACGGGGCTAGGAATCACTTACTATTGAGCTTGGAAAGCTTGAACAAACCCTAGCCATGAGTTCATGGTATATTTGGCCAGCATATGAAGAAGATGACAACATTTTTGCTTGATTTTGGCTTTTTAATTCTTTTAATTAACAAATGACAAAAATGCCCTTTTATCATTTCTTGAGATTTTTTTCTACTCATGCCCATTTTTGTCCAAATCAAAGTATAATGGTCTAATTACCATTTAAGGACCTTCAATTTAAAACTTTATAGAAATTAGATACTTCTAACATGTAGAACTCAACTTTTGCATTATTTACAATTTAGTCCTTTTGACTAAATTGAGTGCCCAAAAGTCGAAATTTTCAAACGAAATTTTTGCAAAATCTTTCTGTGAAACTGTAGATCATAAAAATATAATAAAAATAAATTTTTTTCTCGTCGGATTTGTGGTCCCGAAACCACTGTTCCGACTAGGCCTAATTTGGGATGTTACACCTTGGTAGCCACTCATCGTTCCAGATGTTTACCAAAGCCCTATTCCCAATTTTCCGGCCTGTTCCTTTCTCCAATAGACTATGAGCACCCCAAATGCTTTGCCAAGTAAATGAAGGGTAAGACCTAGATTTACACTTATAAAATCCCTTCGAGGATAATATCTTGCCTTCCTAACTCGTGCAGATAGACTATTTGGATTATCGATTAGTTTCCATTCATATTTTTAATGAAATTTTCTTTAATATCAATGATAGCATTCTTTTTATTCTTCCTACCATAGTTGGCAATCCAAGATACCTTTCCGAGTTATTAGAGATTCACACACCCAGTACACTTCTTACCTGGTTTCGTACATCATCATCCACATTGCCACTAAAATATATGAGTGACTTATCAAATTAACAAGTTGACCTGAAACCTCATCGTACTCAGTCACCACTAATTTTATTGCACTAGCACCTTCAAATATTGCTTCCCCAAATAAAATACTATCATCTGCAAAGAACAAGTGTGTTATGGATAAGTTGCTTCTCCCCATTCTTGCTCCACAAATTCTCCCATCCCATTTGGCTACATTTATTAAGGTAGAAAAACCTTTTGCGCAAATTATAAATAAATATGGACTTAGAGGGTCTCCTTGCCTTAGCCTTCGTGTTGGCTTGAACTCAACTCCTTGAATTCCATTAATCATTACCTAATAGAAGACACCCCTTACACATCTCATAATTAGAGATACCCATTCATTACGAAAACCTAATTTGTTCATCATCTTTTCCATAAAACACCATTTCACCCTATCATAAGCATTGCTAATATCTAGTTTTAGTGCAAAAGATCCACTTCCACTCCATTTCTTCTTTTTAAAAGAATGTAGAATTTTGTATGCCACTAAGATGTTAATGTAGAATTTCGTATGCCACTAAGATGTTATCTATTATCTACCTACCTGTTACAAGAACTCCTTGTGTTTCCTCAATACAGAGATTAAGTACTTTTTGAAATCTATTTGCCATGATTTTTTAGATAATTTTGTATAGTACATTACATAGGCTAATAGGCCTGAATTGCCCCATATTCTTTGGTGTATTTACTTTAGGGATTATCACTATATTTGTTATGCTTATATGTTTTGTATCTCTTTGCCTATTCAACATATATAGACAATATTTACTAACCTTATTCCCCACAATATACCAAAATAATTTATAGAACAAAGCCGGGTAACCATCCTTCCCTGACACCTTACATGGGGCCATAGATATCAGAGCTTCCACCACCTCGTCTTCCTTGAACTCATCAGTTAATTCTTCATTCAGAGTTTCTGATATGCATGAATGTATTTCATCTAGTAATCTTTCACAATTCTACACTGGTTTTGATGAGAAAAGATCTTTGAAATAATTAGTTCCAACCCAACCATCTCCTCATCCCCTTTGATCCATACTTTATTACCATCTTCCAAGCCTTTCACTGTGTTCCTTCTTTTCTGATACGAGGAAAAACTATGAAAAAAAGATGCATTGTGATCCCTTATTCGAAGCCAATTCGTTTTTTCCTATTGTTCTTAAAACAATTCTTCCTTATTTACTTCCATATTTAATGATAGCTTTACCTTAGTGATTTTTGCCAAATTCTCCTCATCTGGGTCTTCTCCAATCAGCTTGAATTCAAGTCCTCCCTTCTTCTGTTCCAAATTCCTTTTTTTAATTTAGCCCACTCTTTTAAAGATTTATCCAAACTAGCAAGTTTTGTTGATAGTTCTTCCTTGTATAAATCTGACCCATTCTTGACTTGATCCTCAAAATCCTTCTCCAATATCCAATCTGTGTCAAACCTCAATAGAGAGTCTCATCATATTAAATTACCCCTTCTTCCTTCCCCCGTATCCACTAATACTAGGCAGTGATCTGAAAAACTGTGATTTAGGTTAACCACCGAAAACCTTGGAAAAACTCCTACCATGTTGAATTTGTGACCCCACTATCTAGCCTTTCTCTAATATTGTTTTCTAATAACCTCCCAATTTCTCATGTAAACCATTGACTTGAACAACCTAAGTTATTTAGGTTGCAATCTTTCAACATTTCTCTAAAAGTAGACATCTACCTACCTTCTCATATACATCCCCCCTTTTTCTCAAGAGAAAACATCACTTCATTGAAGTCTCCTGCTATCAGCTATGTTAAACGACTATTATCCCTTAATTGTCTTAGTAAATTCCATGAGTGTTTTCTCATATGCTCTATAGGGGATCCATAAAAGCCTGTAACCCTCCAACACAAACCTCCACTCTCTTCAATCACTTCAACATCTATATGCGATTTAGAGAAACTTTTTAAACTAATGTTTAAGTTATCCTTCCAGCCTAAGGACAAATCTCCTCTCAATCCTTTAGCACCCACATCAATCCCATTCACATAGCTACACTTCCTTCTTATTCTTTCCATACTTTTCATACTAACTTTTATTTCTATAAGAAATAATAGATGAGGCTGAATTTGTCTCAATTTGTGTTTGAGATGTCTAACTATCTGTGGTTTCCCTAGGCCACGAACATTCTAGCTTAAAGTTTTCATTGTGACCAGTCAGTCTGCTTATTAGCGGTCACCGATATTTCATTATCCAACTCTGTATCCACTAAGACATTGTTATTTGTGAAATATATTTGCTCTGCAATTTGTCTTTCTTTCCTTCCACTAGCCCTATCAGTTTCTCTTCCAGCTCTTGATTCACCTCCTTCGATTTAATATGATTTAGTCCTTCACCTTGCCTTTGACTCAATTCTTCTCTTGTTTGATCTTCTTTTTTGACTACCCTACTTGGATTAAACATCATCCATCTTTCTCTAAACTAAACAGGCATTCTTCCTTGAATATGCCCAAAATCCTTTTTCTCACTTCTTTCATCCATATCTATTCTTGTCTTGCCTCATTCTTTTGGTTCATCTCTAAGCCATCTACTTGTTGTCTATGTCGCCCTCCTTGGTGGAGCTTTTAATAAAATATCCCACCCAAATTCCGCCTCATGCGATCCTAGGGTTAATCTTGTTGGGTAAAAACTCTCTTCATGCCCCAATCTTCCACATAAGAAACAAAATAACGGTAATTTTTAGTATTGAAAAATCGCATATGTAGATTTATCATTTTCATAAATTATACACTTCTTCCTTTTCAATGGGAGACGAAGATCCAACCTCACACTTATGTGCATGAATTTTTTGTAACACCCCTTACCCGTATCGAACGCCGGAACAGGGTATGAGGCGTTACCTTTCTAAAACACATGTAATTAATCAATCTCGAGCCTTCAAAAATACATCACAATTTTAAACATTTTCAAACATCAATCTACGAACCTTCTTATGGGCCTACAAGGCCTAAATCATGGATAGGAGATGATCCAGAACTATTTCGTGCACTTAGGAAAATTTCTTCAAAAACTAGCATAAACAGGGCACATGCCCATGTGGAAGGGCAACACGCCCGTGTGGTCTCTAAACATGGTCGTGCTGATGGCCCGCGTACCCCACACGGCCTAAGCACGTTAGGGACATGCCCGTGCCCCTCGCCTGTGCGGAATTCATTTCTAACATTCAACCTACAGGGGTTTTCACACGGCTAAGCACATGCTCGTATGCCTAGCCAGTGTCCCCTCATACGGCCATGACACCCTCGTGTCGCAGCCCGTGTGTAACAAACTTGACATTCTATTTCTGACATCAGTAAACACACGACCGTGGCACACACCCGTGGGCTCATCCCGTGTCTGTCACATGGTTAGGACACGCCTGTGTCTCAGCCCATGTGAGAGAACCTTGTATTCTATTTCTGACATCAGCAACCACGCGGTCGTGGCACATGCTCGTAGGCTGGCTATGTGCTGCACACGACCTAGGCACATGCCTGTGTGTCTACCCGTGTATGCAAAAATAGGCTATCTACCAAGCCTTTTTGCCTCCCTGGAACAAAATCAACACAAGTCCAAATATACTAGGACTACCATGCTTAGCCAATATCCATAAATTGGCATCCAAACATTGATGAGTATTATCAACCTTTCTGTGACAGCCCTATTTAGGCCCTAATCGAAAAAGTGGTTTCGGAACCACTAAACCGAGTCTAAAAATTTTTAGAATATTATTTTCTATGCTTATATTATGTGAATGGTCATATGTGAAAAATTGGTGCTTTAATTTTGTCATTTGGATAGTAATTTAGTAATTAAGGACTTAAGTGCATGAAAGAAAAATTAGAGGGTCAATGTGCAAGTGCCGATTTGTTGATGTTCTTTTAATATAAAGGACTTATGAAGCAATTAAACCATGCATAATTTGCATGGACAAAATCGGTCATATGATAGTGGAGAAGGAATGATTATAATAAGGCTAAAATGGTACTTTAATAATAAATGGTCATGCATGTAATAGTAAAACTTGAAATTTGTTGTCATTCATGCTTGTGTTGCCGAAACCATAAGGAAAAGAAGAGGAAAAGAAATTAAGGCATTCGGCCATGGTCCTTGCATGAATTAAAGGTTTATAATGTGATTTTCTTAATTGTTTATGAAATTTAGTTGTTAAAAGCATTGTGCAATGAACCCATGGTTTAAAATTCATGAAATTTTGAGTATAGTTGCATATGACAACTTGTTAAGATTTAGAAATAGTGTTAAAAATTGGTAATTCATGCTTAATTGTTAAATTGAGCTTTGAATAGATGGGATTATGGGATAATCGAAGGAATTGAGTTGTGAATGTATGATTGTTTGAATTTGAGGTGAAAGATGCATTTGGCTATGAACATGATGTGCTAAAATTGTTGGTAAATTTGTGTTATGTATTGTGGAATGATTATATGAGAGTATAAATTAGTTGAATTGTAACACCCCAAACCCGGCCCAAACGTTATGGCCAAATCTGACGTGTCACATTGAAAACATTAAAACACAAGTTCTGATTTTAAACCTCTCTTAAAGGATTTGATGATAATTTTTAAAAAGACTAAAGTGAATGGAAGCTGTGCACCAGGTAGGTATCCGAAACAGAGGAGGTGAGCCATGAAGGCTGCTTAAGTACCAAGCTCTTGATTGGATCCAATCCTCGACATACCCACAACTATTGCCACACTTTAGGTTATCGGAAATTTTGAAAATGTCTCGAGATGGTGTTTGTTCAAAGTGATGCCTTAGTTAAAATGTTATATTTTATCTTTGTAAGATTTGAAAAGTGAGAGTTGTTTAAAAACGTAACCTAGATCTAGCCCATTTTAAGATATAAATAATAACGCAGAATTCAAAGTTCAAAACCAACCAAATCCAGAAAGAAATTAGTTAAAATGGCCTTATTACAACCCCAAAAATAAATAATAAAATTTATTTAAAACTTTTAAAAGAAAGTCCAACTGCACATCATGGCCACTCTGAATTCCCACCGGCTCCAAGTCTCCACATCAAGGCTCACCTGCAAGGTTGAAGAAAGGGGGTGAGTAGAAAACTCAGTGTGCAACAAGCACTTTCAGAGCCCAAATCCACACTTGCACAAATTTTAATTTTTCATCATATACTGGGCCGTAGCCTTTCGGTTAACTGTTACTGGGCCGAAGCCTTTCAATTTCATATTTCTAGGCCAAAGCCTTTCTGTACACGGTATGGCCCTTAGGCCCATTTCAATATCACATATGACAAAACATGTATGTATGCAAAACCCGTTTGGGGAGACTACTCGACCCACCATCCTCTACTCTCCACCCGTACCAACCAAACTCTCCATGTGGGGAATAACTCAACCCACCCAGCCAAACTCTCCACTGGCAGCATAGCTGCTTAATCATATAACTGGAGGCCAAGCCTCTTTTAATAACTGGGGCAAAAGCCCTTTCGGTAAACTGGGGCAAAAGCCCTTTCGGTAAACTGGGGCAAAAGCCCTTTAACACTTCCTCCATCGAATAATCCCAACCCATGTATGTAATGAGTAAAAACATGGCATATCGTGCATGTGTCATAGCATATCATGTGCATATCATGTCATAGCATGTAAAATAACAATATCACAATCATCATATTCAGAATGAAACCCTAAGGGTATAATAGACATTTTCATATAGGGGCAAAATAGTCATTTCCCATGCTTAGGGGTAATTTCGTAATTTTACTAACTATTATGGTTTTCCCACGTTTATTCATCAATTCCAAGTGTTTAAACAACCGTTTTTAGCCTATTATAGTGCATTCAAGTTATTGGGCCCAAAACCCCTAATGGGCCCTTCGTAGCGGATTTAGTCATTTAGGCCCTTTTTAGCCCAAGTTACGTAACGGTAATAAAATTTAACATGCAATTCAATCAGATTCCATTTTTACCAATTTTTACCCAAATGGGCCCACAAGCCCATTGGGCCCTATTTTAGCCCATCGAGGCCCAACGTACCAAACTGCACGAAACCGTGCTCTTACCTGTTCCATCACTCTTGTTTACTGTGTTCATCGCAATTGAACTCATCCACACATCATCTCGTATTTACAGGTTACATCAACAACATAATCCGATGTTTCGGCTTTTATGCAATATGAACCTAGGCTATTACGGGGTATGTTACACACCTGTTAAAAGACGACCGATTCTTCCAAGTCCTCCACGCACTCGTCCTATATTCATTTAATTGATGTATTAGATCCAAATCTAAAAGAATAATCACTATAGTCTTATTAATACCATTCGGCCCTTATGCCTAAAACCGTAGATAACTTACCTTCGCACGACCGATTAATGGTCCAGACTTCTCCAACACCACTTCACCCAACCTACTAATCCTTCGCGATTTGTTGCTTCCCTACAAGAGGCCATAAAACGATTGAAGAAGGCCTAATAAAGCCTAGGCTAGAAATCGGCAATCTCCCTAAACTTTAGGGAGGGTTTCGGCTTTTATAAGCATCCATAGCATCAAAATATAACTAAGGTTTCGAACTCTTACCGAGGGTTCACTTACACCAATGGTTCAATCCTGTATTGACTCAGATTCGACACAACTCCAAGCTCCTAAACACCAGTAGAAGTCGCCCCAAAAAGATCCTAAGATTCGGCCACCAAGACTCCACAAGTGCTGCGCTTTCGGCTTTTAACCTGAGAGAGAAGAAATTGTTTTGGGATGGAACTTTTATGATGATTTAATCGGTATGGGTTGAAGGCTCAGAGGTTGAAAGATTCGGCTACAAGAGATGAAGAGATCGTGAAGAGTTTAGCTTACAAGAAAATCGGCACAAAATACTTTTTCGGGATTTGGCTTATTTAGTGTTCGGCTACCAAGAGAAGGAGGGAGGTGAATATGGTTCGGCTTTTCTATATGTTAAAGGGAAAAACAAGAGAATAGAAAGTATAGAAGAGAAGAGAGAAAGAAAATGAGAGGAATTTCTGATGTGTATCAAACGGCACAAGGGAAATGAATGGAAAAAATGAAAAACTTAATTCTAATGCCGATTTAGCACTCCACACCCCCCTTGGCCGGCCACCCCTTCTCTACTTTCAAATTCTCCTAAAATCTCTCCCTAATATCCTCCCCCTTATCATTCCTTGATTCTAGCTCATGACCAATTCAAACCTTAGCCAACAGAGTTCCGTTCAACTTCAAACTCTTGCATACACAAGACATAAAAAATAAACGCCACTGGTACCTACCCCAAGATTCGAACCTCGGCTTTCTCTCCTCATTTTCACGCTACCTTTTTAGGAGACTAGTGGCGTTACTTAGCCACTTTACCAATGCTCCGTTTGTGATACATTTTATCCACATATTTTAATAAGGCCTTCTAACCAGAGCCCCTAATTCTTTAAGTCCAAAATTCAAAAATTCTACCGGGTTTTGGCCAACTCATGGGCCTTCCATAGGCCCACTTATACACTCTAAACATGAATTCCACAACAACATCTCAACATTTTAAAATTTTACAAAACATCACACAAAATTACTAAGCCCCAAAAATTAGGATGTTACATGAATTTTGCTATGAGAGGCTAAATTGAGAAATAGCATTTGGCTATTATGGAAATGAGATAATTGTGTTTAATTGTTGAAATTTTTAATTAAATTGTTGGTATGTGTTTATATGCTAGCCGAATGTGAACTAAGGTAAGAAAAGAAGTGAAGGGTGAGTGAGTTTGTTAAATTGATATATATATGGCTTGGTTGATGTATGGAAATTGATTAGTGTGGAAAATTAAGAAGTTTTGCTAAATACAAGGACTGAATGTTTAATTGATAGTATAAATATAGATATATGATTGCCGAATATGGACATGGATGAAATGTATGACGTTTTTGGGGTGTTTGATGTTATAAAATGCAAGTTGAGCTATGAGCTTAGTAATTTTGATAATTTAGGCTTTAATGACAACTTGGTGTTTGGTTATAATGGATAAATTGAGAAACTCGATGTTAGGTGATGGAAGCTAATGCTTAAATACTAAATTAGCTTACATTAGTAGTCGAATGTGTTTAACGTGAAGACAAGAGTGGTTGAGTTTAAGAGCTTTGTACATTCGGTCATTGTATGTATGTGCAATTTAATGGTGTTCTATTGTTGTGCATTTTGTAAGATGAGCTTGAGCTTATTAAATTGGTATTGTATGTGATTCTTTAAGGAATATATGATATTCGGTCTTAGTGATTTGGTCTTGAAATTCTATATTGAATTGTTAAAAGATAAGATATTAATGTTAATTAGATATTAAGGGTACCGAACGTATGATATACTAAAGAATGATTATTTTAATATGTGTTTGATTGGTCAATGATGAAAGTGATGTGTGCTGCATGTGTTGGAATTTATAAAATTTGAATTATGATGAATTGAAAGGGTGATTAAACTGGTTTATCTGTTTAATTAAAGCTCAAGATCAAAAAGAGCCAAGTTCAGACAAGGGGAAAGCGAGAATTATTGAGTAGTCGATCCGTAAAAGCTTGACAACATTGGAGGTAAGTTTTAAGTGATTAAATGTTGAGTGCATCCAATTCTAATATGATATGATATGTTAATTAAGTAATTTATGTAATACATGTATATGGCCGAATGGTATGGAAGAGATGGTGATGAGTTTGTATTATTTTTTTTTACATGGCCGAATGGCAATTAGAAAATGAAAGTGAATTGTGTCATGCTTTTGTAATTGAAAGGTGATGGATATTATGCTATATCATCGAATGGTAAGATATGAAATGATAAGGTGATAGACTTTAGGTGTTCATATTCGAACGAGGTCAAAATCGACCTCTGTGGTTGCTCTACGCAAAATTTAATAAGTACACGATGTGATTTGGACAATGAATTTGTGGAATTGATGTTCGAATTGTTATTCTGGCCTTGGGCTCAGCAAGCTTTTAGCTGGTGAATATGTTTCGGGCCACGAGCCTAGCAGGCATGAATACCGGTGATTAAATTTCAGACTTAAATGTCCAGCAGGCCTTGTGTCGGTGATAAGTTCGGGTATTACCTAGCAGGCTAAATGCTAGTGAAATAATAAAAGTTTAAAGCTAAGAAGTTGGTGCTATACGACATCTGAACTCGTTCAATAGATTTAAATCATTGAGGTACATATAATTTTACATGTATATGATGATAATGTGAATTGAATTACAGAGGTGAAATGGAAAGTAATTGAAATGTGATTGTGCATAAATACATATATATATTTTTATATATGTATTCGATTACTGAGAAATTAAATACTTGAAAGTACATGTTATATCTATGAATATGATTATTGAAATTTTATTTGATTATGGTGCCTTAGATTCGTTCTATTAAGTTGAATTAAAGAATGATTTTGAAAGTTTTGATGACATGATTATGTCACCTGAACTTTAAACAAATGAAATGTCAATGGAAATGTGTTCAATGTGGCCATGTAGATTCGACCCAAGTGATGTTACCTTTAGATCATGTATATGTGATTGATGTGTTTAATTAGGTTAAGTTGTTTATTTACTTAAAACAATGTCTTTGCTACTCTGTTTTATAGATCTCGTTTGAAGGTTACGAGCTCGGGGATTCAAGTTCAAAGACATCCACACTATCGTCACTGTTTTTGGTAGTTTTGATAGTCTATTTTGAAAAGATGGCATGTATAGGCTTAACTCTCTTTTGAATCGAATGATATTTTGAAATTTTATATATTAAGCCATATGAAAATGGCTTGCCTATTTGCTAAGTATGAATGCATGGATTGTTGAATTTATGTGGTTACTCATTTGGTAAATGTTCACTGTTGTTATCTTGATTTTTGTTATAAGTATTAATGATTAAATTCACAAGTTTAGGATGATCTTATATTCAACTATGGATTTGAGATATTACCAAATGAATAGTATAGAATGTGCATGATATGTAATTGGCATTTAGCATATTAATTTTATCAAGTGCAAGTATATAGTACATTGATTAGGCTATGTTAGGTTTAACATTGGAAATTTAAAATTTTGATTAGATGTAAGACTCATCTTGGAAAATGCATACTCGTATTCGGCTAAAGCCATATGATGTTATATTCTGTGAAGTGTCTTGTTTTAAAATTCCTTCATGGTTGAACGATCAAAGAAATTACATTTTTATGCATGTTTGATTATGAGTGTCTAGCCTGATCTGTCTTCTGATAAGTAATACCTTGTGACCCTATTCCGGAGACGGATGAGGGTTATAGGGTGTTACACTTTCCTTGAACTCATGCTCATTTGATTAATAATAACTAGAACCATTTTAGCCAATTCTAATGGCCGTTTACAAAATAAGCTTGATGTCATAAATGGCCAACACAATTGACTCACTAATGTACCTTACAATAGATAAACCATTTAACCTATACATGCCATTACTCAAAACACAAAATATGACCATATCGAGTATTTGGGTTGATAGTGTGTATGCTGCCTCAGATGCTCTTGGATCCTTGAATTAATTAGGCGACTCTAAAAGAAAAGGGAAAGGAGAGGAGTAAGCGTAAAGCTTAGTAAGTCGTGAGTAAATAAATAACAACTATTTACCACAACAAGTTGACTCTCATTTCATTTCAAATGATGCATACATCGAGAATAACTACAACATAACTTACTCAATTCTTTCCTTTACTAATCACATAGCATGCTAGTGAGCTCACATTTCATGCATTACACTAAGTACCTGCATCACTTACAGAGATTATCACAATATCTCACAATTAAACATTTAATCCGAATTTTCCCGTTGAATTACTCAAAATAAGAAAAGGGATATTCATCAAGCCCTCAACGTAAGGTATTGAGCTGATGCCATGTCCTAGACATGGTCTTACACTAGCTTGCATATCTCGAGGTTGATGCATGTCCCAGACATGTCTTACACTGGCTCTCGTCTCAAAGCCGATGCACGTCCCAGACATGTCTTACATTAGCTTGAAAATCTCGAGGCCAATGCATGTCCTAGACATGTCTTACACTAGCTCTCGTAGTGTGGCTGATGCATGTCCCAGACATGTCTTACACTAGCTCACACATTACCCAAGTCTCGCTGTGAATATCCAATCTATTTTAATTACTCAATTGGGCTCAATTACGCATGTTCTCAATATTTTATAAATACAAATCATCATTTCCACATTTCAAGCTCGATTATCTAGTGCATTCATAGCTCATACAATAGCTCAAGAATTTACAACAAATGAGTGATTTCAAGCATGAAAATTAGTTAATGTTGTATTATTTACCTACAACTTACCTCGGTATACAAAATGAAGGTGACGATTCGGTTTACTCGACTTGCTCGGCTTTCCCTCGGTCTAGGATTGGATTTGGCAATTCTTGATCTATAACAATAACAAATTTGTCAATTTAGCCACTAATTTAATACAAACAAACTAAAATTCACAAATTGGTAAAATGACCATTTTGCCCCTAGATTATGGCAAATTGACCATTTCACCCCTAAGCCCGGAAATCGATTTTTATCAAATTTCCTCAACTCTCATGCCTAGACAACTCTTTTTATTCCCATTACTACCCCAATTTCTCATTATTTTCAACACTTGCCTCTTTATTTTGCAACTTCTACAACTAAGTCTTATTTTATGCATTCTCATGCAAACTCTTTCACAAGTTGTTTATTTAACAATAATAGCTCATTTTCTTCCCAAAAATTTCAGCAAACATCATTTATGCACTCATGGAAATTTTTTAAACTTCAAACCAAAATGCTCAGTATACCCCTCAAAATGTAGCTCATGCTATAAGGGTTCCAAAAATGCAAAAACATTCAAGAAAAACCTCATAAATCACTTACTAATGAGAGCTTGAAGTTGTTAAAAAATTTTGTTTCAAAAACCCTCAAAAATGGCTGAACAATCGGTGGAAGGAGAGGCTAAAATGAAGAAGAAAAGGTGACTAGGCAAAAATAGGTACTATTTTACTATTTTGGTCACCTAATACACCTAAGCCTTTGACTTTTCTTATTTTTATCCCTCCTTGGCATGCCATGACTCAATTAATGGGCTTATTTTTCCTTCTAAATCCTCAAATTTTTATCCTCTAGCTAAATAACTCAAATTACGAGAAATTCTCAACTTTTACCCCTTATACGATTTAGTCCTTTTTCAAGATTAAGCCTTCAATCGCGTAAATTTACTCACCAAAATTTTCATGCATACTTATAAAAATACTATAACACATAATTTAACATTAGAATAATTTTCTTAAACCTTTAGAAGTGATTTCAAAATCACTATTCTAACTAGGCCCGGTTTTGGGCCATTACATTTTCTTATCCTCCTATTTACTGCCACAACATCGTAATCTATGAAATCACTGATAAAATTTCCAAGTTGTTGTGCCATCCCTTCTGACATGAATCCCAGCAGCAAGCTATGGATTTGCATCCAAAATTTGTATGATAAAAAGGAATTTGTACTGGATCCTCTCCATTCATTAATTGGTGAAAAATAATTAGGTGCCTATTGAAAAACCAGGGTATTCCATCAAAAACCCTTTTCAGATCTATCTCATTATAGAAATGAAATAACACTCTTTTGTCTTCAATTTTTGTGATTGAAATCCCCTCTAACGAATGCTATAACTCTGTTAGGATATTCCTTATGGAGAGAAAGTGATGCTATTTTTAATACTTTTCCCACCAGAAAAAAATTGTTTTCTTCTTCACTTTCATCGTCCTCTTCTTGCCCTTAAACTAGTTCTTCCTCCTCATCAGTGATGTTGAGTCTTGCTAGATCTTCTTCCATCGTCTTTGTTTTGACAAATCCTTCCTTTTGGAATGATTTGAAACCCTAAATTTTTTAAAACAAAAACCTTCTTTTATTCGTGCTTTTTTAAGAAGACCAATAGGGAAAAAGAAGAAAATCCTAAGATGTTCTTAGACAAAAAAAACTCTAATTTTGGATTTGATTTTTTACATATATTAAAAGTTAATTACATTGATCTACTAAATAATTAACTAAATTACATGGTATGTTTTATAAATTATTTATACTAAATTTAACAAAATGAAAAAAAAAGAGTATTTTTTATTAATTATTTATACTTGGTCAATGTTTAATTAAGGATAATAAAGAGTATATTTAATGTTAGACAGAATAACCTAACTAATATGAGATGCTAAAGCAATTTAATAAAATTAAATAATATGTTAATTTTATTAGTAATGGTATTGCTGACTATTTTTTTGGACTAACATATTATATAACATGATTTGATTTTCGATTCTATTACTTGTTTAGCAACTTTTTTTTCTCAATTGATGACTTTTGTAATAGCTATCTTTTTTTTTTATATAATTTAAAATTGTGTGGTTGTGTAATTACAACTTACACTATCATGAAATAAGAAATTAAAATGTAACTATACTCTATCAATCAAATACGTCTAAGAAATTAATTCATTATAATTATAAGATGTTGTAATTACTACCTTATTAATCAAACTTTCGTCCAATTATTCTGTGGTGACCAAATTAAATCTAGAAAAATTATTATTAATCATAATAATTATTAATTATAATATTTTTTATCACATAAATCTTATTAATAAATCAAAATCAATTTTTTTTTATTTATAAAGCAAGTTTGATAAATTATTGGGAATTTATATTTCATTAATATTTAATATTTTAAATGTATTTGATAATTTTTTTTGTTTTTTACTTAATATAAATTTTTCAACAAAAAGTATTGAATAAAATAAGTGGGTAGATAACTAGAGTTGTCCATGAGTCGGGTCGAGCCAAGTAAAAATATTAGGCTCGAGCCCGACTCAAAAAATGGGCCTAAAAATTTGTCCAAACTCAGTTTGGATAAAATGCTAAAACCTGATCCTGGCCCAGTCCATCCATATTAAAATCGTTTATATTATTTTTTGTATAAAAATAAATTTAAAAAGTATAATACATCAAATACACTAAAAATATTAAAATAAATATTTCTCAACAAATAGAAAAAAATTAAAAATATATATAATTAAATAACACTAAGATAATTGTAACTTAGCAAGCAAATACCTCTAAAATAGTAGCAAAATTAATAATAAAATAAGAGTTATACAATATCTAAATAATAACAATAAAATAGTAGTAATATAATAGCGAAATGATAACAAAACAATAAAAAAACAGTGGCAAAACAACAGTAGTTTTTTTTTTCAAATTCGGGCTTGGCTTGGCCAGGCTCGGGTCAAAAAAAGCTTACCCGAGGCTTGGCCTGTTTAAAAAACAGGCCTTATTCTTTTTTCCAAGCCCATCTTTTAGACCTATATTTTTCCCAAACCATCCCACTTTTCAGGTGGGTCTTTGTGGCTTAGCCCATAGGTAAGTCTATCGATAACTACTTATCACTTAATTTTAAAAATATTTAATTGATCTTTATTTTTATTAAAAATATATTTAAAATAAATTAATTTTTTAAATAATATAGTATGTTATATTAATAAAATTAAAATTAAATAATAAATAATTTCCTAAAATAAAAGTTTATATAAGGTTGTATATGAACCAAGTTTAAACGAATGAACGCATCTCTGTTCATGTTCATTTGTTTAAGTTAAAATGAACATGTTCACGAACATTGAATAAACATATTAGCATACATGTTTATGAACAACGTTCTTGAATAATAAACATATATACTATTTTAGATATAAAAAAATTAAATATAAGTATTAATAAATATATTGGAAATAAATAAAATAAGCACACAAACAAAATCATTTTATTAATATAGAATAATAGAATAATAAAAAAGTTTTAAGAGAGCTTTAAATCATTTATTAAACGAGTATTTTAGTATCATCATGCATGAACCTACTATCAAATCGTAATTGATCAACAATCGCTTTCGAATGTTCCTAGAAAACTATCAAAGCATAAGAAAACACATTCATCTTTCTATTCAACGTACAGTTACATTGACTTCTCTTAGAATCTTATTAGTGATCACCCTCCACTGTCTTCTACAAAGCTTTAGAATTCTCGAAACTATGTCCATATACAATTGTCCACAAGACCTATCTAAAATGACTTCCATAGCTTGTGCCAAGTCTGTTTTAACCATAATTTTAGTCTAATTATTATCCCATGCTATACGGAGTCCATCATAGATTGCCCAAAGTTTAACCTGTACAGCATTGCTTTTGCTAATATTTCTCCCAACTCCTCTATGCCATGAACCAATATCATCTTTAGCCATTGTAGCTACTGAAGCATCCCCCAAAACAAGATCCCTTGTTCCATCTATGTTTAAGTTTATGAACCCCAATGGAAGAGGATTCCAAACTTGATCTAGTCTCTGCTTCGTAATACCACCCATCGATATTATAGGTTGATATTTGATGGAACTTGTCCAACACCACGCCAAATGAAGAATGTGAGAGCTATTTGACTCTACCTCTTAAAACACCCACAAATTCCTTTACTTTCATAGATTCTAGCAAATAGTTTCAAAGAAAGACTACTATTCAACTTCCATAAAAACCAAACCAAATTTATGTTTTAAATTCAATGAGATCCACCCCACCCATGAAGTAGAAAAAAATCCCCCTAAATCCTTGAAGGGACTACCTGCCTCCACACTTTTTGTGCATTGACATAATCTCATAAAACATGAATAATAGATTCTTCAACATACCCATAACTTGCGCAAGAAGGATCTCCAACAAAACCTCTCCTACATAGTTTGGCATTGGTCATCAACTTCTCCTTAAGAACAACCTAAAGGAAATGTCTTACTCTTTGAGGTCCAGTGAAAGACCAAGCGAGCTTCCATTTGTTGTCTTCTGGATTAAGAAAATCACGTATTTGAAACTAATAAGTGGATTTGACAGTAAGCTTACCATGGTTAGACCATCTAGAGATCAACTCATATTGCCAACTAAAGGGCTTGGAGGTGGAATGGCCACAATATAGGACAAGATGCTATTATCCACAAAAAAAGCTTAGAAAATTCCAATCCCAACTACAATCTGTGAATGAAATCTCCTTTATGGATGTATTCAAATCAATACTCTCTTTATGATGACAGAATTTGATTAATGGCCCAATCTTTGGGACCTAATTATCAGTCTAAACATTTATAAAAATACCATCTCCCAGTGACCTAGCAAGGTTTGACTAAGGATTGGCCATACTTTGGACAAAGATCTCCAAACAAAATAGCACAATCTCCTCCAAATATCTTCAGGGCAAACCTCCATTACCTTATACTTGGCTCTAAGGATTTTGACCCACAATGCTTGCTTATTAGTGAGAAGATTAAATCCCAGCTTAAGTAAAAAGGAATCATTTTGCTCATTGAGATTCTAAATGTCGAGGCCTCTATTGTTTTGATGTTGGCAGTAACCCAACCATTTAACCAAAGACATCTCTTGCCTTCTTGTGTCTTTTCCCCCAATAAAATCCCGTGCAATTATTTCAATTTTAGCACAAATACTAACAGGAATTTTAACAATTTGTATAAAATAATTTGGAATAGCCATAAGAACTGAACGTGCCAAAGTAACTCTCCCTGCCATAAACAATATTTTAGCATTTCAATTGTCTAACTTCCTCTTTATTTTATCAACTATAAACTTGAATGTGCTAGTTGTTACCCTTTGTTGCAACAAGGGCATTCCCAAATAAGAACCCAAGCCATTCGCCTCAATAAAGCCTAGTATACTAAAATAAGAGGTCGAATATTTTTAAGGAAGAATACCTCTGTCTTGCTAGCATTCACTTTGTAACCCGACACCTCTCCAAAAACATCAAGAACTTTCCTCATCGTCTATGCCTGATTCATATCCATTTCTGTAAACAAGAAAAGGTTATCAGCAAAGAATATATGTGATAAAGACGGACCATTCAACATAGGCCTCCAAGAATTATCCTTAACTTATTTATGATTAAGCTAACCCAATCTCTCTATGCATAGAACAAATAAATACGGAGAGAAAGGACACCCTTGACGAACTCTTCTCCTCGGCTTAAACCTCTCCGTAAGGCTTTCATTCCAAACAATCTGCATAGATACAGTAGAAATGCAATCCATAATAATCCTAGACAAAAAGGAAGAGATACCTACATCAATAACGTATCTTTTATGAAGTCCCATCTCAATCTGTCATATGCCTTTTCCAGATCCATCTTGATTGCCATCCACCATTTCTTGCCCCTTTTGGTTTTCATTGAATGAATGACCTCTTGGGCAATAATCATATTGTCAGTAATTTGCCTCCCTACAACAAAACTAACTTGGTTCTAAGTAATAAGTCTAGGAAACACAGGCTTAAAATGGTTTGAAATAATATTTGTATCTAATATAAAACATTACAAAGGCTGACGGGGCAAAATTGGGTTAAGGATTTCAGACATTTGACTCTAGGGATCAAGACCAACAATGTTTTATTGACATTACAATCAATCAAACTACCTAAAAATATTCCCTAAATCCAATAACACATCCTAGCCAATAGTCTCCCACTGTTCTGGTAGAATAAGGCATGAAAACCATCCAATCTTGAGGCCTTCAGCGAGCCCATACTAAAAAGAGCAGTATGAATCTCATCAATGGTAACAACCCTAGCCATATCCTTCAACCCATCTGTATATATCCTTGGAAATTCCCCAGGCAATGGAAAAAAAAAATGCCTTTGGTCACTTAGAGAATAGAGTGATTCGAAAATGAAATCGCTTCCCGTTAAAGAACTTTGTCATCAAAAAATACCAATCACCCTTAACTTTTATAGCAGAGATTTTATTCAAGCTCCTCCTTCTCAAGGTCTTGGTGTGAAAATAATTAGAGTTTTGGTTACCATGTTGAATCCACTCTATTCTAGATTTTTGTCAGCATAATTATTCTTCTTCTTCTACGGCCTTTTCATACTCAATTCTCAGCTTCAATTTTAGCTCCAAAAGAAATTTTGAACACTTCCTATCAAGCGCGACTTTAACTTTTTCAAAACAACAAGCTAAAGCTTTCTTCCTTCTGATAATGTGCCCATACACTTCATTATTCCACTTTCAAAGCTCCACAGAAAGGTTACCAACACAGATAGATCTTTTATGTAACAACCCATTTTTAAGTGGTGTCAAAAATAATGGTTTTGGGGCCACCAAATTTGACGAGTTAGTTTATAAGTATTATTATTTAATATTTACGAGTTAAATGTGACTTTGAAAAAGTTTTTTATTTGATAATTTATGTTATTTAAATGATTTATTGAGTTCAAGTGGTAAGACCCTAAGGTCAAGTGGTTTTAGAAAATGAGGTATCGGGACCTCGTTTCTATAAACCAAGCCGTAAATATATATTTATGGAGTGTCATTAAGGTGGTATTAATGTTTCGTTGAAAAATTTTAATGTTTTGATAGTTAATTAATTGAAAAGGACTAAATTATAAAAGCTACATAAAGTTGAATCCTATTAATTAAAAGGATCAATTAGCATTGAAAAGGTGAACTAATGGACTTGAATGGTAATTATACCATATTTAATGTGAGTGGATATTCATGGATAAGTTGTGTAATAGCCCATTTTTGCCCGGGCCCATTTTAAAAACCAAAAACAAATCAAAAATCAAAAATTAAATAAAATAGTCCAATGTCCCTTTACAAATATCAAAGCCCAAATTAAAACCCAACTACCCAATTCATAGACCTAAGACCCACTACCTATACCAGCCCAAATTACATAAACCAAATACCAGCCCAACCTACCCTAACCCACACATTTTTAAAACAGCAAACCCTAGGGCAGAACCATTCAGCCGCCGCTAACCTACTCACGTGCCTCCATGCCAACCTCCACGTCGGCCCTCCGTACCGCCACGCCCGCACGCCATATGCCTCTGTACCTGCAGAAGAAAACAACAGAAAGCACAACAGACAGAAAAAAAGAAAAATATAGCAAAAACTTTGTATTTTTTTTCTTTTTCCTATTTGGCTATAAAAGAGACCAAAAACGAATGTATTTTTCTTACGCACACTTACACATAGATACGAATACAAATCAATGAAAAAGAAGGTGATTTCTGTTTGTTTTATCTATTTTGTCTATTTTTTTATTGTGATTTTCTTTTTGTTTTTTTTTATTTTGAGATCCGAAAGAAAAAGAAAAGAGAAAAAGGGAAGAAACTTACCTCGACGGTGGTCGTTCTCCATTTGGGCCAAATCAGAAAAGGAGAAGAAACATTCGTTTCTTGGTTGCTTCACTGATTTTGGCCACATTCTCGGAGTTTTGGCCTTAGATCTATGCCTTATAAATGGTTGGCTTCGAAATGGGTTGGTTTTGCTTGTCTCCGGCCACTGCATACGACAGAGTCACGGTGGAGCTTGGTCGGATTTCCAAACCAAAGATCGGGGGGTTTTGAGAGAGAAGTTTTTTTAATTTTTTTTTACAAAAAATGAGAAGGGAAAATGGGGTTTTAAAATTTTTTGTCTTTTATAAGCAAACAAAACGGCGCCGTTTTGAACTGTCTAGAGAAGCCTCAAAACGACGTCGTTTTAGGGCTGACCTGCAACCTGACCCGCTCCGAAGCAAGGATCCGTGTGTTTTTTATTTTGGGTTATTTATGCGCGTGGTCCCTCCTTTTTATAAGGCATTATGATATGGTCCTGTGACGACTTTTTATTTTTTTTAAATTTGACCCTACATTATTTTCTCAAATTCAATTTAATCCCACAGTTTTTTAACATATTAGCGTTTAAACGTTGCGTTTTAGGGATTTGGGACATTTTCATTTTTAATCCTCGTTCATCTGTGCACATTTTATTTTGGTCCTTGACTCTGTTTTAATAATTTTATTTGTTTATAAATTATCCTTTTGATTTTGTTTTATTTCAATTGAGTCTTTTTGTTTTAAGTTTCAATTTATGTTTTATTCTTCATAATTTATTCATTATTCAAATTGTTTTAACATATTATTTTGAACTATTTTATTGATCTCACATTATTTTAGTTGTTTTTATTTTATTTTCTTTTGTATATTTTTGAATAGTTTTATTATGTAGTTTTTTTTGTTTTAAAATTCTCTTCTATGTATATTCTTTGTTTTAAAATTATTATATGATAGTTATTTTAAACACTCTTATACATTATTATGTTATATATACGCATAATTTATATTAAATAATTTTTATTCTATGTACATTATTGATTTCATATTATTTTATGTATATATTTTCTTTTGAATCCATTTATATGTATATATTTTCTTTAAAATCTATTTATGTATATAATTTGTCTCAGGGATTCTACTTTAAATTATATATTTTGTTTCTTTTAAACACTTTCATATTTTTTTATATGTATATTATTCATATTAAGTTTTTATTTCATGAATATTATTTATTTTGATTGATATATTATCTTGTATATTACTTATTTTAATTTTCTTCTTATATAGTATTTATTTTAAAATTCATTTGTATAATACTATTTAACATATTGTTTATTTTTATCTTTATTTTTATTTATTTATTTTAAACTTTCTCATGTATTACTTGTTTTAAAATTTATATACATATAATTTGTTGTTTGTATATTAATGATTCCAAATACTTTTTTTTATATATTTGTGTTAATTATATTTATATACATATTCTTTTTATTTGTTTTACAACTTGTTAATTATATTTGTGTTAATTTGTTTGGTATTTCTTTTAAAATTGGTTTTTAATTCATTAGCCTTTGAATATTAAGGTTAGTATTTGTATAATGTATGATGTATGGCCATTGTATGTACCCTAATTTATTCCTTTGTATTTTCATATTATTTTTGTTCATTCGCATAGTATTATTGCCATGCATTGTTCGATATTATGCTTGTATTTCTTATTATTATTACATCATGATTCAAATTCCAACATTTTGTCCGATATTGGTCATTTCATTGTTATACCCCGAACAAACCAAATAAATGAGATTTGAACTAGATTTATAATCACTTATTTGAAAGCTTTTCAAAATAAGGCAATATTTTGTGTTTGGAAATTTGGGAAATCGTGCCCTAACTGCTGGATTTTGATTTTTCGTTTGACAAAATAACCAAATATCCTTTTAATGGCATATTTTGGAAATCATGAGATGATCTCGGTTTTGAGGGTTTAAAATGTCATATCCTAACGTACTGGATGTGGTATTTTATCCTTTCGGGACGAGTGAATCCTAAAACTCCAATTCGAGTGGTTCAAACATTCTTAAAAAGGGATTGTATTTTTTTTAAAAAAGAAACTTTTCAAATTTTCGACATTAGGACATTAGTTAACCAATATGGTACTAATTTTGGGCGTTACGAGGGTGTTAATCCTTCCTCATACTTAGCTGACTCCCGAACCCATTTTTTTGAAATTCATAAACCAAAGTTAATGTTTTAATAAAATAAAATATTTTATAAGGTGATCCGATCACATCTAAATAAAAAGGATCGGTGGCGACTCCATTTTCGTTTTAAAGTCGATCCCCATTTTTTGTGTTTTTTTTTAAATAGTTTCGACAGGTTGCATGGTAAATTTCATGATTTTAAAAGGGTATATCAGTAATTTAATAATTAAAACTAAAATAAAGCAAATCTAAATCATCATCTTCTTCATTCTTTAATCCAACCGAATAGCTATGGTGTGGGGAGGAAAAAGCATTCAGCCAAGCTGAAATTTTGATGCATGGTATGTGATTTGATCCTGTTTTTAATAATTTTTATGTTTTTGATATCGTTGCAACTAGGTCCAACTAGCCTGTTCCTTTGTTTTTGAAACTGTTAAAGATTTGAATTTTTCCATTGATGAACCTTGTGATTTTAGATGTTAAATGATGAATTTGAGGTGTTAGTTGTTATTTATAAGTATTTTATTTAGTGATTTTTGATGAAGTATCGATTAGGGACTAAATTGTTAAAATAATAAAAGTACAAGGATTTGATGTGAAATTATTACCATAATGGGCTGAATTGGGTGCCATGAATATTTGAATGTCATAATTTTGCATTAAAAATGGTTAATTTGCATGTTTTGGGCTTAGGGACTAAATTGAATAAAAGTAAAACTTTAGGGCTAATTTTGTAAAAATGTAAAATGACTAAATTGCATAAAATAAAATTTTCTACTATCTAAATCAGTAAATTTGAATGAATTTATTAATTTAGATCAAGATCGCGTGGAAGATGGAGGAAAATCGAAAATTACCAAAAAGCCTCTGTACTTTGATATTTCTATAGTTTAGCCAAGTAAGTTCATTATACGATTATTCTTAATTGTATTGAATATTTCATACTATTTCATTATTTTTTAAATCTTAAATGTCATTTAGCTATGTTTTAAGAAATTGAAATGTAACGTTAATTCAGGCTCTGTGCCTAGTACGCGATATTCGGGCTTTGTGACTAGCAGGCTTTGTGTCAGTGATATTTGGGCTTTGTCCCAAGTAGGCTTTGTGCTAGTGTACTTGTACCAGGTCTCAAGCCTAGCAGGCTTTGTTTTGGTGTGTTATATAGATAACTAGTATGGTAAATATTGTTTCAATTATCCGATGTTGTTTTATTTGGTTTTACAAGCATGAAAAAGGAAAAGTAAGGTATGTGCTTCAAATGAACTATGTCATGAAATTATGAAAATGATTGAAATTGTAAGTTTATAATTGGGATGTAAATAGAATGTTTTATAATCTTATGAAAAGATTGATGATTATGTATTACGACTTATAAATCCTAGTATGTTATAGATGAAAATTACATTTGATCTTATTGAATATACTCAATTGTGAGTTGAATGGTATTCAATAGTTTTATACTAAGTTTAAAGTATTAGTATTGAATCGTGCTTAATCTATGTATTATAATATTGAAGTGATAAGTTATATTTCATGTGCTACGAGCTTATTAAGCATTCATTGCTTAAGTAGTTGTCTTTCTCTTACTTTACAGATTATTGAAAGCTCGATCGAGTTGGAAGCTCGTCGGAGATCTATCACACTATCCAGTGATTATATTGATAGATTCTGATGTCTTGATCAAGGTTATAATGGCATGTATATTTGGATTTGTGTATAAATAATCTAGTGGTTGTTTTGGTATGTATAAGTATCATTATGGTTAATGTACTTATGGTATCTTGATGGTTGGTGTTAATATGGTTAAGTTGATGCATGATTTTATAACCAAAGAGTTAAGTTTGGCATGTTTGTAATATGGTTAATTAAGGTATGCTTGAATGTGAAATTTAGTTAATTGTGTTTATATGAAAAATGACCAATTGGGTATATGTTGGTGTATTTCAATATGGTCGATTATGGTATAACTTGGTATGGCATGAAGCTAAATATATATGGATGAGTTATGACCAAATATGTATAAGTTTAGGTATATGTGTGTTTGAAATGCATGAGAATAATGATTCATGGTCTATGTCAATTATGGTATGTTTTAAAATGGTAGCAAGGTGACCAAATATGCATATATTTGGTTAAGTTGAATGCTTGTTTTTGAGGTGCCTTATATGGTATATTGGTTGAATGAAATTTGGTCATTCAAATTAGTTTCATTATGCATGTTTTAGGTATGTTTTAATGCTTGATTGTATGTGCAAATGACTTGTAGGTGTGTACTTGTATTAGGTGAAAGAAATGGCTTGAATTTGGCCTATTTCTTATCTACATAGCCTAAGACACCGGCGTATGTCTCAGTCGTGTGTGACACACGGCCATGCAACTCTTGTACGTTTCGAAGGGTAGCAAGTCAGGCAGTCACACGGCCTGTGACCCTACAGTTTAAATTTTTCTAAGTTTTTCCTTAAAATTTCATATGTTTCTGATTTAGTCCCGTATCATTTTTAAAGTGTTTCTAAAGCCTCGAGGGCTCGAATAAGGGACAATATATATGTGTTTGATTAAACTATGATATGATTTACGAAATGTTTTTGAAATGGATGATTTTAAGTTACATTTTTACCGTAATGCTCCGTAACCTTATTCGGTAATGGATACAGGTTAGAGGTGTTACATTTAGTGGCATCAGAGCTACGGTTTAGTCGATTCTCAGACTAAACGTAGCATGTATGGAGTCTAGAAATACATGCCATTAAATTACCTATGATAGTGTGATGTCTTCTGACTTTGATGAGATTTATTTCACTTTTAGACAAAGATGCTTTCCAACGGAGCTAATTCAGATAATGCTGAAAGCGGTATTCAAGTGTCTAATTAAAAGTTACTAAGGATGAGTAGAGACTCATAAAGGTAAGAGAAAAAGTTCATAATGTTATGTTGATAATGAATATTATGTTTTGTGTTGTAACAGCCCGATTTAAGGCCTAAACGGAATAGTGGTTTCGAAAACCACAAATTCGAAGTAGAAAAATTTATTGCGATTAAGTTTTAATGTTTACTATGTGACTAAATGCTAGTGTGAAATTTTCACTAAGAAATTTTATCAATTGGGTGTCCAATTTGATAATTAGGATTAAATTGCAATATGTGAAAAATGTCAGTTCTAGAAGCTAAGGTACTTATTTGTAATGGGTTTTTGAAGTGGAGGTCCTTAAATGGCAATTAGACCATTATATTTCAAGATGGACAAAAATGGAATGGAAGGATAAAATACCAAAGGTTTTAATGAAGGGCACTTTGGTCATTTGGTAATTAAAAGAATTAAACAGGGAAAATCAAGCCAAATTGTGCCCATCTTCTTCACCAAGGCCGAATATAGCATGGAGACACTATGGCTAGGGTTTGTTCATCTTTCAAGCTCAATAGTAAGTGCATCCAAGCCCTGTTTTTAATGTTCTTTACATTTTTGATATCCTCGTAACTTAGTTTAGCTATTTCTACCATTATTTTGAGCTAGGGTTTGTGTTTAAAAATTTACCCATGGATGACATGCATGTGTTTTGATGTTTGATGGTAGAATATGAATGCTTAATGTGTAATAAACGACTTTTACTAAGTTATTTTCGATTAAATTACATAAAAGGACTAGTTAGTAAAAAGTTGTAAAATGTGTGTAAATGTGTGAATAAGTGAAAATTGTGGGCTGCTATAGTTATGAAAATGGTTCGACTAGGCCTAAAATACAAGGAAATTGAATAAAAATCATTTATGAGCTTAGGGACAAAAGTGTAAATATGACAAAGTTTAGGGGTAAAAATGTAATTTTTGCCAAAATTTGAATTTGGGTCAATTTGAGTAGCGTGATGAATAAATGAGTTAAATATATTGTTATAGATCAAGGAAGACGAGATTCGGGCTTAGAACGGGGGAAGGAAAAGGTTTTGGACTAAAACGCAAAATTTGATATTTGGACCGAGGTAAGTTCGTATGGTAAATAGAAATGTTTATTTGTTAACTAATGAATGAATTATGAATTTAATTATATTTGATGTATAATGAAAATCTAATGTTCGAAACTAGTGAACGCAAAGTTGAATACTTTCATTCCGTACCAAAAGATGAATTGACGAAGAAGTCCATGGCACCTAAGTGAAATAAGTCCATGGCATCTAAGTGAAATAAGTCCATGGCATTGTGCTAAGTGAAAAAAATCCATGGCACCTAAGTGAAATAAGTCCATTGTATTGTGCTAAGTGAAATAAATCCATGGCATCTAAGTGAAATAAGTCCATGGTATTGTGCTAAGTGAAATAAGACCATGGCATCTAAGTGAAATAAGTCCATGGCATTGTGTTAAATGTGTATAGCTCAAGAATGAGCCTATGTGAAACCTTGTGAAATGAAGTAGCTTTGGTTACAAGTGTGGCTCTATGGAAAACTTCTGATGTATCCGTTACTACTCCGATGTGTTCAACGGGTAATTTAGAAATGAGAATGAGTATCAACTGGTAAGTAAATTATGAGGTAATACCATTATTGAATTGAATGGAAATCGAATCAAGTGATGGATGAGTATTGGTATTGAATTGTGTATTGATGAAAAAGTGAAATGAAATAAATTGCTATTGAATTGAAATTGAGAAATGAAATTGAAAGAATGAACTAAAGATTCATGTCGTGAATGAAGCTCAAATTTGATGATATATGATAACAATCGATGAATTACTAGTGTTGAAAAATTGAAATTAATACAAAGAAAAACATGAAAGAGTAATATTAGCAATAAAATAGTTTTGGGTAGCAGCAGTTGTGTGATTTTGAAAAATCACCAAAAATGATATAAATTGAATTAGAGGTTTAATAAGATATGAAATTAAATCTTATTGAGTCTATTTTTAGAAAAAAAAGAAATGGTATAAGCAAAAGAACTTCATATTATGAGATATTTGCATTTTTGTGAAACAAAGTTAGAATGATTTTGGAATCTCCTATTTTGACTTTGGAAAATCATTAAAAATTTTACAAAAATAACTATTGTTATCATTTATATTCTTGAAATAATTAATGAGTCTATTTTTAAAAGAAACAAACGAGAACATCATCCGAATCTCGAATGAGGAGATAGTTAATTTTTATTGAATAGGTGTTGGAACTATCGAATAGTGAAATAGGGGAGACTTTAGAGAATAAATTGTATTTATTGGCTGAACCAAAAATTCTAGAAATTTTATGGTAAGGAGATATGTGAGTCTAGTTTCAAGAAAAATTAATGGATCTTAATTTTGAGTTCTGTAACTCCAGATAAAAATAATATAGTGACTGTGACTCGAGTAAATAGCTTGAGGTGAACATAAGTGAATAGTGAAATTTTATGCAATAGTGATGGTATTATCTTGAGAGCATATAATGAGGATTTTTAAAACCATGTTAATCAATTATTAATTTTTTACATATGTACTTACTAAGTTGTATAGCTTACTTCGTTATTTTTTGTGTTTATAATGTACTCGGGTTGTAAGTCGCTGGAGAACCTATCACACTATCAAGCTTATAATTTAGGTATTAATGATTTTCGTAACAGCCCGGTTTAGACCCTAGTAGGAATAGTATTTTCGAGACCACATATCTGAGTCAAAAAAATACTTAAATATTATTTTCCGTGCTTTGAGTATGTGAATTAGCATGTGTGAAAGTTTCGTATAAAAATTTGACCATTTGTGTGTTTAATTTGTGAAAAGGACTAAATCGCAGAAAATGCAAAAGTAGCATTCCACATGATTAATGTATTAAATTGATTTGGCTTTTGTGTATGGTGGCCTTAAATGGTAATTTGACCATTTTATATGGTAGTGGACATTTATGACCTTAGTGTATATGTTTTATGCATTTATTAAGTAAGGATAAAATGGTAATTGAAGAAATAATATGAAATTAAATAAAACAAAAGGCATGAAAATAGGCCATTATTCATCCATTAGTGCCAAAAATTAAAAGAAAAAGAAAATAAAAGACCAAGCTAGGTTTCGGCTAGGAAAATTGGGCAATTAAGGTATGAAATTAATCCATTTTTGATGATTTTTATGTTTTTGAGATTGTTGCTTAGTCTACTATTAAGCCCATGCTTCAATTTGAGAATTTGATGATGATTTTGAGTTATGCCATTGATGAAATTGTGAGTTTTGTGATATTAGTTGATGAAAAATAAAAGATATGTGTTGGGTTAACATGTTTTATCTTTGGATTTTTGATGAATTTGGTTAATTTGGACTAAATTGTGAAAATAAATTTTTGAGGGACTAATGTCTTGATCAAGGTTATAATGGCATGTATAGGTGGATTTGCGTATAAATAATCTAGTGGTTGTTTTAGCATATATAAGTATCATTATGGTTAATGTACTTATGGTATCTTGATGGTTGGTGTTAATATGGTTAAGTTGATGCATGATTTTATGACCAAAGATGTAAGTTTGGCATGTTTGCAATATGGTTAATTAAAGTATGCTTGAATATGAAATTTAGTTAACTGTGTTTGTACGAAAAAAGACTAATTAGGTATATGTTGGTTTTGTTCAATGTGGTTGATTATGGTATAACTTGGTATGGAATAAAGCTAAATATATATGGATGAGTTATGATCAAATATGTATAAGTTTAGGTATATGTGTGTTTGAGATGCATGAGAATAATGGTTCAACTGGTAAGTTATATTGACATGGTAACAAGGTGACCAATTATGCATATGTTTGGTTAAGTTGAATGCTTGCTTTTGAGGTGCCTTATATGGCAAATTGGTTGAATGAAATTTGGCCATTTGAATTGGTCTTATTATGCATGTTTTAAGTATGTTTTAATGCTTGATTGTGTGTGCAAATGACTTGTAGGTGTGTACTTGAAGTGGGTGAAAGAAATGTCTTGAATTTGCCTATTTCTTGTACACCTGACCTAAGACACGGACGTGTATCTCAGTCATTAGTGACAAACAGCCATACAACACGGTCGTGTGTCCCCTGTAAGCTTTAAAAGGTATCAAGTCAGGCAGTTACACGGCCTGAGACACGGGCCATTGTTACCCTTTGAAACTGCCTGACTTGCTAATTTTTGACCTAAGTCTTACCTTTATTCAGTGGGCCTATATTTAATTGTCTGTAAGATCATATCAAAATAAGCCTATTGGTTTAAGTGGCAAGAGAGTTGGTGTGCTAGAGGTCCTATGTTCGAATCCCTATGCGAGCATGGATGTTATATTTTTGCTCAGATTTCTGTCAGTGTTTTGGTGGAATTAAAATTCTAAGTAGTAGGTGGTTAAGATTGTGGAAGTAGTGGGAATTGAGTTAAACTCATCTTTTCCCAAAAATCTCTACCCTAAAAAAAAAAAAACATTATTTTCTCTTCTCTGCCACTATCCTCTCCTTTCCTTTCCAATTGAAGTTTTCTTTTATTTTCTTTTTTCGTTTAAGCAAGGAAATTGTGTTACTTTATCGCGGATTACTCGTTTAGTAAGTGAAAGTGGTATGTCTCGCTTGAGCGGGTAGTTTTTCTTTTAATTCATTAAAGCTGTGTTGAAATCTTTGTTAATGTAGAATTTATATTTTGGCAGTAGCGAATAGCAAAGGGCGTAACTCTTCTCTTGTGGATTCATAGTCAGGGATTGCTCGGAGTTTGGCGGTAAGTAATGAGCAGTTGAATTTAAATGTTGATTAGTCTCGTAGTTACGGCTTAACCTTGGTTTTAGACTGAATTTGGGCATTAGTATATCGATTATTAGGTTCTGGAGGGCTTGTGTTAGCAGTGGCATCAAAACAATACCAGGTGTGTACCTGAAATGCAGAAAACGAGGTTTCGATAAAAGCTAAAAAACCATACTGTTGACGCTACACAGGCATGTGGCCACCCATGTTGAAGGTCGTGTGCGATGACACGACCGTGTGATCGATGAAGACATGGTCGTGCGTAAGACACGGCCATGTGGTAGCCGGAGTGTGGCCATGTGAGCCACACGAGCTAGGCTAGGTTTGGCGTGTAGGCCACACGGACATGTAGGCCCATACGAGCAGTCCATATGGGCGTGTGGTCTTTGGGCCAAGCCGTGTGAACCACACGGGTAAGGCCAATCTAGGCGTGTGGGCCCACACGAGCAAGCCAAAGGGTATGTAAGCCCAAAATTCTAAAATTTTCTCTAGGGTCGTACGGGTGGTCCCAAACGACTATAGACATATCATAGGGTCGGTACGGGCTATCCAAACCCTGTAAACTATAGATCTGATTTTTTTGTCTTACGAATGATAATGCTAGGCATGTCTGATTTATCTTATGTATGTTATATCTATATCTGTATCTATATCCTATATCCGTATATGAGCATGTGAACATGTTTAGTCTGTATATTTGTATTTGAGTATTCTGCATCTACTATTTGGGGTGGGATGACATATATACGAAGGAAGTGTTCTGAAAGGCGAACCTCGCCTATATTCTGGTAGCAAGGCTGCATTTTATCTATTATGTGTCGTAACGACACAATATGGTGTGCAGGGTTGGGTGGGTGTTTTTAACCCCACATGGTGTGATGGGATGGTCGGAGTTGGTGTGTAGAGGATGGTGGTAGGATTTGGCTATCTGTTCTGTAATCTGATTGCTGTATACTGTATCTGGAATGGGCTTGGGCCAAAATCTGTATTTGTTTATGATGTGATATTTCGTTTGTGTGCATGCTTACTTCTGCTGGGTTACACACTGAGTTTACGTAAACTCACCCTTTTCTGTCTGTTTTGTACAAGTAATCCACAGACTTAGGCAGATCGGTGTGATGGAGCCTCTCGGTGACCACGAGTTCATAGACTGTTTTTGTATATGGTTTTTATTTTAAGTTAAGGGTTATTTCTGGATTTTTTTGTAAAATTGGACTCTCAGGACTCTTTGGTTGATTTTCTTTGGATTTAGGTTTTCGTTTTAGTTTTAATTAACGACTGGTATTTTTAACTGTGGCTTTTGCTAAAACCAAGATTTTCCAAAAATACAGACTGTTTTCATTAACACAACGTTTTTTTTGTATGCTTTCGCTATTAAACACGTTTTAAGGCAAAGTAATTAACTAAACAAATAACGTTTTAATAAGAACTTAAGCAAATAAGAATTGAAAACTGAAATAGTTTATCACTGTAATAGCCCGATATAGGCCCTAAATGAAATAGTGGTCACGAAACCACAAATCTGAGGTCAAAATATTTATTTCGATTGAGTTTTAAAATTTATTTTGTGTTTGCAATATTTTGTGAAATTTTTGTTACAAAATTATATTGTTTATGTGCCCAATTTGATAAATTAGACTAAATTGCAAAAGTAGTAAAATGTGCATTCTAGAAGGTAAAGGTGTTTAATTGAAATGTGTTTTATTTATATTTTTATGGTTTAAATTTTTATGAAATTATTTTGTAAAAATTTCATACGAAAATTTCGACGTTTGGGCACTCAATTTAGTCAAAAGGACTAAACTGTAAAAAGTGCAAAAGTTGAGTTCTACATGTTAGAGGTGTCCAATTGTTATGAAATTTTAAATCAGAGGTCCTTAAATGGAATTAGACCATTTATTAATTTATTGGACAAAAATGGACATGAAATGGGTGAAAAAAGAATATTTTTAAGTTAGGGGCATTTTGGTCATTTAATTGATTAAATGAATTAAAAATCAAATTAAAAGCCAATTTTTTCTCATCTTCTTCCTCAAGGCCGAATATAGCATGGAGAAACCATGGCTAGGGTTTTTCAAGCTTCCAAGCTCGATTGTGAGTCCGTTCTAGCCCCGTTTTTAATGATTTTTACGTTTTTTAAATCCCGGTAACATGATTTCTCTATTTCTACCATTATTTTGAGCTAGGATTTGATTTTAAAAATTGACCCATGTTGAATAATTGTGCTTTTTGATGAATTATGGTAGATTATGCATGTTTAAGGTTAGAGAAATGATTTTTACCGAGTGATTTTCGACGAAAACATTCGAAAGGACTAAATTGTAAAAGTTATAAAATTGGTCATAAGTGTGTTTTAATGAGAATTGTGGGTTGACATATTTTTGAAATGGTTCGTTTAGGTCTAAAATACAAAGAAATTGAATAAAAATTTATTTACGAGCCTAGGGCAAAAACGTAATTTTGACAAACTTTAGGGGCAAAAATGTAAAATTTTAAAAGTGTGATTTTTGGACTAATTTGAATAATATGGTCATTAAACGAGTGTTATTTGATGTGTTAGATCAAGAAAACACGAAATTCGAACTTAGAACGAGGTTATGAGCTAAGTCGGAAAAGTTTGCCGTTTTTGCATTCGAGGTAAGTTGGCATAATAATAAAATGCAGTAATGTCATAATGTCTGTTTGAAGCCTAAATTGTAATATTAGATTTGATTTTTTTGAATTATATGATTATGATATTATTATGTTAGTGATTTGATTTAATAATGCCTATGATACAATGTGACATAGATGACATGGAAATGAATTAAGATGTTGTGGTTAAAAGTGCTTTCTATGATTATGGTGACTATGTGAAATTGTAAATTTGTATGTAAATAATATATCGTTTTTACTTATGTTACAATATTTTGTTATTATATAAGTCGTGGTTGCATATTGAATGCTCACTTGAGGTAAATTATGAATTGAAATTGAGTATGGATGAATTGGTAAAATGTTTAAAAGTGAAAAATTTCCCGGTTGAACCTTCAAAATAGAAAAGATATATATGATCCATTGTGAGAACATGTGTAGTACTATAAGCAGGCTACTATGTGTTCAAGATGGTTTAGGTCACGTGTGTAGTACTAAGTACAGGCTACTACGTGTACCAAATGGTTGGGTCACATGTGTAGTACTATGTGTTGGCTACTATGCGTATCCAATAACTTCGATCACATGTGTGGTACTAAGTGCAGGCCACTATGTGTAAGAAATTGTTTTGGTCAAATGTGTAGTACTAATTGCAGACTACTATGTGCACCGATTAGCTTCGGCTACAAGGGTGGTACTATGTGCAGGCCACCGAATATTTGTTTCTATTTTGATGTGTTCAACGGGAAAACCTATTAATTGTAAATTCATATGAAAATATGGTGTTAAGTATAGGGATATGAATATAAGTGTTGTGAGCAATGTGCTCGATAAGTAATCGAACTTTGGTAAGTTTTTTATAGTTAAGTGTTACTAAGAAAAATTTATACAAAGAAATTTATGAAAAAGTGAAACTTGAAATATAACAGTTTTTGGCAGTAGCAGTTAGATAATTTTGAAAAATCACCAAAAATGGTAGAAATTTAATTAGAGGTTGAATATGATATGTAATTAAATCTTATTAAGTCTATTTTCATATAAAAGAAATAGAGAAAGCAAAGGAATTCTGTATTTTGAGATATTTATATTTTTGTAAGACTGGTTCAGATTGATTTCGTGATCCCCTGTTCTAATTTGTGAAAATCATTAAAAATTGTACAAAAATAGTTATGGAACATAATTTATATGGTTGGATTAATTATTGAGTCTATTTTTAGTCAAGAGTGGTCAGGATTGTCGAGTAGCAAAATAGGGGAAGCTTTAATAAATAAAACTGTACTAATTAGCCCAACCAAAAATTCTAAAAATTTTTTGGAAATAATATATATGAGTCTAGTTTCAGGGAAAATTTACATAAATTAATTTCAAGTTTTGTAGCTTAAGATATAATTAATTTAGCGGCTGTGATTCAGGAAACAGCCTAAGCTAAACATGTGTAAAAAGTGGAAACATGTATTCAATGATTTTATTTCTTAAGAATACCTTTTGAAAAATAGAAACATTTTGTTAATTTAATTGCTTATTAATATATGCCAACTTACTAAGCTTTAAAAGCTTACACTTTCTCTTCCATTTCTCTTAGTTTTGTCAGGTTGGCTCGGGTTTGGAGATCGTCGGAGGCGACATCACACTATCGTTTTGTCAAGATGACTCAATAAAGATTCTTATTGCTTTCAAGTAAGTGGCATATATAAATTATTAGTCATAGATAGTAGGTATTGGCCAAACGTATTGGCTTATATCATTACGTTGTATATAGCCAAGAAATGTGGCCCATGATAGTTATAGGTAAACAAATTCTATTTTATGCGTGTGTTGTGGAAATGTTTTGATGTAGATAAGTATACTACATGTGTTTGATGGTTAAGTTACGATTAATTAAAGGTATAATATGGGTCCATGAAATTCATATGAGTGTAAAGAGTTAAGAGCAATGATCTCATGATGATGAAGTAATAAAAACTGATCGCTCCTATAAACTAACTAATATCACGATAAAGGCAAGTGCACCTATCGAATAGTAGTATAGTTAGTGGCAAGACCGGAATATCGAATCCAAGGAACTAAAAGTACTAGTAATGACTTTCTTCCTATTATCTAGCCTAAAAATAAAGAGGTGGTTTGTGTAAACTAATTAACGCTAAACTAAACTAAGGATGCGACAAAGAGTAAATTAGGAAATTGCTTTTGGAAAAACTGATTGATGAGGGCAATACCTAAGGAAGAATCCACCTAGACTTCACTTGTTATCTAACTCTGAACTAGACGATTTCTTCATTTGACTTGATCCGTAGAGATCTTTAAATTCTGTTAATACCTCCGTCGAGGATAAGAACAACTAATCCTAGGTTAATTAATTGAAATCTCTTTCTAATTAAAACCCCTAGTCTTGCATTAACTCGATCTATGGCTCCCCATATTAGATTTGACTCTAATCCGGCAGATTTTCGTCGTCTTATGTCTAGGATTGTGATCAACTCTGCTTAATTGTGTTGGATCTACTCCTATACAGGGACTTTTGCTCCTCTGTATAAGCACATTCGACTTAAATTAATATCTCGGAAATATCAATTCAAGAGTTAAAAACACAATTAAGAATAAATCAAATATTTATCATATAGTTCAGATAACAATAACAAGATTCATCTTAGGTTTCATCCCCCTTAGATATTTGGGGTTTTAGTTCATAATTATAAAAAGAAATATCTCAGAATAAATAAAATAACAAAACATAAGAAAACCCAAAACTCCTGAAAGGATAGAAGGGAAATCCTCTGTCTTGATGTAGATCCTGGCTTCTGAGATGGAGCAATCGGCTTTCCTTCGAGTAATTCCCTGCCTCTAGCTCTCTGTCTTGGTAGGAGGACTGAGTTGGTACTATCTTGTACCGTCCCCCCTACTGTACACCCTTGTAGTTGCCTCCTAGGGTCTTTATATAGAGTTTAGAATGTCTTTCTTAGCCCCTAAGTAGCCTTTTCCGAGTGAAATTGAACTTCATCATGACAGGGACACACTCGTGTGCCACGCCCGTGTGAGTCGATGTGGAGGCCATTCTTGGGCCTGTTAATGGGGCAGGGCCGTGTGACACACCTGTGTGACGAACTTTCAAGCAGTGTTGATTATTGATTTGGGCCCAATTTGCCCTTTTTTGCCCGTTCCTTACTCTTTTCTCTTCCTTATGCTCACCTAAGTATAAAGCATGAAATTAAAGGATTAGGAGTATCAAATTCCACAAATCCAATGATAATTCATCCAGAAATTAGGCTAAGCATGAGGTAAAAATATGTATAATTTACAATTTATCAAATACCCCACACTTAAGCCTTTGCTTATCCTCAAGCAAAATCTCAACTCACAATTAAAAATCATTCTTCACAACTTATAATCCTTATCAATAATGTTTCAAACTAATCCACAAGTAATCATACAATGAAAATTCGACCGTAAGAAAATTAAAGTCTCAAACAATCTAAGTTGAGAATTTTATCATAGAAACATAGGTCTTCTCCCTTCTTCTAGGTATTACCTTGAACTCAAAATCGATAAGATTTGACATCCTTACTAAAGATTCACTCTATTCACTCGAAGTGTTTAGGGTTCAAAAATTAAGCACTCATTAGTCAACCTGAAAAGTTATTACCATAAGCTTGCAGGAAAATCACATCCCCACCACTATAGATTGATATGATACATCGATCAAAAGGTCTTTCAATGGTTGTAATGGGGCTTTGGTAGGGGTGTTGTCACAAGCTAAAAAAGAGGGTTAGAATCGAGATTGAACTGAAAAATCATCTAACTAGAAAAATCTCTATCACTAAAACATATCCCTAGAGCTAAGCATCTTCTTTCGGATAACATTGTTTTGGATTCAGAAGCTTATAATAGAAATATGCAAAAAATATTGAATTACAACTGAATTAATTGTATATACACTTTTTTTAAGAACAAATCAAATATTTACAGTCTGAAATAGAGAACAAAGCTAGGTAATTATTCAACTCAAATCTCGACAAAAATAGGGATCAAAATAATTGAAGGGAATTCAATAAAAACTGGGTTATAGGTTAATATTGATGGTAAGTCAATGTATAGTTTGTTAGGCTTAATGGGGTTCACTAGGGGTTAATTTATGGAGGTAGGCTTTTATGGAGTAAGTGGGTTAAAACCTAGGTGTCTTTATCATTTCGGTATGTCAAATCAATGATGTGGTCTCAACGTGTATAATCGAAGCAAGTTCTAGAATAACAGATCAATATTGACTCACTTAAAGCAACAATAAAAGTGAGCACGAAAGGATGTATGCTCAAAAGGTTAAAAAATGTCACCAGAATTATGGCTTTTCTCACCAGAATTATGGCTTTTGATGTCAACCTGCGAATTTCAAATTTCAAGATAATACTTAAGATTGGGGAAAACAACCTAGAAAATTTTAAATTCTCAAAAATTTCAACTTATCATGCTTGATTCTCTAATATCTTAAAGTTTGAATAATCAAAGCATAAGTACCTATGTCTTAATTCTCAACATATCAATAAAAATCATAAATCAATTAAAATTTATCTTAATAGGGGATTGAGAATAATGCAGAGAGTGAAAGTGAGAATTCAGGATTTGAGAACAATGCAAAAAGTTAGTGGTAATAATTTTTAGGGTTCGAAGAGAATGCAACGACTGAAAGTGAATTCCCCCTCACACTTAAGATTTACATTGCCCTCAATGTACAAAGATAACATTAGTGGCAATAGAAGCATAAAATCATAAGATAGGGAGAGAAGTGAAACTCCCTGAATAATTGGATGAATTCCTTGAGTTGGAGGTGTGAAGATTTAGAAGGAAGGGTGTTGTTCCACAATCTTTATGCCAAAAGTATATGATGATCGGTGTCATGGTAGCTAGAGTTGTGGTCGAGTAGGACATGGCAGTCATGGCAGGGTTTTCCCATTAGAGATGGATTTGAGCTGTAAAGCTCCTTTGAAACTGCGATAGCATAAATAAAAATTTAGGGATTTAAGTTAAGCACAATTTTCTTGTTAGGAAATGGCCGATATGAAATATTTAAAATGAAATAAAATAAGTTCTTAGACTACTAAAATTCAAATAATGAAAGAGATAAGATTCAAATGAAATAAAAGGAAAATAAAGAAGAAGATAAGAGGACTCGTGAGTCCTAATCTTCAGATGGCTCGTGGGGTGGGGACGGTGGTGCGAGGTGAAGGTGCTGACAAATCTGAGCTAAAGTAGCATTAATGTGATCAAAGTGCTGAAAACATTGTTGCTGGAATTGGGCAACTGCTCAGAAGTGACGTACCCTAAAGCTACAGCATAAACTAGGCGGTGAGTAGGTGGTGGCTTAGTCGATGCCTCCTCTTGTGGTGGGACATCATCAGGAACGTCCGTTGGGTCCTCCTACTCGACACTCTGGAATAGGCGGTATTGTGGAGGATCAATCCCGTGTCGGTGCTGAATCATCCTCATGTGAAGCATGCTCTGGATGCCCTATGGGGACATCTGGCTGATGAGGGTGTAGAAGGATGTTTGGGCCTCTGTGTTGAGGAGGTCGAAGGAGCGGGCCAGGCGGGTCACGTACGGGCCCATCGAGATTACACCCCTCTGTTGCCACTCCGTCTGGTGCTAGATGGCATGGGCGATGAAGTAGGTGAGATCGAGCATGTGTGTGTGTGTCATGCTCTACAAAAAGTAGGCGTCATGGGTGTTGACAACACCGATGCTCTGGCATCTACCCGTCAATATGTATACGAGTAGAGCATGTAAGTACCTCAATGAAGGGACGAGAGCTATCGCCTTAGAGCGGCTAGGATCGTAAGTGGCCGAAACAGGGACCAGGGTCTGCCAACATTTAGACGGTGAGAAGTGGATGTGGTGGTGAAGCTCTAAAAGGTTCTCCTCCTCCAAAAATTGCTCAGTGTACAGACCCAATGTGGTACCGAATTTCAGTACACTAAATTGTCGAACGATTGCTCCGAGGCGAAATTGGATTGTCCCTAGGTTGTCGTACCGGGCCATGACTGTTTGGAGGTGGAACGTGGAGCAGAGCTCTAGGGTGAGCTTGAGATAGGTGGGCTCAACAATCTGGAAGAATTGATCCACGGGTCCATCGTCAACAAAGCCCGTACCGCGTCAACTAATTGGACCCGTTCTGACGTAACCCAATCGATGCATCTCCCTACTCCGAGGGGTTTGGCTCTTAGAATTTGGAAGAGTTCCTCTTGGGAACTTTGCGAAAATTGAAGGAAGGGATGTCGAATTTCATCGGTGGGTCTGAAAGAGGAACCACTAGGTCCCTTTCGCTTTTTGGAAGTGGGGACGGCCGCTTTCTTTCCTCGTAAAGACGACATTTTACCTGAAATAGAATAGAATGAGCAAATGTGAATAAAAAGAATAAGTCATGAGGATTCATAAGCTCCTAAAGTAATTGACAAACCAGACTAACCAAAATTTACTAAATATTTCATGCAAAAGATGAATTCGACGATAAATTTATTCCTAAGCATGGAACTTAACATAATGATAAGACAATGGTTCCTATAGTGAGTTTATATCATCAATGTGTGTTAGAATCAATGGCATGATATAGTTAAAAATGGCAGCAAGAGAATGATTCAAAGTGGCATTATTCTAAATCAATAGATCATGGGTATTGCATGGATATCAAATAAGCATTGAGAATAAATAAAACATAGATGGATGAAAAAAACTATGGAAATAAATAGAAACTAAATGAAATAGAAAAAATAAGATTTAATAATAAAAAGGGAAGATAGAAAGGGGAATCGAATGAGTGAGATTAAGAGTGGAACACGGTTGTGGCGAGGCTTGCACAGGCATGGTGGCGTAGCGTAGGTCGGCAGCGGTGCTTGGGACGGCTGGTATGGGTTATGGGTAGGGAGATTTTTAGAGTTTTAGTGGAGAAGAAGATGAATAGTGGGGGTTTTATACAGGATTTGAGGCACACGGGTGTGTTACACGCCCGTGTGAATCATTTTTAGCTCGTATGGTTTGAATTTCAAGGGTTTTGGCGTACCTAAGTTGTGACACATGCCCGTGTTCCTAAGGCGTGTTGGGGCACACGGCCGTGTCCTTCGATGTTCGCTTCTCCCACACCAGTGTAGAGGGTCACATGCCCGTGTTAATTTAGTAGGTTTGACCACGGGGTTGGGACACGGACGATTTAACAGGATTGGCCATGGCCACTCGCACGGCCGTGGCAAGTTGTTGAAGCCTGTGTTGGGAAATTTTTGTCTTGTTTGTGCACGGCTGTATCACACGGCCGTGTCTTTGCCCATGGTGTCCACACGGCCTTAGGCACGCCTGTGGGCGTGGCTGTGTGGCATGAAAAACCTGCATTCAGAAGGTTAGTTGATGATTAGATGTTAAAAATTTTAATCAAAGAAATTTTTACTAAGTCAGTGCTCGGGTTGCCTCCTGAGAAGCGCTTGTTTATAGTCTAAGCTCGACTTTCCTTAAGCTTGCACTGTTACGATGGTTTGAGAAGTTCGAACTCCTCTACCCTACCATCAGTTTTATCATCAAGATAAGGTTTAGGTCGAGTATAATTTACCTTGAAAGTACCAAGTGTCTTATTTGTTATCTCAACTGTACCATAGGGAAATATTTTCATTACCGTGAAGGGAGGTGTATCAACTGTATAAGGTTTTGAATTTGAAATTCGAGGATCCCCCTCCTCTAAGTATATTGTATCCCCTACCTTAAATTGATTCATTTTTACCTTAGGGTCATCATTGTGATGCTCTGTTTCGTCGTGGCATATTTTGGGTTTCTCTTGGCGGTAGTTCAGCCACTCATCTAGTTCCTTAATCTGGAGCATTTGTTTTTCATGTACGTTTCCCTTGGATAGACTCGTTTGTGGTTGGGTCGCCTTTATATGAAGTGTATCTCGTAAAGAAAGTTGGACGGTGAGATCATTCTTATTACAATGACTCGTAACAATATTTTTATCAACAATCTTATTCGAGTTTCAGGCTTGTAAAGTAACTTTGTCATCACCTACACGAAGTGTAAGCTCGCTTGTGCCTACATCAATTATGGTTCTAGCAGTTGCTAAAAAGGGTCGTCTTAGGATTAGGGGTACATTGCTATCTTCAGCTATGTGTAGAACAACAAATTCGACTGGAAATATAAATTTATCAATTTTGACAAGCACATCTTCGATTATACCCTTAGGAAATCTAATGGTTTTATCAGCCAATTGGATGCTCATCTTAGTTTGTTTAGGTTTCCCAAGACCTAGTTGTTTAAACAATTTATACGGTATTACATTAATACTAGCCCCTAAATCAGCTAAAGCATTTTTGACGTCTAAACTACCAAGTAAACAAGGAATTGTAAAACTCCTTGGATCTTTTAGTTTGTCAGGTAGCTTATTCTGCAAAATAGCTGAGCAAACTGCATTCAGTTCCACATGAGATGTCTCATCTAGCTTTCGTTTATTCGTCAGTATCTCTCTTAAAAACTTAACAGCGTTTGGCATCTGCGAAAGAGCAATAAATGGTAAGTTAATATGTAATTTCTTTAAAAGTTTAAGGAATTTACCGAATTGTTCGTCTGTGCCATCTTTCCTTAACACATTAGGATATGGGATACGAGGCTTATATTCTTTGACAACTGGTTCTTTGGGGCTTACCTCATCTTTACTTTTACTTACCATAGTCTCCTTACATGGCTCTAGGTGGTTTTTGGCTAACCCTATTTATCAATCGTGTTGATGGCATGGAGTTGTTCCTTAGGGTTAGGCTCAGTGTTGCTCGGCAAACCTCCTTGTGGTCGTTTAGAAATTAACTTAGCGAGCTGGCCTATTTGAGTTTCAAGTCCTTGAATAGATGCTTGCTAGTTCTTAAGTGTCGTCTCGATGTTTTGGAAACGGGTTTCTGACACGGCGATAAATTTTGTGAGCATTTCCTTAAGGTTCGGTTTTTTTCTTATTGGAACGGTGGTTGTTGAAATCCCGGAGGGGGTGGTTGCCTTTGATTTCCTTGACCTCCCCATGAGAAATTTGGGTGGTTCCTCCAACCTACATTGTAAGTATTAATATAAGGGTTATTTTGGGATCTAGAATTATTACCCATATAGTTGGCTTGCTCGGTTTCCATGCCATGTCCATAGGAGGAGTAATCGGGATTGTTCATGTTTCCTTGGGTTAAGTCGCATTGCATCATTGGTGTACCTGCGTAGAACCAACAAAATTATCAATCTTTTTATTTAAGAGTTCTACCTGATTTGATAGCATTGTGACTGCATCAATATTAAAAACCCCGGCAGCTTTTTGCGGTTTTATTCTCATGACTTGCCACTGATAGTTATTCAGTGACATCTCTTCTATAAACTCGTAAGCTGCTTCTGGTATCTTGTTATTGATTGTTCCATCTGCGGCTGCATCGATCGTTTACCTTGTCGAAGGATTCAAACCGTTGTAAAAGGTTTGAACTTGTAACCACAGAGGTAATCCATGGTGAGGGCACCTTCTCAATAAGTCATTGTATCTCTCCCAAGCATCGTAAAGTGTTTCTAAATCCATCTGCACAAAAGAAGAGATATCATTCCTTAATTTTGCCATTTTAGCCCGCGGAAAATATTTGAGCAAAAATTTTTCGGTCATTTGTTCCCATGTAGTGATAGACCTCGTGGTAAAGAATTTAACAACTATTTAGCTTTATTTCTTAAGGAGAATGGGAATAACCGTAGACGAATGGCATCACCAGAAAAGCCATTTATTTTAAATGTGTCACAGAATTCCAAGAAATTGGCTAAATGAGTGTTAGGATCTTCATCCTGCAAACCATCAAACTGAACAAACTGTTGTATCATCTGAATAGTGTTAGGTTTCAGTTCAAAATTATTTGTAGCAATAGTAGGTCTAACAATACTAGATTCAGTACCAGCCAAATTAGGTTTAGTATAATCATACATAGTACAAGGAACATGATTTTGCTCAACAGGATTTGCGGCTACTACAGGAGGTAGCTGATTATCGTGATTTGCTTCCATCTCTTCAGTAGGTTCAAGTTCTTCTTCTTGACTTTGTTCTGGATATTGCAAGCTTTTTCTTATCTCTCTGCGAGTTCTACAAACTGTAGCTTCTAAATCATCGTCAAACAATAATGGTCACCCTAGGTTTCTTCTAGTCATAAACTAGAGACACCTAGAAGGGAAAGGTGAAAAATAAAAACCTAAAATAAAAAAATAGAAAATAATTTGCAATAAAAGTAAAAATAGCTAAAGTAATAGGAATCGAGTGTTCCTAATATCTTAGTTCCCCGGTAACGGCGCCAAAAACTTGATCTCCTGATGATGAAGTAATAAAAACTGATCACACCTATAAACTAACTAATATCACAATAAAGGCAAGTGCACCTATCGAATAGTAGTATAGTTAGTGGCAAGACCGGAATATCGAATCCAAGGAACTAAAAGTACTAGTAATGACTTTCTTCCTATTATCTAGCCTAAAAATAAAGAGGTGGTTTTTGTAAACTAATTAACGCTAAACTAAACTAAGGATGCAATAAAGAGTAAATTGGGAAATTGCTTTTGGGAACACTGATTGATGAGGGCAATACCTAAGGAAGAATCCACCTAGACTTCACTTGTTATCTAACTCTGAACTAGACGATTTCTTCATTTAACTTGATCCGTAGAGATCCCTAAATTATGTTAATACCTCTGTCGAGGATAAGAACAACTAATCCTAGGTTGATTAATTGAAATCTCTTTCTAATTAAAACCCCTAGTCTTGCATTAACTTGATCTATGGCTCCCCATATTAGATTTGACTCTAATCCGGCAGATTTTCATCGTCCTATGTCTAGGATTGTGATCAACTCTGCTTAATTGTGTTGGATCTACTCCTATATAGGGACTTTTGCTCCTCTGTATAAGCACATTCGACTTAAATTAATATCCCGAAAATATCAATTCAAGAGTTAAAAACACAATTAAGAACAAATCAAATATTTATCATATAGTTCAGATAACAATAACAAGATTCGTCTTAGGTTTCATCCCCCTTAGATATTTCGGGTTTTAGTTCATAATTATAAAAAGAAACATCTCAGAATTAATAAAATAACAAAACATAATAAAACCCAAAACTCCTGAAAGGATAGAAAGGAAATCCTCTGTCTTGATGTAGATCCTGGCTTCTGAGATGGATCAATCGGCTTTCCTTCGAGTAATTCCCTGCCTCTAGCTCTCCGTCTTGGCAGGAGGACTGAGTTGGTACTGTCTTGTACCATCCCCCCACTGGACACCCTTATAGTTGCCTCCTAGGGTCTTTATATAGAGTTTAAAATGTGTTTCTTAGCCCCTAAGTAGCCTTTTCCTAGTGAAATTGAACTTCATCATGACAGGGACACGCCCGTGTGCCACGCCTGTGTGAGTCGATGTGGAGGTCGTGCTTGGGCCTGTTAATGTGGCACGGCCGTGTGACACGCCTGTGTGATGAACTTCCAAGCTATGTTGATTATTGATTTGGGCCTGTTTTGCCCGTTTTTGGCCCGTTCCTTGCTCTTTTCTCTTCCTTATGCTCACCTAAGTATAAAACATGGAATTAAAGGATTAGGAGCATCAAATTCCACAAATTCAATGATAATTCATCTAGAAATTAGGCTAAGCATGAGGTAAAAATATGTATAATTTACGGTTTATCAAGCAACAAAAAGGGCTTAAAAAATAGCCCAAGTGCTAGCCACACGGGCGTGGTCCGAGTCACACAGGCTTGTGACACTGTTTTGAGTGAAAATTTTTGTAGTGTTCGTAAAATTCCAGTTTAGTCCTGGATCATACTCAATGTATCATTTGGGCCTCGTAGGCCTACAATGGGGGTGTGAACTATATAAATGAAAAAGTTTAAAATTTTTCATGGAAATTATTTGTCAAAATCAAACGATCATGTGAATGTTGTTTGGTAATGCCTCATACCATGTCTGGCGACGGTTACGGGTGAGGGGCGTTACAATCACATTGACTTTATTTTTAAAACTCATTCTTTGTGACACCTCCGAATTCGGCCATAACGTCTATGCCAAGTTTGGGGCGTTACATCGAGGGCTCAAATAAGGGACAATATGCATGTGTTTGATTAAACTGTGATATGATTTACAAAATGTTTTTGAAATGGATGATTTTAAGTTACGTTTTTACGGTAATGCTCTGTAACACTATTCCGGCGATGGATACGGGTTAGGGGTGTTACATTCTATGCACATTTTCAATTCTCACAAACAAAATTTCTGAAAGATGGATGTTGTACCCAAGAAGCCAAAAAGCGAAAAGGGGCTAATTTGTCTATTAACCATAGAACAATCCTTTGATAGCAAAAGAAGCTCGTGATCTAATTTCAAATGAGAGAGGTGAAAAACTAAAACATCTGGGAATATCAAAACCAATCAAAGTTACCAATAGCCCTATCCAGTCTCTCAAACGTAGACCCCCTTCTCCAAGTAAATTGGAGCCTCTTAAATCTAAGATCTTTAAGACCATCCACCTGGATAAAATCTGGAAACAATTTACACTCCGAGGACACCGATCGACCCCCTCTTTTCTCATCTAGTGATAAGTAAGCATTAAAGTCACCCACCAAAACCAAAGGCCATTAATAAAACGAGTAATTAAATTCAAACAATTCCATAAATCCCTATGCTTTCACTTGTCCAAACTACCATAAATGAAAGTCACAAAAACACCTTAAACCTCCATTTCCTTCCTAACGTAACTGTGAAAAAATTGGGGATTGAATTCCACTCTTCCAATAGATCCAAACTCCCCCAGAAAAGTCCCAAGCTTCAACTGTATGAGAGAAGTCAAAACCAAGCTTCGAAATAATTTTGTACGCCTTAGGACCACTAACCTAAGTTTTAAGGAAAATTGCTATCTCAACTTTATACTTTACAAAATAATCATTAACCACCTTGATGAATTTAGGACCTGCACAACCTTGGCAGTTCCAAACAAAAAGCTTAGGCAATAACATAGACAGAAATGGTAAGAAAAGTAACTTCACCTCACAAGGTGTCTATATACCATCTATTACTAGCTTACTACCATCCTTCGCCTCAAAAATGAAATTGGTAACCACTATTTCAATATTATCAACAATACAGCTCATTACCTCCGAAATAGGCAATCACTCAAACTTCGGCTTTTAAAATTACTACTCTTACCCCTTAAAGATATTGGAAATTTTTTACCACGTTTGGGTCCCCCTCTATATGAAGGGACATTCCAGAATTGCTCCCAGTGTCACCTCCAGCTTTTTATTAGTCCTCCATACGTCTTCTAGTACGTTAGGGTCTTTATTTTTGACAAAAATCACAGTCGTTTGTTTATCCATATTAAGCATAGTTTTCAATACCCTCTCTACCAGCAAATTAGAACCCCCACTTGCTGTCAGTGAAATGTGCTGTGCAATGGATGTTTCCTGCAAAAAAATCTTTAGCTGTAAATTGGTTTAATGACTCTAGTTTATCCATAGGAATCGAGTCCTTCCTGATATTACCAATGACTAGGCTTCTCATGTTAATAGACCCAAATTCTTTAACCATGTCATGCGGCCCAAAGTCTTTACCATTCCAACGGTCTAAAATGGAATTATCAACACCCAAAGGGTTGTCATAAATGACCAATCCTTTTCCCTTTGATTTAGCATTAAATTCAAGCAGGATATTCTACACAGTATCTATCTCATTGTCGCTTAAATTAGGTAGAGCATTAAATCGAGATCCCTTAAGGTTTGCACTTCCCTTAACAACCTTGCCAAAGCCCTTGCACCAATCAAGCCTCCTTGACCATCGGTTAACTAACATCCAATGCCCGAATTCGTCAGCTCTTTCATGATTAACCATAGAACCACTGGATCGTGTTTCCAAGTTCAAATCAACATTTTTGCCTCCTAGTTTTTCCTGAACATTCGGGCATGACTCTTTCATATGTCCATAATGGCCATACGCAAAGCATACGTTAGGAAGAGATTCATACTTTACCTTATGCACCTGACCGTCCACTTTAATTCTAGAACTAATGGTTTATTCAGGTCAACCATAACTGTCAAGCGAATAAACCTACCCCATAGGGCATTCCCTATGTTATCATTCAACTTGATAACTCTACCCACAATCTCCCCAATGGATTTGATAACATTTTTTCAATACATAAACCCTGGAACACTTGGGAATCGAGTCCAAATGACAACATTCAACGGGAACGGTTGGCTCGTGGAAAAGTATTCAGTCCAAGGTTGCACAGTAAGATAATGCCCAAACACTATCCACGGTTCTTCAGTAAGTGCCCGAGCATAATCATCTTCTCCTGTAGTTTGACAAAAAAAATTCATTTTTTAGATTCATAATTGTTATCGGGGTTGGTGGTTTCCACAGATTATAGATCTTATCAGAGAGTGTATGATAACCAATTTTCTTGCCCAAAAGTTTCACAAAAACTGTCCTTGACATTCTCCTATGCAAAATTTGATGAAGACGATCAAAAAATCTAATCGACAGAATGTTATCCTCTGTTCCAACAGTCACATCACCCTCAAGCAACTGAACATCATCCACATCTGTTTCCAGTACCTCTTTCCCTAACGATTTCTTGGACCCTATCAGCATGTCCTTGAAAGAAATATTTTATATCTTAGTTATATTTCTTTTATATTATATTATATGTTATATTGATTCTATTAATATTCTATATTAATATAGTAATATAATATTACTAATATTACTAACTCTATTTTTATTTTCTAGTTTATTTTATATTTTAGTATATTTTACATCTAAATTATATAGAATTTTTTTTATATAGATCGATTTAATAGATTTAATATAGATTAAATTTATTTCTATTTAGTTTAGAGTTCTAAACAGAGATAAAGTAAGTGTAGCTTTTAATTTTATATTGTTAGTTGAAAGAGTAAGCAACCTTACATTGTTTAGGAACAAGCTACAAATAAATTTTGAGTCTATATACTCATATCCCACATCGCTTAAGAAAACAAAGGAAATGAGACTTGAGGTCTTTATAAAAACCTGTTTTATAAGTTTTATTTCCACAGTAATAGGTGACACCAAAAAATAAAAAAAAAAATATTGGTGCTATCACTTTTATTACTGATATGGTGGAAAGCGCTTCCAAAAAATCTACTTATTCTCGTAATTTTCCCAAAAAAGCCTAATATGGTAAATTTGAAAAATTTCGGCATTTTTCAGTAATAAAGTCCATAAATTGTTTATCAAATAGTCTAATTATTTACAACTTTTACTCTTATCAAACAATATAATTATATTTCGTATTCAACTTTTACTAATTTATTAAAAATTAATATAAATTTAATAATTATAAAATTTAGTACTAAAAATTTATCACATAATTTTTTGGCAAGTAAAATTAATATTTAGATTGTAAAACAAATCCTTATTTATTTATCTACTGTCAATATATAAATTAGATAAGCTCATCTATCTTGTAATTATTCAACTGTATGTTGCAGATGCCAGGTAATTTATAAGGGCAACTTCCATTAATCTTTGGTTTGTGATGATGGAATGTTTATATTAGATAAGGCTAAGAAAAAAAAAAAACCCGAAACGAACCAACCGCTGTGTTAGGTTTATATTTGATTTTGAATCTATTATTATTTAAAACTATTTAGTTTTAGTTGATAAGTTAAATTTTGATACAGATTCGGTTGTGGTTTTTAAAAAATCATAATAACATTAAGTTATGCTAGTTTGTAAAAGTTATTAATTTGATCTTTATATTTTAATATGATTAATTTTAATTTTTTTTTATTTTTTGAATTAGTTAATTTTAATCTCTGTATTTTTAAAATTTTAAAATTTTAGTCTCAACTCAAATAGTAATAGTTAAATTTGTTTGGTTAAATTCAATAGTCATGTACTATGTGTATAGAAGTAGTTTTAGTTCATATTTTCCAATTAGATCATTCTAAGTCCCTATAAATTTTGGAAATATAAACTTTTAGTCTTGATGCAAATGATCGTTAATCCAAATTAAAGTATAGGGACTAAATCAATAATTTTTGCAAAGTACAGGAACTAATAGCAGGATTTAACCCATAATAACTGCATGATAAATGCAACGTTTCCAAAACCGATTCGAACCAAGTTGTTATCACCCCTAATAGTAGAACCTCCTGAAAGCTTTCGGAAAGTAGCTACCAAACTGGAAATACCGTACGGTTTCATTAAAATTCAAGGGAATGTCTAATGGAAAAAGCAGGTTTATAAACAAGAAATTTTGGGAGTGATAGAGTTTAAAGTTTAGGGAAAGTAAGGTCAGACTTGTTTTGCTAAATAATGGTTCATTTACATGCCTATACACACACACACACACACACAAAAAAAAAAAAATTGCATATCAATGAGGACACTAATAAACATAAGTTCCAAGCATGTATTAAGTATACATTTTCTCAAATACCTCCGATGGCTAATGTCGAACTTGAGCAGCAGATATAAGAGGGCTATTAAGACTATCAGAATTTGCAGAAAACTGAATTGGTAGCAAGGCAGGATCCTGATATGCAGCCACTAAGTTATCGTAGAATTCGGCCATTTTCGGATCATACCGGTCTTCCCTGTCTCTCTTTATCAGAACCTGCAAGTTTCAAAACCCGAGCCAAGATCACGATAGAGGATTTATGCTACAATTGTGAAACTCGTGAATGGGACGAAAAGATACATACCTCAGCAGGGTAAGCGATGAAATTTGGCAAGAAACGTTTCCGGCAGTACTCATTGAAGAGAAGTGTGAGGACAGGAAGAGGGAAAATTAACGTTGATGCTAATGGGAGCTTCTTCAGTGTAAAGAGTCCAATTGCAATAGCTTGCATGAGTACGAGGGAGAATATCATCGAATTGTGCACAATTGGCCAAAACTTCCCTGCAGTCTCGTACTTCGGTGCATATACATTTAAGAACTGCAAAGTAAATTTGCCAAAGGTTAATGAAAGTTGTCCAAAATTTGCCAAAGGTTAATGAAAGTTGTCCAAATTAATACCAGAAACTAACTATTTAAGTTGTCCAAATTAATACCAGAAACTAATTATATGTACAAATAGTGAAACATAAACGTCAAAAATTACTATATACTGCTCCATTTGTTTGCATTAGAACTACCCACCAAGGCAGTATAGAAAACAGGAATTATAACTTAACTACTTGTGGAAGGATTTATATATTTTAATTTTCGGTCAGTGAATCAAACTTCATAAATTAATCTTAAAAAGATGCACTTGTTGCAATCTCATATTGTTTTAATCGGACTTGGAGTGTGAGTCTCGAATAAGGGTATGCAACGAACATGGTTATGTTCAACTTCTTTTTCTAAGTTTTTCCATGTGCTTTTAGATAGTTGTAGATTACTCATGTCACTTGATGAATGGATTCTGATAGTAAGGAAACTAACTTGACATGATTTGCTTGGAGATGAAAATTAAAAAAATGGCAGGGAAAAGAAAGGGACATAGATAGCTAACTAACCTGGTTTCGATAGATGATATAAGCAAGACAGAGGTACACCAAGAGGAAGGGCAAAATTAATGGTGCAAGGAAGAAATATGTAATTCCAAGAAGTCCGAAGAAAAGAATCCTTGGAATGTCTCTGTGGTAAGGAATCGATGGAACTTCAAACTCTTCGTCTGAGCAACAAGTGAAGGGTTTTCGTATCAGACTCCAAATGAGAGGGATTATGCGAAAAAGTTCTGATGAAGTACTCGTCCATCCGGATGTCACCACATAAGCAATGAAGAAAGATGCCTACAAAAAGAATTGGAGTGTCGTTGTCATGGATAATAGTTCTAAATGAACAGAGGGTGAAAAATTAATAGTTACTGCTTTCCGGGCAAGTAACAAACAAAAGCAGTAACAAACATAATAATTTATTTTTTACTTTTCAATAATTTTCCATGTACAGATAGCATTTTGGTTCAACCTTTTTTTTCTCGATTAGATAACAGAAATTAACATAGTTGTAAGATTATTTTATACTGGTTATGAATCAATTTTTCTTCTACAACATTTGCCCTCAAATTTGATTCAATATTATTAAAGTTGTGAAGTAATCTTGATCGGCATATACATAAACAAGAAGAAAGTTTATCAGTGGATTAAGTTACGGCAATGATTGAGACATTTCCCCTGCCTTAATTCCTGCTTCTATGAACTACTAGAGAAAGAACCTATTCCTTTTGCCCCTATTAAATTGGATAAAACTAGTCAAAGAAGTTTGTGCAGGAAAATGCATTCTAACCTGTGCAGGAACCGCTGAGGCGAGCTTTGCAGGGATATGCTTGGGATCAAGGAAGATAGAAACCTGATACAAAACTGATCCAGAAAATACAGTTGCAAAAAATATGTTCCATATTGTGAACCATAGCACTTTGTTACATGCACTCTTCTCAATATCACTGTGGCATATGTATCCTTGAATGGAGGAAAGGAACTCCATTATTGGAGGCACAATCTTGAGAAACAACTGAAGAATAAGGCTGGGAAGGTACCCTGTAATGACCTGACTGACAAATGTTCTGCAAACAGAACACATAATAATCAAACTTCATCTTATTAAGAAAATGAACAAAGATGGATAAATAACATGAAAATGCACAGTTATCACACATTTGCCATGCATATGAAAATATGATTAAATACTGTATATATAAAAAGCAACCAATCGTTTGTATTTATTCTGCAATCTTCTAATTAATAGAAAACATTAAAGAAATCGTGCAAGCATAGAATTATGCAATGATATAGTAGGTTACAACGTTTTACTCTCCTGGTTTGAATGACATGAGAGAACAAACTTCGGAAGAATTTTCCATGAATTTTACAAGGAGAAAGCTAGGGCAATAACACAAACATACAGCAAAAAGGTAAACAACAGGAATGATGGTGAAATACTGGAGCTAAACTACACTTACATGGTTAGAATGCTTTTCAAGAACGGAAACCAAATTTCCAACTGATTTAGGTTAGTGAGACCTTGCACAACCAGAACCGGAATAAGGAATAGAATTGTCAGGAGTATGCATGCAACAATAACAACAATCTTAGAAAGCCATCTTCTCATGAATGATGATGAAAAAAAGGGCCAGTAGACATCATTCGGCTCGGGAGCTAGTTCTGTGACCCACTCTGTTGGGTTAATTGATTGTTTCATGTGGAAAGCAACTGCTGCACCATACCGGGACTTGAAAGAGACAAAAGCTGCTCGAACTTCCTTTTACATTGAATACGAAATTATCAATAAGATGCTCCATACATTACAAAAAAAAAAAAAAAAAAAAAATTAAAACCAACTTAATTGCAAAGTTAAGATTCAGTTGTCGCTGCATATATGGGCACAAAAAACGAAGTAGAACATGGCCACAAGAATGGTATAATAGTTACAAGAAAGATGTGGAGAGCCTAGAAAGAAGCAGATAAGAGTCATCCTTTGGTAACGATAATTTGTTATACATCATTTGCACCTTAAATAAATCGGGAAAAGGAAGCTAGCAAAAGTAAAAAAAAAAAAAAAAGTGGGAATTTATCATTTTTCTAATAAAATAATCAAGGTCAGAAGTTTTTCCAACCCTTGAATACTCTCCTTATTCATCTCATAACATGGTCACTATTGTCCGCATTGCTAGAAAGAAGTAATGGAAATTTATGACTTCAGATTCTAAGGATCCACCTATATTTGGTATTCCCCTACTGACTTCTACTTACTGAAGGGTCCATTTACAAGATCCTGAGAAAAGTTTGAAAATAGAACAAATGCCAAAAAGAAAAACAGCAGGTACAAGCACATACTTGTGTTGCCAATGAAACTTCAGATCGCTCTAATCTCATATTCTCCTCTATGTCTTCTAATTTCTTTCCATAATGATCCACCAGATCAACCCTGTGCCGAAAAAACCCAACATGCCTATACTGCGGCTGATTGGGTTCTGATTGTAAGTGCGTAATCCTTTTATACAATTTTTTTGCATCCTTCTGAAAGGGATTAAACAAAGTAATGAAATCAACTGTTATAAATAAGCAACAGAGCACTAGAGTTGCTGATACAGAAAAATAATGAGAAGAGGACAGGGTGCTTATTAGTACCACTAGCATACACATGACCGATGACCATACATGGAAACAAAGCCACAGGCTTAAGATGAAAATATTTCTCAATTATGTTAAGTATTCTCACATAAAAAAAGAAATAATAGAAGCATTAAAGAGAATATAAAAAAGGGTAAATCAAAACTAGAAGCTTAAGGAAATGAAAAACATTAAAAATAATTGCTTACGATGAGACTTTGAAGTTTACTTGATCTATGAACAACCATATGTGAAAGGTATGTAGAAGGATGGTACTCCATGAAAAATCTTTCAACACTCTCACTAACACTACTTCCAGCAGAAACAGGTATACTGCGTACCAATATGGTGAATTGATGAGGCTGAGGTTTGGTTGAGTGAAAAAAGTCTATCCTTTTTCCAGTTATACATTTATATTCCTGCAGAAAGTCGCAACTTAGTAGCCAGTACAAATATAATCGCTTAAATAGCCCCAGAATCATTCACAAGTATAGAAAAATAATGATCAGTAACATCGAACTGATTTCCATAAAATTAGCAACCCTGTGACATTAAGAATAGATGATCAACTGTTCAAAAAATTTCATGTAATAGACTAAGGAATTTGATGCAGTTGAATTCTGTTATTGAATTTCTTTGGAGCAGAGAAGTAGGCTTACATAATAGAGCAGATAGCAAACAAATGCAGTGACAAGATACACAGCGCTAAAGTGAGCCCATAACCTGCAAAAAAAAGCTAAAACCAGTTTCATTTACACTTGATTAGGCCTTAAGCATGTGATAAAGCTACAACTTCTCAGTTCTAAGAGATAATGACCAATTATTTAAGACTTGAGAAAATAAAAACATGATCTTTGTATCACATAACTTATCCTTCTCAGGTTTCTCTCAAAGGTACCAATAAAACACTCTTTCTTGAGGAAGCTTGAAGTTAATTTCCGAAGGCATGTAGAATCAACGTTCAAGTCAAGTGAAAATTAACTTAAATTAGAAATTACCTTTTTGAGCCACTGCTTAGATTTGAAATGGTAAACACGTCCAAAGAATTATTTGACAAATCAGCAAAATCAATATCGTGAAGCTGATCCCCGGAGCAATTGACAGGGAGAAGAACAAATATACCAATAACCCCAGCAAACAAAAATACTCTCAAACTGCAGTATTAAGAGCAAATAAACAAACATAAGGTTGAAGCAGAAAAGCTCTTGATAAAACGTTACTAAAATTGGTAATATCAAGAATCAATAAAAAAAAAAAGATAAAGATCAAGTAATGCATACATAATCTGAAAAGAAAAGAATAGAAAAATGAGAAGACTTAAGGACTGAATTTATTTTCACTTAAACAAGCAACCTTTTCTTCCCGTCCATTCTGCAATCTCTCTCTCTCTCTCTCTCTCTCTCTCTCTCTCTCTTTCTCCGAGACACACACACAAACATATAACTAGATCACACGATCTAAAAAGGAAAAACTACGCCTAAAATGTATAACCAAATATCCCTTAATTGATTACCTATTGAAGCTGCAGAAATCACATTATGTCTAATGATTTTCTTCTTGATAGTAGCATACATGAAAGAAAACACTCACCTAAACGTTATAACACGCATAAAGACCACAGCATCTAAGCCGGAGGTTGACAAGAGTTCCTCTTCAGATAGCTTCCATGCCCTTTTGACCCAGCCGGGAGATGGTATTAGCCTTTCTAAGTTGAAATGACTTCTTCGCTTAGAGCTCCCCTCGGCAATCAAGCGTGGTATATAAACTTCATAATTAGTAGGTTGTTTCCTCAATATTGAATACAATGTGAAGAATAATACACAAAGTCCAGAATTTATTCCCACTGATGTAAGTAGAGCAGACACAAGCATCTCTTCAGAGCAATATCAAACCCTTTAAAAAGATGTCTTATATATCAAAACTGCACCAACAAGAAAACAATTAATCAATTAACTTAGAAGAAGGGAAACAATTACAATTTGACAGCAATTGTTCATTATAAGCTTAAAAAAGAAGATCAAAGGATTTCGCTGCCTACATGCAGAAATGATAATTAGCTAGAATAAGTAGAATGATAAATCATTTCAATCGGTCGAGAACAAAAAACAAATAAAGACTCAAAAACTTTTATTCCAAAGCTGATTAATTTTCATGTCAGCCAATATTCCATTATACAATTAGCAGACGTCAATATCTAATTCTCTACTACTTTTGTTTCCCATTCCCGGATCTACTACTTCCTAAATGCAACAAAACAACATTGTGATAATAAAATAAAAGAAGCAAACAGTCGCAGGATCAGAAAACCGCGCAAACAAGCTCAAACAACATTTTCATAAAAAAAAAAAAAAAAAAAAACAAAACAAACGCGATTCAAACTAGAAATGGAGCAATCATTCAGCTCAAACTGCTACGAATCACAAATATGTATAAAGAACAATTTACGATAACTTCACTGCACTACTTACTGCAGCTCCAAAATAAATTTCATACTCAGAGATGATTATGTAAAAACAAACAAACCTTCTTCTGGTACAGTTGGGAGTGTAGAGAGTTTGAATCGGATGAAACGCGAAGGATAGTTGAAGAAAATGGTTCCGAATTAGAGGCAAGATATAAGTCCAGTATAAAATACCATTAATTCAGGGGACGATTGGAGGTTGCTTGTTGCAGTGGCTTTTTTTTTAATTAATTTATATATATATATATATATATATATATATTCTTGTAATTACAAAAAATATCCTTTAATTATTTTTTTGGACTAAAATTAGTGAACTACGCTAATTTCGTGTTTGGATTTTTTTCTGTTTTTGTATTTTATAAGTGAAAAGGGCAGTTCGGATTTTGATTTTAGTATTTTTTTAATAAAAATTTAAAATTTGGAAAGGATTCGTTGATTTATAGTTGGAAGTCAAACGGGGAATAGAGCAACTAACAGTCAATCTACCCGCCAAAGAGCTTTGCATTTTTATTTAAAAATGTTTTTTTTTTTAAATAAGCTGGGCATGGCACGAAGCACAATTGTTTATTATTAGCATATTCCTAAGCATATAATATGTTTTGATTTGGAGTTCATAAATAATTTAAAATTTTATAAAAATGTATATAATTCTTCTTCCATTCACACAGGAAAACAAGGTAGATTAAACAATACTTCTTTCGACTCACCTAATAAAAAATCATTCAATTCTTGTAAGGGAATAGAAAAATGTAATAACTTGTTTTTTAACGTAGATTAAACAATACTTCTTTCGACTCACCTAATAAAAAATCATTCAATTCTTGTAAGGGAATAGAAAAATGTAATAACTTGTTTTTTAACTGTGTAATAAATAATAGTTCGGAATCACAATTTAGATGAGTGAATACGTAAATATTATTATTTAATATTTATGTTAAGTATTTTGATATAGTGAATTTTTATTTGATAATTTTTATTTAATTGGATAATTAATTAAATACAAGTGGGTTGTCTTGAAAGTCAAGTGATTTTAGAAAATGAGGTTTTTGGACCTTGTTTTTGTAAACCAAACTCATAAATATTTACAAGGTTACTAAATAGGTGTATTGAAATTTGGTCCGAAAATTTTAGTGATTTGATAGTTAATTACAAAAAAAGTACTAAATCGTAAAAACTTATTTTTTATGAAATTTTAGTAAATCAAAGGGTTAATTAAATTTTGTCAAAGGATTTAAGTGATAATTAACCACTTTTTAAGAAAGTGGGACTATTGGTTTTGGTTTAAATTAGCATATGTGTCATATTAATTAAATAAAAAATTTATAGTAATATATGTTAAAAGAATTAAAAACAATTTGTCATCTTCCCCCACTTCATTTTGTGTCTCACCGTCCAAAGGAAGAAAGAGCAAAAGAAGCCATGGCCGAACTGCTTCAAACTTTCAAGTCGTGCACGTATGCTATTTTTAATCTTGTTTTTTTTGTATTTTTTATGTTTTTGAGTCCGTTGTAATTAAGTTTAGCTAATCTGATTTTCGATTTGAAAACTCTTAAAGATTTTAAAACTTGTCATTGATGAATCATAAATGTTTTTTATATAAACAGGTAGATTTGGAAGCTATGAATTGTTTAAGAATTATTTTATAAAGTGTTTTTGTTAATTTTGAACATAAGGACTAAATTGTTAATATCATGAAATTTATTTGTAATTTCTAAAAATTTTGATAATAGGTGGCCGTAATTGAATGTACTTGAGATTGGTTTAAAGTTTGAAGTCCAAATTTGAAAGTTATGATGAGTTTAATTTGGAACTAAATTGAATAAAATGTAAAAGTTTAAGAAAATTGTGTAAAAAGATATCAAAGGATCATATGCATGAATTTGAGTATTTTTATGAGATTGGTATTGATATTTTGAATCTTAACTATTATATAGATCAAGTTGTGACTTAGGCCAACAAATAAAAATTTTTCGAATAATCCCTAGTACCTAAAGCATTACCGTTTTATCAGGTAAGTTCATACTCTTATATTTGGTTAAATGTTGTTAATGATATATATATATATATATATATATATATATATGTGTGTGTGTGTGTGTGTATGTGTGCGTGCGCGTGTGTGCATATTTAACACTACGGAAATGAAATTGAAAAATACTGAATTTCTGAAATAATTTTGATGGATCGAGTAAAAGTTTCATACATGAGATTTCTGTCTGAATTTATGTTCTGGATCGAGCTCCAACATGTGTTGTAGACTCGGATATACACGTGACTCAAATTTAGCATGACTGATAACCCATTGTCGTTTTAAAGGTTTAGCTTGGAGGTTTAGGTTGGACTGGTAACTTTACATGTATAGATAGCCTTGGCCAAGCTGTTTTTCTGTGTTGTCACTAGTTTAGCCCGAACGAGTAACCTGATACATTTATTTTGTATCTGATTAGCTCTTATGAGAATTATCTATTTCTAGACTTTGGTATTGAATATTTTTACAAAGATCCATCGAAAGAATAAAAATTAATTGATACAAAACTATTTCACTAAAGTAAGCAAAATACGAACTTTGAATATCTGTATGTTCATTACTTATTGACCCAAAATTGTTGAACTATGTCATGATATGAATGAATATGTCAAGGACATATGATGAAAATTTTAATGATGAAAGAGTTGCAAAGTGATAAATTGAAAAATGGATTCATGATAAATTTTGAGTTAAAGTTGGTATTTTGCCATTTGAAATTATATATGTGGTTTGGACTAAATCTCATATGGTTGATGTTTTGAATGTTATGAAGGTGAATTTGTTTCATATTGATTCATATAATTGTTAAATGGTTAAGGTAAGTTATTTGTTGCATTATATGTGCTTGCTAAGTATTTTATATACTTACTCAGGTTACTACTTTTTTTGTAGATCTTGTGTAATAGCCCGTTTTTTGTGAAATCAAAACAATGGTTTCGGGACCATAAATTCGATGTGAAAATAATTATTTTATTATTATTTTGAGGTATATAACATGATAGTATGGTTGTGTAAAAATTTCGTTAAGAAATTTTATCATTTGAATGCTTAATTTGATAAAAAGTACTAAATCGAGTAAAATGTAAAAGTTGTGTTCTATTAGCTAAAGGTGTCTAATATCCATAGAACTTTAAAGTAGAGGTCCTTATATGGTAATTAGACCATTTATATGTTGAGTGGACAATTATGGACACTAAGTAGGTCATTTTAAAGGTTAATTAATAAAGGTTAAAAGTGTAATTTAATAAAATAAACTAAGTAAATTAAAGAAAAATAAAATACATCATTTTTAGTTCATCTTCTCCACCAAATTTTAGAGAAGACAACTCCATTAAAGAGCTCCAAGCATTTGGCCATAGTCTATCCTTGCATGTAAGTGCATTTTTGCACGGTTTTTAATGATTTCTATGTTTTTAGAATCGTTACTGCTTAATCTAACTAGCCCAGGGACTAATTTGCAAAACTGTTAAAGGTTTAGGATGTTACCATTGATGAATGTATGAGTATTTTGATGTTTGATGATAGAGAATGCATTCTTGTTGTTAGATAAACAACATTTGTTAAGTAATTTTTAGTGAAAATGTCAATTAGGGATTAAATTGAGAAATGTAAAAATTTTATAGTTAAATGTGTGAATGAATGAAAAGTATGGGCTGCTATGGGTCTAACTAATATTCAGCCATAATGGGTTGGTACTTAATTGCATGAAATTGCATTTTTATGAGATAAGGACTAAATTATAAAGAGGTCAAAAGTTTAGAGGTAAAAGTGTAAATTTGCAAAAATATGTATTTTGGGCTAAATTGAATAGAATGATATTTAAATAAGTTAAACTTGATTATATATAGATTAAGAAAAGCAACGTTCGGGATTAGATCGAGGGAAAAACAAAATAGTGGATTGATAGCCCGATTTCCTTTGTATACATTCGAGGTAAGTTCGTATGTTTACTAAGCTTTATGTTATATGTGCTTAAATGCTTAAATTATGTAATTGTGATAATACGATATTGCAGAGATTATTAACGAGGCATCGACAAAGTTTAGATCCCGGTTGAACCTTAGGAATAGATAGATACAAATTACATGTCATTAGAGGTTGCCGTGATTTATGTGATTTGGGTGTTGGTCCTATATGTCCTATCGGTGGTTGAGTTTACCATCATGTGTTGTAATTACTCGACAACTTGTGTGAGCAGCATCGAATAGCTACGTTTTGACTGTCAGCTTGTCTGAGCGGGCCCAATGATAGCTCGAGAGTGAGCATCTATATGTGATATGAGATAGAGGTGGTTTATCCACGTATATGGCACTTAGTGTGCAAGATACCCAAGTATCCGATATTATTCTGAATGGTTCAACGGGTAAAAATGATAGTACGAGGATATAAGTAATGGTATGGATCAATTCAAGTACTCATGATAAGTTTGACAAGTAAGTGATAGTTGATAAATTCATATGACAAGTAAGTGATAATTCATGAATTTATACATGATTAATATGATTGAGATAATGTGCAAAATCTTGGTTTTGAATGAAACTTACCTATGTTTACTTATGTTTCTTTAGATTGTGAATGAATTGGTAAATTGTACTTATTAGCCATACAAGCTTACTAAGCTTAATAGTTTACTCTGTTTAATCTTTCCAGTGTTTTATGGTGATTCGGAAGCTCACTCGGATTGAAAGTCGTCGGAGATCTCATCACACTATCCAACCGTTGTTTTGGTACTTTTGGACTTTATATATTTGGTTATATGGCATGTATAGATCTATTGGCTAATGAAGCCTATATATTTTGATTATGTATTAGCCATGTGATTTGGCTTAACTTTGGTATATGCTGATATGTATATATATTTAGTTAGTTGGACTTATTTTGAATGAAATTTGATTGCCTTGAGTATGCTTAATGGCTGTCATAGAAATTGCCTTGGTTGTGAAATGATAATTTGGTACCTATTGGATGAAATGGTGAATTGGTTACATGATATGTAATAGGCATAGAAGTGATCATCAGCACTTGACCATATAAGAATGTTTGGAAGTAATTGGTATACTTTTGAATGGCTAATTGTGATGCTTATTAGTGTTGTGATTGTTGGTATTGAAATGGTATGTTTTAGGTTGGTTTTGGTTGGTTGAATGCCTATTTTTGGTTATGATTGTATGCTTTAGAAATGTGTAGGTTGGCACCAAATTTGGGTGAGAAATGTGGCTTGGAAAATAACCTATTTTTGTCCACACAAGCAGAGTCACGGGCGTGTGTCTCAGCCATGGGTGACATACGGTCAGGAGACACAGTTGTGTGTCACCTGTGGTTTTTAATGAAAGCAAGTCAGTAAGTTACATAGGCTAGTTACATGGGCGTGTGGTTGGCCGTGTGACACAAGTCAAAGAGTTACACCGGGTCAGACATGGTCTGGACATGGGCCATGTAATCCCATTTTGAATGTCCACAGGGCCTGTGAAACGGGCATGTCTTTTGGCCGTGTGACACACACGGCCTGGCCACACGGTCGTGTGTCCCCTGTATTGAATTTTTTTTAATATTTTCCTAAAATTTTTATAAGCTTACATTTAAGTCTCGATGTAACAGCCCGATTTAGGGCCAAGTCAGAATAGTGGTTTTGGAACCACAAATCTAAAGTAAAAAAATTTATTGTGATAAAGCTTTAAGGTTTATAGTATGATTGAATGCATATGCGAAAGTTTCGTTACGAAATTTTATCGATAGAGGGTCCACTTTTACTATTGGTCCACTTTTACTATTAGGACTAAATTGGAAAAAGTGCAAAATATGTGTTCTAGAAGCATTGGGTGCTTAATTGTAATGAATTTGTAAATTAGAGGTCCTTATTTAGTAATTAGACCATTATATATCATGATGGACAAAAATGGACATGGAAGGGTAAAATTTCAAAGAAAGGCTTTAAGGGCATTTTAGTCATTTGGTTAATAAAAGAATAAAAAGGGAAAATAAAGTAAAAATTTGTCCATCTTCACCCTGCCATAGCCGAATTTTAGAAAGGAAGCCATAGCTAGGGTTTCTTCAACTTCCAAGCTTGATAGTAAGTGCATCCTAGCCCCGTTTTTAATGCTCTTTACGTTTTTAAAGTCGTTATCACCTGATTTACCTATTTCTACCATTATTTTGAAGTAGGGTTTATGTTTAAAAATTTACCCATGTGTGACATGCATGTATTTTATTGTCTAATGGTAGAAAATGAAAGTTTAGTGTTGGATAAACGACTTTTACTAGGTGATTTTCGATGAAAATGTCGAAAAAGACCTATTTGCAAAAGTTGTAAAATATGTAGTAGAAATGTGAAATAAAATAAAAATGTGGGCTGTTATAAGCATGAAAGAGGTTCAGCTAGGCTTGGGTTTTGAGAAAAATGAATACATTTCATTTTACGAGCCTAGGGACTAAAGTGTAAATAAGTGAAAAGTTATGGGCAAAACTGTAATTTTTCCATAATGTGATTTTTAGATTATATTGAATAATGTGATTATTAAATGAGCTAAATTTATTATTATAGATCAAGAAAGACGAGTTTCTGACCTAGATCGGGGAAAAAATAAGATTGTGGACTAAATTGCAAATATTAGCTATTTTTGTACCGAGGTAAGTTTATGTGTAAATAGTACATCGTTATATTATGTTAAAATGTTTAATTATTGCTTGAATTTGTGTAATTGCCTATGTGGATGAGTTTAATTGCATGAATGAGATAGACGATAATTTGATAAGTATGGAAGTTTGGTATGAACACTCGGAACATTACAGGATACAAGGGTCATAACGTTGAAGCTATCGAGATGTGTTCCTGTGTAAGACCATATCTGGGATATGGCATCGGTATGGTAGACGTGTATGACCATGTCTGGGACATGGCGTTGGTACGAGATTTCGTGTAAGACCATGTCTAGGACATGGTATCGATATGAGTTTTCGTGTAAGACCATAGCTGGGCTATTGGCATCGATATTGAATTGCATGTAAGACCATATCTGGGATATGGCATTGTATGACATATGTATGACTCCTGAGTATCTTTAGTGATTCTGAGTGGTTCAACGAGCCTAGTAATATAAGTACATACGAAGTCCATATGACTATTGGATGGAAGAATAACGATGAGTTAAAATGTGATGTTTAGTAATACTATTATGGTAAGGTTATGATAGGGTAAGAAATGTCTATGACAGTTTAATAATGTTTAACCAATTTCCATTATGGATTTCATATGATTAAGTTATATCTAACGCCCCTCACCCATAACTATCACCGGACACAGGCACGAGGCATTACCGTACTTACTCTCACACGAACCTTCGAGTACGACATCTAATTTCCACGTCAAATTTAAAACTTTTTCATTCTTATCCAAAACATTCTTATTATGTGCTTACGAGGCCCCAAAGATACGTTGGGTATGATCCGCGATCAATCTGGAGCCTTTCGGACACTTACAAAATTTTCCACTTTATACAGGGCACACGCTGTAACACCTCTTACCCAAGTCCGACGCCAGGATGGGGTACGAGGCATTACCATACTTAAACATGCTTGAATACGTAAACTCAAGCTATAAAAATTCGTTCCATTTCAAACTTCTCATACAATCTCTTACTACCTTTATTATGGGCCTACAAGGCCCAAAACATACATCGGGTGTGTTCCGGAACCAATCTGAGAACTTTCGAGCACTTAGAAAAAATTTGCCTAAAACAGGGCCACACGCCCCTGTAAGACGGGACACGCCCGTGTGGGCAGGCTGTGTGGTCACACACACCCATGTCCCTAGCCCGTGCTAAATTTATTTCTTATTTCAAACCTACAAACTTGAATACGGCATGGGCACAAGCCCGTGTCTATGGCCCATGTCCCTCACATAGCTTAGACACGTCCGTGTCATTAACCCATGGATCATTCTGATATTGAACACTATAAACATCAGGGGTTCACACGGCTAGAGCACAGGCTCGTGTGCTCATCCCGTGTGCAACATTGACTTAGCAAATATGGATGCAGGGGACACACAGCCTATCAACATGCCCATGGGGACTAACCGTGTGGCACACACGGCCTTGGCACACGCCCGTATGCCCAACCGGGTGAACAATTATAGGCTATTTTCCAAGCCTTTTTGCCACCCTGAAACTGAACCAAAGCAATACCAATTCATAACACATATCATGGCACATTAGAACATCCAAATATTCACAATCATAACATTCAAACCATAACATTCATTTAGTAATTAACTTGATCAATATTAGCCTCTTTTCAAAGGCTATTACAAAATGACTTGAGCAATACTAATAGCCAACACATTAGGCTAACAAAATGACGCCTCTCAAAGTGATAAAGTTTCCTATACATGCCATACACAAAAATAACTAACTACATAATACCCTAAAACGGATGGCTTGATAGTGTGACTTCGAGCTCCGACTTCAATGATCCCCGAGCTAGTTCGGCAAATCTACATGGAAAAGGGAAATGAAGAGGAGTAAGCATAAAAGCTTAGTAAGTTGCATGGAATAATGTAGCAACATAAATCATGAAACATCATTCAAATTCAAATATCATATAATGCTATAAACTTTGTCACTCATTTCAAGACTTACTAAATCTTATGAATTTCTCGTTCTTATAACTTACTCAATCTCATGGCTCATAAACTTATGACTTACTCGTGCCTTTCTTGCTAAATTACTCATAACATTATACTTTCAATTTCTCGTAACTTATTCATACACACCAGTATCACTCATCTCAAATCTTTAGTCTATATCATGTCTTATTAATTTGCCTACTTTTCTTGTTAAGTTGACTTATAATACCGAAGGATACTAGAATGTCATTTTCCTGATAAGATGCCAAAACTATATCCCAGATATGGTCTTACATGGGATCTCAAGTTGATGCTGAAGCCATATCCCAGATATGGTCTTACATGGGACCTAATGTCAATGTTGATGCCATGTCCCAGACATGCTCTTACACTAGATCGTAAACTGATGTCGATGCCATGTCCCAAACATGGTCTTATACGAGATCTCTCTTAGATGCCCATGCTATGTCCAGACACGGTCTTATAGGGAATCTATATCTCATTTCGGTGCCGACGCCATGTCCTAGACATGGTCTTATACAAGACCACATGCCGATGCCAATGCCATGTCCCAGACATGGTGTTACATGGGATTTCAATTTAATGCAGATGCCATGTCCCAGAAATGGTCTTATACGGGACCTACATTCTCATGTCATGACTTCGGTATCCCTCGTTTTCTTTAACATTACTATCCAATAATTCTCATCTATAATTTCATCTTTTCTTGATAATAATCATGTTAAATAACTTCAGGGAATTTGCATGATTACATAAAATATCATCATCATAAATTTACATCATGCATAAAGCAAAATTATTACATACAACTTACCTCAAATCCAAAATGTGGGTAAGTGCTCGGTTTAGTCCACTGCTTTACTTTTTCCTGGTTTCAGTTTGGGCTTCGTGTTTCTTGATCTAAAATGACAAATTTAGCTTATTTAGTACCCACCTTGACTAAATTACCCATAATTCTTATTTTGGCAAAAATTATAATTTTGCCCCTAAACTTTTGCATATTTGCAAAATGGTCCCTAGGCTTGTAAAATGAAATGCACTTATTTTCTTGACTACCCAAGCCTAGCCGAACCTTTCATGAGCTCATAATAGCCCATATTTCTCATCAATTTGTACATATACTACACATTTTACTAACTTTGCAATTTGGTCCCTATTAAGGACTTTCATGAAAAATCACCTAGAGAAAAGTGTTTACTACACTTTAAACTTTTATATTCCACCACTAGACATCAAAATACTTGCATGTCATGCATGGGTATATTTTTAAGCATAAATCCTAGCTCAAATTAGTGGTAGAAATATATAGATTAAGCTATGAGGATTTCAAAAATACGAAGAGCATGAAAAACGGGGCTTGGAGTCATTTACTTGGAGCTTGAAAATGAAGGAAACCCTAGTTATGGTGGACTTCTTCAAAATTGGCACACTAGGGAAGAAGATGATACCATTTTTGCTTTCTTTTTCCCTTTTTATTACTTAGCTTTACCAAATGACAAAAAAACCCTTAAGCCATTTCTTTAGAAAATTTCCCTTCCGTGGGTATTTTTGTCCATCATGCTAATAAATGGTTTCATTGCTAAATAAGGACCTCCACTAATTTTTCTCATGCTATTTCATACTTAAACCTTCTAAAAACTCATATTTTGCAACTTTTGCAATTTAGTCCTTAAGGACAAATTAATCACTTTTTTGTAAAATTCCTTCATGGAATTTTATCACTATCATACAATCATGTCATAAACTTAATAATAATCATAAAATATGCTTTTTAACTTTGAATTTGTGGTCTCGAAACCACTGTTCTGACTAAGCCCTAGTTCGGGCTGCTACACACGCCCGTTTGGGACAGGGACACGCCTATGTGGGTAGGCTGTGTGGTTACACACGCCCATGTCCCTAGCCCGTGAGGAACTATTTTTCAATTAGAACCTACAGGGGTTTTCACATGGCCGAGCACGTGCCTGTGTCCTTAGCCCGTGTCCTTCACACGGCCTGGCACACGCTCGTGTCTTAGCCCGTGGGAAAAATCCTGGGTATTCTGTTTATGACGTCATCACAAAGTTTTCGTCACACGGCCAAGCCACATGCCCATGGGCTAGGCCGTGTCAAGCACATGGTTGAGACACACGGCCATGTCTCCACCCGTGTGTTTACTACTAGGTATTTAATTTTCATAATTTCAAGTACAGGGGACATACGGCCTATCAACACACCCATGGGGCTGGCTGTGTGTCACACATGGCCTAGACACATGCCCGTGTGTCTATCTGTGTGGACAATTATAGGCTATTTTCCAAGCTAATTGCTACCCTGAAACAGAAACCAATTCCAACCAATTTTGCCATCATTCAATATGACACAATAACTCATTCAAACATACATATTATGACCTGCATACAACCATTTCTATCTACTCTAAGTAAACATACACATCCACACCACATTCCACAAATAATTAGCACACTTGTATTAATCTATTACAACACTTTAAAAAAATATAACTTAAACCAAATTTGGCTCATTTCTAATGGCCAATTACCAAAACAATACTAACAACATTGGACTCAAAAGGCTATGACATATAGCTCAAAACATTGGACCACCTATACATGCCATAATTTCAAGTTTACTAGCAAAATACCCAATTGTTGTTGATAGTGTTGATGGAATCCCCCACTTGATCACTAGACCTCGGGTTAGCGTGACGAACTTATAAGGAAGGGAGAAACGAAGGGGTAAGCTATAAAGCTTAGTAAGTCTATATACAAAATAATGAGCTTTTAAAATTAATAATTCATAACTAAAAATGTATATCAAATTAAATTAAGCTTCCTTATTACCACATTAAGTTTGAGATATTCACTTACTCTTATGGTCTTACCATACAATTTAATACATACATTGAACACTTAGCACTCATAACTTTTTTTTCATATAACCTGCACATACTCATTCTCAACACATGGTCAAATCATTTCACATACAATCACATTTTATCATATCGATTCAAATAACTCGTTGAACCATGTGGAATGCTAAATGATACACAGAATAAGGTACAAGTGCCACACATAATGTAGCCGAAGCTACCGATGATTTGTAGCCAAAGCTACCACTTAACACATATCACATAAAGGCTCGATGATGAGCTAATCATGAGTCTGCTCACACAAGCTGACGGTATAGTGGAAACTACTCAGTGCTGCTCATACAAGCTGACAAGTATCCGTAACAGATGCAGGATTACCTAGCCACTGGTAGTCGAACTAGACCAGCACCCGGATTCACATAAACAATCGATCACTAACAATGGTTTCCTAGTGACATGTCGCTCGTATCATAAATGATTCCTAAGGTTCAACCGGGGCATTTTCTTCACTTATCGGTTTTATCACATCGCATACTCAATAAATCGTTATGACATTTCAGATATCAAATAATTAAGATAATTCAACATAATTTGAAACAATTAATCAAAATGATTGAATAACTCATTATTTACATATAAGACTTACCTCAGTATAAAATGCTAATATTTTCGATTTAGTCTGATACATTGCCTTTTCCTTGGTCAAGGTCGATTTCGCATAGTTCTTGATCTATAACAGGAAATTTAACTAATTCAATACACACATTGCTCAATTTGGCACAAAATTATCCTATGGAGATTTTTACCATTTTACCCCTTTGTCAATTTTACACTTTAGTCCCTAGGCTCGTAAAATGAAATGTATCTATTTTTCTACGTTCCCAAGCCTAGCCGACCCTATTTCTCTCTTATAGCAGCCCACATTTCTCAATATTTCACTATTTATGCAAATGTTTTACAACTTTTGCATTTTAGTCCCTAAATGCATTTTCATGAAAAATCACTTAGCAAAAGTTGTTTACTACACTTTAAACTTCCATTTTCTACCAATAAACATCAAAATGCTTTAATGACACACATGGGTAAATTTTTAAACATGAACCCTAGCTTAAAATAGTGGTAGAAATAGCTAGGTTAAGTTACGAGGATTTTAAAAATACGAAGAACATGAAAAACGGGGCTAAAAGACACTTACAATCAAGCTTGGAAAGATGAAAACCCTAGCTATGGAGTTTCCCCAAAGTTTCAGCCAAGGTAGTAGAAAGATGGACACATTTTTGACTTATTTTCCCATTTTATTTCTTTTAATACCCAAATGACCAAAATGCCCTGAATGGCCTTCTTTGAAAAATTTTCCTTCCATGGGTTTTTTTGTCCATCATGCCATAAAATGGTCTAATTGCTAAATAAGGACCTCTAGTTCATGAATTCATATCGATTTCACACTAAATACTTCTAGAATACATATTTTGAAAATTTTTGAATTTAGTCTTATCACTCAATCGTGCACTCTATCGATAAAATTTATTTATTAAATTTTCACTTATGTAATCAATCACACAATGGGCAATAAAACTTTATCAGAATAAATTTTTCTATGTTGGATTCGTGGTCTCGAAACCACCGTTCCGTTTAGGCTCTAGTTCGGGTTGTTACAACTCTCCCCCTTAAGGGATTTTCGTCCCCGAAAATATTACCAAAAAAGAGATATGGATATTGTTTCCTCATGGTGTCCTTAGATTCCCACGTAGCCTCTTTTACTCCATGTTTTTGCCATAAGACTTTTGCTAAGGCTACACTTTTGTTTCTTAACTGTTTCACTTCTCGAGCTAAGATCTTGATTGGCTCTTCACTATATGACATATCCGACTGAATTTCCACTTCGGACGGTGAGATCACACGTGACGGATCAAAACGATAGTGCCATAGCATTGATACATGGAATACATCGTGGATGTGACAGCCCAAATTAAGCCTTAATTGGGAAAATGGTTTCAAAACCGTTAAACCGAGTCAGAGAACCTCGAAAATATTATTATCCATGAAATTACTTTGTGTTTGATAGTGTGTAAAAATTTGGTGCCGTAAAATTTTTGATTTAATGGCTAAATACTGAATAGGACTTTAGTGATAAAATTTGAAAATGATATAGGTTAAATTGGAATGACCGAATATTACATGGCTTTAAAATACTTGGCCTTGCATGTCAAAATTACCATTATTCTTTTAGTGGCCGGCCATACAAGCTTTTAAAGCATTATTTTTAACATTTTCTTATATTAAGGGACATTTGATTGGTGGATAATGATAATGTCATTTTAATGATAAAGAAAATGGTGAAAAAAACAAGGAAGACTACTTGTTCTTCAAAATAGCCGAAATTGAATGGGGAAAAAGAGAGGAAAGAAAAAGGACTAAGGCATTCGGCTATAGTTCTAGTTTAAATCAAGGTAAGTTCATTTTGGTTTTTGATAAATTGTATATGGAATTTAGTTGCTCACTACATCCTTGTCATGGCCCATACGATTGATTTCTTTGAAAATGGGTGAGTTGTTGCATTCGGCAATGGAGGGAAATGTATTGATTTTGTTGATAAATTTGGAGTTTGATATTATAAATAGTTGAATGAGTGTTTAATGTGTTAAATGATGCTATTATCCGTGTGTTTTGAGTTATATGTTTAAATGAAGGGAAATGATGCTTTATATGATTCAATTGGTTAATGAGGGTTTCGGTTGAGGCCTATTTTCATGAGGAAATATTATTAAAAGTTCTTTTGATAAGTGAACAGCTAGGAATTGAGCTGTAGTTTAGAAATTTTTTTGGTTAAAAGAGAATTGTAGAAATCTATGTGACTCTCAGTTAAGAGGTCTTAATGTGTTTCAAGTTATGGTAATTGATGTTCGTTTATAAACATGTGATGTGTTAGAAATGAGATGAACCGATGATTGCTAATAGAGTAGAAAGCTATTCGGCTAAGAGGGCTTATGAATAAAAGAATATATATATATATACTCACACATATTCGGCTTTGGTATAAATGTATTGAATTAGTTGAAATTTAGATGTTAAAACATTAGAACAAGCATGCGCACTTAGCCGAATGATGTCTTAGTGAAAGAAGTAAGAAATTTCCGTGTTTTAAAACAGTTGTAAGCATGACTAAAATTTTGTGAAAGTTTTATGCCTGTGTATTAATATATATATAACTTATATATATATATATATATGTGTGTGTGTGAATTGTTAATTTTAAGGAACAATCGGCCATAAACCTTTATAATGCGATTTTGACGATTTAAATTTCGTACCTTTAGCTCAAGAGCATCGAGGGACAACTTCGGATAAGGGGAAAGCCAAAGTGACAGAATAGTCGCCCCGTAATTAATCAGAAAGTTACGAGGTAAGTTTTTAAGAAATAAATTTTAGCTTATGACTTAATGAATTTATACCATGTGTGCATATTATGTAAATTTTAGACTTAAGGACTATATTTGAATGTTGTACGAGAAAGATAAATCTGCGGAATGTTTGGAAATCGTATGCTACGTGGAATTTAGCCAGCATTCGAAATGAAAATTTCCTTATGTTATTTCTAGAGAACCGAATGTTGTATATTAGTTATACATGTTGTTATGGTAATTAAGTAATGAGAAAGATATTCGAATGTGACTTGGTATATATATATATATATGTACGAGTGCGAATGTATTGAGGTTTATGATCCGAGCTTAGTCTCGAAGGGTTTTCGAACCAGTGTGATGATCCGAGCTTAGTCTCGAAAGGTTTTCAAACCAGTGTGATGATCCGAGCTTAGTCTCGAAGGGTTTTCGAACCAGTGTGATGATCCGAGCTTAGTCTCGAAGGGTTTTCGAACCAGTGTGATGATCTGAGCTTAGTCTCGAAGGGCTTTTAGAGCCAGTGAGAAGACTGGACCTAGTTCCGATGGGCTTTGAGCCAGAGTCAAATTTTGATTTAGTTCCGAAGGGCATCCGTGTTTATGTTATTTAAAGGTTGGAATTTCGTAAGTGTTTGTGTGTAAAATTATCAAATTTATATTAATGTAATCCAATAAAGGAACCCACATGCTGTACGTCATTCAGGTGTGTAATTTATCCCTATTCGAGAAGGTGGTTCTATTAGATTTGCGATTTCAGTAATTTATGAGGACACTTTGTCTGTTGTTGATATGATTTTGAATGCTTTCGACCTGATCATTAAGTAAAGTTCCGACTATAAGAGACCAACCTTATGTATATGTGAGTTGTGTGTATAATTATGATTTTAACATGGAAATTGAATTAGAACATATTTGGCCTTGGTGACTTTAATTGAGTACTTTGCTATTACCTTTGTAATATGGTTAAAGAAAAGATAGGATGAATACTTGTTAGGTTGCTATTCGAGCAACAGAATAACTGGAAAAGCTTACCTTTCTTTCAGATTTATAAATATATACTTTCTTAACGATTTCTTTGTTTATAACTTACTAAGCATTTGCATGCTTACTCAGTTTCGTTTCAAATACTCTGTTTTACAGTTTCAGTACGGCAGCTACGGACTCGGTGATCTTAAGTCAAAGTTGTTCACACTATCCAACCTTAAATTGGTATTTTTGTAGTACCCCTTTTAAGATGGCATGTATAGGATAGATTTTGATACATCTGATCCTGTAAACGTTTTAAGCCATGCGAAAATGGCTCCCTAAGACAATATACTTATATACTTACTTATAGTTTATTATATGTTGGTAAACTTAATTTTTGAATGGAGTGATTTGTAGTTGTGAATTTTTGTTTAAGATTTATGCATTGTAAGAAGTAGGTGTTGCAGTTATTCTAGGCCTTATTATACAAATTTGCAAATGAGTCATAAGCCTGGGAAAGTCTTGTATTCGGCTATGACTTAGGTAAATACCATTGAATAGTAAAATTTTGTATGTCGAAATATCAGCCTATAAGTAAGTCGTTTAATCAGATTTCTGTGTCAGGTAATCAGATGGGCTATCCTTTATTTGGTAAAGGAATTCGAAGCTTAATTAAATTATATGCTTACTTGTTACTTATGCACGTGTTTTCAAGTATGATCTTGAAATAGCTAGACTGTAAAGTGACTCTGTTTCATCAAATAACAGAGGTATATTTAAAAAAGTTTAGCAAAGGTTATATCGTTATCTCTACTGGTTCAATATTCAATGTTTAATCTGATCTGCTTTCTGATAAAGTAATACCTTATAACTCTATTCCGGTGACGGTTGAAAGTTATAGGGTGTTACAGTGGATATTTTCTAACTCTGTCAGTAAGGCCAATCGATATGCCGCTAGTCTAATTCTTTCTACAATTTGATATGGTCTGATAAATCGCAGACTCAATTTGCCTTTCCGGCCAAATCTCAAAATCTTTTTCCATGGAGACACTTTTAAAAACACTTTATCACCCACTTGAAATTCAATGTCCTTTCTCTTCAAATCCGCATAAGACTTTTGCTTGTCGGAAGGAGCTTTCAAATAGTCACAGATTATCTTCACTTTCTCTTCTGTCTCTTTAATCAAGTCAACCCCATGAATTTTCTTTTCACTGAGCTTAGTCCAATACAATGGAGTCCAGTATTTGCGACCATACAATGCCTTATACGGCGCCATTTTGATGCTCGATTGAAAGCTATTGTTGTAAGCAAATTCTACCAATGGTAGATACTTTTCCCAAGTACCTGTATATTCTAGAACACAGCATCGAGCATATCTTTAAGGATCTGAATCACTCGTTCGGATTGACCGTTAGTTTGTGGATGAAAGGCGGTACTAAAGTTTAACTTGGTACCCAAGGCTTCTTGCAACATTTTCCAAAACCTTGAAATAAATCTCAGATCTCTATCGGAAATAATAGAAATCAGTAATCCATGCAATCTCACAATTTCGGCAATGTACAATTCAGCTAACTTATCAAGTGAGAAATCCATACGTACCGGAATGAAATGAGTCAATTTTGTCAACCAGTCAACAATGACCCAAACGACATCTTTCTTTTTCGAGGTTAAAGGCAAACCCATCACAAAATCCATGGTAATTTGGTCGCATTTCCATTCGGGTAACATTATTGGCTGAAGCAATCTGGAAGGTACTTGATGTTTGAGTTTCACCTATTGGCAAACTGAACACTTTGACACAAACTCGGAAACATCTCTTTTTATACCGGGCCATTAATACAATTTCTTCAAATCGTTGTACATCTTTGCACAACCAAGATGGACAAATAAACAACCATTATGAGCTTCATGTAGAATACTCCGAATCAATTCAACATTTTTTAGCACACATACTCTGTCTTGAAACATTAAATAGTCATTTGAACCAATTCGAAAGTCTGTCTCATTATCCATTTTACACTGGGCCCTTTTTGTTTGCAACTCGTTATCACCCTTTTGAGCTTCATAAATCTATTGGATAAATGATGGCCTAGCTCTCAATGGCCAAAATCAAACCATCATTGGACAAGGTCAATCTCATATTCATAGCTCTCAAAGCAAATAGGGATTTTCTACTCAAAGCATCGACAACCACATTCGCTTTCCCTGGATGATAGTCGATCACTAACTCATAGTCGTTCAACAACTCGAGCCATCTCCATTGCCACAAGTTTAAATCTTTTTGTGACATTAAGTACTTTAAACTTTTATGGTCGGTAAAGATATAACACTTCTCACCATACAAGTAATGTCACCAAATTTTCAAGGCAAAGACAATGGCAGCTAACTCCAAATCATGTGTCGGGTAATTCCTCTCGTGTGGCTTCAATTGCCTTGAAGCATACGCTACTACTTTATCTTGTATCAATACACATCCAAGACCATTTAGAGACGTATCACTGTAAATCACAAATTCCTTTTCGGACTCAGGTTGCACTAACACTGGCGCCTCAGTTAATACCGTCTTCAATTTCTCAAAACTTTGTTGACACTTTTCTATCCACTCAAAATTAACATCATTTTGTAGCAACTTGGTCATCAGAGAAGCAATCATCAAAAATCCTTTTACAAAACATTGGTAATAACCAGCCAAACCCAAAAAACTCTAACTTCTGATACATTTTTCGGCGGCTTCCAATCAACTATAGGCGAGATCTTGTTCGGATCAACTCAAATGTCATCTCTTGAAACAATGTGGCCCAAAAATCCAACTTCGCTAAGTTAAAATTCACTCTTACTAAATTTTACATACAACTGTTTATCTCGCAAAATTTGTAACACCCCAAACCTGGCCTAGAAGTTAGGCCCGAATCTGGCGTGTCACATTGAGGTGTTTTTTGAAAACCTTGTTTCCATTGAAAACCCTTTTTATCAAAACTTGTTGCCATTTAAAACTTGTGTAAAATCTCGAATTTTGTATGCATATTTTTAAAACATGGTTTATTAAAAGACGTTCTCTTGTAAAATGTTATTACCTTTAAAACCTTAATTGTTACGAAAGCTTAATTAAAAACAGTTGCGAAAACGTGATATTTTGAAAAATAGTTGTTGTTTTGGAAAAACCATTTCTGACTTCTAGCAATTATAAAACAATAAATAAAATCCCAAATGTAAAAACTAGAAAGTTTAAAAGGCCTTATTACAACCCAAACCGGAATAAAGTACTTAAAAGTAAATCAAGACAGAGCATAAACAATGTGTGGCCTTCTTTGAGTCCCTCGTAGCACCGATCCTCCTAAAGCTAGGGATTACCTGCACAATTATTAAACGAGGTGAGCTTTATGAAAACTCAGTGTGTAATCCCCTACCATATAAAATGAACAGTCAGTCATACAAAAGAATTAAAAGTCTGGGCCCTAGCTCAACTACAATTCTGGTATTAATTGGGCCTTAGCCCACTATAACAGACAGTACCAGATGGGCCTTAGCACATTATAGAATCAAAAACATTATCAGAATTAGAATCAAAATCAGAATCAGAACTAGGTGGGCTTAAGCCCAAAATAGAACCAATAACAGTACAATGTAGATATGCAGAACAGAATGGGCCGAAGCCCTATATAGAATAGATTAGTCTGGGCCTTAGCCCTATACAGAATAGTGTGGGCCAAGCCCATAGTAGAATCAAAACAATATGCGAATACAACCCTAACCCAATCCAGCTATCACACCACCCGTACCAACCCAACACACCATGTGGGGAATAACTCGACCCACCCAGCCCTATACACCAATGCAACAACCATGCTGCTAATAATAGATAACGTGGCAAAGCCAATATGTCGTGTATGCTATGCTCAATCATCACACAAGTATGCAGAATGGCCATGTTCAGTATCAGTTATTTAAACACATATTAAAACATATCAATCACATAACCACGGTCACGTCAGTCAAATCACTATCATACAAACACAGTCAAATCCGTCAAACACACAGTCTAAGTCAGTCACTTGCCCACAAGGGCAAAACAAACATTTAACACCCCAGGGCAAAATGGTAATTTTACCCCACAGGGGTATCTCAGTAATTCTACCCTACAGGGGTATTTCGATAATTCTACCCTACAGCAGTATTTCGGTAATTCTACCCTATAGGGGTATTTCAGTAATTCTACCCTATAGGGGTATTTTGATAATTCTACCCTACAGGGGTATTTCGATAATTCTACCCTACAAGGGTATTTCGGTAATTCTATCCTACAGGGGTATTTCGGTAATTCTATCCTATAGGGGTATTTCGATAATTCTACCCTATAGGGGTATTTTGGTAATTTTGCAACCTAGGTGTATTTCGGTAATTTCACAAACCAAGGGTATTTTGGTAATTTCACAAACAAGGGGTATTTCGATAATTTCACAAACCAAGGGTATTTTGGTAATTTTATAAATCAGAGGTATTTCGGTAATTCTAAAATACGAGGTATTTTCGTAATTTGTAAACTGGGGTATTTCTGTAATTTTGTAAACCGAGGGTAAAATGGTAATTCTAACAAATTAGGGGTAAAATGATAACTTCACAAATCAGGGGTAAAACGGTAACTTAACAAATCAGGGGTAAAATGGTAACTTTACAAATCAGGGGTGAAATGGTAACTGTACAAATTAGGGGTAAAATGGTAACTGTACAAATTAGGGGTAAAATGGTAACTTTACAAATCAAGGGTAAAACGGTAACTTTACAAATTAGGGGTAAAATAGTAATTTTACAAATTAGGGGTAAAACAATAATTTTACAAATCAGGGGTATTTCTGTAATTTTGCAAATCGAGGGTATTACAGTAATTCTACCCTATAAAGTATTTCAGTAATTTTATCAATCCTTCAGAAAGTCTACAGTCGCCTCGAGCGACTCAAGTATTCTAAATAGAGATAACTTTGTGAATGGGCCTAAGGCCCGTTCTTGGCCCAGGTGGGCCCACACGCTTGTGTGGCCCTTTAGCCCAAAACTAGCCACAGATATGAGATTCACCTAGTCTAGTCCAATATTTACTACACAATCATACAATTTTTACTAAGTGATTTTGGCGAAAACGTCCGAAAGGACTAAATTGTAAAAGTTATAAAATTAGTCATAAGTGTGTGAATTAATGGGAATTGTGGACTACCATAGTTTTGAGAATGGTTTGGTTAAGTCCAAAATACAAGAAAATTGAATAAAATTTTTTTACGAGCCTAGGGGCAAAAGTGTAATTTTGACAAACTTTAGGGGTAAAAATGTAAAATTTTAATAGTGTGATTTTTAGACTAATTTGAATAATGTGAGTGTTAAATGAGTGTTATTTGATATGTTAGATCAAGAAAACACGAGATTCAGGCTTAGTTCAGGGGAGAACGAGATTTTGAGTTAAGTCGAAAATAATAGCCACTATTGCATTTGAGGTAAGTTGGTGTGATAATAATAAAGAAATAATTTTGTAGTTTATATTTGAAACCTAAATTAGTGTATTAATTGGATTATGTTGAATTAAATGTTTAATGTGCCATGTTTGTGAATTGATTTAAAAATATGTCTATGATACAAGGTGACATGGAAAGGCATTGAAATGTTGTGTTTTAAAGTGCTTTCTATGATTATAGGTATTATGTGAAATTGTGAATTAGTATCGTCATAAGAGATGTGATTAAGTGCATGTTAACTGAGCTTCGACAAGTGTGAAAAGTCCTAATTGAACCTTAGGAATCGTATAGGATACAAGTGACATGTCATTAGGAACCCAATGTCAGTGATTGATTGTATATGTGATTTCGAGTTCTAGTTTAGTTTGACTACCAGTGGCTAGGTAATCTTGCATTTGTTGCGGATACCTGTTAGCTTGTGTGAGTAGCACTAAGTAGCTTCGACTTGACCGTCAACTTGTGTAAGCAGGCTCGTGAATAGCTCAATAGTGAGCATATCAATGGTAGCTTTGGCTACATATCAGTGGTAGCTTCGGCTACATTTCAATGGTAGCTTTGGCTACATATTAGTGGTAGCTTCGACTACAATATATGTGTGTCACTTTTGTAGATTTTTCCAAGTATCCTTTAGAATTCCGCATAGTTCAACAGGAAATGGAATGTTATGATAAAGTGTAATGGAAAGTGAAAATGAATTAATGTATAAATGTGTTTCATGCCATGATGCTCTTATATGTGTAGTGTGAATATGAAATTTTATGAGTAAGTGCAGGTATGTATGTGTAAATTATGAGCAATATGCTCATATACGATCGAACTTTGGTAAGGTTGATAAGAGGTCAGTGCTACAATTAAAACTACTATAAGGAAAGCATGAGAAAGTGAAACTTAATAGTAAAACAGTTTTGGACAGTAACAGTTATGTGCTTTTGAAAAATCACCAAAAATAGTGGGAATTGAATTAGAATTAGAATTTGAAATGAAATTAAAGCCCATTGAGTCTATTTTCACATAAAAGAAGTAGAGTAAGCAAATGATTTTCAATTTGTGAGATATCTGTATTATCGTGAGACAGGGTTAGATGGACTTCGAAATCCTCTATTCCGACTTTATGAGTCTAGTTTCAGGATAAATTTACGAAACTTAATTTCAAGTTCTGTAACTCAATATATAATTAATTTAGTGACTGTGACTCAAGAAAACAACTTTAGCTGAACATGAGTAAAAAGTGGAAGCGTGTGTATAATGATTTTATTTCTTAAGAATACCTTTTGAGGAATGGGAATATCTTGTTAATTGAATTGCTTATTATTATATTCCAACTTACTAAGCTTTAAAGCTTACACCCTACCTTCCATTTCTTTTAGTGTTGTCAGGTTGGCCCGGGGTTGGAGATTGTCAGAGGCAGCATTACACTATCAATTTATCAAGTCAGGGTACTAATAAACCTTAATTGCTTTCGAGTGAGTGGCATGTATTAAGATTCAGTTATTGGTGGTATGTATTATTTTGAATTGGCCAAATGTATTGGCTTATGTTGGTTTATTGTATAAGGCCACGAGAGGTGGCCCATAATGGTTATGGCTATGTAAGCCTAATTTATACTTATATGTGGAAATGTTTGATGTAGTTAGGTATATTACATATGTTTTATGGTTAAGGTAGGAATAATTAAGAGTGTGATGGGTGCCTATGCAATGTATATGAGTGTGAAGAGTTAAGGGCAACCAAATGGGCTTGGGAAATAGCACCTGGCCTAGCACACGGGCGTGTGACTTGGTCGTGCGCCTTTAATGGTATGCTGACGTCATAAACAGAATGCTCGATGTTTTTAACGCGGCTAGGACACGGGCATGTGTGACCACACGGCTTGCCCACACGGGCGTGTCCTAAGTCACACGGGCGTGTGACACTGTATAAAGTGAAAATTTTTCTAAGTGTTCGAAAGGTTTCGGTTTGGTCCTAGATCACACCCAACACGTCTCTTGGGCCTTGTAAGCCCATAATAAGAATGTTATGATTAAGAATGAAAAATTTTAAAATTTGACGTGGAAACTAGATGTCGTAATCGAAGGTTTGTGTTAGAGTAAGAACGGTAATGCCTCGTACTCGTGTCCGGTGACGGTTACAGGTGAGGGGTGACCTCATTTTGCTACTGATGTCATAAACAGAGTTACACGGGCTGAGGACACGGGTGTGTCCCAAGTCACACGGCCTACTCACACGGGCATTTGACTCTTTAAAACACGAAAAGTTTTCTAAGTGTTCCAAGGTTTCCGGTTTAGTCCTGAACCACCCCTGATATATGTTTTGGGTCTTGTAGGCTCGTATAAGGGATGATATGTATGTGTATGAATGGTTTTGAATTAAATGAAATTTTATGGCCGGGTTTTGTACGATTGGTTATGTTTAAGTCTAGTAATGCCTCGTGTAACACCCCTAACCTCTATCCGTCGCCGGACTAGGATTAATAAGCATTACCGAAAATTTCATAACATTATACGATCAGATCACATTATTATTCATACATTGTAACAGCCCTAATTTGACCCTAGTCGGGGAGTGGTTTTCGGGCCACAAAACTGAGTCACAAAAATAAATGAATGCTATTTTCTAAGTTTATTTTATGTGAAATTGTATGTGAGAAAATATCGTGTTCTGATTTTGTCTTTCGAGGGTGAATTAATTAGAAAGGACTTGTTTGAGAAAACTTGAAAATGTGATAGGTAAAAATCCAAGGGGCCGATTGATGCATAATACAAACAAGGAGTATTTGCATGTCAAATACTCCATTATTTGTGAAGTGGACGGCAATGATGATGGATTAATGATATTTATACATTTTATTTTATTAATGAATTAATATAAAGGTTTTATATTTGGAAATAAGAGTAAAATATTAGATAGTGGGGTGAAAAAAACAAGGTTGCTCATTTCCTTTCTTCATTGCCGAAACCAAAAGACATTAAGTGAAGAAGAAGAACAAGGTGTTTCGGCCATGGTTGAGCTTAATTGAAAGGTAAGTTCATGTGAATTTTTGTAAATTATTTGCGAAATTGAGTGGATTGCTAAGTGCCTATCATGACCCGAGTATTAATCTTTGAAATTGTGATGAAAGATGCATTCGGCCATAATTTGAGATGCTGTATTTTTTACGGTTAAACGTTTTGATGTTTAGATGGTTGTTGATTTCATGTTTTAAGAAGAAATAGAGGATAAATGAAGTTAAGCTTGTTAAATATGCATATTTGTGAATTGGATGTTAGATAAGGATCAGTTTATGAGCTTGAATAGGTCCATGGTGACCGAAATGTGAAAATTTGTTAATAGCTATGAAGTAATTGTGTTTTGATTTATTATTAGATGGTTTCGAAATGTGCAAATTATGAATGGTTAACATTATGCTTTTGGTGGTCTAAAGGGCATACGGTCATTTGTGATAAGGGAAATATTTCATTAGCATTTGGTGTTTAGCATGATTGGGTGTTAAATGGGTCCCAACTTGTTGAAATTGGATATTTGGTGCTTTGTTTTGATAATAGATGAACAATGATTATTGATTTAGTAATGAAACGTAGTCCTTGTTGATTTAATAGACTTTTTGCATTTGGTTTAGGGAGTAAGGTCATAAGGTTTAGATGAAATGGTTAAAAAGAAATGCTTGTGTATTAATCTATGCTTACATGTTCATTTAAAAATTCTTTAGACAATGGATTGAAAAATTGTGTAAGAGTGAATGTTTGATAGTATGAAATTGTTACTTGAGGCAATCGGCTATGTTGGTGTTATGAACCAAATGACCCTTTTTGTTAATGAGATTAGTATGTGCTTGTAAATGAAAGTGTTTGAAAATGTGAATTATATGCTATGAAATAAAATCGGTCAAGGTGTATTTAGGGATTTCTAGTTGTATGTGATGGCTGGAAGTGGGTTTATGCTATGTTATGTTAAAAAATGTTCGAGTATTAGTTGATTTCGAATATGTTTAAGAAACAAGTTGTGCTCGGCCATGTGGTTATCTAGATATATATATATAAGAGGTCATGTACGGTGGTTGGACTCAAGCATGCAAGTAAATACATATAGATGTATATACGTATTGATATTTCAGTTTTGGGATTAATTGGTTAGAACTCTTTTCTTTTAATTATGTTAATGCTCAACCCTTGTTACACATGTGCCTATGATTTATTAAAATGAGTTATGAGTAAGTATGTATGGAAAATTTTGCATATTATAAGGAAGTGCCGTATGTCTTGTGAACAAAATGGGGTGCGCTTTGACCATAGGTAGTTGATATGGTTATGAGTTATTATAGACGAATTTGCACTTGTGAAAATTTAAAAGATAGTAATTCAGCTAAGTAATTTAATCGCTGATTCGTTTACATTTAGCTCAAGAGCTAAGGGCATCAAACTCGGGAAAAGGGGAAAGCAAAATTAGACGACTAGCTAACTCCTAGTTATCCAACGACATCTAGGTAAGTTTTAAGTATTAAACTTCAGCTAATTATGAATGAATTATGCTTTGTTAAGAGAAATTGACATTTTCTTGTAGTATACTTATATACATGCATAATGTAGAAGGGTATACATGAATGAGAAATAAGTTAAACCATATGAGTATATTGCTGCAAGTTGCATTCATGAAATGGAAAGAAATAATGTTTTGCACGTTCTTATTTTGTGGGCCAAAACAAAATGAAACAAGGGAGAAAAGGTTCTTTGACATCTCGCCACTTAAAAATCAAGATTTTTATTGTGTTTATACATATATCCTAAGGAAATTAAATTAAGTGATATGTTAATGAAATGTTGTGTGGCCGAATGGCCTTTGTTAAATGGATGAACTATATGTGTATGAGTATCTTTGAATGAAGGCAACCATTTATTGATGTGCTTGTTACATGTGAGAATTTGAATTTAAGATAAGGATTAGTATGTTATGCTACGTACATATAAAATAAATTATGACTCCAATGAGTTAAATGTATATAGAGCCGAATGATTATTATGAAAAATAAGTAAGTTATTCATAAGTGATATTGCTAATGGCAATTATAATATGGAGGCAAGCTTGTGATATGTTTTCATGATCAAATGATCAGCGTGAAATGAATGTGAGTGAGATGATATGCACAACCATTGAATTATAAGTGTAAAAGATGAAATGAAAGAAAAGTGATTTAGATTTATGATGTTATGTTATTCAAATGATGTTATTATCAAATTGTATGATATATATATATATTCGAATATATGGCTTACAACCGAATGGTCACTATGATTTAAGCCTAAATGGTGAATTGGATATGTGATGTTATGAGTGACTTTGGAACTGAAAATTTGAGTGTCGGTGTTATATCCAGGCTTAGTCTCGAAGGGCCTACGTGCCGAGGTTATATCCGGACTTTGTCCGAAGGGCCTTTGCGCCAGTGTTATATCCGGACTTAGTCCGAAGGGCCTTTGTGCCGGTGTTGTACCTCGGCTAGGTCCCGAAGGGCATTTATGCCAGTGTCATATTCGGGCGGGGCCCGAAGGCTTTCATGCAGGAAAATACGCAGTTTCTGTCGTAATAGTCCTACTTAATGAGTTTATTACCCTAAGTTTATCAGGTACGTACCGTATGGAAGTTGTAAGTTTGATTCTGCTTAAATTTTGATTATTGTATAAATAGTACTGTTTCTGACTACTTCAGAAGGTTGTATGGAAGTGTATGGCTAATTCATAGAATATGTATTTCAGTTCAAGTAGAAATATGTTAATATCTCAGAAAGATTATATGTGCCTATTCGTTTGAGGTATGAAATTACATAAAAATGTGATTGTTCTAATTCGGTAATGGTATGTTTGTATAAAGAAGTATATGTGCCGAAATGACCTTATGTATTAGTGCATATTCGGCCAACAAAAAAAAAGACCTTATAATCTGAGAATGAGTTGTATAAGGATTTATGTGCAAAGACAAAGTAAGGATTATAATCCGTTAAACTTAAGTATATGTGATAAGGAATATGCCTGTTCCTTTGTGTACCTTTACGATAAAACTTATACTTGCCTTATTAAAACACTCAAAGACATTGACGTAATTATGAACTAAGGAATTAAGTTTCTATATATGTATATACATTCAAGTAGGTGGATAAGATGAATTCATATTAGCAAGTGATTGGAATTATTGAAAGATCTAGATTAAATTAAGTGATAACTATAGAAATTGTAAGTGTACTAAGATTTAGTGTATATGTGTGATATGTATTTACAATATGCATCCAACTTCGGTTGATGAAGAGTGTGTTCAGGGAATAAATCATGGAAGGGTTATATGCTATGCTTAATGAGTATAGATCCTACGAAACCATTCATGATAGATTATGATATGAATATGTGAATCTTAGACCGTCTTGGTTAATATTATGAAAGTATATATGTATTGATTAAGTGATGCTGTTTGAAACTTATAGTTTAAGAGGAATCTCTAGATCAACTTCATCGAATAGAAGAAATGAACGACCAATGATGTTGAATGAAATCATTTGTGACTTAAAACTCAAGGTTAAATATATATATTTATATACATAAATCAAATAGTGAGAAATTTTGGTTAGGTATTCCCGGTCAAATGAGTCCTTACTCGGATTCATGTATATGAGACACTCGTTTTTAATTCAACTCGATTAATAATTTGCTTAAAACTTACTAAGCTTGTGAAAGCTTACTCTGTTTGTTTTGTGTCTTTGTTTTATAGATTGTGGGTTCTGACTACCAGCTCGGGGATCGTCAGCTCCTCGTCACACTACCTACTATTACGGTAATCATGAGCTTTGCTTGGTCTTAGCTTATGGCATGTATAGGGTGGACAATGAGTAGAATGATACTTTGATCTTCGTAGATAGGTTATGTGAATATGCATCTTATGGAACTTTCTCATATAGGTTTTAAACTCGAACTTCAATTGTGTCTATGAATTATAAAAAAAAAAAATGAACGACCGTTGTTCACGAAAATGTTCAAAATTTTACCGTCCTGATCTGATTTCTAGTCTTCGGTAACACTCCGTCCTATTCTGGCGACGGTTACGGGATAGGGGTGTTACATACATCATCATGTCATAGTCATTCATACACATAAAGTCCCGTTTGAAGGTCTACGAGACCTTAAACATGCTTTAGATAAGGTTTGGGCCTAAACCGATCTTGTATAAAATTTTCCGAAACCTTAAAATTTTTCTAAGTTATAGAGGTCACACACCCGTGTGAACAGGCCATGTGGCATTAGACATGCCCGTGTGTCTAGGCCGTGTAACTCACTGACTTGGCCACAGGCCTGCCACACGCCCGTGTATGAGACCGTGTGGAGTGCCCAGGCTCAATTCGAATTGAACCCTTGAGCAACATAGGAGAGACACACGGGCGTGTCCCTGCCCATGTGGGCAAAATAGGCTATTTACAAGGCCAACATGCCACCCTTTAAGGTTCATCCCAACAAGCATCAATCTAAACACAAATCATAACCAAATAGTAGCAAAAGTCATACCAAATCATGTACAATTCATTCCATAATATCAACAACCAATTCCATACTTATTTACAATACCAAAACACACTATTTCCACATGCCAAAATCTTTCATTCATCTAGTCTCAATGTAACACAAATTCAATTTACCACATTCCACATCCAAACCTTATACCAAAATCATGCCATTTCTTAACCAAAACACATACCAAAACTAGCATGTATCATTTACCATCTTTAACATTTTTCATATGTCTCAAATTCAAACTAAATAACCAACCACATCATTCAACCTATAACCAAACCAAAGCTTATCAATGCATCATCTCAAACTGATACTAATACATAACATAAGCCAAATACACATTTTATATCAACCATGCCAAAACATAAGACCACATTATATCCATCAACCAAAATCATTAATAATCCATTTCAAATGACTGTATACATTTCTAACAACCATATCAAGATACCTTAGCCTATACATGCCATATAACCAAGTGACAAAGTGTAAAAATACCGAAAATCAATAGCCAAATAGTGTGATGTGATCTTCGTCGACTTCCAACCTGAACGAACGTCCGAAACACTATAAACATAGAAAAAATAACACAAAGAAAGCTATAAAGCTTAGTAGGCTCATATCTTAATAAACTTAACATTACAAATAATTGTAATTCAATGTCATAAGAATAATATGCTATCTCGCTTGCCAAAACACAACCCTTTCTCAAGTTTATAACATATTATCATATCAAATTACCACCATTCAATAATATAATCGCTTACATAACTAACTTTAGCTTTCTCAATTTTAATCAATTCAATTCTCATATAACGTTTAGTTCATACCTTCATGTAGCCAAATGAGCTTATTTTGGAAAATAACATATTTAAACACATATCTTTTTCATTTCATATACATGACCCGATATGTTTTCAACCAATCACTTTCATACGATTATCACATAGATTCTGTACGTACCTGTCTTTCTTATCTCAATCATACCTTCATTCTCAACTTAACCATGACCGTTGAACTGTTTAAAATTGTTAAGGTTACTCAGATAGCACATAAAGCTCATACAATGCCATATCCCAAATATAGTCTTACATGTTATCATGTATCGATGCCACTGTCCCAGACAGGGTCTTATACGAAATCATATATGATGCCAATGTCCTAGACGTGGTCTTACACATAATCTCAGATCTATCCCAGACATGGTCTTACACGAAATCACATCTTGCCAGTCCTAATGTCATGACATTCGTATCCTAAACTATTCCTAAGGTTCGTATGGGACTTTCAAATGTTGTAACTCTGTCGATCTTGGCTCGTATTCATAATCGTTCAGCATTGAATTCAATTCCATAATAAATAAACATTTATAACACAATTTCAAAATGTTTATTAACATACGAACTTACCTCGTTCGCAGTAACGACGAATTAAGTTGACTAGTTGGTAACTTGGGTTTTCCTCCGATCTAGATTTGAATTCTGCTTTTCTCAATCTAGATAAGATCAAAATTAACTTCTTCATTCAACAATTCATTCAATTTAACACAATTTACACATTAAAGCAACTTTACACTTTTGCCCCTAATATTTCACATTTTTGTAATTTAGTCCTTATCACAAAAAATCTTAATTTCATGCAATTAAACACAAGCCCAAGCTAGCTGAATTTTCCATATATTACTATCAGCCCATATTTTCAATTTATTTCACATTTTAACCACAAATTTCCACATTTCACCCACAAATTTCCACATTTCACAATTTAGTCCAAAATTGACATTTTTACTCAAAATCATTTTGTAAAACTTGTATATCTATCATCAAACACTTAATTTGTAACAACAAACATCCAAAAACTCAAGTATTCATCAATGGAATTTTACAAATTCATCAAAAAAGTTAACAATTAGGGCATGGGCTAGCTAGAATACGAAGCAACGATCTCAAAAACGTAAAAATCATTAAAAACGGGACATAAACGAACTTACAAATAAGCTAGGGAGCTTGGTCGAATGCTTGAAGCTTTGGTAATGGCTTCCTTAGGTTAATTTTTGCTAGAATATGGAGAAATAAGGATGATAATTGACTTTGTTTAATTTTATTAACCTTTAATTATTAATTTACAATTTTGACCATAATTAAAACATTATAAATTCACATCATTGAAAGTCATTTATGACCACTTACACTAATCATGGGCTAATAACATATTAAGGACTTCCACTTCAATAAATCATGGCAATTTAGCACATTAAACATAGAGAATGCAACTTTTACAAATTATGCAATTAAGTCCTTTTACCAAATTAAACACTCAAACAGTAAAATTTCTTTACGAAGCTTTTACACATCATTAATATCACACTGTAGACATCAAAATAATAATAAAATATTTGTGGTCTCGAAACCACTGTTCCAATTTGACCCAAAAACGGGTTGTTACAGCTCTCCCCCCTTAGGGATTTTTGTTCTCGAAAATCTTATCAGAAGGTAGATTAAAGATTTGCTTTCACATTTGCTTTTCAATTCCTTACATAGCTCAGATTTCACAATCTTTAATCTTGCGAACTAAGATTCTGATCTGTCTTTTGCTATACGTCATATCAAGCTGAATCATCACATCGTATAAATAAGAAACACATGAAGAATCTTCTCAAGTTCTAACGGTTATATAAGCAGATAAACTCCTAGCCTTATTTTCTCAATAATCTCATATGACCCAATGAAACACAAACTCAACTACTCTTTACGGCTAATTCGAGAATATCTATTGTCATAGTAACACTTTCACAAACACACAATTCACTAACTGAAATTCAAGGCTTTTACGTATCAAGTCTGCACATGTTTTCTGTCAATCTGAAACTATTTTCTAACTGTTACAAATTACTTTCACTTTCTCTTCAATTTCTCTAGTGAAATCAATCCCGTAAGTCTTTTTCTCATTAAGCTCGATCTAGTAACACTAGAGTTTAGTAATTGTAATCATACAATACTTCATACAATAATACAATACAACCTTGTACTCAAGCTTACTGTAGTTTCTCTCAGAATCACAATATAAATTTTAGATCTCTATCCAAAGCAATGAAGATTGGCACCTTGTAAAAACTGAAAATCTCAAAAAAAAAAAAATATAACATAGCTAATCTATCAAAAGAGAAATCTATACGTATAGAGATAAAATATGCAGACCTTTTCAAACAGTCAACAATAGTTCAGATAACATCTATCTTTTTTGGTAATAAGAATAGTCTTGATACAAATATTCATTCTGTAACAGTCCTAAAGGCACTTGATAAACAACTTTAACCTACTGGCAGATTAGATATTTGGATACAAAGTGTAACACCCCAAACCCGGCCCAGACGTTATGGCTGAATCCGGCGGTGTTACATGGAAGGGTGATTTGTAGCAATCGTGGTTCAAATAAGGGTTAATTTTCAAATCAGCTTCGTTGAACAAATAATTGAGTTTAAAACGAATTCCTTTGAATGTTTGCTAAATTTAAAAGTTCAGGTGACTTTGAGTAAAAGCTTTGATTTTGTTAGTGAGACCGACATTTGCATACCTTGTTAAATTTCTTGTTAAATATGGTAGAAGCTCATGTTTTAGGAAAACGTTCAGATATTTACGTTGATTTAAAAAAAAACATGTTTTAATTTTAGAAATCCAGCAGTTATAATAATAATACAATTGTAAAATCATATTAGAGATTAAAGGCCTTATTACAACCCAACAAAAATAATTAAAGTAAAATAAACAAAACTATTAATTTACTAATCAACTTGCAGTGTGGCCACCTCCGAGTCCTCTCTTACGTCGAACCGCCTACTGAGGGTTACCTGAAAAATTAAAGGAGGGAGTGAGTTTTTGAAAACTCAGTATGTACAACCGTCGGCAAACATGTTAACATGCAACTAATAAATTGGGCCTAAGCCCTATCAATATCGGTGGCCTTAGGGCCTTAGCCCACAACGACTTCAGTTGGGCCTGAGCCCATATCACATCAATATCATATGTATGCAATGCTCCCATCCCAATCCAACCCTGCACTCTATTTTCCCTTCCAACTCTACACTCCTGTAGGGATATGAATATCAACCCACCCATCCCTACACTCTAGTGGTAGCACTAGTTACGTCACTAATTAAATCGTTGTAGTAGAGCTGCTAATCATATAATGGGCTTTTAAAGCCGTCGGGGGATCCATGGTCGTCAAGTAACCGTGCGACCCTCATATATCTTCCTCCGTATCATAAACCCATCCAAATACAACATACTTTGTAACACCCCTAACCCGTATCCGTTGCCGGAAGGGTTACGCAGTATTACTGAATAATTCATGTGCGAACAGTCGAATAAAACATAATATAGAATAATCATCTTATCAATCTTTGCAACTAAACAAAACCGAATTCACAAGGTATTAATTTATCATGTATAAACAATACCACAACATGTACGTACATATGATTTACAACATGCCTTGCACTTATATATGCATCATAAAAAGAGGATCACTATTCATTTGGTAGTTTGCCACTATAGCCAAATGCATAACCAATTTTAAATACACATAATACTTAGCTCATTCTTATAAATAATAAATACATCCCATAGTCCTAACTTCTAAATAAATTTTAAGTGACCTATTGAATTTAATAAATAACCACTTTTGAAATATTAAAGTTTAGGCCATATTCGCATGGCCATGATTACAAAAAAGAAATATTACGACATTGAATCCCAAATTTAAAGTCTACACATGCCATAATGTTAAACTTAAGACTAACAAAAAGGGGTACCAAAACATTACAGGCAGGTGCGATGACTTCGATGATGGTCTCGAGCACACAACGGTTCAAAAGAAAATCTAAATAAGAGGTAAGTAAACACACCAGATGAGTTTTCAACTCAGTAAGTCGTAAGCAATATAATGCAAACAATTAACTTGATATATCGAAATAGAAACTAGAAAAGTCCACATTACAATTAACGCTTCAAAGTAACATTTAACTCCTTTTTATCTCTCTCTGATAAACATCTACTTATTATAATAATATTCTTTTGCAAAATCAACTATCACAGCCGTACCAATCTATGCCATATATCACTTAGATTATTAATCTAACTACAAGTCAAGTCATGCTATTCAATCAAAGTAACATACAATCAAATGCCTTAAATATTTTCCTCAAAGTATTAAACAATGACGAAATAGATGGATCCATGCATATACGTTTCACATGTCCAATTTCTTATTTCACTCAATAGCTCTATTTCTTCATTCAGTTCCTGCACTTATTGTATCAACAATCGATTTCGCACACATAGTACTCGGTCAAGGAAATTCGCACACATAGTGCCATGCTAACCTGCACACATAGTGCCTTGCTAATCCGCACACATAGTGCCATTCAATTCCGCACACATAGTGCCATTCAAATCTGCACACATAGTGCCATTTAAATCCGCACATATAGTGCCATTCAAATCCGCACACATAGTGCCATTCAAATCCGCACACATAGTGCCAATGTCATTTCATTATAAACAAATCAATTGACTTAATCCAATAGGTATATACGACCACATATCTATCAATCAAGAAAATATATATATATACAAGAGTAGTTCTTTCATGTATGTGCGCACCATTTATGTATAAAATAACTAACCTTATAATTGCTTATGGACTTACCTTGTGTTGGATGAAACGGCTCCAATCAGCTACTCGATACCTTTTGTTTTTTCCTTGCTTGATTCCCCTCCTTTGGGTTCTTGAGCTAGAATAAACAAATTGACTAGTTTAATTACCTTGCTAGTTCATTTATATCCCACAATATTAATAGTTTCATATCACAAGAATCACACGGCAAAATTTGATTTTCATCCACCTTATGCTTTCATTAAAGTTAAGCCATTCGGTTCCCATTGACACATTCAAATATCATATCACGAACATTGTTATTATGACCTTGCCTTTTTCCCTTTAACATCCTATTTTGAGCTAAATGTACTTACTTCCTTTACTAATTATTCCATACTAATTTAAACTAACCATTTGGCTATTGACCACCTAAGGTCCAAGTACTATAAGCAACCCAATCAATACTTCAATAAAACACACACACACACACACACACACAGAGATATATATATATATATACGGCAACCACCCCTTGCTAAATACTCACATATAGAAATTTAATAATTTCCACTTCATCTTACAACCGTAATTGTTTAAGGCATTAAAACCTCAACTAATGTTTATCTAATGTCTCAAGGCTGAATGCATATAAATTTTTAGTATACATATAAAGTTTATACTTTAAATAAATTATACACATACTAATAGGCCGAATATCATCTTCACTAAACATTTAAACCAAAATTCCTTAACAATCTTTTCACTTTCGGCATTATCACTACCAAAATAACAATTGCACATCACCTTGTCATTTAACACATAGTTTCACCACATAACCACCTTGACCGAATACTTCTAAAACTAGCAAAAGCTCCACATTTGTTCATATCATCATTTAAGTTCACATATATCTATTTAGCTAGCTCATTTTCACCTTTCTAACATTTCTATCCAAAACATCAAAACACTATCCTCTTAGCATTTATCCATCATAACCGAATGTACATTTTGTCACCAATTCAAAAATCAACATATGGGTTATAATAAGAGCTTGAGTACTAACTCAATTTTCATAAAATTTAATAGAAATAACATAAAATCCTACCTTAATTAACCCTTAAGATGGCCGAATGCCCTTGACATTTTCCTTCTTCTTTCACTTATGTTTTCGGCAATGAGAATGGGAAAGAAACATTGTATTTCTTTGTTTTTATCACCCCCACTTAATATATTATAACATATTTTATATAAACATATTTTAAATATATAATCTATTATTATAAAAAAGCATATAATTATTTTATACCAACCCCATTACCATGCCCTTAATTTAAAAAGGTAAAATAGACATGCAAATCCACCATTTTAGTAGTTCAACAAATTAATCCCTTGGACATTTACCTACCACATTTTCAAAGTTCTCAAACAAGTCCTTTTCAGCTAATTTCACGTCCAAATGACAAAATTAAAATACCAAATTTTAACACATATCAATTCACAAAATAAAAACATAGAAAATAAAATTTTTAAAAATTTTCTAACTCAGTTTTGTGGTTTCGAAACCATTTTTTCGATTAAGGTCAAATTAGGGCTGTCACAACTCTCCCCCCTTAGGGATTTTTGTCCCCGAAAATCTTATCGGCAAATAGGTTAGGGTAACATTCTTTCATCGAGTCTTCGAGCTCCCAAGTCGCTTCTTCAACTCCGTGTTTGATCCACAAAACTTTCACTAACAAAATTTTCTTATTCCGCAGTTGTTTCACATCGTGAGCCAAAACACGAACCGGTTCTTCCTCATAGCTCAAATCAGATTGAATCTCAATTTCTGATGGATTAATCACATGAGAGGGATTGGATCTATACCATCGGAGCTTCAAAACATAGAAAACATCGTGAATCTTTTCCAGCTCGGGGGGCAAAATCAATCTATATGCTACCGATCCAATCTGTTCTGAAATTTCATGTGGTCCGATGAATCTCAGACTCAATTTGCCTTTACGGCCAAATCTGAGCACTTTTTTCCGTGGTGAAACTGTAAGAAATACTTTGTCTCCGAGTTGATACTCTATATCTTTCCGTTTCAAATCCGAGTACGATTTCTGATGATCTGATGCTGCTTTTAAACTATCACGGATCACTTTTACTTTCTATTCGGCATCTTTTATCAAATCAACTCCGTAAATCTTATTCTCACTGAGCTCAGTCCAAAACAACGGTGTACGGCATTTACGACCGTATAAAGCCTCGTAGGGTGCCATCTTGATACTCGATTGAAAACTATTATTATGCGAACTCGATCAAAGGCAAATATCGTTCCCACAAGGCACCAAACTCAAGGATGCAACATCTCAACATATCCTCGAGTATCTGAATAAGTTGTTCAAATTGACCATCGATTTGAGGATGGAAAGCGGTGCTAAAATGCAACTTAGTACCTAATGCCTCTTGCAATTTCTTCTAAAATCATGACGTGAATCTCGGATCTCTATCTAACACAATAGAAATTGGCACTCCGTGTAATTTCAAGATCTGAGAAACATACAATTCGGCTAACTTATCGAGTGAATAGTCAGTACGAACGGGAATAAAATGAGCCGACTTTGTTAATCTATCAACCACAACCCAAATTGCATCTTTCTTGTTCTTTATCAAAGGTAAACCCGATACAAAATCCATTGTAATACGTTCCCATTTCCACTCGGGTATCATAATTGGCTGGAGTAATCCTGAAGGCACTTGATGTTCTACTTTTACTTGTTGGCATATCAAGCATTTCAAAACAAAGTCAGAAATGTCTCGTTTCATACCGTGCCACCAATATAGACGTTTTAGATCATTGTACATTTTCGTGTTGCCCGGATGAACTGACATCCGACTATTATGAGCTTCATTCAAAATCATCGAAATAATCTCTGAATTTCTCGGAACACACAATCAATTTCTGAACCTCAAACAATCATTGTCGTCAATTTGAAACTCTGAATCCACATTTAAATCGCACTGAGCCCGTTTGGCAACCAAATCATTATCGGTTTTTTGAGCGTTACAGATTTGTCGTATTAATACTGGTTTTGCTTTCAATTCCACTATCAACATATCATCAGCGGACAAAGACAGATGAACATTCATAGCTCGCAGGGTAAACAGTGATTTTTGACTTAGAGCGTACGCAACCACGTTAGCCTTTCCCGGGTGATAATCAATGACAAGCTCGTAATCTTTCAATAATTCCAACCACCGTCGTTGTCTCAAATTCAAATCTTTCTGAGTCATTAAGTATTTGAGGCTTTTATTATTGGAATAAACATGGCATTTCTCTCCGAATAAATAGTGACGCCAAATTTTTAAAGCGAAAATGATAGCCGCTAACTCGAGATCGTGTGTCGGATAGTTTTTCTCGTGAGGTTTCAACTGCCTTGAGGCATAAGCAACGACTCTGCCCTCTTGCATCAAAACACAGCCCAAACCATTCAAAGAGGCATCACTATAGACCACAAATTCCTCACCGGATTCCAGCTAGACTAACACTGGAGCTTCAGTCAAAAGGGTTTTCAACTGATCGAAACTTTTCTGACATTTTTCTGACCATTCAAATCTAACATCTTTCTGAAGTAATCTTGTCAACAGTGTTGCTATCATCGAGAAACCTTTCACGAATCTTCTATAATACTCGGCAAGTCCCAGAAAGCTCCGAACTTCCGAAACATTCCTCAAAGGATTCCAATCCACTATAGCTAAAATTTTGCTCGGATCTACTCTGATGCCCGATGCAGATACAACATGTCCCAGAAAGCTGACTTCACGCAACCAGAATTCACCTTTATTAAAGTTCACGTAAAGCTGTTTGTCTCGCAGTATCTGTAACACCAATCTGAGGTGTTCGGCATGCTCATTTTCATCGCGCGAGTAGATCAAAATGTCATCAATAAACACTACTACAAACCGATCTAAATACTGTCAGAAAATCTAGTTTATTAAATCCATGAAAATCGCAGGGGCATTAGTGAGCCCAAACGGCATCACCAAGAACTCGTAATGTCCGTACCTCGTTCTAAAAGCGGTTTTAGGCACATCGGAGTCTCTAACTCACAACTGATAATAACCCAATCTCAAGTCTATTTTCGAAAATACTGAAGCTCCCTTTAGCTGGTCAAATAAATCATCAATTCTCGGCAATGGATATTTATTCTTTATCATGAATTTATTAAGTTGACGATAGTCGATGCACATTCTCATAGTTTTGTCTTTCTTTTTCACAAACAATACTGGCGCACCCCAGGAAGAGAAACTCGGTCGAGCGAAACCTCTATCCGTCAACTCTTGCAACTGAGATTTCAATTCTTTTAATTCTGTCGGCGCCATACGATATGGAGCTATCGAAATCGGAGTCGTTCCTGGTACTAACTCTATCCTGAACTCAACTTCTCGAACAGGTGGTAGTCCAGGTAACTCCTCAGGAAATACATCTGGATATTCACAAACCACAGGCACAGTTTCAAGCTTTCTTTCAGATACTTTACTATCCAAAACATATGCAAGATAAGATTCACATCCCTTTTTTACATATTTCTGAGCCAACATCGAAGAGCTCACTGCCGGTAAACTGTTCAAATCAGTAGATTCGACTCGAATTGTTTCACCACTCGTACATCGCAAGTCAATTGATTTTTTTTTACAATTCACCACAGCATCGTGCACAGCTAACCAATCCATACCGAGGATAATATCGAATTCATCAAATGGCAATAATATCAAATCAACCCGGAAACAAGAATTTTGGATCATTAGGGGACAGTTCTTGCACACTTTGTCTACTAACACACACTGACCCAAAGGGTTTGACACTCGAATCACGAACTCAGTAGACTCAACAGGAAGAGTCTTACTGGATGCCAGAGTTTCACACACATAGGAATGGGTTGACCCAGGATCAATCAAAGCAATAACATCAAAATTGAAAAGAGTGAAAGTATCGGTAATAACATCAGGAGAAGAAGCTTCCTCCCTAGCACGAACAGCGTAAGCTCTCGCAGGCGCACGAGCCTCTGACCGAACAGCTGTATCAGAAGTCCCTCTCTGAGTACCACTCCTACCTCCCGAATTTCTCGGTGTCCTACCCCTAACTGCAGCGCCACTTGACTTCATATCTCGTACATTATCTTTCTCAATAGGTTTCGTGCAATTTCGGACAAAGTGATCTCGCGAACCGCATCTATAACAAGCTCGGTTATTAATCTTGCCCCAACACTCGCCCACATGTTGTCTACCACACTGTTGACATTTTGGTTTCATCTGCCGATTATTACCCACACTAGCAACTGAAGTAGCTCGAGAGTTCGTTGAAGGTCGTTCTCAAATTGAAATCCTGGCATTTGTTTTTGACTTGTTACTATCATCTGTGAATTTCTTTGAGGCCGAAAATGAAGCTTTTCGCATGGATGTCTTGCAAAAATCTTTAACTTCAGATTCAGCTTTTCTTTTCTCCTTTCTAAGCTCTTCCGCATTGCAAGCCCGTTCAACGAGTACCACAAATTCTCTTATTTCAATAATACCCACAAGCAGTTTTATGTCTTCATTTAATCCTTCTTCAAATCTTTTGCACATTGCATCTTCATTAGCAGCACATTCTCGAGCGTAACAACTGAGCCTCACAAATTCACGTTCATATTCAGATACAGTCAAATGACCATGTTTAAGTTCAAGAAATTCTTTGTGCTTTTTGTCGATAAATCGTTGACTAATATATTTCTTCTGAGACTCCGTCTGAAAGAAATCCCACGTAACTCGTTCCTTTGGAACAATCGCTATCAAAGTACTCCACCAGTAATAAGCCGCATCTCGTAGCAAGGACACAGCACACTTTAGACACTCATCGGGTGTGCAAGACAGTTCATCAAAGACACGGAGGGTATTATCCAACCAAAATTCGGCTCTCTCAGTATAGTCGGTAGCTGTGGCTCTGAATTCTTCAGCCCCGTATTTTCTGATCTTATCAACAGGGGGTTTACTCAATCTCAACGAATCAGTGGCCGTAGGCATTACAGGTACCGGGGGAGGTTTGTTTAAGTTAGGGGATTGTTAAGCAGCCAGATTTCCACGAGTATACTGGGCAAACCACTCATTCATTAAGGAATAGAGGGCTTGCCTAACTCCATCTTCTTGGTTACTCGCGGATGGTCGAGAATCTACTGGCGCTGTCCCTTGCACGGGAGTAGGCGCTATACTCTCTACATCACCCGCTACGACTTGCTCGGGGTCTGGTTCCATTTACTATACAAGAGCAAAATTTTAACCATTAGAAGTAATCACGCTCTCATATTATCATATTATGGCATGTATAGCTATTCTTACGCACGCTACGTTAGTCCTAGAATCGACTAAACCGTAACTCTGATACCAATAAAATGTAACACCCCTAACCCGTATCCGTCATCGGAAGGGTTACGGAGTATTACTGAATAATTCATGTGCGAACAGTCGAATAAAACATAATACAGAATAATCATCTTATCGATCTTTGCAACTAAACAAAACCGAATTCACAAGGTATTAATTTATCATGTATAAACAATATCACAACATGTACGTACGTATGATTTACAACATGCCTTGCCCTCATATCTGCAACATAAAAAGATGATCACTATTCATTTAGTAGTTTGCCATTATAGCCGAATGCATAACCAATTTTAAATACACATAATACTTAGCTCATTCATATAAATAATAAATACATCCCATAGGCCTAACTTCTAAATAAATTTTAAGTGACCTATTGAATTTAATAAATAGCCACCCATTTAGTATCGTTTCACTTAATCAAAAGAGTTGTATTATAAAAGCAAACATAACCACTTTTGCAATATTAAAGTTTAGGCTATATTCGCATGGCCATGATTACAAAAAAGAAATATTACGACATTGAAATCCTAAATTTAAAGTCTATACATGCCATAATGTTAAACTTAAGACTAACAAAAAGGGGTACCAAAACATTGCAGGCAGGTGCGATGACGTTGATGATGGTCCCGAGCACACAACAGTTTAAAAGAAAATCTAAATAAGAGGCAAGTAAACACACCAGATAAGTTTTCAACTCAGTAAGTTGTAAGCAATATAATGCAAACAATTAACTTGATATATTGAAATAGAAACTAAAAAAGTCCACATTACAATTAATGCTTCAAAGTAACATTTAACTCCTTTTTATCTCACTCTGATAGACATCTACTTATTATAATAATATTCTTTTGCAAAATCAACTATCGCAGCCGTACCAATCTATGCCATATATCACTTAGATTATTAATCTAACTACAAGTCAAGTCATGCTATTCAATCAAAGTAACATACAACCAAATGCCTTAAATCTTTTCCTCAAAGTATTAAACAATGACGAGATAGATGGATCCATGCATATATGTTTCACATGTCCAATTTCTTATTTCACTCAATAGCTCTATTTCTTGATTCAGTTCTTGCACTTATTGTATCAACAACCGATTTCGCAAACATAGTGCTCAGTCAAGGAAATTCGCACACATAGTGCCATGCTAACCTGCACACATAGTGCCTTGCTAATCCGCACACATAATGCCATTCAAATTCGCACACATAGTGCCATTCAAATTCGCACGCATAGTGCTATTCAAATCCACACACATAGTGCCATTTAAATCCGCACATATAGTGTCATTCAAATCCGTACACATAGTGCCATTCAAATCCGCACACATAGTGCCAATGTCATTTCATTATAAACAAATCAATTGACTTAATCCAATAGGTATATACGACCACATATCTATCAATCAAGAATATATATATATATATATACAAGAGTAGTTCTTTCATGATATGTACGCACCATTTATGTATAAAATAACTAATCTTATAATTGCTTATGGACTTACCTTGTGTTGGATGAAATGGCTCCAACCGGCTACTCGATACCCTTTGTTTTTCCCTTGCTTGATTCCCCTCCTTTGGGTTCTTGAGCTAGAATAAACAAATTGACTAGTTTAATTACCTTGCTAGTTCATTTATATCCCACAATATTAATAGTTTCATTGTAACGCCCTCCTACCCAAGACCGTCGCCAGAGTCAAGCTTGAGGTGTTACAAAAATTAATTTATCACTTAAAGAGCTTTAAATCATTTATTCTAACTTTCGTACTAAGCTGTTCATCTGCGTCACAGTTGCTAAAAAAATAATATCTTGAGTTACGAAACTCAAAATTTGAATCCGTAAATTTTCCCTGAAACTAGACTCATATATATATCTACTAATTTTTTTCTAGAATTTTTGGTTAGGCCAATTAGTACAGTTTATTAGTTAAATTTTCCCCTGTTTTAGTGTTCGACTGCTTTGACCTCTATTCACTATGAATTACTTTTCTCCTTCTACAAAATTCTAATGACTATGCCATTTATTTCTCCTAAAACTAGACTCAATAAGGAATCTGTGCATATAAAGTATGTCTCCTAATTATTTTTGTACAATTTTTAGTGAATTTTTCAAACTCACGTCACTACTGTTGAAAAATTCTGTTTTATAACAAAGTTCACCTTTTTATGGATTTTCATGGACTAAGTAGCACATTAAACATACATGACACCAAATATGATCTAGATTGGCCATTCCAATGACTAATCATTTCCAAGCATTTCCTTATCAAACCATCACTATATCATAAGGTTATTCACACAAAATGATTATAATGCTATAGATACCATATTCAAAATACAAGCCATTATACCAAATTGTCCCGGATAGTGTGATCATTCCTTCAACCCTTCCCGATTTCCAAGCTAGCTTGTCAAAAGTACAATGAATGAAAAGAAGGGAGTAATCATAAATGCTTAGTAAGTTCACATGCAAATAACAAGTAACATAACAAATCAATTATACCAAATAACACTAGCATGGTATCACCAAAACATATATCACATTTCTAATCATCATTTATCATCTTACCACATTATTGTTGTTGTATCAAGCTTCAACCCGAGGGTTAAGTACATGCCTGTCCAAAGTGTCCATTTCACAACACTTATCAAAATGACACTTGCATCTTGAGTGTTCTTCCATTTCTCCAGAATTTTACCCGTTGAACACATCGGAATATAACTCGGATACATGGATAATTTGCACATAAGTGCCACATATGTAATCAAGCGACCATGTAGCCCGCCCATAAGCGAACTCAGACTCAACTCAATGAGCTCGGGCGTTCGCATCCATAAGTGAACTCGGACTCAACTCAACAAGCTCGGATGCCTAGTTCCATCTCACGAACTCGGACTCAACTCAACGAGTTCGGACATTTGCATCCATAAGTGAACTCGGACTCAACTCAACGAGTTCGGATGCCCAACCATCCTAGTGACATGTCACTTGTATCCTAATCTATTCCTAAGGTTCAAACGGGAATTTCCTCAATCACATATCCTTGCCGTCTTCCACAAAATACCGAAACCAATATTCGGTAGCAATTTATATTTAACAAGTAGCACACATAATTTGCATATTATTCGATAATAACCACAAAGCATATATTTCATGATAAAAATCAGCATATCATATAAATAACATCAATTAACTTAAAAATAACAATTATGTTACATTATTTACACATGAACTTACCTCGGTACAAAATATAGAAATTTTGCAATTTAGTCCACAATCTTTTCTTTTCCTCGATTAAGGTCGATTCCACGTCTTTCTTGATATAAAATAACACATTTAGCTTATTTAATACTCACATTTATCAAAATATTCCTTAACTCTAACTTTGGAAAAATTACAATTTTGCCCCTAAACTTTTGCATATTTACACTTTTGCCCCAAAGCTCGAAAATTAAACTTTTTCCATAATTCCTATGTTTTAGGACATGCTGATCATTTATTTACTAATAGCAACCTCAAATTCCCACTATAACATGTGCTTATGAACAATAGGTATTTTACCAATTAAGCCGTTTTACTCGTTTTTACTTAAAACGGAGTAGCACAAGTTGTTTAACATAATTTAAAACCTCATATTCTATCATAAAACATCAAAATACACAATTATTCAACATGAGTCAATTTTTGAAATCAAACCCTCACTCAAATAAATGGTAGAAATAAAGAAATCATGTTACCGGGTTTTCAAAAACGTAAAAATCATTAAAAACGGGGCTAGAACGGACTTACAATCGAGCTTGGAAGCTTGAAAAACCCTAGCCATGGTTTCTCCATGCTATTTTCGGCCTTGAGGAAGAAGATGAGCAAAAGTTGGCTTTTAATTTGATTTTTAATTCATTTAATCACTAAATGACCAAAATGTCCCTAACTTAAAAATATTTTTTTCCACCCATTTCATGTTCATTTTTGTCCAATAAATTAACCAATTGTCTAATTACCATTTAAGGACCTCCAATTTAAATTTTCATAACAATTGAACACCTCTAACATATAGAACTCAACTTTTGCACTTTTTACAATTTAGTCCTTTTGACTAAATTGAGTGCCCAAATGTCAAAGTTTTTGTATGAAATTTTTTTACAAAATAATTTCATAAAAATGTAAACCATAAAAATATAAATAAAGCACATTTCAATTTAACACCTTTACCATTTGACAAAAATGCCTTTAATGCCTTTCTTTGTAATTTTTCATGTATAAGCCCATTTTTGTCCAAAATTTTAAAAATTGGTCAAATTGCTATTTAAGACCTCCTAATTAATATTCCAAAGAAATTTCATACTAAAAGCTTCTAGAATGCAAATTTTGCAACTTATTTGATTTAGTCCCTAATTTCAAATTAAGCACTTTATGCATAGAATTTCTTCACGAAATTTTCACACAATCATGCAATCATATCATAAACCTCAAAATAATTATAAAATAATTATTTCTATCTCGGATTTTTGGTCACGAAACCACTATTCCGATTAGGCCCTAATTCGGGATGTTACAACTCTCCTCCCCTTTAGGGATTTTCGTCCTCGAAAATCTTACCAGTAAACAGATGTGGGTATTGATTCCTCATAGTTTCCTCAGGCTCCCATGTAGTCTCTTCTACCCCGAAGGTACTTGGTGTTCAGCTTTCACTTGTTGACAAATTAGGCATTTCGATACAAACTTCGATATATCTCTTTTCATTCCATTCCACCAATACATTTTCTTCAAGTCATTATACATTTCCGTACTGCCTGGGTGAATCGACAAACAACCATTATGTGCATCATGCAAGATCTTTTGAATCAACTCATCATTTTTCGGTACACAAATCCGATTTTTAAACATCAAGCAACCATCAGAATCGATTCTGAAATCTGATCCTGTATCAATCTCACATTGCTTCCTTTTAGCTTGTAGTTCTTTGTCGTTTTTCTGAACTTCACAAATCTCTTGTAAAAACATCGGTCTTGCTCTCAACTCCGCTAAAATTGAACCATCATCTGACACCATCAACTGAGTATTCATAGCTCCCAAAGCAAACAACAATTTTCTACTCAAGGCATCGGCAACCACATTCGCTTTTCCCGGATGGTAATCAATCACAAGCTCGTAATCTTTCAACAATTCTAACCATCTCCATTGTCTCAAATTCAAGTCTTTCTGTGACATCAAGTATTTAAGGCTTTTGTGATCGGTATATACTTGACACTTTTCACCATATAGATAATGTCGCCAAATCTTCAAAGCAAACACGATAGTAGCCAATTCCAAATCATGAGTCGGATAATTCCTCTCGTGACGTTTTAACTGTCTCGAAGCATAAGCCACAACCTTTCCTTCTTGCATCAGTACACATCCCAAACCATTTAGAGAAGCATCACTATATACCACAAATTCTTTACCTGACTCGGGCTGTACTAACACTGGTGCCTCTGTTAATGACTTTTTCAATTCTTCGAAACTTTGTTGACATTCTTCCGTCCACTTAAATTTAACATCCTTGCCGAGTAATCTAGTCATAGGAGCAGCAATTATAGAAAATCCATTCACAAATCGTCGATAATATCCAGCTAGCCCCAAGAAACTTCTAACCTCGGTTACATTCTTCGGTGGTTTCCATTCAACAATAGCTGAAATTTTACTGGGATCAACCCATATACCATCACCTAAAACAATATGACCCAAAAATCTAACTTCCCGAAGTCAAAATTCACTTTTACTAAACTTGGCATATAACTGCTTGTCTCGCAAGGTTTGCAAAACTATCCTCAAGTGCTCAGCATGCTCGGTCTCATCTTTCGAATAAATCAGGATATCATCTATAAATACTACAACAAATTTGTCCAAGTATGGTCGAAATATGCGATTCATCAAATCCATAAACATAGCAGGAGCATTTGTTAACCCAAATGGTATAACTAAAAATTCATAATGACAATACCTTGTCCTAAAAGCAGTTTTAGGCACATCTGACTCTTTTACCCGCAGCTGATAGTACCCAGATCTCAAATCAATCTTTGAAAACCACGTCGCTCCTTTCAGCTGATCAAACAAATCATCAATTCTCAGCAACGAATACTTGTTTTTGATTGTCACTTTGTTTAATTGTCGGTAGTCTACACACAATCTCATAGAACCATCCTTCTTTTTCACAAACAATACAGGAGCACCCCAAGGTGAAAAACGCGGTCTCACAAAGCCTTTATCGGTCAACTCTTGTAACTAAGACTTCAATTCTTTCAACTCCGCTGGTGCCATTTTGTACGGAGCAATCGAGATTGGAGCTGTTCCTGGCATCAGCTCTATACCAAATTCTACTTCTCTGACTGGAGGCAAACCCGGCAACTCCTCTGGGAATACATCCGTAAACTCACACACAATTGGCACTGATTCCACTTTCTTTTCAATTTCTTTCGTATTCATCACATACGCTAAATAAGCTTCATAACCCTTTCTCAAATATCTCTAGGCCAACATTGAAGAAATCACACTAGATAATGCCTCTGATTTGTCTGATTCAACCCACAGAATCTCACCATTTTCACACTTTAATTTAATAACTTTTTGTTTACAATTTACTATAGCATCATGCAATGTCAACCAATCCATACCCAAGATAACATCAAATTCATCAAACGGCAACAACATCAAGTCGGTAGGAAAATAATAACCTCGAATCATTAAAGGACATTTCTTGCATACTTTATCAACTATGACACATTTGCCTAACGGGTTTGACACTTTAATCATAAATTTTGTGTTCTCAACAGGTATATTCATACTAGACACCAATTTCATGCACACATATGAATGAGTAGAACCGGGATCAATCAAAGCAGTAACATTAACATTATAAAGAGAAAATATACCGGTGATCACGTCGGGTGAGGAAGCATCTTCACGCGCTTTAATAGCATAAGTTCTAGCTGGGGCCCTTCCTTCAGATTTAACTGCTGTATCTCTGGCTGCATTCTTGCTGCTTGCTTCACTCCTAGCTTTTCTTGAATACCTTCCTCTCAAGTCTGCACCACTAGTTTTTGCACTCTGAAATTTTTCTTTTTCAATTTTCTCTAGGCAGTCTCGAATAAAATGATCTGGAGAACCACATCGAAAACATTCATTTGCTCTACATGGACCAAAATAATTTCTACCACACTGCTGGCACTCGGGCTTAACAAATCTCGAGTTTCCCACACTAGCCACAGAAGTAGTTTGAGACTTAGAACTCACATTTTGCTTCTTAGAATTTCCATATGATTGTCTGGCCGAAACTTGAGAACGAGGATTCATATTTCTTGATTTTTCGGGTTGCTGTAAGGGTGCACTGCTCATTGGTCTTTTCTTCCAATTTCGTGTCTCAGATTCTACCTTTTTCTTCTCTTTAAGTAGTTCTTCAGCCTTACAAGCCCGATCAACAAGTACTACCATTTCTTTTAATTCAAGAATTCCAACAAATACTTTTATGTCTTCATTAAGTCCATCTTCAAATTGTCTACACATTTTAGCCTCTGAAGGAACACATTCTCTAGCGTACTTACTCAACCGAACGAACTCCGTTTCGTATTCGGTAACTATCATGCTGCCTTGTTTCAATTCAAGAAACTCCTTACGCTTCTGATCAATAAATCTTTCACTGATGTACTTCTTCCGAAATTCTTCTTGAAAGAACTCCTAAGTCACCTTCTCTTTCGGTACCACAGAAACCAATGTCTTCCACTAATAATAGGCTGAATCCCTCAGCAAAAATATAACACATTTCAAGCATTCTTCCAGTGTGTAAGACAATTCATCAAATACCCAGATAAAATTCTCAAGCCAGAACTCTGCTTTCTCGGCATCATCAACCATATTAGCTCTGAATTCTTCAGCCCCTAATTTACGAATTTTATCGATTGGAGTTCTTTGAAATTTCATCATATCCACACCCTGAGGCATCGGGGGTACAAGTTGAGGAATTGGGGGAGGTGGGGGAGGTTGTGCATTCGGGTTCATACGAACGAACTCAGTATACCATGCATTCATCATCTGGATAAAGGCTTCCCGAGCCCTTTCTCCTCCTCCTTAACCAATAGTAGGAGGTGGATTTTCAATCAGCACTGCCCCTTCAGCCGGAGCTGGTGCATTACTCTCTACATCATTAGCCACAGTTGGATCGGGATCCATTTACTATAAAAAAATCATTTAAAAGGTCAGAAGTTGTCACACTATCACAATATGTATATATGGCATGTATAGCAAAACCTGTACATACAACATGTTAGTCTGAGAACCGACTAAACCTGCTCTGATACCACCAAATGTAACGCCCTCTTACCTGAGACCATTTCCGGAGTCGAGCTTGAGGTGTTACTAAACTTAATTTATCACTTAAAGAACTTTAAATCATTTATTCTGACTTTCGTAATAAGTTGTTCATCTGCGTCATAGTCGCTAAAAAAATCATATCTTGAGTTACAAAACTCAAAATTTGAATCCGTAAATTTTCCCTAAAACTAGACTCATATATATATCTACTAATTTTTTTCTAGAATTTTTGGTTGGGCAAATTAGTACAGTTTATTAGTTAAAGTTTCCCCTATTTCAGTGTTTGACTGCTTTAACCTCTGTTCACTACGAATCACTTTTCTCCCTCTAAACAATTCTAATGACTATGCAATTTATTTCTCCTAAAACTAGACTCAATAAGGAATCTGTGCATATAAAGTATGACTCCTAATTATTTTTGTACAATTTTTAGTGACTTTTTAAAACTCACGTCACTGCTGTTGAAAAATTCTGTTTTATAACAAAGTTCACCTTTTTATGGATTTTCATGGACTAAGTAGCACATTAAACATACATGACACCAAATATGATCTAGATTGGCCATTCCAATGACTAATCATTTCCAAGCATTTCCTTATCAAACCATCACTATATCATAAGGTTATTCACACAAAATGATTATAATGCTATAGATGCCATATTCAAAATACAAGCCATTATACCAAATTGTCCCGGATAGTGTGATCGTTCCTTCGACCCTTCCCGATTTCCAAGCTAGCTTGTCAAAACTACAATGAATGAAAAGAAGGGAGTAAGCATAAATGCTTAGTAAGTTCACATGCAAATAACAAGTAACATAACAAATCAATTATACCAAATAACACTAGCATGGTATCACCAAAACATATATCACATTTCTAATCATCATTTATCATCTTACCACATTATTGTTGTTGTATCAAGCTTCAACCCGAGGGTTAAGTACATACCTGTCCAAAGTGTCCATTTCACAACACTTATCAAAATGACACTTGCATCTTGAGTGTTCTTCTGTTTCTCCAGAATTTTACCCGTTGAACACATCGAAATATAACTCGGATACATGGATAATTTGCACATAAGTGCCACATATGTAATCAAGCGACCATGTAACCCGCCCATAAGTGAACTCAGACTCAACTCAACGAGCTTGGGGGTTTGCATCCATAAGTGAACTCAGACTCAACTCAACGAGCTCAGATGCCTAGTTACTTCTCACGAACTCAGACTCAACTCAACGAGTTCGGACATTTGCATCCATAAGTGAAGTCGGACTCAACTCAACGAGTTCGGACGCCCAACCATCCTAGTGACATGTCACTTGTATCCTAATCTATTCCTAAGGTTCAAACGGGATTTTCCTCAATCACATATCCTTGCCATCTTCCACAGAATACCAAAACCAATACTCGGTAGCAATTTATATTTAACAAGTAGCACACATAATTTGCATATTATTCGATAATAACCACAAAGCATATATTTCATGATAAAAATCAGCATATCATATAAATAACATCAATTAACTTAAAAATAACAATTATGTTACATTATTTACACATGAACTTACCTCGGTACAAAATATAGAAATTTTGCAATTTAGTCCACAATCTTTTCTTTTCCTCGATTAAGGTCGATTCCACGTCTTTCTTGATATAAAATAACACATTTAGCTTATTTAATACTCACATTTATCAAAATAGTCCTTAACTCTAACTTTGGAAAAATTACAATTTTGCCCCTAAATTTTTACATATTTACACTTTTACCCCAAAGCTCGAAAATTAAACTTTTTCCATAATTCCTATGTTTTAGGACATGCTGATCATTTATTTACTAATAGCAACCTCAAATTCCCACTATAACATGTACTTATGAACAATATGTATTTTTACCAATTAAGCCGTTTTACTCGTTTTTACTTAAAACGGAGTAGCACAAGTTGTTTAACATAATTTAAAACCTCATATTCTATCATAAAATATCAAAATACACAATTATTCAACATGAGTCAATTTTTGAAATCAAACCCTAGCTCAAATAAATGGTAGAAATAAAGAAATCATGTTACCGGGATTTCAAAAACGTAAAAATCATTAAAAACGGGGCTAGAACGGACTTACAATCGAGCTTGGAAGCTTGAAAAACCCTAGCCATGGTTTCTCCATGCTATTTTCGGCCTTGAGGAAGAAGATGAGCAAAAGTTGGCTTTTAATTTGATTTTTAATTCATTTAATCACTAAATGACCAAAATGCCTCTAACTTAAAAATATTTTTTCCACCCATTTCATGTTCATTTTTGTCCAATAAATTAACCAATGGTATAATTACCATTTAAGGACCTGCAATTTAAATTTTCATAACAATTGAACACCTCTAACATATAGAACTCAACTTTTGCACTTTTTACAATTTAGTCCTTTTGACTAAATTGAGTGCCCAAACGTCAAAATTTTCGTACGAAATTTTTTTACAAAATAATTCCATAAAAATGTAAACCATAAAAATATAAATAAAACACATTTCAATTTAACACCTTTACCATTTGACAAAAATGCCCTTAATGCCTTTCTTTGTAATTTTTCATGTACAAGCCCATTTTTGTCCAAAATTTTAGAAATTAGTCAAATTGCTATTTAAGACCTCCTAAAGAATATTCCAAAGAAATTTCATACTAAAAGCTTCTAGAATGCAAATTTTGCAACTTATTCGATTTAGTCCCTAATTTCAAATTAAGCACTTTATGCATAGAATTTCTTCACGAAATTTTCACACAATCATGCAATCATATCATAAATCTCAAAATAATTATAAAATAATTATTTCTATCTCGAATTTGTGGTCACGAAACCACTATTCCGATTAGGCCCTAATTCGGGATATTACATTCATATCACAAGAATCACACGGCAAAATTTGATTTTCATCCACCTTATGCTTTCATTAAACTTAAGCCATTCGGTTCCCATTGACACATTCAAATATCATATCACGAACATTGTTATTATGACCTTGCCTTTTTCCCTTTAACATCCTATTTTGAGCTAAATGTACTTACTCCTTTTACTAATTATTCCATACTAATTTAAACTAACCATTTGGCTATTGACCACCTAAGGTCCAAGTACTATAAGCAACCCAATCAATACTTCAATAAAACACACACACACAGAGATATATATATATATATATACGGCAACCACCCCTTGCTAAATACTCACATGTATAAATTTAATAATTTCCACTTCATCTTACAACCGTCATTGTATAAGGCATTAAAACCTCAACTAATGTTTATCTAATATCTCAAGGCCGAATGCATATAAATTTTTAGTATACATATAAAGTTTATACTTTAAATAAATAATACACATACTAATAGGCCGAATATCATCTTCACTAAACATTTAAACCAAAATTCCTTAACAATCTTTTCACTTTCGGCATTATCACTACCAAAATAACAATTGCACATCACCTTGTCATTTAACACATAGTTTCACCACATAACCACCTTGACTGAATACTTCTAAAACTAACAAAAGCTCCACATTTGTTCATATCATCATTTAAGTTCACATATATCTATTTAGCTAGCTCATTTTCACCTTTCTAACATTTCTACCCAAAACATCAAAACACTATCCTCTTAGCACTTATCCATCATAGCCGAATGCACATTTTGTCACCAATTCAAAAATCAACATATGGGTTATAATAAGAGCTTGAGTACTAACTCAATTTTCATAAAATAGAAATAACATAAAATCCTACCTTAATTAACCCTTAAGATGGCCGAATGCCCTTGACATTTTCCTTCTTCTTTCACTTATGTTTTCGGCAATGAGAATGGGAAAGAAACATTGTATTTCCTTGTTTTTATCACCCCCACTTAATATATTATAACATATTTTATATTATAACATATTTTAAATATATAATCTATTATTATAAAAAAGCATATAATTATTTTATACCAACCCCATTATCGTGCCTTTAATTTAAAAAGGTAAAATAGACATGCAAATCCACCATTTTAGTAATTCAACAAATTAATCCCTTGGACATTTACCTACCACATTTTCAAAGTTCTCAAACAAGTCCTTTTTAGCTAATTTCACGTCCAAATGACAAAATTAAAATACCAAATTTTCACACATATCAATTCACAAAATAAAAACATAGAAAATAAAATTTTTAAAAATTTTCTGACTCGGTTTTGTGGTTCTGAAACCACTTTTCCAATTAAGGTCAAACTAGGGCTGTCACATACTTCATATGAATGCAAGACATACATTTTCACATATTTAGCACCTAGGGTTATTTTAGTCATTTATGCATTTAGGGCATTTTAGTCATTTATGCATTTAGGGCATTTTAGTCATTTTCCACTTAGGCATACCAATCACATCACATCGTGGGCTTAAGTACAGAAATGGCCCATTAACATTTTCCCATTATCCAATGCATTTTAAGCCGAGTTTGTTAGAGTTATTAGTTCATTTGGGCCCAATAGGCCATTTCATAGCCCAAATAGGGTCCATACACTTATTTGGCCCAATAGGCCCAATTCTACTAAGAACCACATAATTAGCCTAATCGACTCGTCAAATCTTACTAGTCCATCAATTTTACTCGCGATGGGCCTACGGGCCCATTGGGCCCATTTTGCCCATTTCGGCCCAAGTGGCCAAACGGTGGCCTGAGTCTATGGAATAGCCCACAAAGCCTCTATCGTCGCATTGATGTCTCCACACGAGTGTTCGCACGCTCGTATGGTTGCCGGTGCCAACCTTTCGACTTTTAGGCATTCCGGCTTTTCAGGATTTCGGCTTTTGCCGACTCGTCTTGTATACGGTGTATGTACACACCTTATTAGGAAGACATAGTCGCTCACGAGTGCAAAACATATATTTGAATAAGATACACAGTTGCTCTTCGACTAAGAAAATTCAATATCCCTTCAAATACCGACATCAATTCCTAGGATTAATGTTTACCTTGATTGAATCGGCTTATAACCCCTAAATCAATTGTTTAAGAATCGATCCTTTCTCCTTGTGACTTAACTGCACCAAAACCCTTATTACTCAATAACAACAATAACAAAACTAAACAAATACTACTCTAGAAAATGCATAATCATCCAAAGAACTCCTATCTGACCACACTGACACATACTATCACTTACCTCTGACAATAGGCTAACAAATCGATCAAAAATCGTCAACCCTTACGAAGAGAACAGGTTCGACACTAAAGAATAGATGAATAAGAAACTTGATTAGTCTTCGACTTTTCCTTTTAAAGTATAGAAGAAAAAATATGTAGATATGATAGACAAGAATCGATGAAGATCTAGCTCACTTACAACCCACAAGATCGCTCACCCGCAAGAACTTGATTGCCTAGGAGTATAAATCGATTTTTCTTTTTAAAAGGGAGAGTATCCGACCCACTCTTAATAGGAATGATAAGATTCATGTGAGGATGACAAAAGGAGGTGCATTTGGCTTTGGGAGAAGAAGAATAAATCGACTTTTAACAAAGTCGATTGAGGGAGTGTAGGTCTGGTCAACTTAGAAACAAAATAGTCGATTTGGGTTATGAGAGAACTAGCAAAGAATCGGCACAAGAAAGAAGGTTTGAAAGCAACTGTTCGGCTATAAGGTGACATGAGAAGGTGTAGAGAAAAAGAAGGGAAAATTCGATACCAATCCAAGAGAATATTTCACCTTATCCTCAGTATCAGCCACTAACTCCGGACCCAGCACTCGCCGTTCACCTAACTCTGTCCAACAAGTCAGAGTACGACATCTTCACCCATACAACTCCTTATACGGTGCCATCCCAATACTTTCTTGATAACTGCTATTATATGCGAATTCGGCTAACGGCAAATAATCCTCCCAGTTGCCCCAAAACTCAATTACACATCCTCTCAACATATCCTCTAGAATTGAATTACCCTCTCTGACTAACCATCAGTTTGAGGGTGGAATGCTGTACTAAAATCCAATCTCGTGCCCAAGGCCTCATGCAGCTTCTTCCAAAAGCGAGACATAAATCGAGGATCTCTATCAGATATTATAGAGACTAGTACCCCATGCAATCTTACAATATCAGCCACATAGAACCTCACTAACTTTTGTAATGAGGAGTCAGTACGGACCGATATAAAATGGGCAGACTTAGTTAACTGATCCATAATAACCCATACAGAGTCCTTCTTAGTAGGCGTTAGGGGTAACCCACTAACAAAATCCATAGTAACCCTCTCCCACTTCCAGAGTGGGATCTTAACCGACTAGAGTAATCCTAAAGGTAACTGATGTTCCGCCTTCACTCAAACTCAGTAACCTCGCGCTTAAGTCCTAGCCACCAATAAAGCTCACTCAAATCCCAATACATCTTGTTACCACTGGGATGCATAGCATAGGGACTACTATGCACTTCCCGCAATATAGACTTCCTTAGATCGTCATCCTGTGGTATGCAAATTCTCCCACGAAAACACAGCAATCCATCACCATTTAACCCAAAATCTGTCGTTTCCCCATTTTCAACTTGCTTGAATCGAGGACCCAGAGTCTCATCCAATGGCTGCTTAACCTTAATCTGCTCTATCCACAATGGCTTCACTTTCAACTAGGCTAACAAACTGCCATCATCATACAAACTCAACCAAACAAACATAGCCCTCAAATCCGACATAGCCCTACGGCTCAATGCATCAGCTACCACATTTACTTTGCCCGGGTGATATTCAATCGTGCAATCATAATCCTTTAGCAGCTCAATCCATCTGCACTGCCTCAAATTCAACTCTTTCTGGGTAAAGAGGTACTTCAGACTCTTGTGATCTGTACAAATGATGCACTTCTCTCTATACAAGTAATGCCTCCATACCTTAAGCGTGAATACCAATGCCGCCAACTCCAAATCATGGGTTGGGTAATTCCCCTCATAAGCCTTAAGCTGGCGCAACGCATATGCAACCACTTTTCCTTTCAGAATCAATACATAGCCCAAGCCCATGTTTGACGCGTCACTATAGATCGTAAACTCCTTCCCAGGCTCTGGCTAAATCAAAACAGGGGTCTCCGTTAAAACCTTTTTAAGCTTCTCAAAGCTTTCTTGCTGCTTATTAGTCCAAACAAATGGTACCCCCTTCCGTAGCAACTTGGTCAAGAGTGCAGCAATTAATGAGAACCCTTCAACAAACCGCCTATAGTACCCTGCCAGTCCTAGAAAGCTTCGAATTTTTAACACTGTCCTAGGCGATTTTTCCAGTCCAACACTGCTTCAATTTTTCGAGGATCAACCCTAATCCCCTCGGCTGAGACCACATGTCCTAAGAAAGTGACTTCCTTTAGCTAAAATTTGCAGTTGTTGAACTTAGCATATAGCTGCTTCTCTTTTAAAATCTGCAACACAATCCTTAAGTGTGCATCGTGACCATCTTCAGTTTTCGAGTACACTAAGATGTCATCTATAAAAACTATTACGAATTGATCTATATAAGGTTGAAAAACCCAGTTCATAAGATCCATGAAAGCAACAGGTGCATTCGTCAGCCCAAATGGCATTACCAGAAGCTCACAATGTCCATAACGAGTTCTAAAAGCTGTCTTATGAATGTCTGCCTCCTTAACCCTCAGTTGATGGTACCCTAAATGTAGATCAATCTTTGAGAAAACTGAGGCTCCCTTGAGTTGGTCGATAATCGGTAGTCGATACACATCCTCATGGACCCATCCTTTTTCTTCACGAACAATACTGGTGCTCCCCATGGAGACACACTTAGTCTAATAAATCCACTGTCTAACAATTCCTAAATCTGTGCTTTCAGTTCTACTAGCTCCTTTGGTACCATCCTGTAAGGAGCGATAGACACCGGAGTCGTACCAGGTAACAACTCTATTCAAACTCCACTTCTCTGTTAGGAGGTAACCCAGGCAATTCATCGAGAAAAACATCAGGGAATTCCTTTACTGTTCTCAAATCCTTAATAGTAAGACTATTAGATTCCACATCACTAATGTAGGCTAGATAAGCTTCACGACCCTTCCTACCAACTTCTCCGCCCTTAAAACCGAAATCACATTTGACAGGTAATCCCGTCGTTCCTCGATTACCATTACTTCTTTATTCTTCGTGGTTTTCAATACTATTCGCTTTGCAGCACAATCTAGAGTTGCCCGATGTCTTACCAACCAATCGATGCCCAAGATGAAATCAAACTCACCAAAAGGCAATTCCATCAAGTCCGCTAAGAAAGTAACCCCTTGGACTACCGAAGGTACATCCCTAAACAACTTATTAACTTTCACCAGCTGACTTAAAGGACTGAACACAGTAATTTCATTTGCAGTAGTCTCAAACACATCACCCAAACTTTTAGTCATGTTGCATGCTATGTATGTGATATGCTCGCAATATTAAGTAATAAAATTTATAAAAACTAATCACACAAAAACTAACTAATATCACGATATTAAAGGCAAGCGCACCTATCGAACAGTAGTATAGTTTAATGGCAAGACTGAGTTATCGTACCCAAGGGAACCAAAAGTACTAATACTTACTTCCTTTCTATTATGTAGCCTGAAAATAAAAGAGGTTTGGTTGAAACTAATTCTAAAACTAATTAAAAGTGCACAAAAAGTAAATTAGGGAAAAACTTTAGGGAAAAACTGATTGATATAGGCAATACTTAAGGGAGAATCCACCTAGACTTCACTTTTTATTGGTTCTTGAGTTAGACGATTTATTTACTTGACTTGATCCGTAGAGATCCCTAATTTATGCTAAACCCTCTGTCGAGGCAAAGAGCAACTAGGCCTAGGTTGTTAACTAAAGTTCCTTTATTAATTAACACCCTAGGTTGCATTAATTCGATCCATGGTTCCCTATATTAGGTTTGACCCTAATCCGACAGATTTATGTCGCCCTATGTCTAGGGTTGCATGCAACTCCGCTTAATTATGGTAGATCTACTCTTAAAACAGGGACTTTTGCCCCTCTGCCTAAGCACATCAAGTTCTTGAAGTAATACCTAGGATTATTAAATGAAGAATGAAGAACACATAATTAAGAACAACTCAAGTATTTATCATATAATTCAAGAATAAATAATAACAAGATTCATCTTAGGTTTCATCCCCCTCAAGTATTTGAGGGGTTTAGTTCATAATAAGGAAAGAAAACATCTCAGAAGTATTAAGATAACAAAACATAAAGAACCCAAAAACCCCTGGAGGAATTTAGGGAGATCCTATATCTTGATGTAGAATTCTGGCTTCTGGGATGAATCAATCGGCTTCCCTTGGAGTAATTCCTTTCTTTCACTCCTTGTGTTGGTAGAACTATGACACTCTTTTCTCGAGAGAAAAGAGTATATCTTTAGAGTTGCCTCCTGGGGTCTTTATATAGAGTTTAGAATGGCTTTCTTAGCCCCTAAGCATCCAAATCTGAGTGAAATTCCTCTTCCTCACGACTAGAACATGCTCGTGTGCCACACCTGTGTATTTCGACAAGAGGCCGTGTGAGATTCTGTCGATTGGGGCACGGTCGTGTGGCTTAGCCGTGCTTGTCGAGGCTGGACTGTGTGGTCTTCGTATGGCACGGACGTGTGCCATGGTTGTGTGGTGACTTCTTGGGCTATGCATTTTAACACTTTGGCTCATTTTCTCTGGTTTTTGGTCTATTTTTCGTTCTTTTCTCTTCCCTATGCTCTCCTGAGTGTAAGATATGAAAAGAAAGATTAAGAGCACTAATTCTCACTAAATTGACAATAATCTATCCAAAATATAGGCTAAACATGAGGTAAAAATATGTATAATTTATCGTTTATCAAATACCCCACACTTAAGCCTTTGCTTGTCCTCAAGCAAAATCTCAATCCCTAATTAAGAATCATTCTTCTCAACTTACAATCTTTATCAATAATGTTTCAAACTAATTCACAAGTAGTCATACAATGAATATTCAATGAGAAGAACATTAAAGATTCAATCACTCTAAGTTGAGAATTTTATCATTGAAGCATAAGTTTTCTCCCTTCTCCTAAGCAATTATCTCTCAATCTTAATTAACAGAAGTTGACATCCTCACTAAAGATTCACTCTATCCACTCGAAGTGTTTGGGGTTCAAAAATTAAGTACTCTCTAGTCAACCTGAAAAGTTATTACTATAGGCTTGCAAGAAAATCACATCTCCACCACTATAGATTGACATGGTACATCGATCAAAAGGTTTTGTAATGGTTGTAACGGGGCGTGGTTAGGGGTGCTGTCACAAGCTGCAAAAGAGGGTTAGAATCGAGATTGAATTGAAAAATTATCTAGCTAGAAAAATCTCTATCACTGGAACATATTCTTCGGGCTATTTCTTATGATAACATCATTTCCGCCTTGGTAGCCTTAAAATAGAAATATGCAAAAACCATTTGAACTATTACAAATTACTACTGAACATACATTTTTTTATAATAACAATTCAAGTATTATACATTAAATATTTACAACTTTACAATATGGAAAAGAGAATAAAGCTAGATAATAAGTTCAACTTCAAATCTCGACAAAAATAGGGATCAAAGTAATTGAATGGAATTCAAAAAAAATGGGTTATAGGTTAATATTAGAGGTAAGTCAAAGAAAAGGTTGTTAGGTTCAATGGGGTTCACTAGAGGTTAATTTATGGAGGTAGGGTTTTGTGGAGTAAGTAGGTTAAATCCTAGGTGCCTTTATTATTTCGGTATATCAAATCAATGATGTGGTCTCGACATGTATAATCAAAGTAAGTTCTAGAATAACAAATCAGTATTGACTCACTCAAAGTAATAATAAAAGTGAGCGCGAAAGAAATGTATCCTCAAAAGGCTCAAAAATCTCACCAGAATTATGGCTTTTGATGTCAATCCTGCGATTTTCAAATCTCAAGATAACAATTAGAATTAAGGAAAAGAACTTATGAAAAAAATTGGGGTTCTCAAAAATTTCAACTTATCATGCTTGATTCCCTAATGTTTTAAAGTTTGAATAATTAGAGTAGAAGCACCTATGTCTTAGTTCTCAACATATCAATAAAAATCATAAATTAATCAGAATCAATTCCTAAATAGGAGACTGAAGATGATGCTATTGAGGACAAAGCATCAGATTTCAAGGTTTTTACAGATAATAAAGATTTAAAGTACCTTCCCCCCCACAATTAAGATGTACATTGCCCTCAATGTACAAAGATAACGTTAGTAGCAATAGAAGCATAATATCAAAAGATAGGGAGAGAATTGAAACTCCCTGTGCTTTGGATGGATTAGTGAGACAGATATTGGGGTTGGGAGAGACGGCAGTTGTGGCAGGGTGTTCCCATTTTTGTAGAGATTTGAGCTGTAAAGCTCATTTGAAACTGTGAAAAAATTTATTAGTCATCGGGAATTTGGAGCAATGGAAATTACTTGTGAGGGTGAGGCCGTTAGGAAAGGAAATAAAATAAAATAAAGAAAATAGAATACTAAAAATAATTAATGCAAAAGATAAAATGAGAAAATTTAAAAAGGAAAAGGAAAAGAAAGTTAAAAGAAAAGGTGAAAATAAAGATAAGTGTTTAAAAGTTAGAATAAAGTAAAATAAAATAAAAATAAGAGAAACAATAAAAAATAAAGTTTAGAGGATTAGAGAAATCTAATCCTTTGATGGATCACGCGGCAGTGGTGTGATGCTCAGGTGCTGGCATATCTACTCTAAGGTGGCGTTGATGTAATCGAGGCACCGGAAGCATTACTGCTCGAAGTGGGAGAAGCGCTCAGATAAGTCAGCGTGGCCTGCTGCTGCCCGAGATGAGTGGCGAAGGGGTGGTGGCACGGTGGGTGCGTCATCTGCTGACTGTGGTGATGGGACATCATCAGTAATGTCCTTTGTGTCCTCTTCCTCCTGGATGAGTCGGAACTGAAGGGGTCCCTCCTAGCCTCCGCTTAATCATCATTATGTGTAACATCATTGCGATGCCTTGGGGAGACATCTGACCGATCAAAGTGTAGGAGGATGTCTGGGTTGCGGTGTTGAGGAGCCCGAAGTGACGAGCCAGACGCGTGATGTAGGGCCCCATGGATAGGACGCCTCTATGGTGCCTTTCTGTCTGGTGCTGCATGGCGTGTGCGATGAAGTATCTGAGGTCAATGACATGTCCATTCGCCATGCACCACAGGAAGTAGACGTCGTGAGTGTTAACGACGCCTGTGCTCTCTCGTCGACCTGTAAGAGTATGAGCAACAAGAGCACGGATATACCTCAGAGAGGGGATGAGGGCGGTTGCCTTGCTGACGCTGGGGTTATATACGTGCCGTCCAGGGGCGATCTCATGCCAGCAGTCGATGGGCCGGACGTGGATGCGACGACAAAGGTTGGGGAAGTCCTCATCTGCCATGAACTACTTAGTGTAGAGCCCAAGTGCTATGCCGAGTTTTGGTACGTTGAGACGTCGCATGAGGCCTCCCAACCGGAATTGGACCATCCCTAAATCGTCAAATCTAGTCATCACCGTCTGTAGGTGGAATGTGGAGCAGAACTCGAGGGTGAGTTCTAAGTATGTCGGCTCTATAATCTGGAAGAACTGCTCCCATGGCTCTGTCATCAGTAAGGCCTGGACGTCATCCACCAAATGGATTTGCTTAAGGTTGCCCTAGTCTATGCAGCAGCCCGTGGATATAGGGCGGGCTCTGAGTAGTTGATAATGTTCCTCTTGCGAGGCTTGGGCGAACGTGATGAATGAGTGTCGAACCTCGGAGGTGGGCCTTGATGAAGAACTTCCTAGCCCTTTTCGTTTCTTTGAGGCGGGGACAGCAGCCTTTCTAGCGCGTGATGATGACATAGTATCTGAAAATAAAATAACAAAAGCCTAAAGATTAAAATTAAACTTAATAGATAATTAAAATATAGAATATAATGGTCCTAAGAAAACATAAACTAAGGATTAACCTGAATAGTAGAAATTAATCATGTTGAAACTTGTAACAAAACTAAGAAATATGGGTATGTAAATATAGTAAATTAGTGACAAAAATGACATGCAAATATGAGTTTAAATGGCAATGAAAATGAATTCTAAGTGGCAAGCAAAAAATGAAATTAAGTGGCACGCAATCCTAATGTGTTCTATCTAGATTATTCGTACTAATTTTCCTAATTCCATGCTTGATTAAACATCTAAAAATAAAGTAAAATTATATAGTTAGAGAATAAAAATGAAATGGAAATAAATAAAAGAGAAAAATGAGAGAATAGAACCAAATTTGATGTTACACGATCGTGGGTTGGTCGTAGGGTGGGTTTACACGGGCGTAGGGCAGCTGATTTCGGGTATGGTGGTGGTTTAAGGGCTGTGGCGGCACTTATGGTGGTTAAGAAAAGTTTGGATGAGAGAAATTTGGGGTTTTGAGTGAAGAAGAAAATGAATAGTGGCCACTATTTATAGTTTTTGGGTCACACGGGCATGTCACACGCCCCTGTGAGTCGTGTTTTGCCCGTGTCTTTCGAAATCCGGGGGTTGTGGCTCACCTGGTTCGAAGTACACGCCCTTGGAAATGTTTTACACGGCCGTGGGAGATCGGTTCTTCGTCACTCACACGGTCGTGTGATGGTATAAATGGTTGTGTGCGATCATGTTTGTGCTTTACACGGTCGTGTGATAGGTTCCACGGCCGTGTGAAATTTGAAAGTGTCTTCCACGGTCTGGGAACACGGTCGTGGGGATTTGTGCAAGCCTGTGTTGAAGCTGTAGGGTTGCCACGGCCATGTCGCATGGCCGTGGGAAATTATTGGTAGCCCGTGTTGAAGTCGAAAGGTCGCCACGGCCATGTCGCACGGCCGTGGCAATTTATCGGTGGCCCGTGTTTTGGAAAAATTTGTGCTCTGTTTATACACGGCCTGGGTACACGACCGTGTCTCTATTTAAAGGGTTCACACGGCCTGGGACACGCCCGTGGGGCTGGCCGTGTGGTCCTAAATCTCTACATTAAAAAGGGTTAGTGTGATGCATGAAAAATACTAAAAAGAAGATAGATGAAAAATTACTAAGTTAGTGCTCGGGTTGCCTCCCGAGAAGCGCTTATTTAGAGTCTAAGCTCGACTCTACCTGGATGTATCACGAAGGGATTTCGTGGAGCTGAAGCTCCTCCCTATAGTCTATAGAATTCTCACCTTTGTAGTGTTTAAGCCTATGACCGTTTACCTTGAAAGTACCGTGGGTTGGGTGAGTTACCTCAATCGTGCCATATGGAAAGACTTTCATTACCGTGAAGTAGGGTGTATCACTCGTATGTTCTTTTGAATTTGAGCTTCGTGGATCGTCTTCCCCTAAAATTACCTAATCTCCCACCTGGAGTTGATCTGTTTGTCCCTGATGGTCGTCTTGGTGATGCTCCGTTTTGGTGTGGCATATTTTGGGCTTTTTGTTAAAGTTCAGCCACTCATCTAGTTCCTCGATCTGGAGCATTCACTTTTTTGGTTCATCTCTTGTAGGTGAATTTGCCATTGTTTGTGTTGTCTTTATATGAAGTGCGTCCTGTACAGGAATTTGTGTGGTGAGTTCAGTGTTTTTATAGGGACTCAAATTTCTATTTTCATCTATAGTTTTAACTGATTTGTGAGCTCGTATGGTGACTGTATCATCACCTACTCATAATTTGAGTTCACCTGTTTCTAAATCAATTTTTGTTCTAGCAGTTGCTAAAAAGGGTCACCCTAAAATTAAGGGTACATTGCTAGCCTCGTCAATGTCTAAAGCAACAAAGTCAACTGGGAATATAAATTTATCGATTTTGACAAGTACATCTTCAATTATTCCCTTAGGTGCCCTAATAGTTTTATCAGCTAGTTGAATGCTCATCTTGGTTTTCTTAGGGGTTCCAAGACTTAGTTGTTTAAACAGGTTATAAGGCATGACGTTTATGCTTGCCCCTAAATTAGCTAAGCATTTTTTTCCTCTAAGCTACCAAGTAAACAAGGGATAGTAAAACTCCCTGGATCTTTTAGTTTGGTCGGTAGTCTATTTTGTAGAATAGCTGAGCAGACTGCATTTAATTCCACATGAGATTTCTCCTCTAGCTTCCGCTTGTTTATCAAGAGTTCTTTTAAGAATTGAACCGCGTCTGGCATCTGGAAAATTGCTTCAACAAATGGTAAGTTAATATGTATTTTTTTAAGAGTTTAAAAAACTTACCAAATTATTCATCTGTGCGGTATTTATGTAGCGCTCTTAGCTATGGTATACGAGGCTTGTGTTCATTGATGTCTAGCTTGTTGTAGCTTGCCTCTACCTTACCTTTACTCACTTCAGGTTCCTCACCTAACTTTGGGTCGTCTTTGATTAATGCCTCCTCATCTGCTGTATTTATGGCATGAAGTTACTCTTTAGGATTGGTCTCAGTGTTACTTGGAAATCCACCTTGTGGTCTTTCTAATATTAACTTGGCGAGTTGACCAATTTGATTCTCAAGGCCTTTGATTGATGCTTGCTGGTTCTTTAATGCCATTTCAGTGTTCTGGAATTGGGTTTCTGACATGGCCATGAATTTGGTAAACATCTCTTCAAGATTGGGCTTTTTCTCCTGTTGCGACAGTGGTTGCTGAAATCCCTGAGGGGGTTGTTGTCTTTGATTCCCTTAACCTCCCCAAGAAAAATTAGGATGGTTTTGCCAACCTGTATTATATGTGTTACTATATGGATTATTTTGAGCTCTAAAATTGTTACCCATATAATTGGCCTGCTCGGTTTCTATGCCATTGGCAGAAGATGAGTAGTCTGGAGTGAACATATTTGCCTGAGTTGTGTCGCACTGCATTACTGCTTGTGCCTACGTAGAACCAACAAAATGATCAAACTTTTTATTTAAAAGTTCTACTTGGTTAGAAAGCATAGCGACAGTATCAATATTATAAACTCCTGTAGCTTTCGTTCGGCTTTGTCCTCATGACTTGCCACTGATAATTATTCAGTGACATCTCTTCAATAAATTCATAAGCTGCTTCTGGTGTTTTGTTATTGATTGTTCCTCCTGCGGCGGCATCGATCATTTGCCTTGTTGATGGATTCAAACTGTTGTGAAAGGTTTGAACTTGGAGCCATAAAGGTAGGCCATGATGATTGCATCTTCTCAAAAGATCTTTGTATCTCTCCCAGGCATCGTAGAGTGTCTCTAAATCCATCTGTACAAAAGAAGAGATATCGTTTCGTAATTTAGCTATTTTAGATGAAAGAAAATATTTAAGTAAAAATTTTTCGGTCATCTGTTCCCATGTGGTGATTGAGCCTTGTGGTAAAGAGTTTAACCACTATTTGGATTTGTGGATTTGTTTCTCAAAGAGAATGGAAATAGCCTTAGACGAATGGCATCATCAGAAATGCCATTAATTTTGAAGGTATCACAAAGTTCTAAAAAATTGGCTATATGGGAATTTGGATCTTCATCCTGTAAACCATCAAATTGCACCAATTACTGTATCAACTGAATAGTGTTAGGCTTTAATTCAAAATTATTAGCAGCAATAGTAGGTCGAAGAATGCTAGTTTGGGTACCAGCCAAACTAGGTTTAGCATAATCATACATAGTGCGAGGAGCTTCTTCTTGAATTGCTGGTGGCGCGACTATTATGGGAGGTGGTGGAATGTTTTGATTTGCTTCCATCTCTGGCATTTGTTTGTGGTCTTTTTCTGGATATTATAGGCTTCGTCTGATCTATCTGCGATTTCTGCGAACTATTGCTTCTAAATCTTTGTCAAAAAGCAATGGTCCTGCTGGGTTGTTTCTAGTCATAAACTAGAAATACCTAGAAGGAAAAAGGAAAGAAAAATAGAATAAAAATAAAAATAAAAATAAATAAAAGCTAAAAATAAATAAATATAGTAATGGCTAAAGTAATAGAAATCGAGTTTTTTTAATATTTTAGTTTCCCGGCAACGGCACCAAAAACTTGATATGCTCGCGATATTAAGTAATAAAATTTATAAAAACTGATCACACCAAAACTAACTAATATCATGATATTAAAGGCAAGCGCACCTATCGAACAGTAGTATAGTTTAGCGGCAAGATCGAGTTATCGTACCCAAGGGAACCAAAAGTACTAATACTTACTTCCTTTCTATTATCTAGCCTGAAAATAAAAGAGGTTTAGTTGAAACTAATTCTAAAACTAATTAAAAGTGCACAAAAAGTAAATTGGGGAAAAACTTTAGGGAAAAGCTGATTGATATGGGCAATACTTAAGGGAGAATCCACCTAGACGTCACTTGTTATTAGTTCTTGAGTTAGACGATTTATTCACTTAACTTGATCTGTAGAGATCCCTAATTTATGCTAAACCCTCTGTCGAGGTGAAGAGCAACTAGGCCTAGGTTGTTAACTAAAGTTCCTTTATTAATTAACACCCTAGGTTGCATTAATTCGATCCATGGTTCCCCATATTAGGTTTGACCCTAATCCGGCAGATTTATGTTGCCCTATGTCTAGGGTTGCATGCAACTCCGCTTAATTATGGTAGATCTACTCTTAAAACAGGGACTTTTGCTCCTCTACCTAAGCACATCAAGTTCTTGAAGTAATTCCTAGGATTATTAAATGAAGAATGAAAAACACATAATTAAGAACAACTCAAGTATTTATCATATAACTCAAGAATAAATAATAACAAGATTCATCTTAGGTTTCATCCCCCTCAAGTATTTGAGGGGTTTAGTTCATAATAAAGAAAGAAAACATCTCAGAAGTATTAAGATAACAAACATAAAGAACCCAAAAACCCCTGAAGGAATTTAGGGAGATCCTCTATCTTGATGTAGAATTCTGGCTTCTGGGATGAATCAATCGGCTTCCTTTGGAGTAATTCCTTGCTTTCACTCCTTGTGTTGGCAGAACTATGGCGCTCTTTTCTCGAGAGAAAAGAGTATATCTTTAGAGTTGCCTTCTGGGGTCTTTATATAGAGTTTAGAATGGCTTTCTTAGCCCCTAAGCATCCAAATCCGAGTGAAATTCCTTTTCCTCACGACTAGAACATGCCCATGTGCCACGCCCGTGTACTTCGATAAGAGGTCGTGTGAGATTCTGTCGATTACGGCACGGCCGTGTGGCCTGGCCATGCTTGTCGGGGCTGGACCGTGTGGTCTTCATGTGGCACGGCCGTGTGCCACAGCCGTGTGGTGACTTCTTGGGCCGTGCGTTTTCACACTTTGGCTTATTTTCTCCGGTTTTTGGTCCATTTTTCGTTCTTTTCTCTTCCCTATGCTCTCCTGAGTGTAAGATATGAAAAGAAAGATTAAGAGCACCAATTCTCACTAAATTGATAATAATCCATCCAAAATATAGGCTAAACATGAGGTAAAAATATGTATAATTTATCGTTTATCAGTATGAATGTGTTGACCCAACATCAATTAGTGCAATATAAGGTAGCTTATGAATAAAGAACGTACCCGTTATCACATCTGGGGCATCCCCATCCTCTTTGTAACGAGCAGCATAGACTAAAGCTGGCTGCCTCGCCTCTACCTATCCTGCGCCTCTGCCTGGTGCTCTACGTCTGTGACCTGCGCCGTTACCGCCCCTAGCCTGACCACGGCCCCTTGGCGGTTGTTGACCACCTCTCTGTGGCTAAACATAACCTCTGCCACCGGCTTGCACCTGGTCTGTCCTTCTCGGACACTTTCTAATACTATGTTCCATAGACCCACAGCTCAAATAGGCTCCTGTCCTCCTCCAGCAATCACCCAAATGCCCTTTTCCACAACAACATATGGTGGTATCCTAGTATTAGCAGGAGTAACAGGGGCCCTAGCTCTTACTGGCCCATCCACTCTGGCCCTCCTCGTAAGCCTCTATCCAACATCAAGTAGTCCTACATTCCATTTGTTCTGGCCTTTTTCTTTCTTTTGGTTAAGGTGCTCTGTGCGCTTCACTTCTTCCGCTATCGTCACTTTGTCTACTAAGGCCACGAAGTCCCACTCCCTCTGTGGAGCTATCAGCACCCTAAGATTGTCCCTCAAGTCGTCCTTAAACCGCACGCAACGCTTATAATCTGTTGCAACTATTCCTTTAGCATAGCGACCAAGGCATGGAAACTCAGCCTCATATTCTGCCACTAATTTGTTCCCCTGGGTCAGGTTCAAAAACTCCTTCTTTCGGGCATCCACATAGCCTGCTCAAATGTATTTCCCCTGGAATGCGGATTTGAAGAATTCCCAGGTGATTCGATCTGGTTGGATGCCCTCTTTCACGGTCAAACACCACTGGTAGGCTTCCTCTTTAAGTAGTTACACTGTCCCTTTCAACTTTTGTTCAGATGTGCAATCCAGATCATTCATTATTCTTTCGCTGGCTTCCAACTAGCATTCAGCCACATTCGGAGCCACACTAGCAACATCTTTGAAGATCTCCGCCCCATTAAATCGAAGTCGTTCCGAGATTGACCCACGACTTCCCATACCATTATTAGGCCCAGCGACCTTTTGCAAAATTCTTCACATAGCCTGCGATAACGCATTGTCTGTAGCGGCGGCCCATTCGTACGGTCCCGTTTCAGCCACTGTTGAGGTTGGAGCCTCCTCTGCATCAACATTGGGCATGTGGCCCAAAGCTGACGACCTAGCCCTAACGTTTCCACGGCTTCTGCCGCAGCCTCTCGCATCTTTTCTAGTCCTCATCATTGCCTGCGTATTATCTGAATTAGAAATTTTATGGAATTAGTTTATAGTTCCACTATTTTAATCAAGTGGCTTATGAAAGAAGTAGTTTAAGAGCTATTTTCACAGTCGTAAGTCCATTACAGGCTTAAGTTTCCTATGGGCTTTAGTCTTTCTCTACCTAAGAGTCTATCATCTAAAGTAGCCTAGTAACTATCTATAGCACATCAGCTTAAGACAAGCTTGGTAATAAAAGAACTTACTTAGCTCGACGTCAGAGACCCGGTGTCATCACCTAAGACTCGTGACTATATTATTATCAACAGTCTTAATCAAGTTTCGAGCTTGTAAAGTAACTTTGTCATCACCTACACGTAGTGTAAGTTCACCAGTTCCTAAATCAATTATTGTTCTTGCAGTTGCTAAAAAGGGTCGCCCTAGAATTAAGGGTACATTGCGATCCTTATCAATGTCTAAAACAATAAAGTCAACTGGGAATATAAATTTATCAATTTTGACAAGTACATCTTCAATTATTCCCTTAGGAAACCTAATAGTTTTATCAGCCAGTTGAATGCTCATCTTGGTTTGCTTAGATTTTTCAAGACCTAGTTGTTTAAATAGTTTATAAGGTATGACATTTATACTAGCCCCTAGATCAGCTAAAGCATTTTTGGCGTCTAGGCTACCAAGTAAACAAGGAATAGTAAAACTCCCTGGATCTTTTAGTTTGGTTGGCAGTTTATTTTGGAGAATAGCTGAGCATTCCTCGTTGAGTTCCACTGTGGACAGTTCTTCCAACTTCCTTTTATTTGTGAGAAGTTCCTCTAAAAAATTTGCGTACTTCGGCATCTGTGAAATTGCTTCAACAAACGGTAAGTTGATGTGTAATTTCTTTAAGAGTTTAAGAAACTTACCAAATTCGTCATCTGTGCGGTCTTTCTTTAGCGCGTTTGCGTATGGGATACGAGGGTTATACTCTTTGATAGTTACTTTTTTAGAACTTACCTCACCCTTACCTTTACTTACCACAGTCTCCTTGCATGGCTCTGGGTTGGTTTTGGTTAACCCTTCCTCATCTATGGTATCCACTGCATTGAGTTGTTCCTTAAGGTTAGTGTAACACCCTATAACCTTCATTTGTCGCCGGAATAGAGTTACAAGGTATTACTTAATGAAATACAACCTCCGAACATTCAATTCAACCTAACTTATACATTTAACAATAATATAAGAATTAACAATTCAAGTTGTCTTGAAGTTTAGGCACAACGGTAACCTACAATATCATGCAATAAATTCAAGACAAAAGAACCACTTATCAGTTTTGATAATGGAATAATTATACCACCACCGAATATGCATATATGTATATATGTATATATGTATATATGTATATGCCATAACCGAATAAGCCATATTAACCAAAACATTTCACAAACATTAGTTCAATTATGTGACTTGACTAAACAAAATGAATAAGCCATCTTCACATGGCTTTACTATATATACATAACCAAAATATAATTTGTTTCAAAAAGGGGTTAAGCCTATACATGCCATCTTTCAAAACATAGACTTCCAAAAGTACCAAAACAGTGTCGATAGTGTGGATGACTTTGAGCTTGAATCCCTGAGCCCGTAGCTTTCAAACGAGATCTTTAAAACAGAGTAACAAGGACACTCGAAGTAAGCTAATTAGCTTAGTAAGTCTTAAGTAAGTTAAACAGCTTAACTTAATTAAACACATTAATCATGTATTCAAGATCTAAGTATAATATCATTTGGCCGAATAGGCTTAACCACAATTGTACACATTTACATTGACATCTCATTTACATAAAAAAAAATTTGGAATCACATAATCGCATCATCATATACTGCAAGGTCATTCATTAATTCAACTCAATAGAATTACTTTAAGGCACCATATCAACATGTAATTCCAATGATCGTAATCACATATGAATAATACTTATACCTTCAAGTATATATATATAATTCCACCAGGGCCGGATATGCATAATTACTTATATACACTAATATCGAGTCATTCGATTAGCTTCACATTCATATAGACGTGCACACTTCAAGATCTTTAATGCCAACATTAATTCACCCAAATTAAACTATCATGTAATACCATCTCCACCTTTAAAACATTATTTATTTATTCATAGCCACATACATAGTTAATATATTTCCACGAATAATTTCACATGAATCGAATGTTCACAAATGAACTTAATCATAATCCAAATTGAATCTTTCTCACATAATAGGTAAGTATCACATACCTGGACATCTTAATGCATAATACGAATTCAACTTGCCATTTTAGCATAGGATCTTGTTGTCATATACTTTTTATTAATTCACCGGCACTTGTCCTGCTAAGTATAAGACCCGAGTTTCATAACTGGCTCAGAGCCTGCTAGACTATTTAAGTCTGAATTTGCTTCACTGGCATTACGCCTGCTAGGCTCAAGGCCTAATATCATTTCACCGGCATTACGCCTGCTAGGCTCAAAGCCCGAATGTCACATTACAAAAAAATCAATTCACATGTTCTTTCATACTTTCACAACTTATGCTTCAACTTCACATATGGCCGAGCATAAACATTTGTACAAAGGCATTACATTCAAATTCCATACCTCAATTACATTCGGCAATCACACATAATTAATAATAATATAATTCTCTTGACTATTTTCATTTAACCGGTAATCATATAAAATGAAATTTAACACTTAAGAACTTACCTCAGATATTTTCGAATAGTTATGAATCGGCTATTCAACAACTTTAGCTTTCCCTTTCTTCAAATTTGGCTCTCTATGCTCTTGAGCTTAATCCAACAAATTAAAACTAGTTTAATCACCTCACCAACTAATTATAATCGACAAAACAAATTTTCTCAATGAAACACATACATATGGAAATTTCATCTCAATCCATCTCTAATACATTTGAGATTAATACATCATTCAAATTCCCAAAGCCATAATATCAATAATTAACCTAATATGCATAAACTCATATACATATATTCATAGATCAACTTTAATATCTCATACTCATAAATATTAAGTAGCCGAATATACATATGCTTAAACCAAAGTATCATACACTATTAAAATCATTTTATCAATGCATAAAGCCGAATCTTTAAACATTTGTTTACAAATACTCATGCATTAAATCTTAATACCACATGATTACACTGAACACATATATACCACATAGCCGAATGCATATATAACCTTTAGAAAAATTACAAAATTTACTCTTTAATAATTTATACATATTTCGATAGGCTAAATATCCATTAACTAAATATTTGCAAAATTCATTTACACATTCGGCATTTTGCTTAAAATTTCTCTTCCCACTAACACATATACGGCAAGCTCAAATTCATTTCATCTCAAATGCATTCAAACTCAATCATTCCTTAACATTAAACACATCCGGCTACTAATATAAACTAATTTAACATTTAAGCATTAACTTCCATCGTCTAACATGGAGTTTCTCAATTTAACAACTATAACCGAACACCAAGTTGTCATTTAAGCCTAAATTATCAAAATTACTAAAGTCATAGCTTAACTTGCATTTTAAAACATCAAACACCCCAAAAACGTCATACATTTCATCCATGACCAAATGTACATACCCCAATAAACAACAAATCATTCACATCTTTATCCAAGTCCACATTCGGCAATCATATATATATATACTAACAATTAAGTATTCGGTCCTTGTATTTAGCAAAAGCTTCTCAATTTACCACACTAGTAAATTTCTATGCATCACAAAGCCACATATATCAATTAACAAGCTCAAAACTCATCTTTCTACTATTTCTCACTTTGATTGACATTCGGCAAGCATATAAACACATACTAACAACTTTAATTATCAAATCCCAAATTTAAACACAAATTTCAACTCCACCATACTAGCCGAATGCAACTTGCTCATATTAGTCACTCATAGCAAAATTTAACTAATCTATACTCACAAATAATTATTCCTCAATACACAACATCAATCTATCAACAAAATAACACATTTAGTTTATGGCCGATTGCATCATTCATCACAAATTCAAAAATTAATACATGAGCCATGTCAAGAACTTAACTATCAACTAAATTTCACAAAATCTTAAGAAAATAACATGAATTCATACCTTAAATTTGACACTAGAATGGCCGAATGCCTTGTTCTTTCCTATCTCTTTTTCCTTTGATGTTTTCGGCAAAAGCTAAGTAAAATGAAGCAAGGTTTTGTTTTGTTACTATTTCATGCATGTGGTTTATTTATTATTTTACCAAACTAACCTTATTTTATTTCCCTTCTACTAAGCATGGCCGAATGTGTCCATTAACTTTATTCTTGATTTAATTGTTTCTTAAACCCTTCCTATTAAACGAACATCTACAATTAGGCACTTCCACATTATCCCTTGAATTTTTCTTTTATGCAATTAAATCCTTAATTATTAAATTAGCATCCAATCGACAAAATTAGAACACCAAACTTTCACATATAACCATTCACACAATAAAAACATAGAAAATAATATTTTAATAAACATTTCTCACTCGGTTTAGTGGTTTTGAAACCACTTTTTTGATTAGGGTCAAAATAGGGCTGTCACAACTTTCCCCCCTTAGGGATTTTCATCCCCGAAAATCTTACCGACGAATAGGTTAGGGTATCGTTCTTTCATTGAATCCTCAAGCTCCCAAGTTGCTTCTTCAACCCCGTGTTTTAACCACAATACTTTTACTAACGAAATTTTCTTATTCTGTAATTCTTTCACCTCGCGAGCTAGAATACATACCGGTTCTTCTTCATAACGTAAATCAGACTAAATTTCAACCTCTGATGGATTTATCACATGCGAGGGATCGGATCTATATCGACGGAGCATCGAAACATTAAAAACATCGTGAATCTTTCCAAGCTCGGGTGGTAATATTCATCTATACGCTACCGGCCCAATTCGTTCTGAAATCTCATACGGTCCGATAAATCTCGGACTCAATTTGACTTTACGGCCGAATCTGAGCACCTTTTTCCATTGTTAGACTTTCAAAAATAGTTTATCTCCGACTTGATACTCTATATCTTTCCTTTTCAAGTCTGAATACGATTTCTGACGATCTGATGCGGCTTTTAAACTATCACGGATCACTTTTACTTTCTGTTCGGCCTCTTTAATCAAGTCGACTCCATAAATCTTATTCTCACTAAGCTCGGTCCAAAACAACGGTGTATGACATTTGCGACCGTATAAAGCCTCATAATCTTTATACTCGATTCAAAACTATTATTATATGCGAATTCAACCAAAGGCAAGTATCGTTCCCACGAGCCACTAAACTCAAGGATGCAACATCTCAACATATCCTCGAGTTTCTAAATAATTCACTCGGATTGACCATCGGTTTGAGGATGAAAAGCGGTGCTAAAATGCAACTTGGTACCCAAAGCTTCTTGCAATTTCTTCCAAAACCGCGATGTAAATCTCAGATCTCTATCGGATACGATAGAAGTAGGCACTGTGTGAATCTCACAATCTGAGAAATGTACAATTCGGCTAACTTATCGAGCGAATAATCAATACGAACAGGAATAAAATGAGCCAACTTTGTCAATCTATCAACGACAACCTAGATTGCATCTTTCTTGCTTGACGTCAAAGATAAACCAGATACAAAATCCATCGTGACACGATCCCATTTCCACTCAGAAATCATAATTGGCTGAAGCAATCCCAAAGGCACTTGATGTTCCGCTTTCACTTGTTGACATATCAAACGTTTCGAAACAAAGTCAGTAATATCTCGTTTCATACCATGCCACCAATATTGATACTTCAGATTGTTGTACATTTTCTTGCTACCCGGATGAACTGACATTCAACTATTATGAGCTTCATTCAAAATCATCAAAATAAGCTCTGAATTTCTCGGAACAGATAATCAATTTTTGAATCTCATACAATCATCGGCATCTATCCAAAACTCTAAATCTTCATTCGAATCACATCGAGCTCGTTTTGTGATCACATCATTATCACCTTTCTGAGCTTCTCGGATTTGTTACATCAATATTGGTTTTGCTTTTAATTTCGCTACTAACACATCATCAGCGGACATAGACAAATATACATTCATCGCTCGCAAGGCAAACAATGATTTTCGATTAAGGGCATCAGCAACCACATTAGCCTTCCCCGGATGATAATTAATGACAAGCTCATAATCTTTCAATAATTCTAGCCAACGATGTTGTCTCAAATTTAAGTCTTTTTGAGTCATCAAATATTTGAGGCTTTTATGATCGGAATAAACATGGCATTTCCCTCCGAACAAGTAATGACGCCAAATTTTCAAAGCGAAAACGATGGTAGCTAACTCGAGATCATGTGTCGGATAGTTTTTCTCGTGAGGTTTTAATTGTCTCGAAGCATATGCAACAACTCTACCTTCTTGCATCAAAACACAGCCCAAACCGTTCAGAGATGCATCGCTATAGATCACAAATTCTTTACCCGATTCTGGTTAAACTAACACGAGAGCTTCGGTCAAAAGAGTTTTCAACTAATCAAAACTTTTCTAACCACTAAATTTGACATCTTTCTGAAGCAACTTTGTCAATGGTGTTGCTATCATCGAGAAGCCTTTCACGAACCGTCTATAATACCTGGCAAGTCCCAGAAAGCTCCAAATTGTCGAGTTCGACGAACTGTCACTTCTAAATTGTCGTCAAAAAGTAGTGGTCCTCCCGGGTTTCTTCTAGTCATAAACTAGAAAGGGAAAAGGTAAAGAAAATTAAAATAAATAAAAGAAATAAAAATAAAGGTTAAAAATAAATAAAATAGTAATGGCTAAAGTAATAAAAATCAAGTGTTCCTAATATCTTAGCTCTCCGGCAACAACGCCAAAAACTTGATATGTGTGATATAAAGTAATAAAATTTATAATAATGATCGTACAAAAAACTAACTACTATCACTACTTTAAGGCAAGTGCACATATCGAATAGTAGTATAGTTTAGCGGCAAGACCAAGATATCATACCCAAGGGAACCAAAAGTACTAGTACTTACTTCCTTTCTATTATTTAACCTAAAAATAAAAGGGATTTTTATGAAACTAATTCTAAAACTAACTATGAATGCACAGAAAGTAAATTGGGGAAAAACTCTTTAGGAAAAACTGATTGATTTGGGCAATACTCAAGGGAGAATCCACCTAGACTTCACTTGTTATCAATTCTTGAGCTAGACGATTTATTCACTTGACTTGATCCATAGAAATCCCTAATTTATGTTAATACCTCCGTCGAGGATAAGAACAACTAATCCTAGGTTGATTAACTGAAATCTCTTTCTAGTTAAAACCCCTAGTCTTGCATTAACTCGATCTATGGATTCCCTTATTAGGTTTGACCCTAATCTGGCAGATTTATGTCGCCCTATGTCTAGGGTTGCATGCAACTCCGCTTAATTATGCTAGATCTACTCTTAAATAGGGACTTTTGCTCCTCTGAATAAGCACATCAATGCTTGAGTTAATACCTAGGATTATTAAAACAAGAATTAAGAACACATAATTAAGAACAAATCAGGTATTTATCATATAACTCAAGATAAAATAATAACAAGATCTGTCTTGGGTTTCATCCCCCTAAGTATTTGGGGGATTTAGTTCATAATTAATAAAGAAAACATCTCAGAAGAAATAAGATAACAAAACATAAAGAACCCGAAAACCCCTGTAGGAATTTGAAGGGAGATCTTTAGTCTTAAAGGAGAATTCAGCTTCTGAGTTTGATCAATCGGCTTCCCTTCGAGTAATTCCCAGCCTTTAACTCCCCGTCATGGCGGGAAAATAATGTGTCCTTTGAAGTTGCCTCCTAGGGTCTTTATATAGAGTTTAGAATGGCTTTCTTAGCCTCTAAGCAACCTTTTCTGAGTGAAATCGAATAGGGACATGCCCGTGTGGATCGAAGCCCAGGCCATGCTCGGGCCTGTTAAGGTGGCACAACCGTGTGGCCTGGCCGTGTGATCGGGGTTGGGCTGTCTTTATGCTCAAAGTGGTATGGCCATGCGACACGGCCGTGTGGTGAATCTCCGGGCCGTGTTGATTATTGAATTGGGCCTAATATGCCCGTTTTTGGCCCATTTCTTGCTCTTTTCTCTTCCTTAAGCTTACCTGGGCATAAAACATGAAATAGAAGGATTAAGAGCACCAATTTCCACAAATTCAATGATAATTCATCCATAAATTAGGCTAAGCATGAGGTAAAAACATGTATAATTTATCGTTTATCAAATTCCTCAAAATATTATAATCATAATTGCACACAGTTCCACTTTTTACTCATGTTCATCTCAAGCTGTTTGCTTGAGTCATAGTCACTGAATTTATTATATCTGGAGCTACAGAACTCCAAATTTAGATCCACTAATTTTCACTAAAATGAGACTCACATATCTTCTTATCATAAAATTTTTAGAATTTTTTGCTTAGCCAATAAGTACAGTTTATTCTTTAAAGTCTCCCTTGTTACACTATTCTACAGTTCTGACCTCTTTACTAAAAATTAATTATCTCATTGTACGAAATTTTGATGATGTTCCCGTTCAGTTCTTTAAAAATTAGACTCATTAAGAAATGTAAAAATCTAAATTATATCCCATGATTATTTTTGTACAATTTTTAATAATGCTCTCAAGTCAAAATAGGGGATTCCAAAATTATTCTAACCTTGTCTAACTAAAATAGAAATATCTCATAATATAATATTATTTTTCTTACTCTGTTTCTTTTATGTGAAAATAGACTCAATAAGATTTAATTTCATATCTCATTAAACCTCTAATCCAGTTTCCACCATTTTTGGTGATTTTTCAAAGTCACGCAGCTGTTACTGTCTAAAACTATTTTATTTCAAATTTCACTCTTTCATGAAACATCATAACAATATGCTCATGAGTGTGCACATACATATACCTGCACTTATCACCACATAGTCACACATAATTTCACTTAGTCAATTTTCTCCCAATGAACACTTCGAAATAATAACAAATACATGGTGGTTCGCATATAGCCCACCAATAATTACAAATACAAGGTGGTTCGCACATAGCCCACCAATGATAACAAATACACGGTGGTTCGCACATAGCCCACCAATGATAACAAATACACAGTGGTTCGCACATAGCCGACCAATAATCATAGATACACGGGGTTCATCCGTATCTTTTTTCTATTCCGAAGGCTCATCCGGGAAATTTCTCACTTATTCTCACTTTGTCAATTTCAGCTATAGTCAAACTCAATTCATAATCTCCATCAAATAATCATTCAATCTATGACCACATCTCATGTAATATAACAAAATATTATAACATAAGTAAAAATGACATCTTATTTACATACAAACTTACATCGACCCGAAAATGACAAACGGACGTATTCGACATATTCTTTGATTTTCTCCTGTTCTAAGTCTGAATCTTGTTTTTCTCAATCTAACAATACATTTAACTCATTTATTCAATATACAACTCCAATTAACCCAAATTCACATTTTGGTAAAATTTATATTTTCCCCCTAAACTTTGTCATAATTACAATTTTTCCCCTAGGCTCAGAAAATGATTTTTATTCAATTTCCTTGCACTTTAGACTTAGCTGAACCACTTTCATAACTATAGCAGTCCACATTTCCCACTTAATCACACATTTACACACATTTTTAAAACTTTACAAACTAGTCATTTTTAACAATTTCGTCGAAAATCACTTAGTAAAAGTCATTTATTATACTCTGAACATTCAAATTCTACCATTAGACATCAAAACTGATCTCGTGATTGTGATAAAGTAATAAAATCTGATCGTACCTGGAAACTAACTAATATAATGATAAGAGGCAAGTGCACCTATTGAATAGTAGTATAGTCAGTGGCAAGACCGGAATATCAAATCCAAGGAACTAAAAGTACTAATAATGACTTCCTTCCTATTATCTAGCCTGAAAATAAAGAGGTGGTTTGGTAAACTATTCTAAACTAAACTAAAGAAACGACAAAGAGTAAATTGGGAAATTGCTTTCGGGAAAACTGATTGATGATGGCAATACCTAAGGGAGAATCCACCTAGACTTCACTTGTTATCTAACTTGAACCAGATGATTTCTTCATTTGATTTGATCCGTAGAGATCCCTAAATCATGTTAATACCCTCGTTGAGGATAAGAACAACTAATCTTAGGTTAACTAACCAAAATCTCTTTCTAATTAAAACCCCTAGTCATGCATTAACTTGATCTATGGCTCCCCATATTAGATTTGACTCTAATCCGGTAGATTTCCATCGTCCTATGTCTAGGATTGCGATCAACTCTGCTTAATTGTGTTGGATCTACTCTTATGCAGGGACTTTTGCTCCTCTACATAAGCATATTCGACTTAAATCAATATCTTAGAAATATCAATTTAAGAGTTAAAAACACAATTAAAAGTAAATCAAATATTTATCACATAGTTCAGATAACAATAACAAGATCTGTCTTAGGTTTCATCCCCTTAGATATTTGGGGTTTTAGTTCATAATTATAAAAGAAAACATCTCAGAAGAAATAAAATAACAAAACACAAGAAAACCCAAAACTTTTGAAAGGATTGAAGGGAGATCCTCTGTCTTGATGTAGATCCTGGCTTCTAAGATGGATCAATCGGCTTTTGTTTGAGTAATTCCCTACTTTTAACCCCCGTCTTGGCAAGAATAATGCACACAGCACTCTCCTCTGCTTTCCCTTTGTAGTTGCCTCCTGGGGTCTTTATATAAAGTTTAGAATGTCTTTCTTATCCCCTAAGTAGCATTTTCCAAGAGAAATTGAACTTCCTTACGACAAGGACACGCCCGTGTGCCACGCCCGTGTGGATCGACTTCCAGGCCATGTTCGAGCCTGTTAATGTGGCACGACCGTGTAACACGCCTGTGTGGTGAACCTCCAGGCCTGTTGATTATTGAATTGGGCCTAATCTGCCCGTTTTTGGTCCGTTCCTTACTCTTTTCTCTTCCTTATGCTCACCTAAGTATAAAACATGAAATTAAAGGTTTAAGAGCATCAAATTCCACAAATTCAATGATAATTCATTTAGAAATTAAGCTAAGCATGAGGTAAAAATATGTATAATTTATGGTTTATCAAATACCCCCACACTTAAGCCTTTGCTTGTCCTCAAGCAAAATCTCAACTCACAATTAAAAATCATTCTTCTCAACTTATAATCCTTATCAATAATGTTTCAAACTAATCCACAAGTAATCATACAATGAAAATTCAACCAGAAGAAAATTAAAGTTTCAAACACTCTAAGTTGAGAAATTTATCATAGAAACATAGCTTTTCTCCCTTCTCCCCATTAGTTACCTTGAACTCAAAATCAAAAAGAGTTGACATCCTCACTAAAGATTCACTCTATCCACTTGAAGTGTTTAGGGTTCAAAAATTAAGCACTCATTAGTCCACCTGAAAAGTTATTACCATAGGTTTGCAGGAAAATCAAATATCCACCACTATAGATTGATATGACACATCGATCAAAAGGTCTTTCAATGGTTGTAATGGGGTTTTCGTTAAGGGTGTTGTCACAAGCTGAAAAAGAGGGTTAGAATCGAGATTGGATTGAAAAATCATCTAGCTAGAAAAATCTATATCACTGAAACATATTCCTAAAAATAAAGCCTTTTTTGATGACATCGTTCTGGATTCGGAAGCTTATAATAAAAATATGCAAAAAAATATTGAATTACAACTGAAATATGAATTACAACTGAATTAACTGTATATACACTCTTTTTTAACGAATCAAATAACAATTAAATTAAATATTTATGAACTTTACAAACTGAAAAAGAGAACAAAGCTAGACAATTATACAACTCAAATCTAAAAAAAAATAAGGATCAAAATAATTGAAAGGAATTCAACAAAAATGGGTTATAGGTTAATATTGAGGGTAAGTCAATGAATAGGTTGTTAGACTCAATGGGGTTCACGAGGGGTTAATTTATAGAGGTAGGCTTTTATGGAGTAAGTGGGTTAAAACCTAGGTGCCTTTATCATTTCGGTATATCAAATCAATGATGTGGTCTCGACATGAATAATTGAAGCAAGTTCTAGTATAACAAATCAATATTGTCTCACTCAAAGCAACAATAAAAGTGAGCACGAAAGAATGTATGCTCAAAAGGCTCAAAAATCTCACCAGAATTGTGGCTTTTGATGTCAATCTTGTGAATTTCAAATCTCAAGATAACACTTAAAATTAGGGAAAACAACCTAGAAAAATTTAAATTCTAAAAAATTTTAACTTGTCATGCTTGATTCCCTAATGTCTTAAATTTGAATCATCAAATCATAAGTACCTATGTCTTAATTCTCAACATATCAATAAAAATCACAAATTAATCAGAATTCATCTTAATAGAGGATTGAGAATAATGCAGAGAATTCAAAATTTGAGAACAATGCAACAAGTTAGTGGTAAAAATTTTCAGGGGTTTCAAAGATAATACAAAGAATGAAACTGAGCTCCGCCCCCCACACTTAAGATGTACATTGCCCTCAATGTACAAAGATACATTAGTAGAAATAGAAGCATAAAATCATAAGATAGGAAGAGAAGTGAAACTTCCTGAATATTTGGATGAATTCCTTCAGTTGGAGGTGTGAAGATTTGGAGAAAGGACTACTTAAGGTTTGTGATTCTGGGTGACTGAAGAGAATAAGTACAACTGTGTGTAAAATTCAATTATTACTCGATAAGAATTTCAAAATAAGGGGAAAAAAAGAGAATATAAAGTAAAGAAAATGAGAATTTAAAATTAAAATTTAAATAATAGGGATTTGGCCCCACGGCCGTGGTGCACGCCCGTGTGACATGTGGGTTGGCCATGTGTTTCGTGATCCTATCGGTGCGGCCACGGTTGGTCGGCACGGGTGTGTCCTATGCCCGTGTTAATTTCTCAGTTTCGCCCACGGCTCATTGGCACGGGCATGTTGGGACACACGGCCATATAACACAGTTGTGTCTTTTGGTGTTCGCTTCTCCCACGACCGTCTTTGGAATCAGACGCCCGTGTATGAATTGACAAGTTTGGCCACGGTAGTATCGCATGGCCGTGTTTCTAACCGTGGCGTGTACACGGGCTTAGGCACACCTGTGTGTCTGGTCGTGTGGTCCTGGGGGATCTGCGTTTTAAGGAGTTAGTTATGAATCTAAGAAAATCAAACTTGTTAATGCTCGGGTTGCCTCCCGAGAAGCACTTGTTTATAGTCTAAGCTCGACTTCTTACCTGCACATTTATGAGGGATTGTGGAGCCTAAGCTCCTCTCTATCATTCTTAAAGTTGTCACCATAATATAGTTTGAGTCGATGACCATTTACCTTGAAAGTGCCTTGAGTTGGATGTGTTACCTTAATTGTATCGTAGGGAAGAACACTTTGTACTATGAATAGGCCTGACCATCTCAACTTTAGCTTTCCAGGGAATAATTTAAGCCTTGATTTGTATAGCAAAACAAGATCGCCAGGCTTAAATTGTTTATGTTACTTCAGACGAGCATCGTGGCGTCGCTTTGTGACTTCATTGTATAAGCGTAAGTTTTCATATGCATTGCAACGCCATTCGTCCAACTCGTTTAGCTGCATGAGTCTCTTTTTACCTGCAAGATTAGGGTCGAGGTTTAAAAATTTAATGGTCCAAAATGCTTTATGTTCTAGCTCAAAGGGTAGATGACAACTTTTTCCATAAACGATTTTATAAGGCGAAGTTCTTGTGGGAGTTTTGAAGGTGGCTCTATAGGCCCATAAAGCGTCATCTACTTTCATTGCCCAATCTTTTCTATTTGCTTGTACGGTTTTCTCTAGGATGCATTTCATCTCTCTATTAGCTACTTCAACTTGTCCACTGGTTTAAGGGTGGCAAGGGGTGGCTGTTTTATGGTACACTCCATATTTCTGTAAGACTTTCTCAAACTGAGCATTGCAGAAATGCGTTCCCTATCACTGATAATTGCTCTTGGTGTTCCAAATCGAGAAAAAAGTTTTTTAAGGAATCTTACTGCCATTCTAGCATCATGAGTAGATAAGGCTTGGGCTTTTACCCATTTAGACACATAATTGACTGCTACTAAAATGTATTTATTTCCGAATGAACTAGGGAATGGACCCATGAAATCTATGCCTCACACATCGAATATTTCACATTCAAGCATATATGTTTAAGGCATTTCATCGCGTTTAGAGATATTACCTGTTCGTTGACATTTATCATAGGAAATAGCATACCTGCTGGCGTCTTTGAATAATGTGGGCCAATAAAAACCTGATTCGAGTATTTTATGGGTGGTCTTAGTTCCATTGTAATGTCCTTCTGTCGGTCCTGAATGATAGTGTTCCAAAATCTTGTTCGCTTTAGTTGTTGTGACACATCTTCGAATGACTTGGTCTGCACAAATACGAAAAAGAAAAGGGTCTTCCCAAAAGTAGTTTTTCACATTAGTAAAGAATCGCTTCTTTTACTGATGTGTCAACCTTTTTGGGATTATGTTAATAGCTAAGTAATTTGCGATGTCAGTAAACTAAGGTACCTCAGAATCAGATATGACTAAGAGTTGTTCTTCAGGAAATGAGTAGTTTATTTTAGCTTTATCAAGTTCTTTGAGATGTGGGTTCTCAAGCCTGGAAATGTGATCTGCTGCTAAGTTTTCAGCTCCTTTTTTATCTTGTATTTCCAAGTCAAATTCTTGCAACATCAGAATCCATCTTATTAGTCGAGGTTTTGTATCAGACTTAGTTAAAAGATAGCAAAGAGCAGAATGATCAGTTTGTCGAAGCAAAAACCACAGCTAGCAATTCTTTTTCTGTGGTAGTGTAGTTCTCTTGTACTGCTATTAGAGTTTTGCTAGCATAGTAGATTGGCTAAAAATGCTTGTCTCTTCGCTGTCCAAGAACTGCACCTACTGTAAAATCACTCACATCACACATTAGTTCAAAAAGTAAATTCCAATTAGGTGCAATTATAATTAGAGCATTGGTGAGTTTCTCTTTGAGAGTGTTAAATGCCTCTAAACGTTCCTGATCAAAATTGAAAGGTAAATCTTTTTCTAGTAATTTCATTAATGGCTTAGTTATTTTAGAAAATTCTTTAATGAATCTTCTATAAAAACCAGCATTTCCTAAAAAGCTTCTAATTGCCTTAACTCAACTAGGGGGAGGTAGTTTTTCAATGGTCTCAACTTTTGCCTTATGATATCGCGTGATATGTAGTAATAAAATTTATAAAAACTGATTACACCAAAAACTAACTAATATCATGATTTTAAGGCAAGCGCACCTATCAAATAGTAGTATAGTTTAGCGGCAAGACCGAGTTATCGTACCCAAAGGAACAAAAAGTACTAGTACTCACTTCCTTTCTATTATCTAACCTAAAAGTAAAAGAGGTTTGTATGAAACTAACTCTAAAACTAAACTAAGAATGTACAAAAAGTAAATTGGGGAAAAACTCTCGGGAAAGCTAATTGATTGGGCAATACTCAAGGGAGAATCCACCTAGACTTCACTTGTTATTATCTTCTTGAACTAGACGATTTCTTCAGTTGACTTGATCCGTAGAGATCCCTAACTTATGTTAATACCTCCGTCGAGGATAAGAACAACTAATCCTAGGTTGATTAACTAAGGTTTCCTTCTAGTTAACACCCCTAGGTTGCATTAATTCGATCTATGGATCCCCCTATTAGGTTTGACCCTAATCCGACAGATTTATGTCGTCCTATGTCTTGGGTTGCGTGCAACTCCACTTAATTATGGTAGATCTACTCTTAAAACAGGGACTTTTGCTCCTCTTCCCAAGCACATCAGTTTCTTGACTTAATACCTAGGATTATTAAACTAAGAATTAAGCACACATAATTAAGAACAATTCAAGTATTTATCATATAATTCAAGAATGAATAATAATAAGGTCTGTCTTAGGTTTCATCCCCCTCAAGTATTTGAGGGGTTTAGTTCACAATTAATAAAGAAGACAGCTCAGAAGAAATAAGATAACAAAACATAAAGAACCCAAAAACCCCTGAAGGAATTTAGGGAGATCCTCTGTCTTGATGTAAAACTCTGGCTTCTGGGATGAATCAATCAGCTTCCCTTGGAGTAATTCATTGCTTTCACTCATTGTGTTGGCAGAAAGAAGGCGCTCCTTTTTGGGAAAAAGGAGTACACCCTTAGAGTTGCCTCTTAGGGTCTTTATATAGAGCTTTGGGATGCCTTTCTTAGCCTCTAAGTATCCAAATCTGAGTGAAATTGCACTTCCTCACAACAGGGACACGCCCGTGTGCCACGCCCGTGTGGATCGACAAGAGGCCGTGTACTGGCCTATTGAGGGTGGCACGACCGTGTGGCCTGGCCGTGCTTATTGGGGCTAGGCCGTGTTGGACCTTATGTGGCACGACCGTGTGTCACGGCCGTGTGGTGACTCCTTTGGCTGTGTTATTTTCACACTTTGGCCTATTTTCTTCATTTTCGGTCTGTTTTTCTTGAGTTTCTCTTCCTTATGCTCTCCTGAGTATACAACATGAAATATAAGGGTTAAGAGCACCAATTCTCATAAAATTGATAAAGGTAAAAATATGTATAATTTGTCGTTTATCAAATGCCCCCACACTTAAGCCTTTGCTTGTCCTCAAGTAAAATCTCAATCCCTAATTAAGAATCATTCCTCTCAACTTACAATCTTTATCAATAATGTTTCAAACTAATTCACAAGCAGTCATACAAAGAAAATTCAATCAGAAGAACATTAAAGATTCAATTACTTTAAGTTGAGAATTTTATCATCGAAACATAAGTTTTCTTCCCTGCTCCTAAGTACTTATCTTTTAATTAAAATCAACAAGATTTGACATCCTCACTAAAGATTCACTCTATCCACTCAAGGTGTTTAGGGTTCTAGAATTAAGCACTCTCTAGTCAACCTAAAAAGTTATTACCATAGGCTTGCAAGAAGATCAAATCTCCACCACTATAGTTTGATATGATACATCAATCAAAAGGTCTTTTACCAGTTGTAATGGGGCTTGGTTAAGAGTGTTGTCACAAGCTGAAAAAGAAAGGTTAGAATCGAGATTGAACTGAAAAATTATCTAGCTAGAAAAATCTCTATCACTGGAACATATTTCTCGAGCTAATTCTTATGATAACATCATTTCCACCTTGGTAGCCTTAAAATAGAAATATGCAAAAACTATTTGAACTATTACAGATTACAACTGAATTAATACATACGTTTTTTTAAGAACAATTCAAGTACAATACAATAAATTGAAAATTTACAACTTTACATTCTGGAAAAGAGAATAAAGCTAGATAATAATTCAACTCGAATCTCGAAAAAATAGGGATCAAAGTAATTGAATGGAATTCAATAAAAACGAGTTATGGGTTAAGACTAGAGGTAAGTCAAAGAATAGGTTGTTAGGCTCAATGGGGTTCACTAGGGGTTAATTTATAGAGGTAGGCTTTTGTGGAGTAAGTGGGTTAAATCCTAGGTGCCTTTATCATTTCAGTGTATCAAATCAATGGTGTGGTCTCGACATGTATAATCAAAGTAAGTTCTAGAATAACAAATCAGTACTGACTCATCAAAGCAATAATCAAAGTGAGCACGAAAGAATGTACGTTCAAAAGGGCTCAAAATCTCACTAGAATTATGGCTTTTGATGTCAATCCTGCTAATTTCAAGTCTCAAGATAACACTTAAAGTTCAGGAAATTAACTTATGAAAAAAAATGGAGTTCTCAAAAATTTCAACTTATCATGGTTGATTCCCTAATGTTTTAAAGTTTAAATAATCAAAGTACAAGCACCTATGTCTTAATTCTCACATATCAATAAAAATCATAAATCAATCAGAATTAATTCTGATTAGGAGACTAAGGATAATGTAGAATTGAGAACAATGCATCAGATTTCAGGATTTTCACAAATAATGTAATGCTTGAAAGTAAATTCCCCCCTCACACACTTAAAATGTACATTGCCCTCAATGTACAAAGATAACATTAATAGCAGTAAAAGCACAAGATCATAAGATAGGGAAAGGAATGAAAACTCCCTGCTTTGGATGGATTAGTGAGGTAGTGGTACCTACAGAGTGTTTGGGGCAAAAGAAGATGCGGAGGTAGATACTCCAGTGATGGTAGTATTTGTTTGTCCACAGCTTTCATGTTGTGAGTGTAGGCTTTAGAGATGTCATCTTGGTGAGGATGTGGCAAGGTTCCCTTTAGAATGTAGATTTGAGCTGCAAAGCTCCTTTGAAATTGCGAAAGCACTTATCATTTTTAGGGAATTTCAGGATTAGAAAAATTACTTGTTAGGAGGTAGGCGATAGGAAATGATTGAAAATAAAATAAACTATATCTAAAACTAATATTCAAATAATGAAAAAAGGTAAAATGAAAGAAAATAAAAGTAAAGTAAGAAAGAAAATAAAGTTAGAAGAAAGGTAAAAATAGGGATCAGTGTTTAAATAAAAATTAAGATAAAAATAAAGTTAAGAGGAATAGAAATCTCTAATCCTCAGATGGATCACGCGGTGGCAGCGGTGAAGTGATGTGAAGGTGCTGGCATATCTGTTGCAATGTCGCATTGATGTGATTGAAGCGCTGGAAGCATTGCTGCTCGAATCTGGATAGGCGCTTAGATATGTCAGCATAGGTGGCTGCTGCATGAGATGGGCTGCGAAGGGGTGGTAGCTCGGTAGGTGCATCCTCCTCCGATAGTGGGACATCATCAGGAATGTCCTTTGGATCCTCCGCCTCCTGGATGAGGCAGTACTGAAAAGGGTCGCCTCCTGGCCTCTGCTAGATCATCCTCATATGGTGCATAATCTGGATGCCCTGAGGGGACATCTGGCTTATAAGTGTGTAGGAGGATGTCTGGGCTGCTGTGTTGAGGAGCCCGAAGTGACGGGCCAAGCGTGTAATGTACGGGCCCATGGATATGATGCCCTTGCGATGATGCTCGGTCTGGTGCTGCATGGCGTGTGCGATAAAGTAGGCGAGGTTGATGGGGTGCGCGTTTGCCATGCTCCATAAAAAATAGGCGTCATGGGTGTTGACGACACATGTGCTCTCTCGTCTACCTGTCAAAGTACTTGCAAGAAGAGCATGAAGGTACCTCAATGAAGGGGGAGAGCGGTCACCTTCGTGTGACTGGGGTCGTAGGAGGGATAGCCTGGGGCGATATTGCGCCAACAATCTACGGGTTTGAGGTGGATGCATCGGGGAAGTGTAGGAAAGTCTTCCTCCTCCATGAATTACTCTGTGTAGAGGCTGAGAGCTGAGCCAAACTCTGGTACGTTAAGGTGGCGTACACAACCTCCTAAGCGAAACTGGATCGTGCCGGGGCCTTTGAACTGGCTCATGACGATCTAAAGATGAAAGATAGAGCAGAACTCTAAAGTGAGTTCAAGGTATGTAGGCTCGATGATTCGGAAGAACTGCTCCCAAGGATCCGTCATCAGTAGGGCCTGGACTGCGTTTGCGAGGTTGACTTGCTCTAGCACGTCCCAATCAATGCATCGGCCTGCGCTTATGTACATTCCCGTAGTATCTTAAATAATTCCTCTTGGGAGGCTTGGGGAAATGTGATGAACGGATGGTGAGCCTCGGAGGCGGGCCTCGATGATGAGCCACCTGGCCCCTTTCATTTCTTTGAAGGCGGGGCAGCAGCTCGTTTTCTGCGTGATGTCGACATAATGCCTAAATAACAAAATAATAAACATTAGTCCTAAAAAGAATTAGAATTTAAATCGAAAAATAATATGACAATGTTCCTAATACCATGGGGACTAACCTAAATAGTAAAAATTATCCATCCTAAAATGATATCCAAAATAAGCAATATAGTTTTGTATTTATACTAAATGCATGAGAGTTTAACTATGAAAAATGGCAATCAATTGTAACTCTAAGTGTCATGTAATCCTAAAACTTTCTATATCAGTCTAGATTATTAATCCTAATATAGTTAATTCCAAGCTTGAATCAATTCTAAATTTAAATATAATTATAAAAATAAAGAATAAATAAAATAAATTAGTAAAAATTAGAGAGAAAAATGAGAAAATAAAACCAAATGGAAGAGGTGCACGATCATGGGAGAGGTTTTGAAACGGTCGTGGGGCGCCTTGCACGGGCGTGGGATGGTCCTATACAAGCGTGGTGGTGTTTTGAGGATCGGCGGCGGCGTTTATGGTGGTTGGGGAAGAAAAATTTTAGGGTTTGAGTGAGGGAGAAAATGAATAGTGGCCCTTATTTATAGTTTTTGGGTCACACGAGCATGGCACACGCCCGTGTGACTCGGGTTTTACCCGTGTGATTCAAAATTTGGTAGTTTTGGCGTGCCTAGTTCGAAGTACATGCCCGTGTTCGTCATCTCGCACGGCCGTTTGCGATCATGTTCACTTTTCACACAATCGTGTGATAGGTCACACGGCTATTTGCGATGAGGTTTCATTATTCACACGGTCATGTTGGTAGTCAAATGACCATGTCTAAATCAATAGTGTTGGCCACAGTTTGGGGACACGGGCGTGTGGCCTTATGCAAGCCCGTGTCTAATTGAAAGGTTGCCACGGCCATGTCGCACGGTCGTGTCGATTTTTCGACAGCCCGTGTTTTGGGAAAATTATGCTCTGTTTGTACACGACCTGGGTGCACGACCGTGTCTCTGCTTTAAATGTTTACACGGCCTTAGGCACGCCTGTGGGCATGGTCGTGTGGTCCTAAAATTCTGCATTTAAAAAGGGTTAGTTGATGCATAAAAAAAATACTAAAATTAAAATTAAAAAGAAAAGTTACTAAGTTAGTGCTCAGGTTGCCTCCTGAGAAGCGCTTATTTAGAGTCTAAGCTCGACTCTACCTGGATGTGTCACGAAGGGATTTCGTGGAGCTGAAGCTCCTCCCTGTTATCTTCAAAATTCTCACCTCTATAGTGTTTAAGCTATGGTCGTTTACCTTGAAAGTACCGTGGTTAGGGTGAGTTACCTCAATTGTGCTGTATGGAAAGATAGTTTGAACAGTGAATGGACCTGACCACCTTGACTTGAGTTTTCCAGGAAATAGTTTCAGCCTTGAGTTGTAGAGTAAGACAAGATCACCCGTTTTGAACTGCTTAAGTTGTTTCAGTCGTTTGTCATGGCGTCGCTTCATGGCTTCCTTATATAGTTGTGAGCTCTCGTAGGCATTGCAACGTCATTCATCTAGCTCATTTAACTGCATTAATCTTTTCTCACCTGCAAGCTTAAAATCAAGGTTTAAAAATTTAATAGCCCAGAATGCTTTATGTTCAAGTTCAAATGGCAGATGACAACTTTTTTCGTAGACAAGTTTATAGTGAGATGTACCTATGGGTGTCTTAAAAGCAGTTCTATAGGCCCATAAAGCATCGTCTATCTTTCTTGACCAATCTTTTCTATTTGTTTCTATTGTTTTCTCTAAGATGCGTTTTAGTTCCTTATTTGTCACTTCGACTTGGCCACTGGTTTGTGGATGATAAGGGGTAGCTATTCTATGGTGTACTCCATACCTTTTTAAAACTTTTTCAAATTGGGCATTGCAAAAATGGGTACCCCTATCACTAATGATTATCCTAGGTGTTCCAAATTGAGAGAAAAGTTTCTTAAAAAATCGTACTACCATTCTAGCATCATTAGTAGGTAAGGCTTGGGCTTTCACCCATTTTGACATATAATCTATTGCTACTAGGATGTACTTATTTCCAAATGAAGTAGGGAATGGACCCATGAAATCAATACCCTATACATCAAATATTTCACATGAAAGTATATAGTTTTGAGGCATTTCATTATGTTGAGAAATGTTACCTGTTCTCTGGCATTTATCACAATAGGTCAGATACCTGTTGGCATCCCTGAAAAGTGTAGGCCAGTAAAAGCCTAATTCGAGTACCTTATGAGCAGTTCTAGCTCCACTGTGATGTCCTCCTGTGGGTCCTGAATGGCAGTGATTTAAAATTTGGTATGCTTCTATTTCAGCAACACATCTTCGAATAACCTGATCTGCACAAATTCGAAAAAGAAAACGATCTTCCCAAAAGTAGTTTTTCACATCAGCGAAGAATGGCTTCTTTTGCTGATGGGTCAGCCCTTTTAGGGTTATCTTAATTGCTAAATAATTTGCAAAATCAGTAAACCAAGGAACTACTGCTTCTGTTATGGCTAGGAGTTGTTCTTCAGGAAACAAATCGTTTATTTTATCGAGGTACATGGGTTGTGTGTTTTCTAGTCTTGAAAGGTGATCTGCTGCCAAGTTTTCAGCTCCTTTCTTGTCTTTTAATTCTAAATCAAATTCCTGTAACAGTAGAATCCATCTTATTAATCAGGGTTTTGCATCAGTTTTAGTTAAAAGATAGCGAAGAGCAGAATGGTCAGTGTAAACAATGACTTTTGACAATATCAAATAAGATCTGAATTTGTCAAATGCAAAAATGACGGCTAGCAGTTCTTTTTCTGTGGTAGTATAATTTGCTTGAGTAGCTGTCAAAGTTCTGCTAGCATAATAAATTGGTTGAAAGTGCTTGTCTCTTCGCTGTCCTAAAACTGCACCTACTGCGAAATCACTTGCATCGCACATTAGTTCAAAAGGTAGATTCCAATCAGGTGAAATCATAATCGGGGCATTAACTAACTTTTCCTTAAGAGTGTTAAAAGATTCTAAACATTCTTGGTCAAAGTTGAAAAACACGTCTTTTTCTAGTAATTTTGTCAAAGACTTAGCTATTTTAGAAAAATCTTTAATAAATCTGCGATAAAAACCGGCATGTCCTAAAAAGCTTCTTATAGCCTTAACTGAATTAGGGGGAGGTAATTTTTCGATGGTTTCAATTTTTGCTTTATTTACCTCTATCCTTTACTAGAAATTTTATGTCCTACTACAATACCTTCTTAAACCATAAAATGGCATTTTTCCCAGTTTAGCATTAAATTTGTCTCTTCACATCTTATCAAAACACGTTTTAAATTATTAAGACAAAGTTGGAAAGAATTACCAAAAACTGAAAAATCATCCATAAATACCTCCATGATGTCTTCCACGAATTCGTTGAAGATAGCTAACATGCATCGTTGAAAAGTAGCAGGAGCGTTACATAAACTGAAAGGCATTCTATGATAAGCAAACGTACCGTATAGACATGTGAATATCATTTTCTCCTGATCTTCTGGAGCTATTGGGATTCAGAAGTAACCAGAGAGGCCATCTAGGAAACAATAATACATGTGACCTGATAATCTTTCCAACATCTGATCAATAGAAGTAACCAGAGAGGCCATCGAGTTGCATTATTTAGCTTTCTATAATCAATGCAAACTCTCCATCTAGTGACTGTTCTTGTAGGTATTGACTCTTTCTAGTCATTAGACATCACGGTCATTTTACCACTTTACAATTTAGTCCAAACTATCAAATTGGACACCCAAACAATAAAATTTTGTAACGAAAATTTCACACAACATTTCAAACATACAATAAATTTTAAAACTCAATCAGAATAAATATTTTGACCTCAGATTTATGGTTTTGTAACCACTACTCTATTTAGACCCTATATCAAGCTATTACATGGTCACACGGCCAGTCACACGCCCATATGTGCAGCCCGTGTAAATCACGACTTGGCTACACAGCCTGCCACACATTTATGTGTGAGACCGTATGAAGTGCCCAGACTCAATTCAAATTGAACCTTCGAGCAACATGGCAAAGACACACGACTCGTGTTCCTGCCCGTGTGGGAAAAATAGGCCATTTACAAGGCCAACATGCCATCCTTTAAGGGTCATCCCTACAAGCATCAATTTAAACACAAATCATGACCAAATAGCAGCCGAAATCATACCAAATCATGCACAATTCATTCCATAATATCATCAACCAATTCCATACTCATTTACAAGACCAAAACACACTATTTCCACATGCCAAAATCTTTCATTCATCTAGTCTCAATATAACACAAATTCCACATTCAATTTACCACATTCCACATCCAAACCTTATACCAAAATCATGCCATTTCTTAACCAAAACAAATACCAAAACTAGCATGTATCATTTACCGTCTTTAACATTTTTCATATGTCTCAAATTCAAAATAAATAACCAACCATATCATTCAACCTATAATGAAACCAAAGCTTATCAATACATCATCTCAAACTGATACTAATACATAACATAAGCCAAATACACATTTTATATCAACCATGCCAAAACATAAGACCACATTATATCCATCAACCAAAATTATTAATAATCCATTTCAAATGACCATGTACATATTTAACAACCATATTAAAAGACCATAGCCTATACATGCCATATAACCAAGTCACAAAGTGTAAGAATATCGAAAATCAATAGCTGGATAGTGTGATACGATCTCCGTCGACTTTCAACCGAGTGAATGTCTAAAACACTATAAACACAAAAAAATAACACAAAGTAAGCTATAAAGTTTAGTAGGCTCGTATCTTAATAAACTTAACATAACAAATAATTGTAATTCAATTTTATAAGCATAATATGCTATCTCACATGCCAAAACACAACCCTTTCTCAAGTTTATAACATGTTCTCATATCATATTACCACCATTCAATAATATAATCACTTACATAACTAACTTTAGCTTTCACAATTTTAATCAATTCAATTCTCATATAACATTTAGTTCAACCTTCATACAGCCAAATGAGCACATTTTGGAAAATAACATATTTAAACACATCTCTTTCTCATTTCATATACATGACCTGATATGTATTCAACCAATCACTTGCATGAGATTCTCACATAGATTCTGTAGGTACCTATATTGCTTAACTCAATCATACCTTCATTATCAACTTAACTATGCTCGTTGAACGGTTCGAAATTGTTAAGGATACTCAGATAGCACAAAAAGCTTATAAAATACCATATCCCAGATATGGTCTTACATGTTATCATGTATCAATGGCACTGTCCCAGATAGGGTCTTATACGAAATCATATACGATGCCAATATCCTAGACATGGTCTTACACGTAATCTCATATCGTTGCCAATGTCCCAGACATGTTCTTACACGAAATCACATCTCGGTAGTCCTCATGTCATGACATTCGTATCCTAAACTATTCTTAAGGTTCGTATGAGACTTTTGGACGTTGTAACTCTGTCGATCTTGGCTCGTATTCATAACCATTTAGCATTGAATTTAATTTTATAATAAATAAGCATTTATAACACAATTTTAAAATGTTTATTAACATACTAACTTACCTCATTCGTAGTAACGACAAATTAAGTCGACTAGTCGGTAACTTTGGTTTTTCCCTTGATCTAGATCCGAATTCCACTTTTCTCAATCTAGATAATATCAAAATTAATTAAATTTAACACAATTTACACATTAAGGTAACTTTACACTTTTACCCCTAATATTTCACATTTTTGCAATTAGTCCTTATCACATAAAATCACAATTTCATGCAATTAAACACAAACCCAAGCTAGCTGAATTTTCCATATATTACTATCAGCCCATATTTTCAATTTATTTCACATTTTGACCACTAAATTTCCACATTTCACAATTTAGTCCAAAATTGACAGTTTTACTCAAAATCATTTTGTAAAACTTGTGTATCTATCATCAAACACTTAATTTGTAACATCAAACATCCAAAAACTCAAGTATTCATCAATGGCATTTTACAAATTCATCAAGAAAGTCAACAATTAGGGCATGGGCTAGCTAGAATACGAGGCAACAATCTCAAAAATGTAAAAATCATTAACGAGACATAAACGAACTTACAAATAAGCTAGGGAACTTGGTCGAATGCTTGAAGCTTTGGTAATGGCTTCTTTAGGTTAATTTCAGCTAGAAGATGGAGAAATAAGGATGATAATTGACATTTTTTAATTTTATTAACCTTTAATTATTAATTTACAATTTTAACCATAATTAAAACATTACAAATTCACATAATTGAAAGTCATTTATGACCACTTACACTAATCATGGGCTAATAACATATTAAGGACTTCTACTTCAATAAATCATGGTAATTTAGTACATTAAACATAGAGAATGCAACTTTTACAATATATGCAATTAGGTCCTTTTACCAAATTAAACACTCGAATAGTAAAATTTTTTTACGAAACTTTTACACATCATTAATATCACACTGTAGACATCAAAATAGTAATAAATTAAATTTTTCAATGTCAGATTTGTGGTCCTAAAACCACTATTCTGATTTGACCCAAAAATGGGCTGTTACACCTTGTACCATGTCCTGGCGTCAGACTCGGTAAGGGGTGTTATATTTAGTGGTATCAGAGCTATGGTTTTGTCTGTTCTCGAACTATGTAGCATGAGTAAGAGTCTAGCTATACATGCCATACATATATTATGATAGTGTGACAACTCTTGACGATTTTAAAATGTGTTTTCATATAGTAAATGGATTCCGATAGAGTAGTGGCGGATGATGTTAAAAGTAACGCGCCTGCTTCCGCTGAAGGGACAATGCTACCATAGAATAGACTCGTGATCGTGAGTTAGGGAGGAGAGGCTCGAAAGGCCTTCATCCAAGTAATGAATGAATGGTTTGCCAAGTTCGTTTGCACGAATTCGATTGTTTAACCTCCACCCCCTCCGAATCTTCAGCCTATCCCTGTAGCTCCCCAAGTTGTGGAAATGATAATAAGGGAAAAGCCTCCAGTTGATAGAATCTAAAAGCAAGGGACCGAAGAATTCTAAGCCTATATAGATGATGATCTACAAAGAGTAGAATTCTAGCTTAAAAATACTATTCAGGATTTTGATGAGTTGTCGTGCACCCCTAAAGAGTGTTTAAAATATGTTATATCACTGCTGAGGGATGCAGCATATCATTAGTGGAAGATTCTAGTATTAGTGGTACCGAGAGAAAGGGTTACATGGGAGTTCTTTCACGAAGAATTTCAGAAGAAATATATTAGTCAGCAGTTTATCGATAAAAATGTAAGGAATTTCTTGAGCTAAAACAGGGCTGAGTGTCAGTGACAGAATATGAGCAGGAATTTGTTAGGCTCAGTAAGTATGCTCGGGAGTGTGTTTCCTCCGAGGCTATTATGTGTAAAATGTTTGAAGATGGGTTAAATGAGAATATTAAGCTGTTAGTTGGGATCTTAGAAATTAAAGAATTTGTTGTATTGGTTGAACGGGCTTGTAGAGCCGAAGAATTAAGTAAAGAGAAGACAAAGGCCGAAAATGAGGCTAGAGATGTAAGAAAAAGGCCGATGAGTAAGTCATTTCTATCTCAATCAAAAAAATCCATATAAATGTATTCTTGTTCAAATGTATCAGCTGGACATTCACGTAGAGACCGTGGGAAGCTATACTCAGATTCTAAAGCTCAAGCTACCTCGATGGCTAGTGTGGGAAATGTTAGGTCCACTAGACCTAAATGCCATCATTGTGGTAAGCGACAACTTGGTGAGTGTAGAACAAATACTTGAGCTTGTTTTAAGTGTGGTTCTCTAGAGCATTTTATTTGAGATTTCCCTGAGAAGGATGAAGAAGAAAAATTTTAGAGTGCGAGGCAAGTAATACTACCAATAGAGGTAGGCCACTGAGGAACACCAGAAATGAAGCTAGCAATAAAGGTGTGACTAGGGATTCAACTGTGAGATCAGAAGTTAGAGTACCTGCGAGGACTTATGCCATTTGTGCTCGGGAAGATGCGTCATCCCCTGATGTGATCACTAGTATATTCTATCTTTATGATACTAATGTAGTTGCATTAGTTGATCCTGGATCAACGCATTCCTATATTTGTATGAATTTGGTAACTAGGATGAATTTGTCTGCTGAGTCCACTGAGTTTGTGATTAAAGTGTCAAACCCTTTAGGCAAGTATGTGTTAGTGGATAAAGTTTGCAAGAATTCTCCTTTGATGATTTAAGGTTACTGTTTTTCAGCTAACTTAACATTGTTTCCATTTGATGAATTTGATGCTATTTTGGGTATGGACCGGTTGACATTGCATGATGCCAAGGTAAATTGTAGGCAAAAAATTATTGAATTGAAATGTGAAAATGGTGAGGTTCTTCGGGTTGAAATAGATAAATCCAGTGAACTGCCCGTTATGATTTCATCAATGACAGCTCAGAAGTATGTAAGAAAAGGGTGTAAAGCTTATCTTGCTCATGTATTGAATACAAGGATGTCTGAATTGAAACTTGAATTAGTATCGATAGTCTGCGAATTTCTGGATGTGTTTCCAGAAGAGTTACCAGGGTTACCACCGGTAAGAGAGGTGGAGTTTGCCATTGGTTTGTTATTAGGGACTGCACCAATATTGATCACTCCTTATAGAATGGCTCCGACTAAATTGAAAGAGTTAAAAGTTTAGCTACAAGAGTTGATCGATAAGGGATTTGTGAGACCGAGTTTTTCTCCCCAGGGTGCTCCCGTGTTATTTGTAAAGAAGAAAGATGGATCTGTGAGACTTTGCATCGATTATCAACAAATCAACAAGGTGATTATAAATAATAAGTATCCTTTGCTGAGAATTGATGATTTGTTTGACCAGTTGAGAGGAACGACAGTGTTTTCTAAGATTGATTTAAGATCCGACTATTACCAATTGAGAATGAAGGACTTGGACGTGCCCAAAACTGCGTTCAGAATGAGGTACGGACATTATGAGTTTCTTGTTATGCCTTTTGGACTTACTAATGCTCCTGCCGCTTTTATGGACTTGATGAATCGGATCTTCTGACCGTACTTGGATAAGTTTTTAGTTGTATTCATAGATGGTATCCTGATTTATTCTTGGGATGAGTCCGAGCATGTCGAACATTTGAGAATTGTGTTGCAGATTTTGAGAGATAAGAAATTGTTTGCTAAGTTTAGTAAAATTGAGTTTTGGCTTTGAGAAGTCAGATTTTTGGGGCATATTGTCTCTGCAGAAGGTATAACTGTTGATCCGAGTAAGATTTTGACGATTGTTGATTAGATGCTACTAAGAAATGTATCTGAGGTTAGAAGCTTTTTGGGCTTGGCTGGGCAATACCGATAATTTGTCAAAGGATTTTTTATGATTGCTACACCTATGATGAGATTGGTACAGAAAGATATTAAGTTTGAATGGTCAAAGAAATGCCAAAAGAGTTTTGAGCAGTTGAAAGCTTTGTTGACTGAGGCACTGGTGTTAGTACAACTTGAGTCTGGAAAAGAATTTGTGATTTATAGTGATACGCCTTTGAATGTTCTTGGATGTGTATTAATGCAAGAAGGCAAGGTGATAACTTATGCTTCGAGGTAATTGAAATCGCATGAGAAGAACTATCCGACGCATGATCTAGAGTTGGCTGCCATTGTGTTTGCTTTGAAAATTTGGCGACACCATTTAAACGATGAGAAATGTCGTGTCTTTACCTATCATAAGAGTTTAAAGTACTTAATGACTCAAAAGGATCAGAATTTGCGACAACAAAGATGGCTCGAGTTATTAAAAGATTTGAACGGTGAGAAATGTCGTGTCTTTACCGATGCTTTGAGTAGGAAGTCCTTGTTTGCCTTGGGAGCTATGAGCATGAGACTAGCTTTGTCTGATAATGGTTCGATTCTAGTTGAGCTGAAAACTAGATTGATATTTCTTTAGCAATTTTGTGAAGCTCAGTGAAGTGATAGTGATTTGCAAACCAAAAGAATTCAATATGAATTGACTAGTGACTCAAATTTTCAAATCGAGGCCGATGATTGTTTAATGTTCTAAGGTAGAGTTTGTGTTCAAAAGATGCTAAGTTGATACAAAAAATTCTGCACGAGGCACACAGTGGTTGTTTGTCAATTCATCTGAGTAGTACTAAAATATACAATGATTTGAAGGAATAGTATTTGTGGCTAGCATGAAAAGAGATATTTCTGAGTTTGTAGCAAAATGTTTGATTTGTTAACAAGAAAAGGCAGAACATCAAGTGCCTTCAGGTTTACTTAAGCCAGTGATGGTACTCGAGTGGAAATGGGATAGAATTACAATAGACTTCGTAACAGGTTTTCCCTTTGACCCCGAAAAAGAAAAATGTTGTTTGGGTCGTTGTTGTGATTGACGAAATCAGCTCATTTTATTCCAGTACATACCGATTACTCACTTGATAATTTAGCTGAACTGTACATTGCTGAGATTGTGAGACTACACGGAGTGCTTATTTCTATTATTTTGGATAGAGATCTGAGATTTACTTCAAGATTTTGGAAAAAGTTACAATAAGCTTTGGGTATGAAATTGAATTTTAGTACCGTGTTACATCCGCAAACGGATGGTCAATCAAAAGAGTAATTCAAATTCTTAAAGATATGCTCCGATGTTGTGTTTTAGAGTTCGAAGGTAGTTGGGAAAAATATCCACCTTTGGTTCAGTTTGCTTACAACAACAGCTTTCAGTCGAGTATAAAGATGGCACCGTATGACGCATTATACGGCCGAAAATGTTGAACTCTTCTGTATTAGACCAAGCTCAATGAGAGATAGATTAACAGAGTTGATTTGGTTAGAGAAACCGAAGAAAAAGTGAAAGCAATCCGTGATTGTTTGAAAACCGCTTCAGATTAGCAAAATTCATACGCAGATTTGAAAAGAAAATAGATCAATTTTTAGATTGGTGATAAAGTATTTCTGAAAGTATCTCCATGGAAGAAGATTTTGAGATTTGGCCGTAAAAGCAAGTTGAGTTCGCGTTTTATTAGTCCATATGAGATAATTGAAAAAATAGGGCCAGTGGCATATCGGTTAGCCTTACCAGCAGAGTTAGAAAAGATTCATAAATGTGTTTCATGTGTTAATGTTACGACGATATTGTTTTGATCCTTCGTATGTGATCTCTCTAGCAGTGATTGAGATTCGACTAGATATGGCATATGATGAAGAACTGATTAAGATTTCAGCTCAAGAAGTCAAACAATTGAGAAATAAAAGAATTGCCTTAGTGAAAGTTTTGTGGCAAAGACATGGGGTTGACGAGGCTACGTGGGAACCTGAGGAGGCTATGAGAAAATAGTACCCAACCTCTTTTCCCGTAAGATTTTCGGGGACTAAAATCCCTAAAGGAGGAGAGTTGTAACAACCAAATTTAGGGCCAAGTCAGAACAGTGGTTTCGGGGCCACAAATTTGAAGTAGAAAAATTTATTTTGATAAAGCTTTAAGGTTTAAAGTATGATTGAATGCATATGTGAAAGTTTCATAACGAAATTTTATCAATAGAGGGTCCAATTTTACTATTAGGACTAAATTGCAAAAAGTGCAAAATATGTGTTCTAGAAGCATTGTGTGCTTAATTGTAATGAATTTGTAAATTAAAGGTCCTTATTTAGTAATTAGACCATTATATATCAAGATGGATAAAAATGGACATAGAAGGGTAAAATTTCAAAGAAAGGCTTTAAGGGCATTTTAGTAATTTGGTTAATAAAAGAATAAAAAGGGAAAATATAGCCAAATTTTGTCCATCTTCTCCATGCCATAGCCGAATTTTAGAAGGGAAGCCATAGCTAGGGTTTCTTCAACTTTCAAGCTTGATAGTAAGTGCATCCTAGCCCCATTTTTAATGCTCTTTATGTTTTTGAAGTCGATATCACCCAATTTACCTATTTCTACCATTATTTTGAAGTAGGTTTTATGTTTAAAAATTTTCCCATGTGTGACATGCATGTATTTTGATGTCTAATGGTAGAAAATGAAAGTTTAGTTTTGGATAAACGACTTTTGCTAGGTTATTTTCGGTGAAAATGTCGAAAAGGACCTATTTGCAAAAGCTGTAAAATATGGAGTAGAAATGTGAAATAAAAGAAAATTCTGGGCTGTTATAAGCATGAAAGAGGTTTTACTAGGCTTGGATTTTGAGAAAAATGAATACATGTCATTTTACGAGCCTAGAGACTAAAGTGTAAATAAGTGAAAAGTTAGGGGCAAAATGTAATTTTTCCATAATGTGATTTTTAGATCAAATTAAATAATGTGATTATTAAATTAGCTAAATTTGTTATTATAGATCAAGAAAGACGAGTTTCTGACCCAGATCAGGGAAAGAATAAGATTGTGGACTAAATCGCAAATATTAGCTATTTTTGTACCAAGATAAGTTTATGCGTAAATAATTCATCATTATATTATGTTAAAATGTTTAATTATTACTTGAATTTGTGTAATTGCTTCTGTGGATGAGTTTAATTGCATGAATGAGATAGACGATAATTCGATAAGTGTGGAAGTTTGGTAAGAACCCTCGGAACATTATAGGATACAAGGGTCATAACATTGAAGCTATCAAGATGTGTTCCCGTGTAAGACAATATCTGGGATATGGCATCGGTATGGTAGTACGTGTAATACCATGTCTGGGACATGGTGTCAGTATGAGATTTCATGAAGACCATGTCCGGGACATGGCATCGATATGAGTTTTCATGTAAGACCATAGTTGGGCTATTGGCATCAATATTGAATTGCATGTAAGACCATATCTGGGATATATCATTGTATGACCAACGTATGACTCCCAAGTCTCTTTAGTGATTTCGAGTGGTTCAAATATGAGAACAAAAGTACATGTTAAGTAAGTAATACAAGTACGTACGAAGTCCATATGACTATTGGATGGAAGAATAATGATGAGTTAAAATGTGATGTTTAAAAATGCTTTTATGGTAAGGTTATGATTGGGTAAGAAAAGGCTATAAGAGTTTAGTAGTGTTTATACCAATTTCCATTATGGATTTCGTATGATTAAGTTATACATATGGTGTTTATTATTTGCATGTAAACTTACTAAGCTATATAGCTTACCCCTCTTTCCTTTCCTGTTTTATAATGTCACCAAGCTAGCTCGGGGATCGGGAATCATCGGAGTTCGTATCACACTATAAAGGCTTTATTTTGGGTATTGGTGATTTTGATATTTTGAAAGGATGGCATGTATAGGGACTTGGTCATTTTGGTTTTGTGTTATATTTGATTTGGCCAAATATGTTGGCTTATTTTGATGAATGTTCATTTTGTATAAGGCTATTAAAAGTTGGCTAACATTGGTCATATTGGTAAGCATATGTTTATGTCTTGCATGAATGTGATGTTATGCATGATGGTTATGATATGTCAATGTTGAGTTATGTCTAGATGAGGATGTTTGGTTGCTAAATCATGTCATGCTATGTGTTGTTGAAATTGGTATAAGTGTGATTGTGTTTCAAGGTGGCAAATGGCTTAGTAGATAGCCTTATTTTTGTCCACATGGGTAGACACATGGGCTTGTGTCTAGGACGTGTGTGACACATGGTCAGCCCCACGGGTGTGTGAATAGGCTGTGTGTCCCCTGCACCTTAATTTTGAAAAACAGAATGCCCAGTATAGAGCACACAGGTAGAGACACGAGCGTGTGTCTCGGCGATGTAGACGGCACGGCCTGGAACACGGGCGTGTGCCTAGGGCATGTGAAGTCTGCACCTTAAATGCGAAATTTAAATTTGCCACATGGCGTAGCACACAGGTATGTGACTTGGTAATGTGACCTTATTTTGCCTTTTACATCATAAACAGAGAGTTACACGGGTTGAAGAAACGGGTGTGTCCTGAGCCACATGGGCGTGTGTGACCACACGGCCTACTCACACCGGCGTGTGACTCTTTAAAACACGAAAAATTTTCTAAGTGTTCCAAGGTTTTCGATTTAGTCCCGAACCACCCCGATATTTGTTTTGGGTCTCATAGGCTTGTATAAGGGATGATATGTATGTGTATGAATGGTTTTGAATTGAATGAAATTTTATGGCTTGGTTTTGTATGATTGGTTATGTTAAGTCCAGTAACGCCTCCTACCCTGTCCCGGCGTCAGACTCGGGTAAGGGGTGTTACACTCGAATTGCTTTTAATGTTTTTTTGGGCCTCGAGGGCTTGTGTTAGGGACTATATGAGTGTATTTGAATGATTTATTTTTGAATATGTGAATTGAACTTAAAATGTATGATTAATTTTGTGATAAGTTTAGTAATGCTCTATAACCCTAATCCAGCGACAGATAGGTGTTAGGGGTGTTACATTTTATTAGTATCAGAGCTACAATTTAGTCGATTCTAGGACTAACGTAGCATACGTGAGTCTAGCTATACATGTCATATTTAACCTGTGATAGTGTGATATCTCCTGACAACTTTTAAAACATGTTTTGTATAGTAATGGATTCCAATTGAGCTAATTCTGATGATTTACAAAGTACTATGCCAACCTCCGTTCATAAAGCAGTGCCGTCTGAATTGAGACCCATATCTAAGGGTCATAAAGGAGAGGCCAAAAAAGCCTTCTTGCAGATGATGAATGAGTGGTTTTCTGAGTATGTTCAAATGAATCCGGCTGCTCAACAACCTTCACCCCTGCCTATTCCCCAACCGGTTCCCGTAGTTCCTCAAGGTTTGAAACCTTTGCAAATGAATAAGCTGCCTGTTGATAAAATTACAAAGTATGGGCTTGAAGAGTTTAGAGTTATAGATGATGAATGATCCTAAGAGAGCCGAGTTCTGGCTTGAGAATACGATTCGTGTAATAGCCCTTTTTAGAAAAGTCAGAACAGTGGTTTTAGGACCACAAATTCGAGGTCAAAATATTTATTTTACTATTAAATTGAGGTCGATAGCATGATAATATGATTGTGTAAAAAGTTTGTTAAGAAATTTTACTGTTTGAATGCTTAATTTGATGAAAATGACTAAATCGCTAAAAATGTAAAAGTTGTGTTCTATTAGCTAAAGGTGTCTAATAGCTATAAAACTTTAAAGTGGAGACCCTTAATTGGTAATTAGACCATTAATATTATTAGTGGACAAAGATGGACACCAGTTATGTGAATTTTGAAGGTTTAAGTTAAGGTTAATTAAGTAAATTAGTAAATAAAAGTAAAACAAATTAAAACAAAGATGTCATCTCCTTCATTTCACCTATGTTCAGCTGAAATTCACCATAGGAGGAGAGATTAGATTCGGCCAAGCTATTTTTCATGCATGTAAGTGATTTTGATCTTGGTTTTTAATGATTTCTATATTTTTTGAGTCGTTATAGCTTAGCTAGCTAGCCCAGGGACTAATTTACAAAACTGTTAAATGTTTAGGATGTTACCATTGATGGATGTGTGAGTATTTTGATGTTTAATGATAGATTATGAATGGTTGTTGTTAGATAAATAACATTTGTTAAGTGATTTTTGATAAAAATGTCAATTACAGATTAAATTGAAAAATGTGTAAAATCTATGGTAAAATTATGAAATAAATGAAATTTATGGCTTGCTAGGGACCTATATGAAATTTGGCTAGCAAGGGTATGGACTCAATTGCATGAATTTGCATTTTTATGAGCTAGGGACTAAATTGAAAAGAAGTCTAAAGTTTAGGACCAAAAGTGTAAAATTTCCATAATATGAAATTTGGATTAAATTAAATAGATTGATAATTAAATAAGTTAAATTTGATTATATATAGATCAAGAAAAGTAAAGTTCAGAATTAAATCGGGGAAAAACAAAGTGGTGGATATTAAACGGTCATTTACATCCATATAAATACGAGGTAAGTTCGTATGATTAATAAGCTTTGTATTACATGTGTTTAAATATTTAAATTGTGTAATTGTGATAATATGACATCGAAGAAGTTATCGACAAGGCATTGACTGAGAGTAGTTCCTGTTTGAACCTTAGGAATAGATAGGATACTAAATGACATGTCATTAGGGGTTACCGTGATTATGTGATTTGGGTGTTGGTACTGTACATCCAGGCGGTGGCTAAGTTTACTGGCATGTGTTGCGATTACTCGACAGCTTGTGTGAACAGCATCATGTAGCTATGTCTTCACCGATAGCTTGTGTGAGCAGACTCAGTGATAGCTCGAGAGTGAGCATGTATATGGGATGTGATAGAGGTGGTTTAACCACATATATGGCACTTAGTGTGCAATACTCGTGTATCTGATATTATTTCGAATGGTCCAACAGGCAAAGATGATAGTACAGATAAAATGGATGATATGGAACGGTTTAGGTACTCGTGATAAGTTCTTCAAGTAAGTAATAGTTGATAAATTCATATGAAAAGTAAGTGAAAGTTGATGAATTTATACCTAATTCAGTTGGTTATGGCAATGTGCTAATTGTTAGATTGAATGAAGTTTATCTATATTTACTTATGCTTATTAAAATTGTTAATGAATTGGTAATTATACTTATTAGCTATACGAGCTTACTAAGCTTTATAGCTTACTCTGTTTTCTTTTCTATGTTTTATAGTGACTCGAAAGCTCGCTCGGTTTGGAAGTCATTGGAGATCTCATCACACTATCCAGCTGTAACACCCCTAACCCGTATTCATTACCAGATTAGGGTTATGAGGCATTACTGTATAAAACACGGTTCAGCACTATCATTCCTCACCTTTCATACACCAAAGAATTAATAAACATTTAAAATTTATCAAATATAAATATCCACAATTCACTTATTAAAAATTCGAATACATGAGTTCTAATTTCAATTCAGAAATAATCATACCTTACTGAACATGTATCACAAATAAGCACATTTTAAAAATTCCAACTAATTCAGTTCGAACATATTCAAAACCCAACTATCATGTTCCATAATTACTAAAATTCGAACCAAACTTGTATATATTAAAGACATGTTCACATATTTAATAATTCCAATATTCAATTCCCTATATCCATCACATTAATGCCATTTTCATAATTAAATCATATTCCATTATATATCATTACACTTTATACTCTGAATATATGCTAATTTCTATCTCATTAATCGTATATCAAACATATCATTTGATAACTTCTACACAAGCTCATAATAAAACCAATTGAATCATATTACATGAATCATTTCATAATTATTCTTACTTTATATCATTAAGGCCGTACATAATCATTTATATAAGTTTGCACACAGGTCACAATATGATATCAGTATACTTAACCTTTGGATAGATGTACTGTATCTATTATCAAAGTAACATTCAATTTCAAAACCATTATATGATTGAATATATACACATTGATAAACACTAAATTATACATATTTTTACCTCATATTTAGCCTATATTTTGGATAGATTCTTATCAATTTTGTGAGAATTGGTGCTCTTAATCCTTCCTTTTTATATCTTATACTCAGGAGAGCATAGGGAAGAAGAAAGAACAGAAAACGGGCCAAAAATGATGAAAAATGGGCCAAAATGTGCGAACAACACGGGCAAAGAAATGCCACACTGCCGTGCCACACGGCCGTGCCACATGAAGATCACACGGTTAAGCCCCCGACAAGCACGGCCAGGTCACACGGTCGTGCCTCCACCGATAAAAGCACACGGCCTCTGTCGAAGTCACACGGGCGTGGCACACGGGCGTGTTCTAGTCGTGAGGAAGGCGAATTTCACTCGAATTGGGATGCTTAGAGGCTAAGAAAGGCTCCCCATAAACTCTCTATATAAAGACCTCATGAGGCAGAAGCACCATATGTTTTTAGATATCTTTCTTCTCATTTTTCTGCCACACTGAGGGTAGAAGTAAGGGATTACTCCAAGGGAGAAAGCCGATTAATTCATCTCAGAAGCCGGAATTCTGCAGCAACATAGAGGATCTCCCTAAATTCCTTCAGGGGTTTTTGGTTTCTTTTATGTTTTGTTATTTTATATCTTCTGAGATGTTTTCTTTTTTTTTTTTTATTATGAACTAAACCCTTCAAATACTTGAGGGGGATGAAACCTAAGACAGATCTTGTTATTTATTCCTGATTTATTTGATAAATACTTGAATTGTTCTTAATTATGCGTTCTTTATTCTTGATTTAATAATCCTAGGTATTATTTCAAGAATTAGATGTGCTTAGTGCAGAGGAGCAAAAGTCCCTGTGATAAGAGTAGATCTATCATAATTAAGTGGAGTTGCATGCAACCCTAGACATAGGGTGACATAAATCTGCCGGATTAGGGTCAAACCTAATATGGGGAACCATAGATCGAATTAATGCAACCTAGGGAGTTAATTAATAAAGGAACTTTAATTAACAACTTAGGCCTAGTTGCTCTACGCCTTGACGGAGAGTTTAGCATAAATTAGGGATCTCTACGGATCAAGTCAAGTAAAGAAATCATATAGTTCAAGAAAATAGTAACAAGTGAAGTCTAGGTGGATTCCCCCTTGAGTATTGTCCATATAAATCAGCTTTTCCCTAAAAGTTTTCCCAATTTACTTTTACACTTTCTTAGTTAGTTTTAAATTAGTTTAAACAATCCTCTTTTATTTTTAGGCTAGATAATAGGAAAGAAGTGAGTACTAGTACTTTTGGTTCCCTTGGGTATGATAACTCGGTCTTGCCACTAAGCTATACTACTGTTCGACAGGTGCGCTTGCCTCGACGTCGTGATATTAGTTGGTTTTGGTGTGAACAAGTTCTTTATAAATTTTATTACTTCATATCACGTGATATCACACACCCATAAACAAATATTCTTGAATCAAACTTTAATATCTCATACTTATACTTATCTTGTAGCCGAATATACATATGTCTATACCAAAGTATCATACACTATTAAAATCATAATATCAATGCATAAAGTTGAATCTTTAAACACTTGTTTACATATACTCATGTATTCAACCTTCATACTACATAATTACACTTAACTTATGGCCTAATATACTTCACAATTACTCACAGGTTCAAACTAACATCATACATATGTTTGTATCACATAACAAATAATCAGCTTACCTTATTTTCAAGGAAACAACAAGCTAACTCATACCTGATCATTTAGCTCGTTTAACGTATTTGATTACCACATCAGCATAAGGTCTTTTAGGCATAAACTTATAATAATTCACCAGCATAAAGCCTACTAGGCCTAAGCCTGAATGTCACACCGGCATAAGGCCTGCTAGACTCAAAGTTTGATTTTATACACCGGCAATAAGCCTAATTTAATTCACCAGCACAAGGCTTGCTAGGCTCAAAGCCCGAATATCACTATTATAAAGTTGTCTCATAAACAATTCATTTATCAAAAATTCTAGATATTCCATATAGTTCATACGAACTTTCAAATGCTATAACTCAGTCGAAACGAATGCATGAACATAGTTACCATGCTTATACACATTCGGCATTAGCATATATTAATTCATATATTTCATTTCAGCATATATACTTTGCATTTAATTAAAATTAAGTACGTTTATTTGCTTATAAACTTACCTAGGATGATGAAAAACCGGTATGGATTGGCTAGTCGACAAATTTAGTTTTCCCTCGATCTAAATTCGCTTTTCTCTTTTCTTGATCTAAATTAATATAAATTAAACTTATTTAATCAAATATTCAATCCAATTCACTCAAAAACACAAAGATGGGCAAATTGCACTTTTGCCCCATACATTTTACACATTTAGCAATTAAGTCCAAAATTCACAAAACACAAAACAAATATAATTTACCTACACTAAGCTAAGGCCGAATACTCCTCAAGCCCCTACAAGTCCTCACATTTAATTTAATTCACAACCTAGTCCCTCTATTTACTATTTTTGCAATTAAGCCCTATTTACTTAATTTTCATGAAAATTTCCAATACAAGCTGAGTAATCTAACACATACTGTAACACCCCAAACCTGGCCCAGATGTTATGGCTAGACCTGGTGTGTCACATGGACAGTTAATACACCTCGTTCTTCTATTATGAATTTTAGGATTGAATTAACAAAACCATTGCATGTGGTTTGGAAAAAGAGTAGGTTATTTAGTTTATAAAACCCTATCCACTATCAGTTGGAGTTTATTCTTTTAGAAGATCTTGGTTTTTCTTTATGTTATCCATTTGTAGCGTAGGATATGTTTTGAAAACATTGTTTAATTTTTAAATAAAAATTCGCGCAGACTTAGTTTATCATTTTTAATCATATAATAGTTAAATAAACAATTAAATCCAAATTGAAAATTAAATAATTATCAAGCGGCCTTATTACAGTTTAAAAACCTAAAAACCTAATGGATACTAAAATAAAAATAATAAAAATAAAAAAAAACTTAAGAAATAGTAAACTAGAAAGCAGAACACGTGGCCATTCCGAATCCCTCCAGCTCCAAGTCCTCTAAGGTTGAGGTTCACCTACATGGATGAGAAGAAAATGGGGTGAGTTTGTGAAAACTCAATGTGTAAGCTCACCCTACTAGAGTCAAGATCAGTCCAAGCTCAAACTAGGCCAAAGCCCTATTCAGGTATAGTGTTAACTGGGCCTTAGCCCTATTCAAAAAACAGTGTGGGCCTTAGGCCCATTATAGTAACAGAATAGTATTTTATGCATGGATGCAAACCTAAGCCCGTACCAGCCCTACACACCACCCGTACCAGCCCTACACACCATGTGGGGAATAACTCAACCCAATCAGCCCTACACACTACAGTCGCAGCTTAGTTGCTTAATCAGATAACGTGGCCAAGCCACTAAAATAGTAAAACGAGGCAAAGCCTCTAACAATATACGTGGCATTGCCACTTAGCACTTCCTCCATCAAAACCCAATCCTATGCAACAGTGTATATTATGGTATGGCATACAGTGAGTAGATATAATTTAGCATGCAATTTAGTCAACTTAACCCTAGGGGTAAAATGGTCTTTTAGCACCTAGGGGTAAAACAATAATTTCCACCCTTAAGGGGTATTTCAGTAAACTTGCCAGTTTTTAGGGTTTCATGCTCATTACAGTTTGTTAACAGTCCTAACGTCATCTAAGCAACTTATTTGGTCCACTTTATTAATACAGAGTCATCGGGCCCTAAAACCCCTAATGGCCCAATGGTGTCTACTAGCTACTACGGCCCACTAAGTCCAAATGTTACATCCGTTTTTACAGATTTAAGAGTCAGACTACTAGAATATGCTTACCGCTCATTTTCACCCATATGGGCCCGTAAGACCATTGGGCCCAAATTCGGCCCTTCGAGGCCCAAACCACCAATATGCACGAAAACACGTACACACACTCTTACATTTTGCAATTACCATTTTTACCAATTCAAACTGACCCACGAGCGTTCGCACGCTCGCAAGCCATCGAAATGCTGAAATTTTGGCATTTCGACTTTTCGACTTTTTCCGATCTAGTTTACTAGTGAGTGTCGATTACACACCTATTTGCGTACTACGTTGAGATCCCCACCGAATTAACCTACAATTGTTTTAACCACACTATTAACTAAAATCCAACAAAATCAATGAAATTGACAACCTACCATAGTCGGCCAACACCATCTAAAGCCCTTAATCACTTACCTTTGCCGAAATCTACAACTAGATCTAGATCTAGATTGCTCCAACGGTCCTAGTCTCTTGTGCTCCTCAATAGATAGCCTCTTTTCCACACTAGATCACAAGAAAACCAAAAGAAAAGACTAATATCAATCTTAGCCAAAATTGACAACCACCCTGAAGGGTTAGGGGTTTTCCGCTTTTCTTGAATTACCAAGTTACAAAAGAAAGGGGTTTCAAGTACTTACCAACGCTTTATTTTGCCAAAGAAGAGTCTCCAACTATCAGCCTAGCCCAGATCTATTGTAGATCTAATCAAAATGTGAGAAAAAGATTGATCTAAGTGGTTCAGCTCTTGGAAACCCTCTAGAGTGTATGTCAGCTTCAGTTTTGAGAGAAAAGGTAAAAGGAGAAGAAGAGTTTATAGAAGAAGAGGAGATGATCGGTAGAGAGGGATGAGAGGTTTTGAGATTCAGCTCTCGAAATAGTAACAATGAGAAGAAGAAGTTAGGCCAAAGGAGAAATCGGCAACTATGGATTCGAGTTTCGGCCTTTGAAAGAAATCGGCTAACAAAGCTTTGAGAAAAGGGGTTACTTTAATCGGTGGAACAAAGGTAAAGAAGAACAGAAGAGGGTGAAGAGAGGAGATAGATGCTTGATTCAGCTAAAGAAGAAAAGAGATGAGGGATTCGGCTCTGGGTAAATTGTAACGCCCTAATTTTTGGGTTTTTCCTTAGATTGTTCTTTATCTGATAAAATGTTTAAATTCTAGTATTTGGGTGTGTAATGCATGTTTGGAGTGTGGTAATGGGCCTATGGAAGGCCCATGTGTTGGTTGGAAGCTCGGCAAAATTTTGTATTTTTGACTTAGGAGATAGGGGAGATAGGGGTCTCTTGAAGATAGGTGTTATAAGAAAATATCGGTGAAATAAGACACAAATTGTTCAGTGGTAAAGTGGCAAGGGAGGCGCCACTAAGCTCCTTAAAAAGTGGCGCCTAAGTGAGCTTAGAGGTCAAGGGTTCAAGCTCCAGAGGTTGCAAAGGTGGTGTTTTATTTTTGTGTTTGAACGGGTAATAGTTTGAAGCAAAGTTAAACTCTGCTTAGGGAGATTTGAATCGGTCAAGGGAGCAAATCGTGGAGGAGGTTGAGGAGCAAATCAAGGAGCCTTTGAATTTTGAAAATGATGGCCGGCAAGAGGACTCCTAGTAAGGTAATTTCGGCACTCTGCTTTAGGGGTTGTTTTCGGCTATAGGCTCTGGGTAGTGCCAATTTTTCCTTGGGTTTTACCTTGAGGTGTTCTTGCTTAGCCGAATAGGGAGAAGTGCCGTAGGATTGAGGCTCTTTTATTTTTTTTCTTTCTTCTTCTTTCTTCTTTTGCTAGAAACCGAAAGCAAACCTTCCAAAATCATACTTGTGTCGTTTTGTACCAAACCGAATACCACTTCTCCTTTGCTCTTTCTTTTTCTCCCATTCTCATCCTATCATTCGTATCTCTTTCTTCTTCACCTTGCTCCCTCTTTGGCACTCAACTTGTCAATTCATCTCTTGACTGAAACTTTTGGGAACCGATTGCACTTATTGATAGAACCTAGTGTATCATTGCCGATTTCTCTCTAGCCTCATACTCCTCTTCTTCTCTTTTGTTTAGTACCTCTCATAACCCCTAGCCGAATCATTCTATCACCACTCACTCTTCTCTTCATTTCTCACTCCATCAAACCCTTTCTTTCTTGATAAACCGAATACCTTGTATATCAAAACTCAACATGTCTTTTTGGTAATCGAAAACCTTCATTAGGGCCGAATCTCAAACGAACTCTTTTCTTTTGCGGGGTTCGTGGAAGGAGTAGTTGTGAATCAAGATTATACTCGTATCCAAGACTTTACTTGGGCCGTTATCATAGGGGTAAGTACTTTTTCGTTAATCATCCATATTTAAGGCATGAAAAGCCGAAACCCCTTATGGGGAGGCTAACGTTAGTGACTAAAGGCTTGTTGGCCGCTTTCTTTTGGTTTGTTTGCGTTAGTGTGATCAAGAGGTTGTGCAACTAGGGACTCGGAAGGCTGAACGCTGCTGGACATTAGGATCTAATCCACTTTCGATAAGAAGGTAAAGGCTTTTAAGGACTTAGGCCATGTTGGCCGATTTTGGTTGGGAGGTTATGGCTTCTTGGTTACTGAGTTTTAGGTTAACGCAATAGTGTAACACCCTACACCCCTGTCCGTCACCGGAATAGGGTATTAAGGTATTACATATCTAAATACAATCTACCGAGGTTCATAGTTACGAGCTAGACATGAATTCATTGAGTTCTATAGTTGAATATATCACTTGTAAGTCGGTCCGGTCAATACATCATTTCTCATTTAAAAACGTTCTATAAACAAGCTAGCAAATCTCTACCTTGTGGCTACTAACAATTTGGCTAAATCAAACATTTCAATAACCGAGCACCATATTAGAAATTCATTGCATATTGGGTACTAACTAAATATCATGCCACAACATTGAACCATATGTGTATCTTCCAAACATATATTCAACTCGAAGACTAGCAAGCCATTTTCGCATGGCTAGAATAATTACAACTCAAAATGTAGTTTAAAACAACAAAAGGAGATTAGCCTATACATGCCATTGATTCAAAATAACCATCAAATGTACCAAAATAACAGCGATAGTATAGGTGATTAAGGCTTCAATCCCCGAGCTCGTAGCTTCCAAAATGAGATCTATAAAACAAAGGAAACAAGGGAAACGGAGTAAGCATTACAATGCTTAGTAAGTTTTAAGCAATGACATCAAATAAATCATCAAATTATAGCATAGTTGTTTGTATTGTTGTTTCCCTCTTCTCTTAGGTACGTCACCCCCTTTTTCCACGCATATACATTCACATCATATACAAAAGTGGATAGCTTTCACTTATAGTAAACTCACGTAAACATACACATGTCACAAACTTCTCATAACATTTCACATAGGTTAAATGTACTTTGACCATATTAATAATCTCATTTCATGGACGCATATGCAATCACACAATGACCTTAGTATTCGGTCCAAAAATTCAGCTTGCATATAAGCCAAGGGTACATACCTGTATAACTTAACATTTTCAGTGCAATTCATTAGCGATCGTTACCTTGAAGACCATTAGTCTTAGGCTTTACTCGCATCATCATCGAGATCTTTAGCTCGGGTAAACTCTATACATAGCCATCGGGTCTCTATCCCGGATGTAATCTCCGCATATAGCCTTCGGGTCTTAACCCGGATATCATCTCATCATATAGCCTTCGGGTCTTAACCCGGACGTAATCTCCACATATAGTCAGCGGGACTTAATCCCGGATTCACATCACTAATTCTCATACACATATATATTCGCATGTTGCCAAGTTTCACATAGCAATTTTGCACTTGTTGTGCAATCAATTCATGAGCATACAAACATATAATATGCTTCTCGACTTTATATCATAAATATGCATATAATTCAAAACTTATACACGTATACTCTTCTTTTCTAGATTTTCGGCCCAATGATCACACATACATAAGCAATGCATTTCAAATCTCAATTTCGGTCCTTTTCTCTATGAGCCATTCGGCTATATAGCAAACGTGAATAAGGTTTCTTTCTCAATGGGACATCGTTCAATTAATAGCATGTATGTCATGGCATTTTAACATAAATACCAAATTCGATTACTCAAAACTTACCTTGAACTTTCCCGAGAATTTACGAGTTGGCTATTCGACCACCTTGGCCTTCCCTTTATCCGAACTCGTCCCTCTATGCTCTTGAGCTAAATAAAACATTTAATTTTATTAATCCTTATTCAAACATTTCAATGAATCATTTTCACTTATAGTCAAATAATATATGCATATTCTTCTCATTACAAACACATACGCACATTCGGTCATTTCACATACATATCATAAGTCACAACAAGCTGATTTTCTGAGCAGCATTCAATAATTTACTCATAACTGGAGCTACAAAACTCCAAATGAAGTGTCGTTAATTTTTCATGAAAATAGACTCATTTATCTTCCATCCATAAAATTTTCATAATTTTTGGTTTGGCCAATCACTACCAGAATTTTCCTAAATTTTCCCTATTTCACTGTTTGATTAAACTGACTACTCTATACTACGAACCGAATTTCTCCTTGTACAGAATTCCAAATATGTCCTCACCAATTTTATTAGAAACTAGACTCATTAAGGAGTCTAAGCATAAAAATTTTGTCTCATAAAAATTTTTATGCAATTTATGGTGATTTTCTAAAAACAGAACAGGGGCTTCCGGAGTCATTCTGACCCTATTTCACACAACTTTAAAAATCTCTCTATTGGCAGTCAATTGCTTGTGAGGTTTCTTTTATAAGAAACTAGACTCATTAAGCTTTAATTACACAATTTATTCAGCCCCTAATTCAACTCTCACAATTTTTGGTGATTTTTCCAAAACGCGTTACTGCTGCTGTACCAAGCAGATTTTATACCCAATTCATTCTTTAGTGTTCTTATGCACATACTTAAAACATAGCATTTCCTAAGGCACCATTTAGAGTAGTCATTGACCTTAACATATATATACAAAATTCACATTCATTTCATCCACAAACAGATTTCTCCACAAACCAAACCACTTATCAATTTGACACCCGAAAACATCCAAAAGCAACATCAAAGGCACATTCGGCCATTGCACAACCATACATTATAACAACTGAAACATCAATCCCTCTTGCATTTTCCCATGGCCGAATATTCACCTTTGCAAGTTATGTCACTCAAATCATTTTATTAATCATGCACATATATTCCCTAATAGAAATTTTTAAAGTTGCCAATGAAATCAATATCACCAAGCTAGCCGAATGCATGCATATACACTTAAGGCATTTAGCATCTTCATTTACCTTAGTTCATTTAACAAAATTACAACTAAATGCTTAAATCCACAATTGGCAATCATTGGCACAAAGATACACTTGCCGAATGCTTAGTGAACTTATGAGCAATGTTTAACTAGCTCATGTTACAAAATATGTATCTCCATTTGCATAATCGATTTATCAAATTAAGGATCAAAATGCAATCAAAAGCGAAACAACTCAATCATGCATTCCAAAGAGCCCATTCGGCCATTAAGCAAAAGTCAAGCTAACCTCACATTCTTAAACAATGCCAAATCCACACTTAAGCATATGACCGAATATCAAAATTAATAATCAAACTAAAATTGTTATCGTGACTACTTAGAACACTAAATAACCAATTCAATTTAGCAAATTATTCAACCTATCCCAAAATATCCCTTTAAGAATCGGTAATGAAGAAGTAAGAAGCTAAAACATGCAAATCAATTCTATCTATCCATAAATCCTCATAAAAACACATCTAACTAGCTCAACAACATCCAAGTTGCATTATTTAACAAAACATCAAAGAAAACACAATTTCTCCACCCTTACTCACATGGCCGAATGCTTCTAACACTAAAGGCTCAAGAATTTCAAACATGAACAAAGAAGAGAGCTTCAAAACCAACTAAATTCACAAGTTTTCAAAGAAAATAACATGAACCTTACCTTATTTGTGCTTCACTTTGCCATATGCCCTAACTCAAGGGTTTCCTATTTTTTTCTTTCTCTACTCACGGCAAGAAGATGGAGAAATAGCTTTGTTATTAACACTTCCTTATTTTATTCATTTGTTTTATTTACTCTTTATTAATTTAATTTTTTTATGACAACTAATTTCTCATTTCAATTAAAATTAATTAGCAACAAACAAAGCACAAAATGACAAACTAGGTCATCATTACCCTCCACTATCATAAAAGTGGGTAATTTGACATGCAAATCCCTTATTTTGCATGCATGCATTAACTAGTCTTCACACATTTGTCTAGCATATTATCAAAGTTCACTACTAAGTCCCTTTTTGTAAAATTCAAATTTATAACTCTAAATTGACACACCAAACATGTCACACATGAATTCACACATATTATAGGCATCAAAATGAATATTTAATACATTTTATGCCTCAGTTTTGTGGTCCCGAAACCACATTCCGACTAGGGCCGTTTTAAGGCCGTCACAAATAGTGTGCAATTGTAGGTTATTTGCTCGTGGGTTCTTCAAGCACTTCGACAACTAGCAGGTGTGTAACTAATCCCAACTATTAGACTAAAGTGGTAAAAGCTGGAAAGGGCGTAACGTTACCGACATCTAGTGTAAGTGACCGAAAATGCATTCGTATGATATTTGAGAGTAACCATTTACTCCATTGGGCTTAACTATGAATTCAGTGCCGGAGGAATTGCAGAAGGTGCAATTCTGAACGTTTTGGTAAGTTGGGCTTCAGCGGGCCAAAGATGGACCCAATGGGCTTCCGAGCCCAAATCGGTAAAATGACTATTATAGGCTTTCTGGTGACATGGTTAATAAAAACATGGTGAAGTTGGTAAACTAAACCTAAAAGTTAGACTTAACAGGTTTGAGATGATAATGGACTCAGTAAGGCCCATTAGGGGTTTTAGGTTAAAAAGGGTAAAACTGGAAATTTGGCTTAGATGGACTTTCGTGGTAATTTATGGACTAATAATTAATCGAACGTGCATAAAAACTCTGAAAATATGATAAAGGACTAAGATACCCTTGAATATGGAAAATTACCAAAATACCCCTAGGTGTAAAAAGACTATTATACCCCTAGGGTCAATTCTGTATGAAATGTATGATTTTATATATCTGCATGAGTTACCATTTAATGTGAACATATCTGATGCATGAGATGCTATATGTGTTGCATGCTAGTATGTATATATCTGTTGCATGGGGTATGGGTTTATGATGGAGGAAGCGTTCTGGCAGCCTCGCTGCAATCTGGTGACTTTGTCACATTATTATCTGGCAGCTTTGCTGCAATCTGGTGACTTTGTCACATTATTATCTGGTAGCCTCGCTGCAATCTGGTGGCCTCGCCACAATATCTGTATCTGGTGACCTCGTCACAATATCTGGCAGCCTCGCTGCAAATTATATCTGGCAGCCTCGCTGCAATTATCTGTGGTGTGTAGCGGTTGGGTGGGTCGAGTAGTCTCCCCACATGGTGTAAGGCTGGTACGGGGGTGTTATGGATGGATCTGGGTTGGGTTTCTGTTTGCATATTATATCTGATCTGTATCTGTTATGGGCCTATGGACTTAATCTGACTCTGAGGCTTGATCTGTTTTGGCCTATGGTTGAGATAATGTTGCACACTGAGTTGTCAAACTCACCCCCTTTTATTTAATCTCTGCAGGTAACACTCAACCATAGTGGGCTTGGAGCTGCGAGAGATTCGGAGCGGCCACAGTATCTGCAGAACGTGTTTTCATTTTGTTTAAAGTATTTTATTATTAAGTTATTTTTGGGTTTTATTTTGTAATAAGGCCGCTATCTAAGTTTCTATTTGGTTTAATTTTTCTTTGATGATTAAATTACATTTTATAGAATCGCTAGTTTAGGCTGCGCTGGTTTCAAAATCTAAAGAACGTTTTCAAAACTCAACGAGTGAATAATATGGATAACTTAAAGGATTAATAAACTGGTTTTAACAAACTTACTCTTTTGATTCAAACCTCACTTAAGACACAACAAGACTAAAAGGGTTGTAAACTTAGTTTTAGGATCGTGTGACACACCAGATCTGGTCGTAATGTCTAGGCCAGGTTTGGGGTGTTACATAAATCGACAAAGGAGACCACTTAATTTCGGGATTTCAGCTTTTAGAACAAAAGGGAAAGAGGAGGGAAAAGAAACAAAGTGAACCAAATGGGAAACACCACTTTGAACCTTACCTAATTGACACCAAAAACTTACCCAAAACAAAACCCGAAAGGAACCAAAGAGGGCATTCGGCACACTAAAACTATACTTGCCGAAAATGCAAGTTCCAAAACCCACTTGCCGAAATATTCCTCCAAGACCCCCACAATCGGCCAACTCTTGTTCCCTTTCAAAAATCCTAGATTCCCTTAGCCCTCCTTGACTCAATCCCATGAGCACTTCAAACTCCTCCCAACAGAGTTTCACTTGGAGTCCATCACATACCTTGCACATGCATTTAAAAAATAAATCAACACCTTGCTACTCCATGGACTTGAACCTTAGCTCTTGCATAGTCTCTACATGCCACCCCTTGTGTCTTAAGTGGCGCCACCTTGCCACTTTAACACAATTTTACTTGTGTCTTAATTTACCAACATTTTTTTAAAAACCCGCTTAGTCAGAGCCCCTTCTCCCTTAGGTCTAAAATTTTAAAATTCTACTAGGTTTTAACTTAAGCCTAAGCCCTCTAAAGGCCCACTAACACACTCAAAACATAATTTAGTACATCTAGACAAGCAAAAATTACATTCAAGCAAAATCTTAAAAATCTTGATAACTAGGGTGTTACATATATCTCTTATTTAACAACATCAAACACAAAATTCACCAAGATATCAATTATGGAAACTCATGAATACATCATCAAAATTAGAAATTCAGGCATAGGTCGAGTAGTATTCGAAGCAACGATCTCAGAAACATAAAAATTATCAAAAATCGAGTCCAAAATGACTTACCAATTTAACATGCAATTGTCGAACCTCATTTTGCAACCGTGGATGTTTTTATTTTCTTACATTCGGCTAAATGATGGAAAATGGACTAAAATCATGGTTTTTGGTTTTAATTAAATATATCATTTACTAACCATTTACCTTTTTAACCTTTAAAATAATGCATAATTTCCTTTATGCCAAACCATTCACATCCACTAACATATTAATGGTATAATTTCCATTTAAGGCCATCATAGTTAAAAGCCAAAGCCAATTGACACCTTTAATAAATAGAATGCAACTTTTGCATTTTACGCGATTAAGTCCTTTTTACCGAATTAACCACTTAAACGATAAAATTTCTTTACGAAAATTTCAAAAAACCATAATATCATGCTATAAATATTATAATAATAATAAAATAAATTTTTTGATGTCAGTTTGTGGTTTCAAAACCACTGTTTCGATTAACCCTAAAAATGGGCTGTTACACCAACTGTCATTTTTGGTACTTTTAAACTGTGTACTTCGTTATATGTCATGTATAGGTGTTATGGATAATATGGTCTATATGTATAGAAGTTGTGGTTAAAATAGCCAATTGTTTTGGCTTGTAAATGATGAATGTTTTGGTTATGTGTATAGCCATGTGATTTGGCTTGTTTTGGTATACTTGGTGACGCATATATATATATGTGTAATGACCTTTTGTTATGTGGCTTATAATTTTTATTTGAATGCTTTATTGTGAGTTGGTATTTGGAATACCATATGGTTGAATTTCAAGATATGGAATGCATGCTGATTAGGCACAAAGTCTATTAAGTAAGTTAGATCATTTAAGTGATTTTTGGATGTGAAATAAGTATAAAATTGAATGACAAATTCTGATACTTATGTGCCTTGTGGTTGTTGGTATTGAAATAGCATGAATTAGGCTTGGTTGAGATTGGTTTGGATGCCTATTTATGCTATGATATATGTCATTTGACATGTTTAGGTTGATGCAAATTTGGGTGAGAAAGATGGCTTGGAAAATAGCCTTTTTTTCCACACGGGCAGAGACACGAGCGTTTGTCTCAGTGGTGTGTGACACATGGTCAGGTGACACAGCCATGTGTGTCCCCTGTAGTTTTTAAAGAATACAAGTCAGTGAGCTACATGGTCTAGTCACACGAGCATGTGGTTTACCGTGTGACACAAGTAAGAGAGTTACACAAGGTAGGACACAGTCTAGGACACGGCCATGTGATCTCATTTCGAATGTCCACACGGCCTGTGACATGTGCGTGCCTTTTGGTCGTGTGAGACAGACAGCCTGGCCACACGAGTGTGTGTCCCCTGTATTTGAAAATTTTTAATGTTTTCCCAAAATTTTCCTAAGTTCTCAGACTAGTTCTGAAATGTTTTAAATGTTTGATTTGGCCCTTGAAGGCTTGTGTTAGGAATTATATGAATGTGTATGAATATTTTATATTTGGAATGAGAAATTTATATGAAATGTATGATGAAATATGTTATAAGTCCGGCAATGCTTCGTAACCCTATTCCGATGATGGATAGGAGTTAGAGGTGTTACATTTGTTGGTATCAGAGCTACGGTTTAGTTGATTCTAGGACTAATGTATTGTATGTGGGTCTAGCTATACATGCCATATTTAACCTGCGATAGTGTGATATCTCCTAACAGCTTTTAAATCATGTTTTCGTATAGTAAATGGATTCTAATCGAGCTGACTCTGATGATGTAGAAAGTAATGCGATAACCTCTATTCATGGAGCAGCACCGTTTGAATTGAGACCCGTATCTGAGGGTCGTGGAGAAGAGGCCAAAGAATCCTTCTTCCAGATGATGAACGAATGGTTTACTGAGTTTGTCTGAACAAATTTGGCTACTCAGCAACCTCCACCTTCACCTATTCCCCAACCGAACCCCGTAAGTTCTCAAGGTTTGGAACCTATAGTGTGAGTAAGTGAGTTGTCGATAAAATTTGAAAGTATAGGGCTGAAGAGTTTAAAGCTACTGTCAATGATGATCTTGAGAGAGCCAAGTTTTAGCTTGAGAATACAATCTGAGTTTTTGATGAATTGTCATGTACACCGACTGAATGTGTTAAATGTGCTGTATCACTTCTGAAAGATTCAACTTACCAGTGGTGGAATAACTTGATATTTGTGGTTTCGAGAGAAAGAGTCACGTGGGAATTCTTTTAGATCGAATTCAGAAAGAAGTACATTAGTCAACGATTTATTGATCTAAAGTGCAAAGAGTTTTTGGAGTTGAAACAGGGTCATATGATTGTATTAGAATATGAAAGAGAATTTGTGAGACTGAGCAGGTACGCTCGAGAATGCATTTCTACTGAAGAGATTTTGTGTAAGCGATTCGAAGACGGGTTGTATGAAGACACTAAACTTTTAGTCGGGATTCTTGAATTGAAAGTATTTTTTACGTTAGTCGATAGAGCTTGCAGAGCAAGGAACTTAGCAAAGAAAAGAGAAAAGCTAATTCTGAGGCTAAAGATTTGAAAAAGAGGTCGATCAGTAAACCCTATCATTCCTCGTAAAAGAAATCAAAAGATTATTATAATCATTCGACAACCTCAGTGGGGTTTTCTAATAGAGATCGTGGGAAGTAACACACAAGTCTAAAAGCTTAAGCTACTTTAGTATCGAGCATTGGTGGTGTTAAAGCCAACAAGCCAGTGTGTAAGCAGTGTGGTAGACGACATTTTGGAGAATGTAGAATGAATGATAGAGCATGTTTTAGATGAAGTTTGCAAGAGCATTTCATTCGTGATTGTCCCAAGTTACCTAAGAATGACAAACTTCAGACTACTCGACCGAGTAATACAGTTGCCAGAGGAAGACCAACCTGAAATACTGGAAATGTGAGTGCTAATAGAAGTGCAACCAAGGATTCTACTATGAGATTTGAGGCTCGAGCACCAACCAGAGCTTACGCTATTCGTGCTCGCGAAGATGCGTCATCACCAGATATTATCACTGGTACATTTTCTCTCTATGACACTGATGTAATTGCTTTGATTGATCTGGATCGACTCATTCTTATGTTTGTATAAATTTAGTGTTTAGTAAGAGTTTGATTGTTGAGTCCACTGAATTCATGATTAAAGTATTAAACCCCTTAGGCAAGTATGTCCTAGTTGATAAAGTTTGCAAGAACTATCCTTTAATGACTCGGGGTTATTGTTTTCCGGCTGATTTGATGTTGTTACCGTTTGATGAGTTTGATGTGATATTGGGTATGGATTGGATGACTTTGCATGATGCTGTTGTGAATTGTAGATGAAAGACTATTGATTTGAAATGTCAGAATGATGAAATTCTTTGTATTGAATTCGATGTTTCGAGTGGATTGCCTACTGTGGTATCGTCTATGTTAGCTCAAAAATATGTGAGAATGGGTTATGATTCATATCTTTCTTATGTACTGGATACAATAGTCTTTAAATCGAAGATTAAATCAATACTAGTAGTTTGTGAATATCCAAATGTGTTCCCAAAAGAGTTACCTAGGTTGCCACTGATCAAAAAAGTTGAGTTTGCAATTGAATTATTACCTAGAACCTCACTGATATTGATAGCTCCGTACAAAATGGCTCCTACAGATTTGAAAGAATTGAAATCTTAGTTGCAAGAATTAACAGGTAGAGGTTTTGTACGATCGATTTTTTTGCCCTAGGGTGCACCGGTTCTGTTTGTAAAGAAGAAAGATGGAACGATGAGAATGTGTATCGATTACTGACAGCTCAATAAAATTACGATCAATAATAAGTATCCTTGCTGGGAATCAATGATTTTTTTGATCAGTTTAAAAGGGCAACAATGTTTTCTTAGATTGATTTACGATCTGGTTATTATCAGTTGAGAGTTAAAGATTTTGATGTGCCGAAAACTGCGTTCAAAACTAGGTATGGGCACTATGAATTTCTTGTTATGTCATTTGGCTTAACTAATGCTCCTGCAGTCTTTATGGACTTGATGAATAAAATCTTCAAACCGTATTTAGATAGATTAATTGTTGTATTCATTGATGACATTTGAGAATTGTATTGCAAACATTGAGAGATAAGAAATTGTTTGCTAAATTCAGTAAATATGAGTTTTGGCTTCAAGAATTTGGATCTTTGGGACATATTGTTTCAGCAGAAGGCATTAGAGTTGATCCGAGTAAGATATCAGCAATTATTGAATGGAAACCACCAAGAAATGTATCTGAGGTTAGAAGTTTTCTGGGATTAGCTGGCTACTATCGAAGATTTGTTAAAGGGTTCTTGATGATTGCTACACCGATGATGCAGTTATTATAGAAAGATGTGAAATTTGAGTGGTTTGAGAAATGTCAACAGAGTTTCAATCAATTGAAAGCACTGTTAACTAAAGCACCAGTTTTAGTTCACCTGAGTTGGATAAAAAGTTTGTGATTTTCAGTGATGCATTATTGAATGGTTTGGGATGTGTTCTAATGCAAGAAGGAAAGTGATAGCTTATGCTTCCAGACAGTTAAAGCTGCGTGGAAAAAATTATCCGACGCATGATTTAGAATTGACTGCTATTATTTCTGCCTTGAAAATTTGGCAACATCATTTATTCGGTGAGAAGTGCCATATTTTTACCCACCACAAGAGCTTGAAGTATCTAATGCCTCAAAAAGATTTGAATTTGCAACAACGAAGATGGCTTGAATTATTGAAAGATTATGAGTTAGTGATTGATTATCATCCGGGGAAAGCGAATGTAGTCGCAAATGCTCTGAGCAGAAAATCTTTGTTTGCTTTACGGGTGATGAATATGCAATTGACCTTGTCTGATGATGGATCGATGTTAGCTGAGTTAAAAGCTAAATCATTGTTTCTTCAACAAATTTGCAAAGCTAAAAAATGTGACAGTGAATTAAAAACAAAATGAGTACAGTGTGAGTCGACTCTTGATTCAGAGTTTCAGATTAGAACCGATGATTGTTTGTTATTTTGTGGTAGAATTTGTGTACTGAGAAATTCAGAGCTTATACAAAAAATTCTACACAAAGCAGATAGTGGTTGTTTATCTATTTACCTGGGGAGTACGAAAATGTACCATGACTTGAAACAGTTGTATTGGTGGTCAGGTATGAAATGTGATATTTCTGACTTTGTGTCTAGATGTTTGATATGTCAGCAAGGTAAAGCTGAACCTCATGTACCATCGAGACTATTACAGCTTGTGATGATACTTGAGTGGAAATGGATAGAGTTACGATGGATTTCATATCGAGATTACCCTTATCTTCGAAGAAGAAAGATGCTATTTGGGCTATTGTTGACCGTTTGACAAAATATGTGCATTTCATTCCAGTACGTACAGACTTTTCACTTGACAAATTAGCTGAATTATACATTTCTAAGATTGTTAGATTGGACGGGGTGCTAGTTTCTATTATTTCAGGTAGAGATCCGAGATTTACGTAGCAATTTTGGAAGAAATTGTAAGAAGCTTTGGGTATGCGTGTAATAGCTCGTTTTTAGTCAGATCGAAACAATGGTTTCAGAACCATAAATTTAAATTCAAAATAATTATATTATTATTTTGAGGTCTAATGTATAATATTATGATTGTGTGAAAATTTCGTTAAGAAATTTTATCGTTTAAATGCTCAATTTGATAAAAAGGACTAAATTGCGTAAAGAGCAAAAGTAGTGTTCTATTAGTTAAATACACCAAATGGCTATGAAATTTAAAAGTGGAGGTCCTCAAGTGATAATTAGACCATTTGAAATGTGAGTGGACATTAATGGACTTATTTCAAGTGATTTAATTTTGTTTAAAAAGGTTAATATAGTAATTAGTTAATTATATGAATAATAACTAAAATAAAACATGTTATCATCTTTTTATCATCATATTCAACCCAAATTTAGAAAAAAAGAAGCCATTAAAATAGCTTCAAGGTTTGGCCATTGCATGGTTTATTTGTAAGTCCATTTTTGTCCTGTTTTTAATGATGTCTATGTTTTTGAGATCATTGCAGCTTAATCTAGCTAGCCCGTATCTCCGATTTCAAAACTGTTAAACCATGTGAATATTTCCATTGATGAATACATGTGTATTTTGATGTTTGATGATGGATTATGAATGTTTGATAATAGTTACACAAGTTTTGTTAAGTGATTTTTAGTGAAAATGCAAAATAGGGATTAATTTGTGAAATGTGTAAAACCCATGGTTAAAAGTGTGAATAAATGAAAAATACGTGCTGCTACAGACTTATAAAGAATTCAACTAAGCATGGGTAGGATGAAATTGCAAGAATTTGTAATTTTATGTGATAAGGACTAAATCGTAAAGAATATGAAAGTTTAGGGGTAAAAGCGTAAATTTGCTAAAATATGAATTGTGGGCTAAATTGACTAGAATGGTTATTGAATAGATTGAATTTATTATATAGATCAAGAAAAGAAAAGATATGAATTAGATCGGGGAAAAGACAAGGTTGACAAATAGCCGATAATTTTCATCCGAGCTATACGAGATAAGTTCGTATAATTAGAATTGAGCATTTAAATATATGTACTTGATTGAAATCTATCTATCTATCTATATATATATAGATAGATATATGAATTGAGAAATTGAGTCATAAGATATTGAAATGCCTAAATGATAAAATCCGAGAATTTACTGAGCTCCGTTAGAACGGTAGGAATTCGTCGGATACAAGTGACATGTCACTAGGGTTACCGTTTTGTTTAAGATCCAGCATATGTTGCGGACTCATCACAGCTCGTATGAGCTTACTGATATTCAGCTCGTAAGAGCTTTGTAACTCCCCAAAAATCCCAAAATTATAGATTCTATGCATTGATTTTGGCTTGTGTAGATAGCACTGTTAGAATATTAATTTTAAGATGTTACAAGGATTATTTGAAGTTTTAGGGATAGAGAAGACCATACAAAAATTTTAATTTTTACCTTAGTGGAACCCTAGTATCTAGTATTAGGCCTCTTAAACAAATTAAGGGAAAATAGGACACAGTTGGGCCTATGGCTCAGTGGCAAGGTTGCGTCACATGGGGAGCTATAAGGTGGCATTTCTAGCAGGGAAAGAGGTCCAAGGTTCGAGGCTTAAGAGTGGTGAAGTTAGGGACTTTGTTTTTGCTCATGAAAGGAAGGTAGGGGCGCTAGAGTGGACTCTGGGAAGGAGTGTTCATGAGAGAAATTTAAGGTAAGGATAAAGGAGAGAAAATAAGAGATTGAGAGAGGGGAGACGATGGTGTTGAATGGGAATTTAGGAGAGGCTAGAATCGGCTTGTGGTCTATTTAAGGGTGTTTCGAATTCTCTTGAGGGTTCTCTTATTTTTTGCCGAATTCATTCCATTGCCAACCACTCTTCTTCTTTTCATTCTATTGCCAAATAACCCACCATCTTTTGCCGAAATTTCTATTATTATAGTAGTCTTTTTCTCCCAAAAGCTGAATACTTATATCCTCTTTGCCGATTTCTTTCCTTAATCTCTTAAAAGCTAAATACTCATATCCCCTTTGCCGATTTCTTTTGCTTTCCTCCTTCACAAATTTTTTTGTTATTTACAACCCTTAATCAAGATTTTAAAAGTCGATCACACACTCAGTAGCTATCTAGGCTGCAAGATCAGAGACTAGTTTCGGTAAGCACTTAGTAACCATCTTTTAGTGCGTTTTGGTAAAAGTCGAAGGGTTATCTAGTCTTTTTCCTTGTTGTTAACCCTATATTAACAAGGGGTAGGGTTCAAAGTTTTCAAGCGTGGTAGGATCTCTAGCAAGTAGTAAGTGTACTCGTTTTCAATTTCGAATTCGTAAGTGGTCGATTATAAGTGTGGTTTATAGGGGTGACTCGTGTGGAATATGAGTCACTTGATGTTGATAGTATGTGTATGGATGTAGATCTAAGGATATTCGGGAATAATAGCTAAGGAGGGGCTATTAGAACTAGTGGCACACGGTAAGGTTACGGTAAGGCTTCGAGATTTTGTAAGGTTGTGATCAAGTATGGAAATTGATTCAAAGTTGGTATTGATTGTATGTTGAGGTTGAGGATAGTGTAGCGCGGGTCATTAACCAGGTGTGTACATACACTACACACATGACCAATTGGCAAAAGCCGAAATCCCAAAATGCTAGAATGCTGAAAAGCTGATAGGATGGCGCCGGCAATCACACGAGTGTGTAAACACTCGGGTAGAGATACCGATTTGATTACCGAGGACTAGAAAGTGATCTCATGGTCTTGGGCCACTGTTTGGCCAACCGGGCCAGACAGGGCTAAGTGGGCCTACCGAGCTTGTGGGCCCAAATTGGCAAAAGTTGTTATGTGAGATTGTATGATGGATTGATATGGATGATTGTATGATTTGGTTATGATCGGGTCTAATGGGCTACACAAGCATGATTGGGCTTAATGGGCTTTATGAACATGACTGGGCTTAGTGGGCCTTTTGGGAATTTTAAAAATGCATGCTAGGGTTTTAATGGACTTTAGGCCTAGTTCTGATGAATTCTCAAATTGCATAAAACTTAATTAAATAATCAAACATGTCTATGCACAAGTCGCTAGGCTAGGGTGTGGCAATGGATGTATGCACGTCTAGGATTGGATCTAGGAAGAGCTTGGTACTTAAGCGGTCTGAGTGACCCACCTCCTCTTCTCTGGTATCCTACCTGGTGCATAGTGTTCGTTCACCTTAGCCGCGAGGACTTGTTGATAGGCCAAAGTTTATAGGTAAAACCTGAAATGTAGAAATTACGAAAATACCCCTCTAGGGTAGAATTACTAAAATGCCCCCATAGGGTATAATTACGGAAGTACCCCTCTAGGGTAAAATTACGGAAATACCCCTCTAGGGTAGAATTACGAAAATGCCCCTGTAGGGTAGAACTACTAAAATGCCCTCGTAGGGTAGAATTACCGAAACACCCTTGTAGGGTAGAAATTACCAAAATACCCATGGGTAGTGAAATGAGTAAAATACCCCTAAGTGCTTAATGTGTGGAAAATTTGTATGTTGCATTCATGAAATGTATGTTGCATTTGGGTGGGATGAATGGAACGGAGGAAGATATGTGAGGATCACATAGTCGCTTGACGACGTGGATCCACCGGTGGCTTTATGCCCATTATATGAATAGCAGCCTTGCTGCAACATTTAAGTAGTGCCGCTGTTGGTGCTACCTTTGGAGTGTAGGGATGGGTGGGTTGATATTTATATCCCCACAATATTGTATGGGTGGAAGGGATATGGAGTGCAGGGTTGGATTTGGGATGGGTGCATCGTATTCATGTGAAACTGATGTGATTTGAAGTCAATGTGGGCTAAGGCCCAAGACCACCAATATTGTTAGAGCTTAGGCCCAATGTGATATTTGTATATTGAATTGATTTGATTGCCAAGGGTCGTACACATTGAGTTTTGAAACTCACACCCTTTAATTTAATGTTTCAGGTGACCCTCAGTAGATGGCTCGACGTGGGAGAGGGCTCGAAGATGGCCACATTGCAAGTTACTTAGAAGTTTTAAATAGTTTTCGAGTTGCTTTATTTTAATTACTTGTTTTCAATGGGTTGTAATAAGGCCTTGTATCTCTGATTTGACTTTTCATTTGGGTTTATTATTGTTACAACTGTTGAATCATCAGACTTAAATAAATTTTTAAAGTAAACGTGGTTTTCTAAGTAACCTTAACATGTGAACGTTTTGTTAAAACATGGGCTTTCACTTTAACTTAACAAGTTACAAGGATTTTGACTCTTTTTTTTTCCAAAGTCACAAATTTAAGTTTTTAACCAAGCAACTGTTTCACTGAACATAATTTTAACTAAACAAAGTCGTATTTTGAAATAACCTTTTTGATGTGACATTGCCAGATTCGGCCATAATGTCTGGGCCGGGTCTGGGGTGTTACATTTAGTGGTATCAGAGTCCAGTTGCAAAGCTCAAGCTATGAAATAAGCCTTAGATTTTGGATTTTTAAAACAACTAGATGAAAAAGTTTTTGCAGGATTCTTGAAGTGTGGTTCACCGAGCTCTCGACATCGAGCCGAGTAAGTTTATCTGTTATTACACTTGTTTGAATTTCTAAACTATATTTAGATATTGGGCTACTTTAAACAATAGGTTCTTAGAGACTAAAGCCTGTAGGAAACATAAGCCTGTAGTAGATTTATGACGATGAATTAACTTTTAAATTATTAATTGTATAAGACATAAGCTTTAAACAGTGGAACTATGAACTAAGATTTCATAAAATTTTTAATCCAAAAATACGTACGCAACGTTAAGTGCTAGAAGAGGTGCAATAGGCTGCGGCAGAGGTCGTGGAAGTGCTAGGGCTAGATCATCGACATCGGTCCATATGCCCAGCGTTGGAGTAGAGGAGGCTCCGGCCTTACCAGTAGCTGAAACGGGCCCCTACGATTGGGCTGCTGCTATAGAGGATGCCGTATCGCATGCCATCCTAAGGATTCTGGAAAGGGTTACTGGGCACAATAATGGTACAGGAAGTCGTGGGTCGATCGTAGAGCAACTTCGAACTAATGGGGCAGAGATTTTCAAAGGAGTAGCTGGGGTGGCCCCGAATGTGGCGGAGTATTGGTTAGAAGCCAGGGAGAGAATAGTGGATGACCTGGACTGTACGGCGGAACAAAAATTGAAGGGGGCGATATCTCTACTTAGGGAAGAAGTGTATCAGTGGTGGTTGATCGTGAAGGAAGCCAACCAACCAGAGCAGATTACATGGGAGTTCATCAAATCGGCATTTCAAGGGAAATACATTGGAGCGGGTTATGTGGAAGCCCAAAGGAAGGAGTTTTTGAATCTGACTCAAGGAGATAAGTCAGTAGCAGAGTATGGGGCTGAGTTTTTGTGCTTGAGTTGATATGCCAAAGAAATAGTTACCACGAAATATGAGCAATGTGTGTAGTTCGAGGACGGTCTAAGAGACAACCTTAGGGTACTTATAGCTCCATAGAGGGAGCGGGACTTTGCAGTTTTAGTGGAGAAAGTAAAGATAGCGGAGGAAGTAAAGCGTACAGAGCGACTTAACTGAGAGAAGGAGAAGGGCAAAAATAAATGGAACGTGGAAGTTATGGTGGCTGGACAGAGGGCTGCAAGGAGGGCCAGAGTGAATGGGCCAGTTAGAGCTAGGGGCCCTATTGCTGCTGCTAACACTGGGATACCACCTTGTGCTGTGTATGGAAAAGGACATACGAGCAAATGTTGGAGGAGAATAGGAGCCTATTTGAGCTGCGGGTCTATGGAACATAGGATTAAAGAGTGCCCAAGGAGGTCAGATCAGGTGCAAGCTAATGGTAGAGGCAAATTTCAGCCACAGAGAGGTGGTCAGCAACCACTAAGGGGCTGTGGGTAAGCTAGAGGTAGTAACGGTGCAGGACGTGGACGTGGAGCATCGAGCAAAGGCGCAGTCTGGTAGAAGCGAGGCAGCCAGCCTTGGTCTATGTGTCTCATTGCAGAGACGAAGGAGATGCACCAGATGTGATAACGGGTATGTTTTTAATTCATAAGTTACCTTATGTTGCATTGATTGATATTGGATAGACGCACTCGTATGTTGCATCCAATCGGAAGTCATTGGGTGATATGTTTGAAATTACTGCAAATAAGATTTCTGTGTTAAGTCCTTTGGGCCAGTCAGTGGAGGTGAATAAGTTGTATAGGGATGTACCTTTGGTTGTCCAAGGGGTTACCTTTTTAGTAGAATTGATGGAGTTACCTTTTATTGAGTTTGATATTATCTTGGGGATAGATTGGTTAGTGAAACACGGGGCAACCTTGGATTGCGCTGCAAAGTGAATGGTGTTAAGGACGGCAGAAGATGATGAGGTAGTAGTGATTGGAGAGCGCCAAAACTATTTGTCAAATATGATTTCAGCGTTAAGGGCTGAAAAGTTGGTGCGTAAGGGTTGCAAAGCTTATGTGGCGTATATAAGTGATACGAAGGTTAAGAGCCTTACTATTAAGGATTTAAGAATAGTTAGTGAGTTTTCAAATGTTTTTCTCGATGACTTGCTTGGGCTACCGCCTAATAGAGAAGTAGAATTTGGATTGAGTTGTTACCTGGTACGGCTCCAGTATCTATCGCACCTTATCGGATGGCACCAAAGGAGTTGGTGGAACTTAAGGCACAGATTCATGAATTATTGGATAGGGGATTTATCCGAACAAGTGTGGCTCCATGGGGAGTACCGGTGTTATTCGTGAAGAAGAAGGATAGGTCTTTGCAAATGTGCATTGACTATCGACAGTTAAATAAGTTAACCATTAAGAATAAGTACCCCCTACCTAGGATAGATGACCTATTTGATCAACTTAGGGGAGCCTCAGTGTTCTCGAAGATTAACTTGCATTCAGGGTACCATCAACTGAGGGTTAAGGAGGTAGACGTGTATAAGACGACTTTTAGAACTTGTTATGGACATTACGAGTTTTTGGTGATGCCTTTTGGGCTAACGAACGCACCTGCTATTTTTATGGATCTTATGAACCGGGTTTTTCAACCTTATCTAGATCAATTCATAGTAGTTTTCATAGATGACATCTTAGTATACTCGAGAACGGAGGATGATCATGATGCGCACTTAAGGACTGTGTTGCAGATTTTAAGGGAGAAGCAATTGTATGCTAAGTTTAGCAAGTGCAAATTCTGGCAAAGGGAAGTCACTTTCCTAGGACATGTGCTCTCAGCTGAGGGGATTAGAGTTGATCCTCAGAAAGTGGAAGCAGTGTTGGATTGGAAACCACCTAGGACGGTGTAAAAAATTCAGAGTTTTCTAGGCCTGGATGGGTATTATAGACGGTTCGTTGAAGGGTTCTCATTAATTGCCGAACCCTTGACCAAGTTGTTTTGGAAGGGGGTAACATTTGTGTGGACTAATAAACAGCAAGAAAGCTTTAAGGAGCTTAAGAGGGTTTTAATGGAGGCCCCTGTTTTGATTCAACCGGAGCTTGCGAAGAAGTTTACAGTTTACAGTGATGTGTCGCACGTTGGCTTGGGCTGTGTTCTGATGCAAGAAGGGAAGGTGGTTGCATATGCGTCGCGTCAGCTTAAGGCTCACAAGGGAAATTACCCAACCCATGATTTGGAATTGGCAGCAATGGTATTTGCACTTAAGAGTTGGAGACATTACTTGTATGGAGAGAAGTGCACCATCTATATGGATCACAAGAGTCTGAAGTACCTCTTAACTCAAAAGGAGTTGAATTTGAGGCAGCGAAGGTGGATTGAGCTATTAAAGGACTATGATTGCACAATCAAATACCACCTAGGCAAAGCAAATGTGGTGGCTGATGCCCTAAGTCGTAGAGCTATGTTGGACTTGAGGGCGATGTTTGCTCGGTTAAGTTTGTATGACGATGGAAGTTTGTTAGCCGAGTTGCAAGTGAAGCCACTATAGGTTGAGGAGATCAAGGCTAAGCAGCCATTGGATGGAACTTTGGGTGCTCGATTCAAGCAAGTCGAGAATGGGGAAGCGACAGATTTTGGGTTAAATAGTGATGGGTTGTTGTGTTTCCGTGGTAGGATTTGTGTGCCAAGGGATGATGAGTTAAGGAAGTGTATACTGCAGGAAGCGCATAGTAGTCCCTATGCTATGCACCCAGGAGGTAACAAAATGTATCGGGATTTACGAGAGTTTTATTAGTGGCCGGGGTTGAAGCGCGAGGTTACAGAGTTTGTGGGCAAATGTTTGGTATGTGAGCAAGTGAAAGTAGAACATCAGCTACCATCAGGGTTACTTTAACCGATTAAGATCCCACTTTGGAAGTGGGAGCGAGTTACTATGGATTTCGTTAGTGGGTTACCCCTAACGCCTTCTAAGAAAGACTCTGTGTGGGTGATAGTGGATCGGTTGACTAAGTCGGCCCATTTTATACCGGTCTGCACCGACTACTCATTATAGAAGTTAACAAGGCTGTATGTGGCAGAGATTGTGAGGTTGTATGGGGTACCGGTCTCTATTATATCTGATAAAGACCCTTGATTTACATCTCGCTTTTGGAAGAAGCTACACGAAGCACTGGGTATGAGATTGGATTTTAGTACAGCCTTTCACCCTCATACCGATGGTCAAGCAGAGAGGGTAATTTAAGTTTTGGAGGATATGCTGAGAGGGTGTGTAATTGCGTTTCGAGATAGTTGGGAGGATTACTTGCCGTTAGCTAAATTTGCTTATAACAATAGTTATCAGGCAAGTATTGGAATGGCACCGTATGAAGCACTGTATGGGCAAAGATGTCATACTCCGGCTTGTTGGACTGAGTTGGGTGAGCGACGAGTATTGGGTCTGGAGTTGGTGGCAGACACCGAGGATAAAGTAAAGTTGATTTAGGATCGGTTGAAGGAGGCAACAGATAGGCAAAAGTCGTATGCTGACCTCAAGCGGAGAGCGATTGAGTATGTAGTGGGGGACTTGGTTTTTCTCAAGGTTTCCCCTTGGAAGAAGGTGTTAAGGTTTGGACGGAAGGGCAAGTTAAGCCCTAGATTTATTAGGCCATATCAGGTGCTGAAGAGAATTGGGCCAGTTACCTATCAGCTGGAATTGCCTGCTAAACTAAGCCAAATACATGATGTGTTCCATGTGTCAATACTAAGGCGTTATTGCTCAGACCCTTCTCACATCATGTCAGTCGAGGAGATCGAGGTTAGACCAGACCTAACTTTTGAAGAGGAGCCAGTTCAGATAATTGATCAAGATGTTAAAGTGTTAAGAAGAAAGTCTATCCCTTTGATGAAGGTGCTTTGGAGCAACCATAGTATCGAAGAGGCTACATGGGAACCTGAGGAGGCGATGCGACAGCAATACCTTCACTTGTTTTGATCAGGTAAATTTCGAGGCTGAAATTTCTTTTAGGCTGTAGAGTTGTAACGCCCCAAAAATCCCAAAACTATAGATTCTGTGCATTGATTTTGGCTTGTGTAGGTAGCATTGTTAGAATATTAATTTTAAGATGTTACAAGGATTATTTGAAGTTTTAGGGATAAGGAAGACCATAGGAAAATTTTAATTTTTGCCTTAGTCGAACCGTAGTCTCTGGTATTAGGCCTCTTAAACAAATTAAGGGAAAAATAGGACACAGTTGGGCCTATGGCTCAGTGGCAAGGTGGCATCACATGGGAAGCTATAAGGTGGCGTTTCTAGTAGGGAAAGAGGTCCAAGGTTCGAGGCTTAAGAGTGGTGAATTTAGGGACTTTATTTTTGCTCATGAAATAAAGGTAGTGGCGCTAGAGTGGACTCTGGGAAGGAGTGTTCAGGAGAGAAATTTAAGGTAAGGATAAATAAGAGAAAATAGGAGATTGAGAGAGGGGAGATGATAGTGCCGAATGGGACTTTAGGAGAGGCTAGAATCGGCTTGTGGTCTATTTAAGGGTGTGTCGAATTCTCTTGAGGGTTCTTTTAGTTTTTGTCGAATTCATTTCATTGCCAACCACTCTTCTTCCTTTCATTCTATTGCCGAATAACCTACCATTTTTTATCGAAATTTCTATTATCATAGTAGTCTTTTTCTCTCAAAAGCCAAATACCTATATCCTCTTTGCCAATTTCGTTCCTTAATCTCTTAAAAGCCGAATACTCATATCGCCTCTGCCGATTTCTTTTGCTTTCCTCCTTCACAAATTTGTTTTGTTATTTACAACCCTTAAGCAGGATTTTAAAAGCCGATCGCACACTCAGTAGCTATCTAGACAGCAAGATCAGAGACTAGTTTCGGTAAGTACTTAGTTAACCATCTTTTAGTGTGTTTTGGTAAAAGCCGAAGGGCTACCTAATCTTTTTCCTTGTCGTTAACCCTGTATTAACAAACGGTAGGGTTCAAAGTTTTCAAGCGTGGTAAGGATCTCTAGTTAGTGGTAAGTGTACTCGTTTTCAATTTCGAATTCGTAAGTGGCCGATTATAAGTGTGGTTTATAGGGGTGACTCGTGTGGAATATGAGTCACTTAATGTTGATAGTATGTGTGTGGATGCAAATCTAAGGATATTCGAGAATAATAGCTAAGGAGGGGCTATTAGAACTGGTGGCACACTATAAGGTTACGGTAAGGCTTCGGGATTTAGTAAGGTTGTGATTAAGTATGGAAATTGATTCAAGGTTGGTATTGATTGTATGTTGAGGCTGAGGATAGTGTAGCACGGGTCATTAACCAGGTGTGTACATACACTACACACACGACCAATCGGTAAAAGCTAAAATCCCAAAATGTCGAAATGCCGAAAAGCTGAAAAGTTGATAGGATGACGCCAGAAATCACACGACTGTGCAAACACTCAGGTAGAGATATGATACGATTACTAAGGCCTAGGGAGTGATCTCATGGTCTCGGGCCACTGTTTGGCCAACTAGGCTAGACAAGGCTAAGTGGGCCTACCGAGCTTGTGGGCCCAAATTGGCAAAAGTTTTTATGTGAGATTGTATGATGGATTGATATGGATGATTGTATGATTTGATTATGATCGGGCCTAATGGGCTGCATAAGCATGATTGGGCTTAATGGGCTTTATGAACATGACTGGGCTTAGTGGGCCTTATGGAAATTTTAGAAATGCATGCTAGGGTTTTAATGGACTTTAGGCCTAGTTCTGATGAATTCTCAAATTGCATAAAACTTAATTAAATAATCAAACATGTCTGTGGACAAGTCGCTAGGCTAGGGTGTGGCATTGGATGTATGCATGTCTAGGATTGGATTTAGGAAGAGCTTGGTACTTAAGCGGTCTGAGTGACCCACCTCCTCTTCTCTGGTATCCTACTTGGTGCATAGTGTTTGTTCACCTTAGCCGCGAGGACTTATTGATAGGCCAAAGTTCATAACTAGAACCCGAAATGTAGAAATTACGGAAATACCTCTCTAAGGTAGAATTACTAAAATGCCTCCGTAGGGTAGAATTACAGAAGTACCCCTCTAGGGTAGAATTACGGAAATAACCCTCTAGGGTAGAATTACGAAAATGCCTTGTAGGGTAGAACTACTAAAATGCCCCTGTAGATTAGAATTACCGAAACACCCTTGTAGGGTAGAAATTACCAAAATACCACTAGGTAGTGAAACGACTAAAATACCCTTAAGTGCTTAATGTGTGGAAAATTTGTATGTTGCATTCATGAAATGTATTCTGCATTTGGGTGGGGTTAATGGAACGGAGGAAGATATGTGAGGATCGCACTCGCTTGATGACCGTGGATCCACCGGTGGCTTTATGCCCATTATATGAATAACAGCCTTGCTGTAACATTTGAGTTGTGCCGCTGTTGGTGCTACCTTTGGAGTGTAGGGATGGGTGGGTTGATATTTATATCCCCAATGAGTGTAGGGTTGGAAGGGAAATGGAGTGCAGGGTTGGATTTGGGATGGGTGCATCGTATTTATGTGAAACTGATGTGATTTGAGGTCAATGTGGGCTAAGGCCCAAGACCACCGATATTGTTAGGGTTTAGGCGCAATGTGATATTTGTATATTGAATTGATTTGATTGCCAAGGGTTATACACACTGAGTTTCAAAATTCACACCCTTTAATTTAATGTTTTAGGTGACCCTCAGTAGACGGCTCGACGTGGGAGAGGACTCGGAGATGGCCAGACTGCAACCTACTTAGAAGTTTTAAATAGTTTTCGAATTACTTTATTTTAATTACTTGTTTTCAATAGGTTGTAATAAGGCCTTGTATCTCCGATTTAACTTTTTATTTGGGTTTATTATTGTTACAACTGTTGAATCATCAGACTTAAATAAATTTTTAAAGTAAACGTGGTTTTCTAAGTAACATTAACATGTGAACGTTTTCTTAAAACATGGGCTTTCACTTTAACTTAACAAGTTACAAGGATTTTGACTTTTTTTTTTCCAAAGTCACAAATTTAAGTTTTTAACTAAGCAACTTTTCCATTGAACATAATTTTAGCTAAACAAAGTTGTATTTTGAAATAACCTCTTTGATGTGACATCGCCGGATTCGGCCATAACGTTTGGGCCAGGTCTGGGGTGTTACAAGCTTACTATTTCTCAGCTTGATAGAGCTTACTATTCCCTCAGCTCAGGTGGAGCTTACTGTTATTAGCTCAAAAGAGCGTATACTTACATGAATTGATGGATTATCGCTTAATACAATTAGTGTGTATCACTCGCGTATCTATCGATATTCTAAGTGGTTATACGGTCATGAATCTGTTATGGGATATATGTGTTGATATAAATATGCACATAAGTTATATGAATTACATGGAATTTATGAGATATGATGTAATGAAGTATGAAACTTGAATGATGGTTGTATATATTATATGAATAGATGAATATATATTGATGAGTACTTGTGTTTAGGCATTTAACAAGTTGGTTGGCTTTCTATTAGATTTAATTATTGAATTGTAAATAAATGGTAGGTTTAATTCTATATTATTTTGTATTATATGGGCTTACTAAGCTTTATAGCTTACTCTGTTATCTTTCCTATGTTTTATAGATTTTCGAAAGCTCGATCGATTCGGAAGTCATTGGAGATTTGCATCACACTATCCAGTTATCGAGTTTGTACTTTTGAACCTTAAGAAATGTTGTAATATGGCATGAATAGGCTAGTTAATTATATGATGTGTATAAGTCATTTTGGCTATTAAAGCCTATATGTTTTGGCATGTTTAAGCCATGTGATTTGGCTTAACTTGATAAATGTTTTGGTTATGTATAAGTTTATGTGATGTGGTATGATTTAGTAATCTTGATGATGTGTATATATTTGAGCAAATGGTCATTTTGACATGTAGTTGGTATTAGCTAAATATATGCTTGTTGTGAATTGATGAACGGAGCATCAAATGGTTGAAATAGGTGATTGGTGTGCTTGTGGTCATAGGCCTAATAATGCATTTTTGAAACTGATTATTTTGATGAATTGATAAAGTGCTTTTCATATGAAATTGAATGGTTAGTTATGTAGCTTATATGCCTTGTGAAAGTTGGCATGATTGATGATTGTTTTGGTTGAATTGGATGCCTATCTATGTATTGGATATATGTCTTTTGGTTTGGTGTAGATGAATGCAAATTGGGTGAGAAATGTGGCTTGTAAACTAGCCTATTTTCGTTCACATGGGTAGAGACACGGGCCTGTGTCTTAGCCATGTGTGACACATGGTCAAGAGACATGGCCGTGTGTCCCCTGGTGTGAAATTGGAAACTAAGTCAGTATGCTCTACACGGCCTAGCACACGAGCGTGTGACTTGGTCGTAAGGCATAAGTCAGTATACCCTACAAGTTTGGCACGGCCTACCACACGGGCGTGTGAGGCAACTTTTAACGGCACACGGGCTAGACACATGGGCGTGTGGTCGGTCATGTGACCCAAGTCAGAGAACTACACGAGGTAGGACACGAGCTGGGACACGGTCATGTGATCCCATTTCGAATGTCCATACGGCCTGTAACACAGGTGTGTCTTGTGGCCATGTGAGACACACGGCCTGGTCACATGGGCATTTGTCCCTTATTTTATAGAAAAATTTCTATGTTTTCCCAAAGTTTCTTAAAGTTATTGGTTTAGTCCTGAACCACTTCTAAAGCATGTTTTGGGCCTCGTAGGCTCATATTAGGGTCTCTATGATTCAGATTGAATAATTATAAGTGAATATGAGAAATAAGTGCTACATGTAATATTTATATTGTTATATGTCTGGTAATACCCCTTAACCCTATTCCAGCGACGGATATGGGTTAGGAATGTTACAACAAGGTTGCACTTTAGTACTGCTTTTCATCCTCAAACCGATGGCCAATCTGGGAGAATGATTTAGAATCTTGAAGATATGCTTCGTTGCTATGTTTTCAAGTTTGAAGGCAATTGGGAAAACTACTTACCATTGGTTGAATTTGCTTATAATAATAGTTATCAGTTGAGTATAAAGATGGGACCATACGAAGCTTTATATGGTCACAAATGCTGAACTCCATTGTACTGGACCGAGATTAGTGAGAAAAAGATTTACGAGGTTGATTTAATTCGAGAGACTAAAGAAAAAGTAAAAGTAATTCATGATAGTTTGAAAGTAGCTTCAGACCGATAGAAGTCACATGCGAATTTGAAATTGAAAGACATTGAATTCTAGACGGTTGGTTGAGATTGGTTTGAATGCCTATTTATGCTATGATATGCCATTTGACATATTTAGGTTAATGCAAATTTGGGTGAGAAGATGACTTGGAAAATAGCCTATTTTTGTCCACACGAGCAGAGACACAGGCGTGTGTCTCTGCCGTGTGTGACAAACGGTCAGGTGACATTGCCGTGTGTGTCCTCTGTAGTTTTTAAAGAGTAAAAGTTAGTGAGTTACATGGGCTAGTCACACGGGCGTGTGGTTGGCCGTGTGACACAAGGTAGAGAGTTGCACGGGGTAGGACACGGTCTAGGACATGGCCATGTGATCCCATTTCGAACGTCCACACGGCCTGTGACTTGGGCATGTCTTTTGGCTATGTGAGACACATGGCCTGGACGCATGGGCATGTGTCCCCTGTATTTGAAAATTTTCAATGTTTTCCCAAAATTTTCCTAAGTTCTTGGATTAGTCCCAAAATGTTTTAAATGTTTGATTTGGCCCTTGAAGGCTGGTGTTAGGAACCATATTAATGTGTATGAACGTTTTATGTTTAGAATGAGAAATGTATATGAAATGTATGATGAAATATTTTATAAGTTTGGTAATGCTTTGTAGCCCTATTCCAGCAACAGATATGGGTTAGGGGTGTTACAATTTGAGTATTTGATGAGCTATCTTGTACGTCGGCGGAATATGTTAAATGCGCCATATCTCTTCTGAAAGATGCAGCATACCAGTTGATACGGCTATCGCGATATTAAGTAATAAAATTTATAAAACTAATCACACCAAAACTAACTAATATCACGACCTTGAAGGCAAGCGCACCTGTCGAACAATAGTATAGTTTAGTGGCAAGACCGAGTTATCGTACCCAAGGGAACCAAAAGTACTAGTACTCACTTCCTTTCTATTATCTAGCCTAAAAATAAAGAGAGTTGATTTAAACTAATTCTAAAACTAACTAAAAGTGCACAAAAAGTAAATTAAGGAAAACTTCTGGGAAAACTGATTGATATGAGCAATACTCAAGGGAGAATCCACCTAGACTTCACTGGTTATTGACTTCTTGAACTATATGATTTGTTTACTTGCCTTGATCCGTAGAGATCCCTAACTTATGCTAAACCCTCCGTCGAGGCATAGAGCAACTAGGCCTAAGTTATTAATTAAAGTTCCTTTATTAATTAACTCCCTAGGTTGCATTAATTCGATCTATGGATCCCCATATTAGGTTTAACCCTAATCCGGCAGATTTATGTCGCCCTATGTCTAGGGTTGCATGCAACTCCGCTTAATTATGGTAGATCTACTCTTATCATAGGGACTTTTGCTCCTCTGCTTTAAGCACATCTGTTTCTTGAATTAATACCTAGGCTTATTAACATAATAATTAAGCACACATATTAAGAACAACTCAAGTATTTATCATATAACTCAAGAATAAATAATAACAAGATTCGTCTTAGGTTTCATCCCCCTCAAGTATTTGAGGGGTTTAGTTCATAATTAAGAAAAGAAACATCTCAGAAGATAATAAATAACAAAACATAAAGAAACCAAAAACCCCTGAAGGAATTTAGGGAGATTTTCTGTCTTGATGTATGATTCTGGCTTCTGGGATGAATCAATCGGCTTCCCTTGGAGTAATTCCTTACTTCCACTCCTTGTGTTGGCTGAAAGATGGCGCTCCTTTTTGGGAGAAAAGAGTACCCCCTTAGAGTTGCCTCCTAGGGTCTTTATATAGAGCTTTAGGGAGCCTTTCTTAGCCTCGAAGCATCCAAATCTGAGTGAAATTCCTCTTCCTTACGACTAGAACACGCCCGTGTCCCACTCCTGTATGCTTCGACAAGAGGCCGTGTGAGATTCTGTCGATTGGGGCACGGCCGTGTGGCCTGGCCGTGCTTGTCGGGGCTGGACCGTATGATCTTTGTGTGGCATGGTCGTGTGCCACGGCCGTGTGATGACTCCCACGGCCCTGCGTTTGCACACTTTGGCCCATTTTCTCTGATTTTTGGTCCATTTTCTGTTCTTTTCTCTTCCCTATACTCTTCTGAGTATAAGATATGAAAAAGAAAGATTAAGAGCACCAATTCTCACTAAATTGATAATAATTCATCCAAAATATAGGTTAAACATGGGGTAAAAATATGTATAATTTAGCGTTGATCAAATACCCCCACACTTAAGCCTTTGCTTGTCCTCAAGCAAAATCTCAATCCCTAAATAAGAATCATTTTTCTCAACTCACAATTCTTATCAATAATGTTTCAAAATAATCCACAGGTAATCATACAATGAAGATTCAATCAAAAGAACAATAAAGACGCAATCACTTTAAGTTGAGAATTTTATCATTGAAACATAAGTTTTCTTCTTTCTCCTAAGTAGTTATCTCTCCATCTTAATTAATAGAAGTTGACATCCTCACTAAGGATTCACTCTATCCACTCGAAGTGTTTAGGTTTCAAAAATTAAGCACTCTCTAGTCAACCTGAAAAGTTATTACCATAGGCTTGCTAGAAAATCAAGTCTCCACCACTGTAGATTGATATGATACATCGATCAAAAGGTCTTTTAAGGGTTGTAATGGGGCTTGGTTAGGGTGTTGTCACAGGCTGCAACAAGAGGGTTAGAATCAAGATCGAATTGAAATATTATCTAGCTAGAAAAATCTCTATCACTAGAATATATTTCTCGAGCTAATTCTCATGATAATATCAATTTTGTTTTGGTAGAAATATGCAAAAACTATTTGAACTACTATAGATTACAACTAAATACATATATATTATATATATCTATTTTTAAAAACAATTCAAATATGGTACAAAACTTTACAATCTGAAAAGAGAATAAAGCTAGATAAAAATTTCAACTCAAATCTCGACAAAAATAAGGGTTAAAATAATTGAATGAAATTCAACAAAAAATGGGTTATTGGTTAATAATTAGGGGTAAGTTAAAGAAAAGGTTGTTAGGTTCAATGGGGTTCACTAGGGGTTAAATGATGGAGGTAGGCTTTTTGTGGAATAAGTGGGTTAAATCCTAGGTGCCTTTATCATTTCGGTATATCAAATCAATAATGTGGTCTCGACATGTATAATTAAAGCAAGTTCTAGAATAACAAATCAGTGTTGACTCACTCAAAGCAATAATAAAAGTGAGCATAAAAGAATGTATGCTCAAAGGGCTTAAAAATCTCACCAAAATTATGGCTTTTGATGTTAATCCTGTGAATTTCAAATCTCAAGATAACACTTAGAATTAGGGAAAAGAACTTATGCAAAAAATTGGAGTTCTCAAAAATTTCAACTTATCATGCTTGATTCCTTAATGTTTTTAAGTTTGATTATTCAAAGTACAATCACCTATTTCTTAATTCTCACATATCAATAATAATCATAAATCAATCAAAATTAATTCCTAATAGGAGACTGAAGATGATGCTATTGAGGACAGTGCAATCAGTTAGAAAAATTTTAGGGATTCAAATAAAATGTAATGTCTAAAAGTAAGTTCCCCCTACACTTAAGATGTACATTGCCCTCAATGTACAAAGATAACATTAGTAGCGATATAAGCATTAGATCATAAGGTAGGGAAGGGTGTGAAACTCCCTGAATTTTGGATGAATTGGAAAGACAGAGATTGGTCTTAGAAGAGCGGTTAGTTGTGGCACAGTGTTCCCATGTTCGTAGAGATTTGAGCTGTAGAGCTCCTTTGAAACTGCAAATGGATTAGTCGTGGGGAATTTGGGGTAATGGAATTAACTTGTTAGGGTGAGGCCATTAGGAAAAATAAATAAAACAAAACAAAAAATGAAAATTACTAATATTCCAAAAATGAAAAAGATGAAAATATGAAAAATGCAAATATTCAACTAATTAAAAAGATAAGATGAAAGAAAATAAAAATAAAATGAAAAAGAAAAACAAAGTTAGTATAAAAGGTAAACATAAAGATTAGTGTGTGAGTCTAATTGATGATAAAAATAGTAAAAAAAAAAAATAAACATAACAGGAACTAGTCCTCGGATGGATCACGCGGTGGCGGGGTGATGCTCAAATGCTGGCATATCTGTGCCAAAGTGGCGTCGATATAATAGAGGCGTCGGAAGTATTGTCGCTTAAATCAGTCTAGGCACTCGAGTATGTCAGCATGTGGGACTACTGCCTGGGTGGGTCGTCTGGGGCGTGGTGGCTCGGCGGGCTCATCCTCCTCTGCTGGTGGTGGTGGGACATCATCAGCAATGTCCTCTGGGTCCTCACCCTCCTGGACAAGGCGGAAGTGGAAGTGGCCACCGCCGGGTCGTCGCACTATCATCCTCATGTGCAGCATGCTCTGGATGCCCTGCGAGGACATTTGGCTGAGGAAAGTATAGGAGGATGTCTGGGCTGCAGCGTTGAATACGCCGAAGTAGCGGCCTAGTCTCGTGATTTAAGGGCCCATGGATATGACGCCTCTCCGGTGCCTCTCAGTCTGGTGCTGCATGGCAAGTGAGATGAAGTATGTGAGATTGATAGTGTGTCCATTGGCCATGCACCAGAGGAAGTAGACGTCATGGGTATTGACGACACCTGTACTCTCCCGCCTACCTATCAGAGTGTGAGCAAGGATAGCGTGAATGTACCTCAAAAAAAGGAGCGAGGGCGGTCGCCTTGCTGACGCTGGGGTTATAAAATTGCCGCCCTAGAGCAATCTCGTGCCAACAGTTGATGGGCCGAATATGGATGCGACGGGAGAGGGTGGGGAAGTCATCCTCTGCCATGAATTGCTTGGTATAAAGACCGAGGGCCGTGCCAAACTCTAGAACACTCAGCTGTCGTACGAGACCTCTTAAAAGGAATTAGACCGTGCCTGGATCGTCGAATCTATTCATTATGGTCTGGAGGTGGAAGGTGGAGTAGAACTCGAGGGTGAGTTCCAAGTAAGTGCGCTCCACAATCCGGAAGAACTGGTCCTATGGGTCACCAGTCAATAGGGGTCGGACTCGTCTACCAGATTTATTTGCTCAAGGGCCTCCCAATCGATGCATCGGCCCATAGAAATAGTGCGGGCCCAGAGTAACTAATAGCGTTCCTCTTGGGAGTCCTGCGGAAATGTGAGGAATGGGTGGCGTGCCTCAGAGGTAGGCCTCGATGATGAACTTCCCGGTCCCTTTCGTTTCTTGGAGATGGGGACAGCAACCTTCTTAGCGCGTGATGATGACATGGTATCTAAAATAAAATAACATAATGAAAGCATTAGTCCTAAATATTGAAATTAAGCTAGATAGATAATAAGTAAAATATAGATTAAAATGACAATGTTCTAAAAAAAATGAGGATTAACCTAAATAGTAGAATGTAATCATATTGCCTTGTAACCAAAATAAAAACTATGGGTGTGTATATATACTAAAAAAAATATGACAAAATGGCATGCAAATATGAGTCTAAATGACAAAGAAAATGAAATCTAAATGGCAAGCAAAAATGAAATTAAGTGGCATGCAATCTTAATATATTCTATACTATTCTAGACTATTCATTCTATTTTTCCTAGTTCCATGCTTGAATTATAACAAAGAATAAAGTAAAAATAAAAATATATATAATGAAAATGAGATATAAACAAATAAATGAGAAAAATTGAGAGAATAGAACCAAAATTGAGGGTGCATGGTCGTGGGTTGGCTGAGTTCGGGTATGGTGGTGTTTTGAGGGTTGTGGCGGCGCTAGTGGTGGTTTGGGAGGAGTGTGGATGAGAGAATTTAGGGTTTGAGTGAAAGGGAAGGTGAATAGTGGCCCCTTATTTATAGTTTTTGGGGCACACGGGCATGTCGCACGCCCGTGTAAGTCGTGTGTTGCCCGTGTCTTTCGAAAATCAGTGGTTATAGCGCGCCTGGTGTCATGAGCATGCTTGTGTGGGTGAGTTGCACAGCCGTGGGAGATCGGGTCTTCGTTACTTACACGGTCATGTGATGGTTGCCACAGCTGTGGGAGATCGTGTTCGTGTTTCCCACGTGCGTGTAATAAGTGCCACGGGCGTGTGAAATTTGACAGTGTCTTCCACGGGCTGGGGACACGGGCGTGTGGCATTATGTGAGCCCGTGTGGATGCTGCAGGGTTGCCACGGCCATGTCGCACGGCCGTAGGGTGTTGATGGTAGCCCATGTTGAAGTCGGAAGGTCGCCACGGCCATATCGCACGGCCGTGGGGTTTTATCAGTGTCCCGTGTTTTGGGAAAATATGTGCTCTGTTTATACACGCCTCAATACACGACCGTGTCTCTGTTTGTAGGGTTTACAGGCCTGGGACACGCCCGTGTGGGTGGCCATGTGGTCCTAAATCTCTGCATTAAAAAGTTAGTTTATGGAAAAAAATAAAGGAGAAATTACTAAGTTAGTGCTCGGGTTGCCTTCCGAGAAGCACTTATTTAGAGTCTAAGCTCGACTCTACCTGGATGTATCATGAAGTGATTTCGTGGAGCCGAAACCCCTCCTTGTTATTTTTGAAATTCTCACCTTTATAGTGTTTAAGCCTATGGCCATTTACCTTGAACGTACCATGGTTGGGGTGAGTTACCTTAATCATGCCGTAGGGAAAGACAGTTTGAACAATGAATGGACCTGACCATTTTGACTTAAGTTTTCCAGGGAATAGTCTCAGCCTCGAGCTGTAGAGTAAGATGAGATCACCTATTTTAAACTACTTAGGTTGTTTCAGTCGTTTATCATGACATTGCTTCATGGCTTCCTTGTACAGTCGTGAGCTTTCGTAGGCATTACAGCGCCATTCGTCTAGTTCATTTAACTGCATTAATCTTTTCTCACCTGCAAGCTTGAAATCAAGGTTTAAAAATTTTATAGCCCAAAATGCTTTGTGTTCAAGTTCAAATGGTAGATGACAACTTTTTCCATAGACGAGTTTATAGGGAGATGTACCTATGGGTGTTTTAAAAGTAGTTCTATAAGCCCATAATGCATCGTCTATTTTTCTAGACCAATCTTTTCTATTTGTTTCTATTGTTTTCTCTAGAATACATTTTAATTCCCTATTTGTTACTTCGACTTGGCCACTGGTTTGTGGGTGATAAGGGGTAGCTATCCTATGGTGCACTCTATACGTTTTTAAAACTTTTTCAAACTGGGCATTGCAAAAATGAGTACCCCTATCACTAATGATTATCCTAGGTGTTCCAAATCGAGAGAAAAGTTTCTTCAAAAATTGTACTACCATTCTAGCATCATTAGTAGGCAAGGCTTGGGCTTCCACCCATTTTGACATGTAATCTACTGCTACTAATATGTACTTATTCCCAAATGAAGTAGGGAATGGACCCATGAAATTAATACCCCATACATCGAATATTTCACATGAGAGTATATAGTTCTGAAACATTTCATTATGTCGAGAGATGTTACCTATTCGTTGACATTTATCACAAGAGGTCACATACTTGTTGGCATCTCTGAAAAGTGTAGGCCAGTAAAAGCCTGATTCGAGTACCTTGTGAGTAGTTCTAGCTCCACTGTGATGTCCTCCTGTGGGTCCTGAATGGCAGTGATCTAGAATCTGGTATGCTTTTGTTTCAGTAATGCATCTTCGAATAACCTGGTCTGCACAAATTCGAAAAAGAAAAGGATCCTCCCAAAAGTAGTATTTCACATGAGCGAAGAATCGCTTCTTCTGCTAATGTGTCAACCCTTTTGGGGTTATGCTAGCTGCTAAATAATTTGCAAAATTAGCAAACCAAGGGACTGTAGTATCTGCTAAAGATAGGAGTTGTTCTTCAGGAAACAAATCGTTTATGTTATCGAGATACATGGGCTGCATGTTTTCCAATCTTGAAAGGTGATCTGTTGCTAAATTTTCAGCTTCTTTCTTGTCCTTTATCTCTAAATTGAATTCCTGTAGCAATAGAATCCATCTTATTAGTCGAGGTTTTGCATCGATTTTAGCTAAAAGATAGTGAAGAGTAGAATGGTCAGTATAAACAATGACTTTTGACAAAATCAGATAAGATCTAAATTTATCAAATGCAAAAATAATAGCTAGCAACTCTTTTTCTGTGGTAGTATAATTTGCTTGGGTAGCTGTTAGAGTTCTGCTAGCATAGTAGATCGGTTGAAAGTGCTTGTCTCTTCACTGTCCCAAAACTGCACCTACTGCAAAATCACTTGCATTGCATATTAGCTCAAAAGGTAAGTTCCAATCGGGTGAAATCATGATTGGTGCATTGATTAATTTTCCTTTAAGAGTATTGAAGGATTCTAAGTGTTCTTGGTCAAAATTGAAAGGCACGTCTTTTTCTAGTAGTTTTGTTAAAGGCTTAGCTATTTTAGAAAAATCTTTAATAAATCTGCGATAAAAACTGGCATGTCCTAAAAAGCTTTTAATAGCCTTTACTAAATTGGGGGCAGGCAATTTTTCTATGGTTTCGATTTTTGCTTTATCTACCTCTATCCCTTTACTAGAAATTTGATGTCCTAGTACAATACCTTCTTGAACCATAAAGTGGCATTTTTCCCAGTTTAGTACTAAATTTGTCTCTTCACATCGTATCAAAACACGTTTTAGATTATTAAGACAAAGTTGGAAAGAATTACCAAAAAATGAAAAATCATCCATAAATACCTCCATGATGTCTTCCACAAATTCATTGAAGATAGCTAACATGCATCACTGAAAAGTAGCGGGAGCGTTACATAAACCAAAAGGCATTCTGCAATAAGTAAACGTACCGTATGGGCATGTGAATGTTGTTTTCTCCTGATCTTCTGGAGCTATCGGGATTTGGAAGTAACCAAAGAGGCCATCTAGGAAACAATAATACATATGACCTGACAATCATTCTAACATATGATCAATAAAAGGTAATGGAAAATAATCTTTCCGAGTGGCGTCATTCAGCTTCCTGTAATCAATGTAGACTCTCCATCCAGTGACCGTTTTTGTGGGTATTAACTCTTGTTTGTCATTGGACACTACGGTCAATCCTCCTTTTTTAGGAATAGCCTGCACAAGGCTTACCCAAGAATTGTCAGAAATAGGATAAATGATACCTGCATCTAGAAGTTTAATTACCTCGGCTTTTATAACTTCCTTCATGTTAGGATTCAATCGTCTCTAGGCTTGTACTGCTGGTTTAAATTCATCTTCCATTAAAATTTTATGGCTGCAAAAGGAAGGATTAATTCCCTTAATATCTGAAATTTTCCAAGCTATAGCACGTCTGTGTTCTCTTAACACATGGAGTAGTTCCTCTTTTTCTGCAATGCTTAAATCTGAAGCGATAATGACTGGTAAAGTTGATTCTTCCCCTAAAAAGGCATACTCTAAATGATCTGGCAGTTGTTTTAGTTCTAATTTAGGGGGTTCAGTAATGGAAGGTTTCTGTCTTAACTCATCACTCATCTTCATATTTTCATAACTTATGTGCCTAGTGATGATTTCAATAGAATCTAACTCCTTCCTTACTTCATCAATTTCGGTGGTGGTTTCCTCTTCCCCCTTACCTTAAACAAGACACAGTTCCAACGTGTTTGTGAGAGAGAGTTCCTGAAAATTATCTTGAACAAAATAGTCAATAATATCAACAAAATAACAAGAATCATCTTGTTCTTTAAAGAATCTCATGGCATCATAGATTTTAAAGACAACTTCTTCCTCACCAACTCTAAGTACTAATTTACCATCTCCTACGTCAATAACAGCTCTAGCAGTGGCTAAAAATGGACGTCCCAAAATTAAAGGTACTTTAATATCCTCATCCATGTCGAGTACAACAAAATCAATAGGGAATATAAATTTATCTACCTTTATTAGCACATCTTCAATGATTCCCCTAGGATATTTAATAGATCTATCGGCTAATTGAATACTCATCCTAGTGGGTTTGGGTTCCCCTAGACCTAGTTTTTTGAACATTTTGTAAGGCATGAGATTAATGCTAGCACCTAAATCAGCTAAGGCTTTATTAATAAGTAAACTACCAATCAGACAAGGAATAGTAAAACTCCCTGGATCTTTTAGTTTTGCTGGCAGTTTATTTTGGAGAATAGCTAAGCATTCCTTGTTGAGTTCTACTGTGGCCAATTCTTCCAACTTTCTTTTATTTGTTAGAAGTTCTTTAAGAAACTTCACATACTTCGGCATCTATGAAATCGCTTCAACAAAAGGTAAGTTAATGTGTAATTGTTTAAAAAGTTCAAGGAACTTACCGAATTGGGCGTCTGTATGGTCTTTCTTTAATTTTGCCAGATATGGGACGCGCGGTTTGTATTCCTTGAGTGGTGGTGGAGTGTTTTCCTTGAGTTCCTCTGCCTTATCTTCTGAAGATTCTGGAATAGTCTTTCTTTTGCTCGACTAGTGTTTTCCCATCTCTTAATGTAATTGCTTTAACATGTTCTCTGGGATTTGGCTCAGTGTTACTTGGCAATCCTCTTTGCGGTCTTTCTGAAATTAATTTTTCAAGTTGACCGATTTGGTTCTCAAGCCTTTGAAGTGATGCTTGTTGGTTTTTCAATGCCGTTTCAGTGCTTTGAAAAAGGAGTTTCTAATGCAGCCATAAATTTGGTGAGCATCTCTTCAAGATTCAGCTTCTTCTCTTGTTGCGGTGGTGGTTGCTGAAATCCTGGAGGAGGTTGTTGTCTTTGATTTCCTTGTCCTCCCCATGAAAAGTTTGGGTGATTTCTCCAACCTGCATTGTAAGTGTTACTATAAGGGTTATTTTGAGATCTAGAATTGTTACCCATATAGTTGGCTTGTTCAGTTTCCACATTGTGTCCGTATGGTGAGAAATCTGGATTGAACATGGCTACTAGAGTTGCATCACACTGCATCACTGGCTGTGCCTACGTAGAACCAATAAAATTATCAAACTTTTTATTTAAGAGTTCTACTTGGTTAGTAAGCATAGTAATAGCATCAACGTTGTAGACTCCTGCAGCTTTCATCGGCTTTATCCTTATGACTTGCCACTGATAATTATTCAATGACATCTCTTTAATAAATTCATAAGCTGCTTCAGGTGTTTTATTATTGATCGTCCCTCCTGCGGCTGCGTCGATCATTTGTCTAGTTGACGGATTTAAACCGTTGTGGAAGGTTTGAACTTGTAGCCACAAAGGTAGACCATGATGAGGACACCTTCTCAAAAGATCTTTGCATCTCTCCCATGCATCGTAAAGTGTTTCTAAATCCATCTGCACAAAAGAAGAAATATCGTTTCGTAATTTGGCTGTTTTAGCTGGAGGAAAATATTTGAGTAAAAATTTTTCGGTCATTTGTTCCCATGCAGTGATTGAGCCTCGTGGTAGGGAATTTAACCACTGTTTTGTTTTATTTCTCAAAGAGAATGGAAATAGCCTCAAGCGAATGACATCGTCAGAAACGCCATCGATTTTAAAAGTATCACAAAATTCCAAGAAATTTGCTAAATGTGAATTTGGATCTTCGTCCTGCAAACCATCAAACTGCACAAATTGCTGAATCATCTGAATAGTGTTAGGTTTTAATTCAAATTTATTAACAGCAATAGCAGGTCTACTAATGCTAGTTTGGGTACCAACCAAACTAGGTTTAGCATAATCATACATAGTACGAGGAGCTGCATCTTGGTTTGCTGGTGGCGCGGCTATTGCGGGAGGTGGTGGAATGTTTTGATTTGCTTCCATCTCTTCTATAGGTTCTGGCCTTTGTTCTTGATCTTGGTCTGGATATTAGAGGTTTTGTCTAATCTCTCAGCGAGTTCTGCGAACTGTTGCTTCTAAATCGTCATCAAAAAGCAATGGTCCTACTGGGTTGTTTCTAGTCATAAACTAGAAATACCTAGAAGGAAAAAATAAAAAAATTTAAAATAAAAACTGAAAATAAAAAGAAAAATAGATAAATATATATAAATATAGTAATGGCTAAAGTAATAGAAATCGAGTTTTCTTAATATTTTAGTTCCCCGACAACGGCGCCAAAAACTTGATACGGCTATCGCGACATTAAGTAATAAAATTTAATAAACTAATCACACTAAAACTAACTAATATCACGACCTTGACGGCAAACGCACCTGTCGAACAATAGTATAGTTTAGTGGCAAGACCAAGTTATCGTGCCCAAGGGAACCAAAAGTACTAGTACTCACTTCCTTTCTTTTATCTAGCCTAAAAATAAAGAGAGTTGATTTAAACTAATTCTAAAACTAACTAAAAGTGCACAAAAAGTAAATTGAGGAAAACTTCCGGGAAAACTAATTGATATGAGCAATACTCAAGGGAGAATCCATCTAGACTTCACTTGTTATTGACTTCTTGAACTATATGATTTGTTTACTCGCCTTGATCCGTAGAGATCCCTAACTTATGCTAAACCCTCCGTCGAGGCATAGAGCAACTAGGCCTAAGTTATTAATTAAAGTTCCTTCATTAATTAACTCCCTAGGTTGCATTAATTCGATCTATGGATCCCCATATTAGGTTTGACCCTAATCTGGCAGATTTATGTCGCCCTATGTCTAGGGTTGCATGCAACTCTGCTTAATTATGGTAGATCTACTCTTATCACAGGGACTTTTGCTCCTCTGCTTTAAGCACATCTATTTCTTGAATTAATACCTAGGCTTATTAACATAAGAATTAAGCACACATAATTAAGAACAACTCAAGTATTTATCATATAACTCAAGAATAAATAATAACAAGATTCGTCTTAGGTTTCATCCCCCTCAAGTATTTGAGGGGTTTAGTTCATAATTAAGAAAAGAAACATCTCAGAAGATAATAAATAACAAAACATAAAGAACCCAAAAACCCCTGAAGGAATTTAGGGAGATCTTTTGTCTTGATGTATGATTCTGGCTTCTAGGATGAATCAATCGGCTTCTCTTGGAGTAATTCCTTGCTTCCACTCCTTGTGTTGGCTGAAAGATGGTGCTCCTTTTTGGGAGAAAAGAGTACCCCCTTAGAGTTGCCTCCTAGGGTCTTTATTTAGAGCTTTGGGGAGCCTTTCTTAGCCTTTAAGCATCTAAATCTGAGTGAAATACCTCTTCCTCATGTCTAGAACACGCCCGTGTGCCACACCCATGTGCTTCGACAAGAAGCCGTGTGAGATTCAGTTGATTGGGGCACGGCCATGTGGCATGGCCGTGCTTGTCGGGGCTAGACCGTGTGACCTTTGTGTGGCACGGCCGTGTGCCACGACCGTGTGGTGACTCCTACGGCCGTGCGTTTGCATATTTTGGCCCATTTTCTCTGATTTTTGGTCCATTTTCTGTTCTTTTCTCTTCCCTATGCTCTTCTAAGTATAACATATGAAAAAGAAAGATTAAGAGCACCAATTCTCACTAAATTGATAATAATTCATCCAAAATATAGGTTAAACATGGGGTAAAAATATGTATAATTTAGCGTTTATCACCAGTGGTGTAACACTTTGATATCTGTAGTGCCTAGAGAACAGGTCACGTGGGCATTCTTTCAGACTACGTTCAGAAAGAAATATAGAAGCCAACAATTTTTTGTTCAAAAGTGCAAATAATTTCTAGAGTTGAAACAGGGTTGTATGATAGTATCTAAGTTTGAGAGAATTTGTATGATTAAGTATGTATGTTTAAGAGTGTGTTTCTATTGAAGAAATTATGTGTAAGCGGTTTGAAGGCAGGTTGAACGAAGATATTAAACTTCTAGTTGGAATTCTGGAATTGAAAGAATTCGTTGTTTTGGTCGACAGAGCTTACAAAACCGAGGAGCTTAGCAAAGAAAAGAAAAGAGCCAATTTTGAAGCTAGAGATTCAAGAAAGAGGTTGATGAGTAAACCCTATCATTCCTCTTTAAAGAAATCAAGTTATTATTATAATCATTCAACTGCTTCAAATGGGTATTCAGATAGAGATCGTGGGAAGCAACACACGAGTCCAAAGACTCAAGCCACTTTGGTATCGAGTGTTGGGAGTGTCAAAGCCAACAAACCTGAGTGTCAATAGTGTGGTAGACTACATTTTACAGATTGTTGGATGAAAACTAAAGCCTATTTCAAATGTGGTTCACGAGAGCATTTCATTCGGGATTGTCCTGAGTTACCTAAGAATGACAAACTTCAAACTGCTCGACCGAGTAATACAGTTACCAGAGGGAGACCACCCCAAAATACTGGAAATGTGAGTGGTAATAGAAGTGCAACCAAGCATTCCACTGTGAGATTCGAGGCTCGAGCACCAGCCAGAGCTTATCCTATTCAAGCTCGTGAGGATGCATCGGCACTAGATATTATCACCGGTACATTTTCTCTTTATGACACTAATGTAATTGCTCTGATTGACCCTGAATCGACCCACTCATATGTCTGTGTGAATCTAGTGTCTAGTAAGAGTTTACCTATTGAGTCCACTGAATTTGTGGTTAGAGTATCGAACCCCTTAGGTCAGTATGTATTAGTTGATAAAGTTTGCAAGAACTGTCCTTTGCTGATAATGGGTTATTATTTTCTGGCTGATTTGATGCTTTTACCGTTTGATGAATTCGACGTGATTCTGGGTATGGATTGGTTAACTTTACATGATGTAGTTGTGAATTGTAGACGAAAGACTATTGAGTTGAAATGTTAAAATGATGAACTTTTTCGTATTGAATCTGATGATTTGAGCGGATCACCTATTGTGATATCTTCTATCTTAGCTTAGAAATATGTGAGAAAGGGTTGTGATGCTTATCTTGCTTATGTACTGTATACAAAAGTGTCTGAATCGAAGATTGAATCAGTGCCAGTTGTTTGTGAGTATCCAGATGTTTTTCTAGAAGACTTACCTGGGTTGCCACCAGTTAGAGAGGTTGAGTTTGTGTAGAAATCAGAGTAATTCTCTGTATTTTCTCTTATAATTTTTCAATAGAACATATTACATATTTATATATACAAACTATGTCTCTAATTTAGGAAACTCTAAGTTAGGAAAGATATTTATAATAGGAGATATGATCCCTTAAAATAAGGGATTGTAATAAAGAGAATATTTACAGAATATTCCTACACTCCCCCTCAAGCTGGAGAATATACATTGTATAATCCCAGCTTGAATAGGAATTTATTAAAAACAGGCTTTGGCAAAGCCTTAGTAAGAATGTCTACAATTTGTCCTTTTGAAAGAATGTATGAAAGAGTAGTTGTCTTTTTGTTGACTTGGTCAGCAATAAAATGCCTATCAATCTCAACATGCTTTGTTCGGTCATGTTGAACTGGGTTCTTGGCAATCTGAATGGCAGATTGATAAAGTGATCCTCCTGGTTAGTGCCAAGTTCTTTTAGTAATTTAAGTAGCTAAATTCCTTCACATAACCCCAAAGCTAGTGCTCTAAATTTAGCTTCAGCACTACTTCTTAAAACGACAAATTGTTTTTTACTTCTCCAAGTTGTAAGGTTACCCCAAACAAAAGTGCAGTAGCCACTACTGGATCTTCTTTCAGTGAGATCTCTGGCCCAACTAGAGTCTGTAAAAATCTTAACAGTTCTATCTTGTGTCTTCTTAAACATTAAGCCATGTAACGCCTCAAATTTTAGGCATTAGGCTTGGGTGCATTTAAAATTCTTGAGCGTAGGACATCAGCTCAATTTGCAAGTTAGAATTGTTGGGTTAGTGATTTTGGAATGTTAGAGGGTTTTTATGAAGTTCTGGGTTCAAGGTTGGGTATAGGAAATTTTGGTTTTGGCCTTAAGGGAACCTTGAGCTTAAGTGGGATAGCTTATAAATAAAAGGGGCTAAAATTAGATACAAAAGGAGATGTGGTCTAATGGCAAGGAAGTGAAACCATAGGGGAAGCAAGGGGTCCAAGGTTCAAGTATTGGCTCTTACAATTTATTTTGGTTTCTCTTTTAAATAAATCTGGAAGCGAGTAGGTGGGCTTTAAAGTTAATTTGTTGGACTTATGACACAAAGGAGCTTGTGTCCTAGTGGTAGTGACGTGGCATGGCTATCGAGAGGACTTTGGTTCGAATCCCTTTGCATGCAAAGGTTGGTTATTTTGCTAATTAGTTGGTTTTGGAGGATTGATGGAGAATCCCACATGGGGAAGCTAACATGAGAATAGGCGAGAAGCTGGCTTTAAATAGAGAAAACCATGAGGAGAGTAAGGATACCTTTCTTGGCTTATCCCTTTCGCGTGGTGGCGTGTTCGTTTAGGTTAGGTGTTGGACCATTCGTTGATCTGTATGCCGTTGGGTTACGGTGGCGGTGACCATAGTTGATCGACACACCCCCTAGGGAGTCAATGGTGCGATTATTGTTGGCTTCTGGGCATAGCACTGTTTAGAGTGCGGATTAACTTCAGATACCTATCAGGTGTGTAGTTCACACTACTCTAGATGTAGATTAGTAAAAGTTGAAATGTTGAAATACCGAAACGTCGGCATTCGAGGCTATCGTGTGCATTTCCGTGCAGCTGGGCCGTTATGGGCCTTGATAGGCTGAAATTGGCCCAATGGGCCTACGGGCCCATGTAGGTAAAATACTTGGTAAGTGATTATTATTAGACTGGATTATAATGTGTGTGATGCTGTATGTGAAATTGAACCGAATAGGCCACACGAGCGTGTGGGCCTACTTGGGCCTAGAATGGGATTTGGGCCCATAAACAGTGTTTTGGCCAAATAGGTTATTCGTGTAACTCAAATCGATGTTAGAACTTTTAGGAGGTCGTATTAGGAACCGGGACTCCGTAAGTAGCTATTGACCAACATACCCCAATTTGTAATATTATTGTTTTACCCCTGATTTGTAAAATTACTATTTCACCCCTGATTTGTAAAATTACCCTTTTACCCTTGATTTGTAAAAGTACCGTTTTACCCCTATTTGTAAAATTATCGTGTTACCCTTAATTTGTAAAATTACCATTTTACCCCTGATTTGTAAAATTATCGTTTTACCCCTAATTTGTAAAATTACCGTTTTACCCCATATTTGTAAAATTACCATTTTACCCTAATTTGTAAAATTACCATTTTACCCCCGATTTACAAAATTATAGAAATACCCCTGTAGGGTAGAATTGTTGAAATACCCCTGTAAGGTAGAATTACCGAAATACCCCTATAGGGTAGAATTACCGAAATACCCCGTGCAGAGTAGAATTACGATTATGCCCTCAAGGGTAAGTAATTACTTTGAAACTGTTTTAAGCTATGAATGTGACTGTCTTTCGTAAGCATGCAATGTGATATACATATTAATGTATGGGCCCATCTTGGGCTATGTAGTGGGCTTTCAGGCCTAGTAAATTTGTAACTTTCATAATAGTAACTAAAATGCCTCTGTATGATATATGTACGATTTGCATGCCATAAGTGTATTACGATGCATTCATGAGATTATATGCTACATATGGGCTGGGTATTGATTGGACGAAGTGTACATGAGGGTCGCACGGTCGCTTGACGACTGTGGATCCAACGAAGGCTTTTAAGCCATGAGCACCTCTGCTGCAACGATGAGTAGTGCCTCAACCGGTGCTACAAGGGATATTAGCAGCTTTGCTAGAACGATGAGTGGTGCCGCAATCGGTGCTACAACGGATATTAGTAGCTCTGCTACAATGATGAGTGGGGCCGCAACCGGTGCTACAACGAGTGTATAAGGATGGGTGGGTTGAGTATCTCCCCACAGGTGTGTAGGGTTGGAAGGGGGTGAACAGGTTGGATAGAGGTTTGTTTGCATTGCATGAGCGTACGGTTATATGTGATATGGGCTCGGGCCCAACCAAGGCCTCTATGGGCTAGGGCCCAAAGGCCACCGTATATTGTGATATGGGCTCAGGCCCAACTGAGGCCCAAAGGCCACCATTATTGAATCGGGCTTAGGCCACCTGATTTTGATTCTGATAATGTTTTTAATTCTGTAATGGGCTAAGGCCCATCTAGTACGGTCTGTTATAATGGGCTAAGGCCCAATTGGTACTGGAACTGTAGTAGGACTGGGGCCCAAACTTTTAATTTTTTTGTATGTCCTACTGCTCGTTTTGTATAGTAGGGGATTACACACTGAGTTTTCATAAACTCAGCCCGTTTATTAACTTTGCAGGTATTTCCCAGCATTAGGAGGATCGGTGCTACGAGGGACTCGGAGATAGTCATATACTGTTTACGCTTCCAGATTTGATTATTTGTTTTCTGTACTTTTGATTTGGGTTGTAATAAGGCCTCTTGAACTTTCTGGATTTTTAATTCTCAGGTTTTTATTTATTTTGATTCATAACTACTAAAGGTCGACTACGGGTTTCTAAAAATGTTAACTATTTTCAAAACAACACTACTTTTCCACAAAACAACTATTTTAAGTTAAGCTTTCACAACAATTAAGGTTTTTAAGGTAATAACATTTTACAAGAGAATGACCTTTAATAGACCATGTTTTAACAATAAGCAAACGAAATATGTGGTTTTAAATAGCAGGAAGTTTTAAATTTCCTTAAGAAGGATTTTCAATGGAAACAAGGTTTTCGAAAAACACTTCAATGTGACATGTCAGGCTTAGGCCTAACTTCTAGGCCAGGTTTAGGGTGTTACATTAAGTGGTACTAGAGCCAGGTTGCAAAACTCGGTTGTGGAGTGGGTTTTAAAATTGGTTTTTATGATTTAAATTGTTTTGAAATTTTGATTTCTTTTGGAATTTTCCTTAGAGTAAGAATTTTTAAATTCCTTTTCTAAAACTAGATTTTGAGAGAATTTGAATTGTTTTTTTTTTGTTGATACTGGAAGTGTGGCACACGAGTTCCCAGCACCAATTCTGTAAGTCTTACTAAAATGTTTGAATCTAGATTTTTATATTTATTTGTTATGTGTGATGGTAAAATTCGGAGAATAAGCAAAGTATGCCAACTTCGGGTAGCAGTAACCCGGAGCTTGGGACTAGGGTGCTGACTCAGTTAATAAAGAAAGTGGTAGAGGAAGTGTTGAAGACCAAAATAAAGGAAATTAGGGAAACACTTCAGGCGGGGTGCTTGGAGTGTAAGAAGAGGAGAGACTACAGTTCTCAGAAGGTAGAGCCTCGATCTGTGAACCGTGTTAAGACACGTCCAAACTTTTCAGCTTGCGAGCACTACAACAGGTGCCATCCAGGTGAGTGTAGTAGGAAGACAGAAGCATGCCCCAGATGCGGGTCTAATGAGCATTGGGCTCAGAATTGCCCAGTCCCTTTTAACCCAAGTGTGTTTTGTTTGGATACGATGTTTAGGGATAGAAATTGTATGCGTGTTTGATAAATGGTTGTCTACTTCTGTGATTAGATGTTTTAGGATTAGAATGCGCAGCGGTAGCATAGTAGGGTAGCTGTTACATGACTACACTATTAGTCAAAAATTTCAGGGACGAAATTTCTTTAAGTGGGTAGAGTTGTAACGCCTCAAATTTTGGGCCTAGAAGAATTGGGCCTTGGGCTTGGGTGTGTTTAAAATTCTTGAGTGTAGGACATTGGCTCAATTTGCAAGTTAGAATTGTTGGGTTAGTGATTTTGGAATGTTAGAGGGTTTTTATGAAGTCCTCGGTTCAAACTTGGGTATAGGAAAAATCTTGGTTTTGGCCTTAAAGGAACCCTAAGCTCAAGTGGGATAGCTTATAAATAAAAGGGGCTAAAATAAGACACAAAAGGAGATGTGGTCTAGTGGCAAGGAAGTGACGCCATAGGGGAAGCAAGGGGTCCAAGGTTCAAGTCTTGGCTCTTACAATTTATTTTGGTTTCTCTTTTAAATAAATCTGGAAGCAAGTAGGTGGGCTTTAAAGTTAATGTGTTGGACTTATGACTCAAAGGAGCTTGTGTCCTAGGGGTGGTGGCGTGGCATGGCTATCGAGAAGACTTTGGTTCGAATCCCTTTGCACGTAAATGTTGGTTTTTTTGCTAATGAGTTGGTTTTGGAGGATTGATGGAAAATCCCACATCATGAAGCTAACATGAGAATAGGTGAGAAGCTTGCTTTACATAGAGCAAACCATGAGGAGAGTAAGCATACCTTTCTTGGCTTATCCTTTTTCGCATGGTGGCGTGTTCGTTTGGGTTAAGCGTTGGATATTTATTGATTTGCATGCTGTTGGGTCACGATGGTAGTGACCGTAGTTGATCGACACACCCTCTGGGGAGTCAAGGGTGCAATTATTGTTGGCTTCTGCGCATAGCAGCATTCAAAGCACGGATTAACTTCAGATACGTATCAGGTGTGTATTTCACACTACTCTAGCTGTAGATCGACAAAAGTCGAAATTCTGAAATGTAGAAACATCAGCATTCGAGGCCTTACGAGCGTGCGAATGCTTGTGGGCCAAACTGAGCCCACAAATAGTGGGCAAAAGTTCGTCGAGGTTATCGTGTGCATTTTCGTGTAGTTGGGCCATTGTGGGCCTCGATGGGTCAAAATTGGCCCAATGGCCCTTCTGGCCGATGTTGGTAAAATACTTGGTAAGTGATTATTATTAGACTGGATTATAAGGTGTGTGATGCTGTATGTGAAATTGGACCGAACAGGACACACGAGCATGTGGGCCCACTTGGGCCCAAAATGGGATTTGGGCCCATAAACATTGTTTTGGCCAAATAGGTTATTTGTGTAGCTCAAAGCAACGTTCGACCTTTTAGGAGGTCGTATTAGGAACCGAGACTCCGTAAGTACTTATCGACCAACATACCCTCGATTTGTAAAATTACTGTTTTACCCCTAATTTGTAAAATTACTGTTTTACCCCTGATTTGTAAAATTACCATTTGACCCTTAATTTGTAAAATTACAGTTTTACCCCTGATTTGTAACATTACTATTTTATCCTTGATTTGTAAAATTATCGTTTTACCTCTGATTTGTAAAATTATCGTTTTATCCCTGGTTTGTAAAATTACCGTTTTACTCCTAATTTGAAAAATTATCGTTTTACCCCTGAATTTTAAAATTACCATTTTACCCCTGAATTGTAAAATTACCGTTTTACCCCTGAATTATAAAATTACCATTTTACCCTCTATTTATAAAATTACAAAAATACCCTTGTGGGGTAGAATTACAGAAATACCCTTGTAGGGTAGAATTATCAAAATACCCCTGTAGGGTAGAATTACCGAAATACCCCGTGTAGAGTAAAATTACGATTATGCCCTTAAGGGTAAGTAACTGCTTTGAAACTGTATGATATATGTACGATTTGCATGTCATAAGTGTATTACGATGCATTCATGAGATTATATGTTGCATATGAGCTGGGTTATGATTAGAGGAAATGTACATGAGGGTCGCAGGATTGCTTCACGACTGTGGATCCAACAAATGCTTTTAAGCCATAAGCAGCTCCGCTACAACGATGAGCAGTGCCTCAACCGATGCTACAACGGATATTAGCAGCTCTACTGCAATGATGAGTAGTGTTGCAATCGGTGCTGCAACGGATATTAGTAGCTTTGCTCCAACGATGAGTGGTGCCGCAACCGGTGCTACAATGGGTGTATAAGGATGGGTGGGTTTAGTATCTCCCCACAGGTGTGTAGGGTTGGAAGGGGGCGAACAGGTTGGATAGAGGTTTGTTTGCATTGCATGAGCGTACGATTATATGTGATATGGGCTCGGGCCCAACCGAGGCCTCTATGGGCTAGGGCCCAAAGGCTACCATATATTATGATATGGGCTCAGGCCCAACTGAGGCCCAAAGGCCACCATTATTGAATCGGCCTTAGGCCACCTGATTCTGATTCTGATAATGTTTCTAATTTTGTAATAGGCTAAGGCCCATCTAGTACGGTCTGTTATAATGGGCTATGGCCCAATTGGTACTGGAACTGTAGTAGGACTGGGGCCCAAACTTTTAATTCTTTTGTATGTCCTACTGCTCGTTTTGTACAGTAGGGGATTACACACTGAGTTTTCATAAACTCAGCCCATTTATTAACTTTGCAGGTAATTCCCAGCATTAGGAGGATCGGTGCTACGAGGGACTCGGAGATAGTCATAGACTATTTACGCTTCCAGATTTGATTATTTGTTTTCTATACTTTTGATTTGGGTTGTAATAAGGCCTCTTAAAGTTTCTAGATTTTTAATTCTCAGGTTTTTACTTATTTTGATTCATAACTGCCAAAGGTTGATCGCGATTTTCTAAAAATGTTAACTGTTTTCAAAACAACACTACGTTTCCAAAAAACAATTGTTTTAAGTTAAGCTTTCGCAGCAATTAAGGTTTTTAAGGTAAAAACATTTTACAAGAGAATGACCTTTAATAGACCATGTTTTAACAATAAGCAAACGAAATCTGTGGTTTTAAATAGCAGGAAGTTTTAAATTTCCTTAAGAAGGGATTTCAATGGAAACAAGGTTTTCGAAAAACACTTCAGTATGGTATGCCAGGTTCAGGCCTAACTTCTAGGCCTGGTTTAGGGTGTTACATGCCGTGTCCCGGAGTTTTTTTCAAGTACTTGAGAATTCTATTTGCTGCTGCCATATGCTCTTCAGTAGGATTAGTCATGTGTTAACTTATCACATTTACGAGAAAGGCTATATTTGGCCTCATCAAGGATAAGTAAATTAGTTTCCTAACTAACCTTTGAAATTTCTTTCTGTCTAAGAACCCATCTTCTTTGTTAAATCTCAAGTTTGCCTCCATTGGTGTATCAGCTGGCTTACAACTAAGAAAACCAATTTCTTTGAGTAAATCAAGTACATACTTTCTTTGGTTGATCACAAGTCCTTCTTTTGATCTTGCCACCTCTATTACTAGGAAATACCTTAGCTTTCCCAAGTCCTTGGTTTTGAATTCCCTATTTAACAACTTCTTCAAATTGCTAATCTTATCCTCATCATCTCCAGTGAGGATTATGTCATCCACGTACACAATTAAGATAGCTTTCTTATTTGTAGAAGTTACCTTGATGAAAAGAGTATGATCAGCAAGGGATTGCTTGTAGCTGTTTTTAAGAATGACTTTAGTGAACCTCTCGAACCAAGCTCTAGGTGATTGTTTTAACCCATATAGAGACTTGTTGAGCTTGCAAACCTTGTTGCTACCTTCAACAGACTTTAAGCCAGGTGGCAATTTCATATAGACTTCTTCCTCTAGCTTGTCATAAGAAATGTGTTTTTTCCATCAAGTTGGTGTAATTGCCAATCGCAATTTACAGCCAAACTTAGGAGTACTCGAACAATGTTAAGCTTTGCCACAAGTGCAAAAGTTTCTGTGAAACCTATCCCATATGTTTGCATAAAGCCTCTGGCCACTAGTCTAGCTTTGTATCATTGGATACTGCCATTAGAGTTATACTTTACAACAAAGATCCATTTACAGCCAACAACCTTTTTTCCTTGAGGAAGGTCTGTAACAGTCCAAGTAGCATTTTTCTTTAGTGCACAAATTTCCTCTTCGACAGCCCTTCTTCATTTTGGATCCTTTAGAGCTTCAGGTATGCTTGTGGGAACCTGTTCTTTATCCAAGGTTGCTATAAATGCTTGGAAAGAAGGCATCAATGAATTATAACCAGTAAATTTTTCAATAGGATGCTTGGTGCACTGTCTAACCCCTTTTCTAATAGCAATAGAGAAGTCATCTAGAGTAATGGACTTATTGATTTCTTCTTCCATTTTGGTAGCTAGACCCAAATTCAATTCTCGATAAGAATCAGATTGCAAAATAGTCTCAGGGATGTGTTTTCTTTTTCTTGTGTAGACACGAAGTTGTTTGGGTGGTGTTGTTTTTAGAAGACTTTCAATAGGAGTAGGTGTATTTTCAAGAAGAGTGTTTAAAGCAGGTGTAGGTGATTTAGTGATAGGTATTACAGGAAAATCAATAGGAGTAGTCATAGGTGACAAATCTATAGGTAAAGGCAAAAATTATGGCAATTTTAAAGGTTGAGAATGAAGATTAGGAGGAGATACCTAATGTGGCTGAAAATCACTCCATGTCTCCCCCTAAATTTCAGCCTAAGTGAAATAGGGATCCTGTTCATAAAATGTTATATCCATAGTGGTAAAAATCGTTTAGAAGGAGGATGATAGCATTTATAACCCTTCTTAAGTGAAGAATACTCAACTAGTACACATTTTAAAGACTTGGGATCTAACTTGGACTTATTAGGAGAAATATTTTGGATAAAAATAGTGCAGCCAAAGATTTTAAGTGGCAGAATGGAGGAGATAGGCTTAAAATGGGGAAAATGATGCAAAAATATATATTGAGGTGTTTGAAAATTTAAAACCTTACTAAGTATTCAGTTGATTAAATATGTGGCAGTTAATAAGGCTTCCCCCCACAAATATTTGGGAACATTAGTGGTAAATAGAAGAGAACGAGTAACTTCAATGAGGTGCCTGTTTTTTCTTTCGGCAATGCCGCTTTGCTGTGGGGTTCCAACATAAGAACTAAGATGAACTATGACCTTTTCTTTAAAAAATCACCTCAAGACCTAGCAAAAAATTCAATGCCATTATCAGATTTAAAGAGCTGGATTTTAGACCCAAATTGAGTGAGAACCATGTTATAAAATTGTGTAAAAACACCAGTAGTTTCAGATTTATCTTTCAGCAAATAAGTCCAACTTATCCTACTGTGATCATCAATAAAAGTGATAAACCACTTACAATTATCAATATTCTTCACCCGAGAAGGGCCCCAAATATCATTATGGATCAAAGCAAAAGGGTAAGAAGGCTTGTATGTAGAAGGAAAATAAGATGATTTAGTATGTTTGGTAAAAGAGCAAACTTTATAAGAAAAAGAATTAGGCCATTTATTAATGAATAGAGTAGGAAACAATTTTGCAAGGTATTGGAAACTAGGATGTCCTAAACGAAAGTGCCATAACAGTATCAACTTTTGCTGAAGTGGTGAAAGACTTGGAGATCTCAATTTTAGGAGAGGTAGGGAGGATGTAGAGACCATTCTGCAAGCTGCCTTACCAATCATCTTCTTCGAGTTCAGTGCCTGCAAAGTACAATCAAGATCATTAAAAATTACAGAGCAGTCGAAGTCTGTGGAAAGTTTACTTGTAACACCCCTTACCCGAGACCGTCGTCAGAGTCGAGCACGAGGCGTCACTGGACTTAACTTACTCAATCAGGACAAAGAAAAATTTGCTTTTAAAATTAATTTATTTTCATTCATTCGATAATCCCTAAAAAGGGTCATCGAGACCCTAAATCATTCTATTAAAATGGTTAGGGACCAAACTAGGATCAATAAAATTTTTCCGATTGCTTAAATGAACCAAAATAAATTATTTCTCTGTTCCTTATAAAGCTGTCCAACTGCATTGCAGTCACTAAATAAATCATAACTGGAGTTACGAAACTCAAAATTCAATTCTGTGAATTTTCCCTAAAACTAGACTCATATGCCCTTTTACTTATTTTTTTTATAGAATTTTTAGTCTAGCCAATTAGTACAGTTTATTAGTTAAATCTCTCCTGTTACGCAGTTCAACTACTCTGACCTCCGTTCACTACGAATTAATTTTCTCTCTGTACAAAATTCAAATAGGCATGCCGTTTATTTCATTTGAAACTAGACTCAATAAGGAATCTAGATAAACTATAATGCTTAATTATTTATGTACAATTTATGGTGAATTTTCAAAGTCAGAACAAGGGATCACGAAGTCAATCTAGAGCAGTCTCACTCAATTGCAAATAACTCATAATCTACAACTCTTTATCTTACTCTGTTTCTTCCACATGAAAATAGACTCATTAAGCTTTAATTTCATGTCTCATTCACTATTTATTTCCATTTCTACTATTTTAGTGATTTTTCAAAATCATGTCACTGCTGCTGTTCGAATCTGTTTTTAAGCTATTTTCACCTTTTTCATGGTTTCCATGTGATAATTACCATTTAGGCATACATAGTATTAAACCTATGTTTGATTAGTCATTCCAATAACTAATCATCAACAAGTATTTACATACCATTCATTAAACATAACTTAAGGACATTCATGCCAAAAGAAACCAAGTCCCTACACATGCCATACGCGAAATGAAACGTCTAGCTATACAAAAATGATCCTGTTGATAGTGTGACTAGATCTCTGATGTTCCTTGCGATCCTCGAGTTGGCTTGGCAAGAACTATAAAAAGAAGGAAAATAAAGATAGTAAGAACTAAGCTTAGTAAGTTTACAAGTAAATAAATCACAACATTCACCCTAAATAATAGTTAATCATAGTATCATCAAGCATCATAAGCTTTCCTTACACTTTATTTCTTACCCTCTTCCTTATTCCCTTACTTTCTTTCTTACTTGATTATTCAATAAACTCATGAATATAACTTACCTTTCCTTTGCTAAGAATTTCCTGTAATTTAACCTGTACAATAGCCCGTTGAACCATTCGGAATACTAATGATACTCGGGTTTTCCTGCCTGATAATAGCCTTTCAATGCCATGTTCTAGACATGGTTTTGCATGAGATGTTCCCTGTCCTACCAAAGCCATACTTTTAATATGGACTTACATGGGATATTTCTATCTTGTCTGGTAACCCAAAATGTCATGACATTCCGTATCCCAAACATTACTAGAGTTCAAACGGGGTTTTCTGATACTTTTTCTCTATCATCTCGTCTTTGGTTCAACTTTGAATATTTTCATAAAGTAAATGTATATATATGCTAGAAATTAACAACATTAATGTAAAATAATGATATATTGCATTTATTTACCTAAACTTACCTCGATACAAAATACGGTTAAACTTGACAATTTAGTCCTTTACTTTTTCCTTTCCCTGATCTACTCCCAAATTTCGTTCTTCTTGATCTATAATAGCAATTTGGCTTATTTAATACTCACGTTTATCAAACAGCCCTTAACTCAAACTTTGACAAAATTACATTTTTGCCCCTAAACTTTTACATATTTACACTTTTACCCCAAGGCTCGGAAATTAAACTTTATCCTAAATTCTTATGTTTTAGGACATGCTGATCATTTATTTACCAACAACAACCTCAAATTCCTACTACAACATGTACTTATGAATAATAGGCATTTTTACCGATTAAGCAATTTTACAAGTTTTTACTTAAAACCGAGTAGCAAAAGTTGTCTAGCATAATTTAAAACCTCATATTCTATCATGAAACACCAAAATAAACAAATTTCACCTATGGGTATTTTTCCAAATATGAACCCTAGGTTGAATTATTGCTAGCATAAGCTAAATCGAGCTACCGGGATTCCAAAAACATAAAAATCATTAAAAACGGGGCTTGGATGCACTTACTATAAAGCTTGGAAGTTGAAGAAACCCTAGCTATGGAGAGAGGTAAGGTTCGGCCAAGGCATGAAGAAGATGAACACAATTTGGCCTTAATTTCCCTTTTAATTCATTTTAATTATCAAATGACCAAAATACCTTTAATGCCTCTCTTTGAAAATTTTCATGTACAAGCCCATTTTTGTCCAAAATTTTAGAAATTGGTCAAATTACTATTTAAGACCCTCTAATTAATATTCCAAGGCAATTTCATACTAAAAGCTTCTAGAATGCAAGTTTTGCCACTTATTCAATTTAGTCCCTAATTTCAAATTAAGCACTTTATGCATAGAATTTCTTCACGAAATTTGTACAAAATCATGCAATCATATTGTAAACCTCAAAATAATTATAAAATAATTATTTTTATCTCAAATTTGTGGTTTCGCAACCACTATTCCGTTCAGGCCCTATTTTAGGATGTTATATTACTAACAGAAATGAGATTGCAAGCTAGATTTGGTACAAAGAGAACATTTTTAAGTGCAATCTGTTCATTGAGAACAACAGTGCCATGTCCTTCTATTTTACACAAGAAACCATCAGTTGTTTTGACAGCTTTACCAAAGGTATGGAAAAAATTACGAAACAAGGCCTTGTTACCAATCATATGATCCGTAGTACTAGAATCGAGGATCAATTAGGAGTCAACTGGGAGGAGAAAAATGCTGTAGAAGAAGGGTTACCTTCTGGTTCTTTCATGACCAGATTACCCTCACAAGACCCTTGAAACTTTCCAAATAGTTTTTGAAGTTCAGTAATCTGTTCTTTGGTGAAGCTAGTGACAGACGTGGTAGCGACAAGGCTTGATTTATTATATCAAGAGTTCTTAGACTTCCAGCCCTGAGGCTTACCATGAAGCTTCCAACACTTCTCCTTGGAGTGGCTGGGCTTTTTGCAATGATCACACTAAGATCTCCCCTGTTTGGAAGAGGGAGATGATTGATGGGTCAATAAGGTAAATCTTTTAGAAGTGGAATATGGTTCATCAGGCAGCATCACACATCTTCGGCTTTCTTCCTTCTTGACCATAGAGAAAGCCTCTCGAAGGGAGGGAAGAGGAGAAACAGGCAGGACCCTACCGTGAACCTCGTCCAGGTTCTTGTTTAATCCTTGGAGAAATAGAAAAAGTCTTTGCTGAGTGACAATTTGCTGATAAAGGGCAGCATCTCTTGTATCAGCCCAATCATACTATGCATACAAATCTAATTACTGCCAAAGAGCGGTAAGGGTATTGTAGTAGAGAGTGACGGGCATGGTTCCCTACTTAAGGGTGGCTGCCTGATCTTCAACATGATACAATTCGGCAATGTTATCAGTGCTAGAGTAGGTTTTGCGGATGGCACTCCAGATTTCAGCACTTGTGGTGTAAAGAAGAAAGTTTCTGCTTATACTTGGGGCCATGGAATTAAGGAGCCAAGTCATAACTCGACCATTGTCACGCATCCACTTAGCAAAACCAGTGTCAGTCACAGCAAGCTTCTTGATTTCACTAGTAACGTAGCCTAATCTTTCTTTGCCCAAGAGAAAAATCTTAACCGATTGGGACTATTCAAGAAAACTATTGCCATTCAATCGATGGCAGGTGATAGTCAGACCAGATGAATCTAATGTAGCATTAGAACCAAAAAAATTTTCTGGATTTGAAGTAATCTCTGAAGTAGGAGAAGGAGTCTCGGACATGGTCTAGGTTGGAAAGAAATCGTAACCAAAGCTCTTACACCATGTAGAAATCAGAGTAATTCGCTGTATTTTCTCTTATATTTTTTCAATAGAACATATTACATCTTTATATATACAAACTATGTCTCTAATTTAGGAAACTCTAAGTTAGGAAAGATGCTAATATTAGGAGATATGATCCCTTAAAATAAGTGATTGTAATAAAGAGAATATTTACAGAATATTTACAGAATATTCCTATAGTTTGCTATTGAATTAATGCTAGGAACCTCACCAATATCAATAGCTTCATATAGAATGGCTCCTACAGAGTTGAAAGAGTTGAAATCTCAATTACAAGAATTAACAGATAGAAGTTTTGCATGACGAAGTTTTTCACCCTAGGGTGCACCAGTTCTGTTTGTGAAAAAGAAAAGTAGGTCAATGAGATTGTATATTGACTATCGAAAGCTCAACAAAGTTACGATTAAGAACAAATATCCATTACCGAGAATTAATGATTTATTTGATCAGCTGAGAGGTGCAACAGTGTTTTCTAAGATTGATTTTCATTCTAGTTACTATCAATTGAAAGCTAAAGATTCTGACGTGCTGAAAACTACATTGAAAACCAGGTACGGACACTATGAATTTCTTATTATGCTATTCGGGATAACTAATGCTCCTACAGTCTTTATAGACTTGATGAATAGAATCTTTAGACCATATTTAGACAAATTTGTTGTTGTATTCATGTAACACCCCTTACTCGTATCCATCGCCAAATTAGGGTATGAGGCATTACTAGACTTTAACACATGCAAACATACAAAACCGATCATAAGATTTATGTCCAAGTTAAAAATTTCCATTCATATGCATAATGCCCCTATTACGGGCCTTCGAGGCCCAAAACATACATTGAAAGAGGTTAGGGACTAAACTGAGAACTTTCAAAAATTTTACAACACTTAGGAAATTTTCATACTTTGGAGAGTCACACACCCGTGTGGGCAAGTCGTGTGGTCACACACGCTTGTGTGGCTCTGGACACGCCCGTGTCCTCAACCCGTGTAACTCTCTATTTATGATGTTATCAACATTTTAGGGTCACACGACCAAGTCACACGCCCGTGTGCTAGGTCATGTGGTGAATTTATTTTTCACATTTAAGGTGCAGACTTCACACACCCTTGGCACACGCCCGTGTTCCAGGCCATGCCGTCCACACGGCTGAGACACACAACCGTGTCTTTACCCGTGTGTTTACTACTAGGCATTCTATTTCTCAAAACTAAGGTGCAGGGGACACACAACCTAACCACATGCCCATGGGGCTGATTGTGTGTCACACACGGCCTAGACACATGCCCGTGTATCTATCTGTGTGGATAATATATAGGCTATTTACCAAGCCATTTGCCACCTTTTATCACATATACACTTATAACAATTCACAAACATATAACATGACATACTTCAGCAACCAAATGTCCATAACCAAGACATCAATTCTTCGTTCTCATGTTAGAACTACCATGCATAAACATTACCAATTCAACCATTCAAAAAATGCATTTCCACATATCCATGAGAGGCATCATCACACACTTATACTTATACCAATATAAGCCAAATTCAAATGGCCTTATACAAAATGAATTTTGAACCAATATAGGCCAATACATTTGGCCAAACCAACAATGACACATATAACAAAATGACCAAGTCCCTATACATGACATTCTCAAATTACTAAAATTCACTATACCCAAAAGGTTAGTTTGATAGTGTGAATCGAGCTCTGATGTCCTTCGATCCCTGAGCTAGCTTGGTGATACTATAAGAAAATGGAAAAGAAAGGGGAGTAAGCATAAATCTTAGTAAGTTTGCATGTAAATAAATAACAAAATTAACCATGCATTATTATACACATATCATAGTCTAACTTATCACAATGTCATCAAGTATCATAGATACATTTAAGAATCATGTCATTTACATAATGTACGATAAAACTCATGATCATATCTCATTCTTTCATTCACTTCTTATCGAAGTCTCATCGATTCAAAATCTCATTATTTATGAGCCTCGTGTACATACCTGTACCCTTTCAACATGATCATACCTTGTCATTTCATTGACATTATCTTTGAATTACCTGTTAAACCACTTGGAATACTAAAGGATACCCGGGAAATCTCATATACATAGCAAGATGCCAATGCCATATCCCATATACGGTCTTACATGGGATCATATATCAATGCCGATAGCCCAACTATGGTCTTACATGATATCTCATATCGATGCCATATCCCAGATATGGTCTTATACGATGTCTCATTTCGAATCCATGTCCCAGACATGGTCTTACACGAAATCACATGTCGAAGCCATATCCTCAATATGGTCTTATACGGGATCTCAATAACCCTAATGTCATGACATTTGTATCCTATCTATTCCTAAGGTTCAACTAGGATTTCGAGATATCAAAACTTCATCGAATCATAATCGAGTCATCATTGATCAAAACCACAAAGATAATTATACAATTAATACAATATTAAAGTATTGAATTACAGCATTATTTACCTACAAACTTACCTCGGTACAAAATATGGACAATTAATTCTATTTAGTCCAAAAGCTTGTTCTTTCCCCGGTCTACATCTAGACTCCATTTTTCTTGATCTATAATAGCAAATTCCACTTGTTCAATTATCACATTGTTCAAAACAGCCCATAAATCATACTTTGGAAAAATTACAATTTTGCCCCTAAACTTTTACATAGTTATGCTTTAGTCCCTAGGCTCATAAAATGAAATGTATTCATTTTCCTCAAGACCCAAGCCTAGCTGAACCATTTTCATGCTCATACTCGCCCATATTTTTCATTTATTCACACTTTCTATACACATTTTTTAACTTTTACAATTAGGTCCTTTTTAACATTTTTACCGAAAATCACCTAACCAAAGTCGTTTATCTAAAATCAAACATTCATTTTCTACCATTAGACATCAAAATACATGCATGTCACACATGGGTAAATTTTTGAACATGAACCCTAGCTCAAATATATGGTAGAAATAGCTATATCGATTGATGATAATTTCAAATATAAAAAGAACATTAAAAACAAGGCTAAGATGCACTTACTATTGAGCTTGAAAGTTGAAGAAACCCTAGCTATGGTGAGCATGGAAATTTCGGCCCTAGCTTGAAGAAGATGAGCAAATTTTGCTTGATATTTCCCTTTTTAATCTTTAATTAACCAAATGATTAAAATGCCCTTAAGGCCTTTCTTTGAATTTTTTTCCTTCCATGTCCATTTTTTTCCATCATGATGTATAATGGTCTAATTACTAATTAAGGACCTATAATTTACCAATTCATTTCAATTAAACCCCAAAAGCTTTTAGAACACATACTTTGCACTTTTTTGCAATTTAGTCCCACTAGCTTAATTGGACTCTCTATCAATAAAATTCCTTAACGATATTTTCACACATGCATTCAATCACACTGTAAACCTTAAAAATTTATCACAACAAATTTTTCTACTTCGGATTTATGGGCCCAAAACCACTATGCAGACTTGGCCCTAAATCGGGCTATTACAATTCATTGATGACATTCTGATCTAGTCCCGAGATGAGTCAGAGCATGTTGAGCATTTAAGAATTGTATTGCGAACCTTGAGAGATAAGCAATTGTTTGCTAAATTCAGTAAATGTGAGTTTTGGCTCCAAGAAGTTGGATTTTTAGGACACATTATTTCAATTGAGGGCATTCGAGTTGATCCTAGAAAATTTAAGCAAATATTGACTGGAAATCACCGAGGAACATATCCGAAGTCAAAAGCTTTCTAGGATTAGCTGGCTATTACCGAATATTTTTAAAGGGTTTTCAATAATAACTATACCGATAACTCGATTGTTACAAAAAGATGTGAAATTTGAGTGGTCTGAGAAATGTCAACAGAGTTTCGATTAGCTGAAAGCATTGTTAACTAAAGCACTAGTATTAGTATAGCCTAAGTCAGGTAAGGAATTTGTGACTTTTAGCGATGCGTCATTAAACGGTTTAGGATGCATTTTAATGCAAAAAGGCAAAGTGATAGCTTATGCCTCCAGACAGTTAAAACTGCATGGAAAGAATTATCCGACACACGATTTAGAATTGGCCGCTATGATATTCACGTTAAAAATTTGGCGATACTATATGTTCGGTGAAAAATGCCACATATTTACTAATTACAAGAGTTTGAAGTATTTGATGTCATAGAAAAATCTGAATTTGAGACAACGAAGATGGCTCGAACTATTGAAAGATTATGAGTTAGTCATTGATAATCATCAGGGGAAAGCGAATGTAGCCGCAGATGCTTTGAGTAGAAAATCCTTATTTGCTTTGAGAGCATTGAATACACGATTGACTTTGATTGATGATGGTTCGTTTCTAGCTGAGTTAAAAGCTAAACCGGTATTTCTTCAACAAATCTGTAAAGCTCAAAAATGTGATAGTGAGTTAAAGGCAAAATGAGTACAGTGTGAGTTGACTCCTGATTCAGAGTTTCAGATTGGAACTGATGATTTTTTTATATTCCGAGGTAGAATTGTGTACCGAGGAATCCCAAGCCTATACAAAAAATTTTGAATGAAGTACATAGTGGTAGCTTGTCTGTTCATCCGGGGAGTAATAAAATGTACAATAATTTAAAACAGTTGTATTGGTGGTCAGGAATGAAACTAGATATTTTTTAGTTTGTGACCAGATGTTTGATTGTTAGCAAGTTAAAGTTGAACATCAAGTACCTTCAGGACTATTACAGCCTGTGATGATACCTGAGTGAAAGTGGGACGAAGTTACGATGGATTTCGTATTTAGATTACCTCTATCTTTGAAGAAGAAAGATGCTATCTGGGTTATTGTTGATCGTTGGATGAAACCTACGCATTTCATTCTAGTGCGTATAGGTTTTTCTCTTGATAGATTAGCTGAGTTGCATATTTTCAAAATTGTCAGATTCCAAGGAGTTCTAGTCTCTATTATTTCAGATCGGGATCCAAGATTTACATCACTATTTTGTAAGAAATTGCAAGAGGCTTTAGGTACATAGTTGCATTTTAGTACGGCGTTTCATCCTCAAACCGGTGGTCAATCTAAGAGAGTGATTCAGATTCTCGAAGATATACTTTGTTGCTATGTATGAAGCTCTATATGGTCATAAATGTAGAACTCCTTTATACTGGACTAAGCTTAGTGAGAAAAAGATTCACGGGGTTGATTTAATCAGAGAGACTGAAGAAAAGTGACAGTGATTAGCGACAGTTTGAAAGCAACTTTATATCGACAGAAGTCATATGTAGATTTCAAACGTAAAGACATTGAATTCTAGATTGGCAATAGAGTGTTTTTCAAAGTATCACCCTGGAAGAAAATTCTTCGATTCGGATGTAAAGGAAAGTTGAGTCTGTGTTTCATCGGGCCGTATAAGGTTATTAAGAGGATAGGGTCAGTGGCATAACGGCTAGCCTTACCGTCAGAACTTGAAAAGATTCATAACGTGTTCTGTGTATCTATGTTACGATTTATAGATGAGACCCTTCACATATAATTTCTCCGACTCTGACATGTCGTATAATGAAGAACCGATCAAAATTTTAGCTCGAGAGATCAAAGAGTTGAGAAATAAAAGAATAGCATTAGTAAAAGTTCTTTGGCAACATCACAGCATTGAAGAAGCTACATGGGAACTCGAGGAAGCTATGAAAAAGCAATACCCTAATCTACCCTAATCTATTTTCTGGTAAGATTTTCGGGGACGAAAATCCCTAAGGGGGGAGAGTTGTAACAACCTGTTTTCAGTGAAATCAAAATAGTGGTTTTGGGACCACAAATCTAATGTGAAAATAATTATTTTATTATTATTTTGAGGTCTATAACATGATAGTATGATTTTGTGAAAATTTCGTTAAGAAATTTTATCGTTTGAATACTTAATTTGATAAAAAGGACTAAATCGGGTAAAATGTAAAAGTTGTGTTCTATTAGCTAAAGGTGTCTAATCGGTATAGAACTTTAAAGTGGAGGTCCTTATGTGGTAATTAGACAATTTACATGTTGAGTGGACAATTATGGACACTAAGTATGTGATTTTAAAGGTTAATTAATAAAGGTTAAAAGTGTAATTTAATAAAAATAAACTAAGTAAATTAAAGAAAAATAAAATACATCATTTTTAGTTCATCTTCTCCACTGAATTTTTGAGAAGAAAACTCCATTAAAGTGCTCCAAGCATTCTGCCATAGTCTATCCTTGCATGTAAGTGCATTTTTGCTTGATTTTTAATGATTTCTATGTTTTTGGAATCGTTGCAACTTAATCTAGCTAGCCCAGGAACTAATTTGCAAACTGTTAAAGGTCTAGGATGTTACCATTGATGAATGTATGAGTATTTTGATGTTTTATGATAGAGAATGCATTCTTGTTGTTAGATAAACAACATTTGTTAAGTAATTTTTAGTGAAAATGACAATTTGGGATTAAATTGAAAAATGTGAAAATTGTGTGGTTAAATGTGTGAATAAATGAAAAGTATGAGCTGCTATGGGTCTAATTAATATTTGGCCATAATGGGTTGGCACTTAATTGCATGAAATTACTTTTTTATGAGATAAGGACTAATTTGTAAAGATGTCAAAAGTTTAGAGGTAAAAGTGTAAATTTGCAAAAATATTTATTTTGGGCTAAATTGAATAGAATGATATTTAAATAAGTTAAATTTCATTATATATAGATCAAGAAAAGCAATGTTTGGGATTAGATCGAGGGAAAAATAAAATAGTGGATTGATAGCTCAATTTCCTCCGTATACATTCGAGGTAAGTTCGTATGTTTAATAAAATTTATGTTATATGTGTTTAAATGCTTAAATGATGTAATTATGAGAATACGAAATTGCAAAGATTATTGACGAGGCATCGAAAAATTTTAGGTCCCGATTGAACCTTAGGAATAGATAGGATACAAATGATATGTCATTAGTGGTTACCATGATTTATGTGATTTGGGTGCTGGTCCTGTACGTCCTACCGATGGCTAAGTTTACCTACATGTGTTGTAGTTACTCGATAGCTTGTGTGAGCAGCACGAGTAGCTACGTCTTGACTGTCAGCTTGTGTGAGTAGGCCCAGCATAGCTCGAGAGTGAGCATCTATATGTGATATGAGATAGAGGTGGTTTATCAACATATATGGCACTTAGTGTGCAAGATACCCGAGTATCCGATATTATTCCAAATGGTTTAACAGGTAAAGATGATAGTATGAGGATATAAGTGATGGCATGGATCAGTTCAGGTACTCATGATAAGTTCGACAAGTATGTGATAGTTGATAAATTCATATGACAAGTAAGTGATAATTCATGAATTCATACATGATTAATATGATTGAGACAATGTGCAAAATCTTGGTTTTGAATGAAACTTGCCTATGTTTACTTATGTTTCTTTAGATTGTGAATGAATTGGTAAATTGTACTTATTAGCCATATGAGCTTACTAAGCTTAATAGCTTACTCTGTTTAATTTTTCCCATGTTTTATAGTGATTCAGAAGCTCACTCAAATTGGAAGTCATTGGAGATCTCATCACACTATCCAGCCGTTGTTTTGGTATTTTTGGACTTTATGTATTTGGTTATATGACATGTATAGATCTATTGGCTAATGAAGCCTATATGTTTTGATTATGTATTAGCCATGTGATTTGGCTTTACTAGGTATATGATGATATGTATATATATTTAGTTGGTTGGCCCTATTTTGTATAAAATTTGATTGCCTTGAGTATGCTTAATGGTTGTCATGGAAATTACCTTGGTTGTGAAATGATAATTTTGTACCTATTGGATGAATTGGTGAATTGGTTACATGATATGTATTAGGCATAGAAGTGATCGTCAACACTTGACCATATAGAAATCTTTAGAAGTAATTGGTATACTTTTGAATGGCTAATTGTGATGCTTATGAGTGTTGTGATTGTTGGTATTGAAATGGTATGTTTTAGGCTTGGTTTTGGTTGGTTGAATGCCTATTTTTGGTTGAGATTGTATGCTTTAGAAATGTGTACATTGGCTCTAAATTTGGGTAAGAAATGTGGCTTGTAAAATAGCCTATTTTTGTCCACACGGGCAAAGACACGGGCATATGTCTCAGCCGTGTGTGTCATACAGTTAAGAGACACAGCCGTGTGTCCCCTGTGCTTTTTAATGAGAGCAAGTCAGTGAGTTACATGGGCTAGTCACACGGGCATGTGGTTGGCTATGTGACACAAGTCAGAGAGTTACACGAGGTCAGACATGGTCTGGGACATGGCCATGTAATCCCATTTCGAATGTCCACACAACCTGTGATATGGGCGTGTCTTCACAAGGCCTGACCACATGGGCGTGTGTCCCCTGTATTGAAACTTTTTTTAATATTTTTCTAAAATTTTTATAAGTTTACATTTAAGTCTCAAATTTCTTTTAATGTTTGTTTTGGGCCTCGAGGGCTCGTGTTAGGGACTATATGAGTGTATGTGAATGATTTATGTTTGACTATGTGAACTGAACTTGAAATGTATGATTAATTGTGTGATAAGTCTGGTAATGCTTCGTAACCCTAACTCAGTGACGAATATGGGTTAGGGATGTTACATCTTAAACTATCCAAAACGTGTCAATTGGATCAACAAGAAGCATACACCTTTCATGTAATGCCTCAAATTTTTGGGCTTAGAAGTATTAGGTCTTGAGCATTGGAACAGTAAAGAAGGCTACACATAAATGTTTAGTTGTGCAAGAGAGTGACACAAATAATTGACTGCTTGAGTGGTTATGTGTCTTGAGAAGTGCGGGAAGTCCTGGGTTCAAACCTAGGCTTTAGCAAAAAAAAAAATTATTTTAAATGAATAACACCCTTGGTTCTAGATAGTAGGTCCTTAAATAATTGTAGGGATATCAAGTCATAAAAAGCCTGCTAGTTTAGTGGTTAATAGCGTGTTGCTGCTACTGGGAGACTTGGGTTCGAGTCCCACTATTCACAAGGAGTGTTTTATTTTGCTTCTCTTACCATGTGAGAAGTTGAGTTTGACCGAAATACTATTGAGTGGAGTGGAGTTTGAATTTGTCATGGAGGGATTTGGAGAGAGATTTGAGGAGGGATATTAGGAGAGGTTAAGGGAGGGAAAAGATGAATTTGAAGGGAAGAAGAATTAGTGCCAAAATGGGACTCTAAGCACTCTTGAATTTAGTTTTGAGTGTCGTGGGGGAGTGAGTGTCGATTTTTCTCTCCATCTCAGGTTTTGTTGGCTGTGTCAAATACTTCTAGGTGTATCCTTACTATTTTGCCTTTCTGTCAAGCCTCGGGTTATTAATTCTCTTTTCTGCCCCTTATCATTTTGCTTCCTAGGCCGAATATCCTTCTCTTTTTTTTCTTTCTCAAGTGGTTGTTTTGCTTTTGGCTGAACTCACCATCTCTCTTCCCTCTCTTTTCTTTTTTGGCTTTCTACAAGTTTGTGAATCAATTTTATTTACTTTATTTCTTCTCTTGACCGTTTGCTCCTAATATTTTTTCCTCTCAACATTTTCGGCTTTGGTTTTCTTGACTGATTATTCTACTTTCTTCCCTCCCACAATCGGCTGTTGTACTTAGGCCGAACATCTTGTCTTCTCTTCTCTTTGCTTCTCTGCTTTCCCTCTCAAATCTTTCCCTTTTCACTCAGTGTGTGTGTTGGCTAAATATTGACTGGTAAGTCCCTGTTTTGACTTCTGCACTTTCAGCTTTTCTACTCTTTTTCTCTTATTGATTCTCATCTGTTCTCCCTCTTATTTATGGTGATTCTCTTTTTCTCTCTTTGCCGTTATGGTATTTAGGTGGCCATAAGGTTTAAAGATAATTAATGGTTGTTTTTGGGCAATTATAATTTATGAGTTGAAATGGGGGTTTTCGATAATATATTGCATAAAGAGATATCAATGTGGCAAGTAGTAGCCATTCTGAGGGAAGATTAGGAAGGGTGCCAACTGAAAAAGGACTTGTAGCCCTTGCCCCCAGATCTAAGCAGCGTAAAGTGTCAGTTGTTCGGGTTTTTCTGCCAGGGTGCGGTAGGGTGGCTGCACCAATAACTGGACCAAGTGAGCAAGCCACAATTGACTAATCTAATCAAGTGGGAAGTTAGAGTACTCGTGGCTATTCACACGTTTTCGTAAGCAAGTATGTATCCACACTGATATTTTTCATAAATCAGCAAAAGTCGAAAAGCTGGAAAATAGACTGCTAACCCTATACAAGCGTGCGATCACTCGTGTAGTAATCCGAGCGCATGAAACAAGGGCGTTCGACTGTAGAGGCGACCATGAGCGATCTCACGGGCTTAGGTCATTTTGGGCCATGTAAGGATGAAATGGGCCGTGTGGGCCCAATAGGTTTGTGAGCCCTACATGGGTAAGCCAGACAGAAGTGTGGAAGAAATTGGACCGGCTGTGTCGTTCACACGGCCAAGGCCATTTTTAGGCTTTGTGGGTCACACGAGCGTGTGGGCCCACTTGGGCCGCATAATAGGCTTTGGGCCCATGTTCACTGTTAGTCTGTTAGGGTTGCACGGGTCGCCCGAGACGACTGTGGACCTACTATTGGGTCGATAAATATACTTAGACCCCAAACTGATTAAATGGCTGATATGCCCTTAGAGGTAAAATGATTGCTATTCCCCTATAAGATAAAATGACCGATATACCCCTATTAGGTAAAATGACTACTATACCCCTATAAGGTATAATGACCGATATACCCCTATTAGGTAAAATGACTGCTATACCCCTATAAGGTAAAATGATTGATATACCCCTATAAGGTAAAATGACTGCTATGCCCTTATGTTAAGTATGACTGCATTTGAGCATGCCACGTTATATGTATGTTGCAGTCATGTATGATATTATGATACGATGCATGACATGTTGCATGGGGATGGGATTATCGTTTTGGAGGAAGTGTACTGTACTGATAAGGTCGCCCAAGTCGCCCAAGATGATTGTGGACTTACTGATGGCTTTGTGTCGTTCATATTACTGGTAAGGTTGCACGGGTCGCCCAAGACGACTGTGGACCTACTGGTGGCTTTGTGCCATTCATATTACTTGTAAGGTTGCACGGGTCGCCTAAGACAACTGTGGACCCACAGATGGCTTTGTGTCGTTCATATTATTGGCAGCTTTGCTACAATACTTTTAGTGCCGCAATCGGTGCTAATCTTAGTGTGTAGGGCTGGGTGGGTCGATTTTGTCCCGACGTGGTGTGATGGGTTGGATGGAGTTGGTGTGCAGGGTTGGTAGGCATGTCATATGTTATCTGTTTCTGATATTATATTACTGTTACTATAATGGGCTAAGGCCCACACTGATACTGATACTGTAACGGGCTTAGGCCCAGACTGTATTTGCATTCCACATGTGTGACTTTTTGTTAGGGGATTACACATTGAGTTTTCATAAACTCACCCCTCTGTTTATCTGTACAGGTAATCCCTAGTCTTAGACGGATTAGTGTTGTGAGGGACTCAGAAGTGGCCACATGACTGCTCTTGCTTTTACATTCAACTTTTTATATACAATAATTTTGGTTTGGGTATTTGTTTTTTATAATAAGGCCTCTTTAAAGTTTTAACTTTAATTTTGGGATTTTTACTTGCTTTGATATAAACTGCTGAATATAGCAAAAAGACGGGTTTTTCAAAAGATAATTGTTTTACAAAACAAACGCAAATACGCAACTGTTTTAAAAAGCTTCTGCTATAAACAAGATTTTAAAAATTATTAATGTTTTAAAGGAGGTACTTTTGGTAATAACACAAGATTTTTAAATCTTCTTTTAGTTCACACAAAGAGGCTAAATAAAGAATGGGCTTTCCAAACAATATCACATTTTAAAAGTGAATAACTATTAAATGAGGCACATTTTGGAAATGAACGACCCGTTTTAGAATCACCATTAATAACAAATTGATTAATTGACTTTGAGGTTTTCAATTTTTAAAGTGTAATAACAATCTAATATAATTAACAAATTTTTGTTAATATCACAAAGAGGTCTAATACTGAACGGGTTTTCAATGAGAACATGTTTTTGAAAAGCACATCAATATGACACTACTAGATGCGGCCATAACGTCTAGGCCAGGTTTGAGGTGTTACATTTAGTGGTATCAGAGTCAAGTTACAAAACTTGGCTGTGGATTGGGCTTTACAAAGTTGAAATATTTAAGTACTGCTTTCAAATGATTTGAAAGGTTATGAAATGCTTTGATGAACGTGTGGTACACCGAGTCTCCGACGTCGATTTTGTAAGTCCTCTGAAACTTCTGGTCTTTTAAATTGAAATACTGCTATTACTATAGGTAGTAGATTGTACTGAAATATTCTATTTAGGGTAAACCAAAACTGTAGTAAGACTGCGTTCTTTGAAAACAAACTCAAGACTGTGTTCTTTGAAAACAAACTCTTAAATATTGATACTGCTTTTCCATAAGATATTTGTTAATAAACACTGAAGCTATAAAGCTGATGCATAAAACTGTTAAATCAAATAAAATGTGAAAAGTCAATGAGCACAAGAGGTACACATGAACGAGGTACAAGAGGCCGTGGAAGAGGTCGTAGAGGTGCTCGAGTTACGTCCTCGTCGTCTGGTCATATACCTAATTTGGAATCAGAGTGCACAATGGGAGCATGGTGGTGAAGTCTGTGTGGTGTAACTGTTCTGATAATTGGAAATTTTGGGGACGAAATTTCTTTAAGGAGGGGTGAATTGTAACACCCCAAATTTTTGGGCTTAGAAGTATTAGGTCTTGAGCATTGGAACAGTAAAGAAGGCTACACATAAATATTTAGTTGGGCAAGAGAGTGACACAAATAATTGACTGCTTGAGTGGTTATGTGTCTTGAGAAGTGTGGGAAGTCCAGGGTTCAAACCAGACTTCAGCAAAAAAAAAAATATTTTAAGTGAATAATGCCCTTGGTTCTAGATAGTAGGTCCTTAAATAATTATGGGGATATCAAGTCATAAAAAGCTGACTGGTCTAATGGTTAATGGCATGTTACTGCTACTGGGAGACTTGGGTTCGAGTCCCACTGTGCACAAGGAATCTTTTATTTTTCTTCTCTTGCCATATGAGAAGTTGAGGTTGACCGAAATACTAATGAGTGGAGTGGAGTTTAAATTGGTCATGGAGGGATTTGGGGAGAGATTAAAGGAGGGATATTAGGAGACATTAAGGGAGGGAAAAGAGGAATTTGAACGGAGTAAGAATTAGTGCCGAAATGGGACTCTAAGCTATCTTGAATTCGGTTTTGAGTGTTGTGGGGGAGTGAGTGCCGATTTTTCTCCCCATCTTGGGTTTTATTTTTGCGGCTATGCCAAATACTGCTAGGTGTATCCTTACGGTTTTGCCTTTCTGTCAAACGTCGGGTTATTGATTCTCTTTTCTGCCCATTATCATATTGCTTCCTAGGCCGAACATCTTTCTCTTTTTTTTCTTTCTCAAGTGGTTGTTTTGCTTTTGGCCAAACTCACCATCTCTCCTCCCTCTCTTTTTTTTCGGCTTTCTACAAGTTTGTGAATTGATTTTCTTTACTTTTCTTCTTCTCTTGATCGTTTGCTCCAAATATTTTTTCCCCTCATCATTTTCAGCTTTGGTTTTCTTGACCGGTTATTCTACTTTCTTCCCTCCCACAATCTATTATTGTACTTAGGCCAAAGATCTTGTCTTGTCTTCTCTTCTCTTCACTTCTCTGCTTTCCCTCTCAAACATTTCCCTTTTCACTTGGTGTGTGTTGGCCGAATATTGACTGGTAAGTCCCTATTTTGACTTCTGCACTTTCGACTTTTCTCCTCTTTTTCTCTTATTGATTCTCATCTGTTCTCCTTCTTATTTATGGTGATTCTCTTTTTCTCTCTTTACCGTTATGGTCTTTAGGTGGCCATAAGGTTTGAAGATAATTAATGGTTATTTTTGGGAAATTCTAATTTATGAGTTGAAATGGGGGTTTCCGATAATATATTACATAAAGATATATCAATGGTGGCGAGTAATAGCCATTCTGAGGGAAGATCAGGAAGGGTGCCAACTGAAAATGGACTTGTAGCCCCTGCCCCCAGATCTAAGCAGCGTAAAGCGTCAGCTGTTCGGGTTTTTCCACCAAGGTGTGGCAGGGTGGTTGCACCAATCACTAGACCAAGTGAGCAAGCCATAATCGACTGATCTAATCAAGTGGGCGGTTGGAGTACTCGTGGCTATTCACATGTTTTCGTAAGCAGGTGTGTAACCACACTGATATTTCTCAAAAATCAGCAAAAGTCAAAAAGCTGGAAGATAGGCTATTAACGCTATACGAGCGTGTGATCGCTCGTGTGGTAATCCGAGTGCATGAAACAAGGGCATTCAACTGTAGAGGCCCCCATGAGCGATCTCATGGGCTTAGGCCGTTTTAGGCTATGTTGGGCCGAAATGGGTCGTGTGGGCCCAATGGGTTTGTGGACCCCACATGGGTAAACCACACGAAAGTGTGGAAGAAATTGGACCCAGCTGTGTCATTCACACGGCCAAGGTCATTTCTGACCTTTGTGGGTCACACAGGCGTGTAGGCACACTTGGGCCGCATAATGGGCTTTGGGCCCATATTCATTGTTAGTCTGTTAGGGTTGTACGGATCGCCCGAGACGACTGTGGACCTACTATTGGGTCGGTAAGTATACCTAGACCCCAAACTGATTAAATGACTAATATGCCCTTATAAGTAAAATGACTACTATGCCCCTATAAGGTAAAATGATTGATATACCCCTATTAGGCAAAATGACTGCTATGCCCTTATAAGGTAAAATGACCATATACCCCTATTAGGTAAAAGAACTACTATACCCCTATAAGGTAAAATGACCGATATACCCCTCTTAGGTAAAATGACTACTATACCCTATAAGGTGAAATGACCGATAGACCCCTATAAGGTGAAATGACTGTGATGCCCTTATGTTATGTATGACTGCATTTGAGCATGCCATGTTATATGTATGTTGCATCCATGTATGATATTATGATACAATGCATGACATGTTGCATGGGGATGTGATTATCCTTTTGAAGGAAGTGTACTGTACTGATAAGGTCGCACGGGTCACCCATGACGACTGTGGACCTACTGATAGCTTTGTGCCGTTCATATTACTAGTAAGGTTGCACTGGTTGCCCAAGAGGACTGTGGACCTACTGATGGCTTTGTACCATTTATATTACTTGTAAGGTTGCACGAGTCGCCCAAGATGACTATGGACCCACTGATAGCTTTGTGCTGTTCATATTACTGGCAACTTTGCTGCAATACTATTTAGTGCCGCAGCCGGTTCTAATCTTAGAGTGTAGGGCTGGGTGGGTCGATTTTATCCACAGATGGTGTGATGGGTTGGACGGAGTTGGTGTGCAAGGTTGGTGAGCATGTCATATGTGATCTGTTTCTAATATTTTTTTTTGTTACTGTAATGGGCTAAGGCCCACACTTATACTGATACTATAACGGGCTTAGGCCCAGACTGTATTTACTTATTGCATGTTTGACTGTTTGTTTGTTAGTAGATTACACACTAAGTTTTCGTAAACTCCCCCTATTTATTTGTATAGGTGATCCCTAGTCTTAGACGGATTGCTATTGCGATGGACTCAGAAGTGGCCATACGACTGCTTTTGATTTTACATTCGACTTTTTATTTACAATAATTTTGGTTTGGGTATTTGTTTTATGTAATAAGGCCTCTTTAAAGTTTTAACTTTAATTTTGGGATTTTTACTTGCTTTGATATAAACTACTAGATGTAGGAAAAAGACGGGTTTTTCAAAAGATAACTATTTTACTAAACAAACGCAAATACGCAACTGTTTTAAAAAGCTTCCGCTATAAACAAGATTTTGAAAATTAATAACCTTTTAAAGGAGGTACTTTTGATAATAACACAAGATTTTTAAATATTCTTTTAGTTCGCACAAAGAGGCTAAATAAAGAATGGGCTTTCTAAACAATATCACGTTTTAAAAGTGAATAACTCTTAAATGACGCATGTTTTGGAAATGAACGACCAGTTTTGGAATCATCGTTAATAATAAATTGATTAATTGATTTTAAGGTTTCCAATTTTTAAAGTGTAATAACAATCTAATATAATCAATAAATTTTGGTTAATATCACAAAGAGGTCTAATACTGAACGGGTTTTCAATGAGAACATGTTTTCGAAAAGAACATCAATGTGACACCATTAGATACGGCCATAACGTCTAGGTCAAGTTTGGGGTGTTACATTTCATCTCCCGATTCGGTAGACTTTTGATGTTTCAAACTTGGTTATTTATGACATGTACTTAGGAGGATTCAATATTGTAAAGCTTGTGTTTAGGGTTTGGCATGGTTGAGTTTGAATGAATATAAATATTTAAATAAATGCATATGGTAATTTAACATATAGATGTTTATGATAAAGACATGGATAGTGTTAAATATTTGTTTAGATGATAGCATGAAATAACAATGGTTTGTTACGTTAGTTAAATGTTTTCATTTGGTAATTGAGTTGTGTATGAAATGATTAAAGGCATTGGTAGTTATGGTACATTTTACTTGATGAAATTGGTATAAAGTTTTAGGTTTTGTACTTTGCCTATTTATATTCTAGTTAAAGAAATAATGCTTGCATATGAATGTTTAGGTATGATTAACCTATCAAGAATGGTAAAGTTTCCTTATTGTTTAATGGTTGAATTTTTTGTGCCAATGAGGCCATATTGGTTGCTTGTTTGAATGATTAGTAAATTGATGTTTTGGTCTTGTAACGTACATACTTTGGAGTAGGTTTGAATGGTGTTAAATGGAAATATAGGTCTTTTGGTATGAATGGTATACAAATTGCTTAAAACAAGTTATATATGTTACACATGGCATCAGTTAGTTACATTGTCTGGAGACACGACCGAGTGTCTCATTTCACACGTCTAAGCTCTGTCACACAGTTGAGCCACACAGCCATATCCCTGCACCACACGGTCCTTACCTTGTCACATGGCCGTGTAACCTTTGTTTTCATTATTTACCTATATTTTATAAAAGTTTTGTTTTAATCCAGAATCATTCTCGATTTATTTTAAATGTTCCATAAGTTTGATTTAGGTTTTTAAATGATTGGATAACATTGAAATGATTGTAAATTATTATAAATTGATCTTTTTGGTTTTGTTTGAGTGGTTGGTAACCCTCTCTTGCATTTTTTCTTGTTATTTTCTAAATGTCTCAAATTGTTCCGATTTAGTTCTAAACTTGTTCAAAGGTTTTCGTAAGTCCGACTAAGACTTGATTTTGATTTAATGCATGTTTAACATGGAATTAAATTATATTTATTAATTTTTGAATATTAATGAATAAGTTGCTTGGGAATGTTTCGGTTTACTTTGTAGCATCCTATAGCTCGGGTCTGGCGACCGGACTGGGTATCAGGTGTTACACATACAATATCTTAATTGAAGTTTATGTCTTAATTAATAAAATTGATTTAATATCCTATACATACATGCAAAAATCGTTTCAAGAATTCAATATATTCTATAGCTATTCGGAGCTTGAATTGACAAAAAGGAATACTCATATTAATGTTTAGTAGTTTCAAATAAAAATCTAAATGTGATGTGGCCAAGTGGTAAAACAACAGGTTTTGATCTCTCTATGTGGAGGTTTGAGTCTTTCAATCCTAGAGCATATTCTATTTATATATCGGGATAACCATATCCAAATCTAAATTGCTCTTTTTTTTTTAATAACCTTCCTTCTAGTATTCAAATATTGGAGAAATTGTGATTTTTACATTTGATCTTTAATGATTTCTTAAGATTGGCACTCGAAGAACTATGAGATTTTTGGATCTATTCTATTGAATTATTTGATTTATCGAGTTCTTTGAAGATGTAAGATAAGTGCAAAAAGATTAGTTTATTTGTATTATTTATAATATTCGTGATATTATTTGTAACAGCCCGAATTTGGGCTTAGTCGGAACAGTGGTTTCGGAACCACTAACCCAAGGTCAGAGAAATTATTTCTAATATTATTTTAAGTGTTATAGCATTTTTATAAGGATGCATGAAAATTTTGGTGAATTAATTTACGCGATCAGGAGCTTAATTGCTAAAAAAGAACTAAATCGCATAAAGGGTAAAAGTTGTGATTTACTAGTAAATAGTGTTAAATAGCTAGAGAACCTTAATTTGGGGTCCTTAATGGACAAATAGATCCTTGCTAGAGTCATGGCCGGCCAAGGGAGACAAAACAAGTAGAAAAGTCAAAATTAGGTGGAAAATTTGGTAGCTATTTTGACTAGTTTTATAATTAAATAAAACAAAAAGACCTTATCTCTTTTCACCTTCTTCTCCATCAAAAATATTAACAAATTAAGGGGTTTTGGAAGCTTGAAAACTCAACCACTTATTCCTCTCTCAAGTAAATGATTTTGATGACTTTCTTTGATGACTTTTACATTTTTTGGGACCCTTGTAGCATGAGCTATCTATTGAGGGGACTATGTTGCAAAATGGTGGAAATTTTAGGGTTTTACCATGAGAGTGCTTAAGTTGTTTACTGAAACTTTTTGGAGGAAAATGAATCTTGGTTGTTAAATAAACAACTTTTGTGAAAGGGTGTTCATGGAAAACACCTAAAATGGACCTAGTTGTAAAGTTGGAAAATTGTGTAGTAAATGCATAAATAATGGAAATTTTGGGCTTCCATAAGAGTGAAAAGAATTCGTTTAGGCTTGGGTAAAAAGGAAATTCAAAAAATCAATTTCTGAGTCTAGGGGCAAAATGGTCATTTTACCATATTATGAATTTTGAATTGTCTAGATTAATACGGTGATTAAATTAGTAAATTTTTATTATTATAGATCAAGAGTTACGAAATCCAGACCTAGACAAGGGGAAGGCCAAGCAAACGGACTAAATCGAAAATTGTTCACATTTTGTATACCGAGGTAAGTTTTAGGTAAATAATGCAACTTTTTCTATAATTATGCATGAGTCCATTGATTGGCATAAAATGATTAATTGTGAATATGAGTTATGCATGAGAACATTTATTTAGCATGAATGGATTAATTATGATATTGAGTAATGAAATGATGAGAATTTATGTGATAGAACTAGGTTGAACCTTAAGAATAGACTGGATATTCATGCCATGATACTAAGGTCGATACGAGATCTAGTGTAAGACCATGTCTGGGACATGGCATCAGCCACGTTACGTGTCAGTGTAAGACCATGTCTGAGACATGGCATCAACACTGATATATGCAAGCCAATGTAAGAATATTTCTGGGACATGACATCGGCACTGATACGAGTGGGAGTGTAAGACCATGTCTGGGACATGGCATCAGCTTGGATATGTGTCAGTGTAAGACAATGTCTGGGACATGACATTAGCACGGATAGAGGAGAGCTAGTGTAAGACCATGTCTGGGACATGGCATCAACCTCTATACATGAGAGTCAGTGTAAGACCTTGTCTGGGACATGGCATTGACTTAACATGTGAGCTTGTAACACCCCAAACCCGGCCTGAACGTTACGGCCAAGTCTGGTGTGTCACATCACCTACAACTAACCATGTTACCTAGTTACTAAGTTTAGGGTAAGCTTTGCAAAAACCGATATTTAAGTTTTAAGAGAAATTCCCAGTTTATTGATGAACGTCCAATCCAATACTAGTTATTAAGAGATTATTATAAAATTCACTTTGTAACTTAATTGAATCATGTGACTGATTTTGAAAACGTTGATTAACTTTAAGAAAAACTCGCGCAGCTATATTCAAAATAATTTAAGTAATGTAAGAAAAAGTAATTAAAACCCAAAATAAAAGTAAAAACGATTAATTAAAATAGTGAAACAATAAACTTAAAATTAGAAATGCAGTCTTCGTGGCCACTCTGAATCCCCCCCAGCTCCAAGTCCACCAAGCTAGGGCTCACCTGCATGGATGGAAAGAAAGGGGTGAGTTTGGAAACTCAGTGTGTAAAGACAGCCCATCCGAAGCCCAAATCAGCTCAAGCCCACTAGGCCTAAGCCCTAACCAGTCACAGTAATAACTGGGCCGAAGCCCTATTCAGATAACAGTAAACTGGGCCTTAGCCCTTTTTCAGATATTAATACAGCCCATAAGCTCAATTCAATAGCATAAATGTGACACCCTAAATTTGGGCCTAGAAGAATTGAGCTTTGGGTCTGGGTTTGGATAAAAGGAAACCTGAGTAATTGAGAAGTTTTAAAATAGTATTGTTTTAAAATATATATATATTTAAATTAAATTATTGGAAAATTTTTACTATATTACTGATGTTTTAAATTTTTATGAAAATTATAATTTATTATTACTAGAAAAATATTACTGTATCTATTTATGATTTTAAAATTTTTATGAAAATTAATTAAATTATTATTATTAGATAAAATTATTATTATTATTATTATTATTAGATAAAAAATATATTGATAAAGTTATTATTATTACTTTTATATTATATATATATATATATATATAATATTTGGTGTTTAAATTTAGTTTTTAAATAAATTTAGAAGTATTTAGGTTGTAGGAAAAATCTTGGGTTTGACCCAAGACTCTAGCAAAGAAATTAGATTTTTTCTTCTAAGGGGAACCTGGAAAATAAGGCTTTTTAAATAAAAGTGGGCTAAATTAGGCACAAGGGGAGCTTGGTCCAGTGGCAGTAGCGCTAGGAGGATATAGGAGTGCCTGAGTTCAAGGCACGGTGCGCGCAGGGTTGTTTTTATTTTTAGAAGCCAGGTCACGCTAAGGTAAGGCTTAAGATTAGATGCGACCGAGTTATGCCATAAAAACGCTTGTGGTGCAGTGGCAGCAGGGTGCTAGGAGTTCCACCCGAGCACGGGTTCAAGTCCAGGTGCTGGCAGAATGTTGATTTTATTTTTAAGAAGCGGGAACTGCATCAGGTAAGCTTTAAATATAAACACGGCGCTATTATATCGAAGAAGAACGCGCGTCACAGTGGCCAGCAGCGTGCTGGGCAACCTGGAGGTCCCAAATTCGAGCTTGGGCACGCACAAAGAGATCCTATTTTTGATGGGCACGCGTGGAAGGAGACGTGCGGGGTTGGGGCGCTCCCTAGCAGCGTGCCGAAGCTAGGCAATTGGTGATAAGGCCTGCCAAGCGGCGGGAAAGTTTGAATTCCATTCAAATTATTATTGTTTTTTTTAGCTTAAATTAAGGGGTTGAAAGCAATTCAAATCTGTTTTGAATCAGATTTGAATTTAAATTTGGTAGGTAGCAAGAATCAAGGAGAAATACATGGTATTTGAAATTGGGAGGAAATCTTTTATTTTTTTAGTATTAGCCGATCTTTGTTTATTCAATGGGTTTTCATTTTAACGGTTCATTTTTTCTTTTCACAAACCTTCTACTCTTATTTCTATTCTTTCTTATATTTTTCCTTTTTGATTTTCTTTCCCAAAAGGCCGAAACCCCATTCTTTTACTTAGTCAGATCGGGATCGTTCCTTTTTATTTAATCTTCTTCTTCTTCCCACCTCGTCTATCGAAAAGCTGAAATTATTAAATCTATTCTCTACTCGTATTCTGGGGATTAGATCTACAACAGATCTGGAAAGGTGGCGCTAGGGAACATTTTTGGCAAATAGATCTTTGGTAAGTAACTGAACTCTTTCTCATTCGTTATTTTGGAAATTAAGAGAAGTTGAAATCCCTATGTACTTGGGGAGATGGTCGACTTGGCTAGAGGCTAATCTTATTTTGGTAATTGGTTTTTGAGTGTGTTAAGGGTGGTCAACAAGGAGCATTGGATTCAGGGCATTGGCACAGTTAGATCTGGATTTAATAGATCTAAGTCGACAAAGGTAAGTGTTTTAGGGCCATTAAGGATGTGGACCGAATATGTATGTTGGGATTTTAGTGAGTATTCGATTTGGTTTTTAGATATTAATGTGATCTAAATGAATGTAGGATTGTTCTGGAGCGGATATTGCCATCGTTCGTCGTAATCAGGTGTGTAACGAACCCCCATAGCAGCTTAGGTTAATATCTGCTGAAAAGCCGAAATGCCGAAATTCTAGCATTTCGAACTTGTGGTTTTGCGAATGATTATAGATGCGATGCATACGATAAGATCGGTGATTGGATCGATAGAACAGGTAAGGGCATGATTTTGTGCACGATGGTAAGTTGGGCCTCGATAGGTTGAAACTGGGCCCAATGGGCTTTCGGGCCCATTTGGGTAAAAGCGGCAGAAAAGGGAATTTGGGTATTTGGCATGTGAAAACTGTTAGTACCATTATGGAATTTAGGCTAAATGGGTTTAATTGGCTAAGTCGGTTTCGTAGGGCTCATTAGGGGTCTTGGGCCCAAAAGCCCGATTTGGTTAGAATGGATTAAAATTATCTTTTAAAACACTCGAAATTGTTAGTAATTGATAATGAGTATGGAAAACCCTAATATTTGATAACATTACGGAATTACCCTTATAACATGAAAAATGACTATTTTACCCATAGGTGAAAATGACCATTATACCCCTAGGGTTTCATTATGATTATGATGCATGTGATTTTGATATTATCCATGATATGCCATAATATGCACATGATATAGTATGATATGCACATGATATGCCATGATATATTCATATATGTATGGGTTGGGTTTTATATGATGGAGGAAGTGTTAAAGGGCTTTGCCCCAGTTTACCAAAAAAGGCTTTGCCCCAGTTATTAAAAGAGGCTAGGCCTCCAGTTATATGATAAAGCAGCTATGCTACCAGTGGAGAGTTTGGTTGGGTGGGTTGAGTTATTCCCACATGGTGTGTTGGTTGGTACGGGTGGAGAGTAGCGGATGATGGGTTGAGTAGTCTCCCCAAATGGGCTCGCATACATTCATTGTTATTACATGTAATATTGAAATGGGCCCATAGGCCATACCGTTTACATAAAAGGCTTCGGCCCGGTGATATGATTTATGAAAGGCTTCGGCCCAATAACTGTTAAATGAAAAGGCTTCGGCCCAGTATATGTTGAGACTGAATTGGGCCTTAGGCCCAGTTTGCTGATTTTTTATTGGGGCTCTGAAAGGGCTTTGTTGCACACTGAGTTTTCCAAACTCACCCTTTCTTTCCATCCTTGCAGGTGAGCCTTAGATTGCTGGACTTGGAGTTGGGAGGGATTCAGAGTGGCCACATGGACTAGACTATTGGATTTTAATTAAGTTAACTATTTCAATTTAATCTTAGCTAGTTTTTATTTTGATTTTGGGTTGTAATAAGGGCCTCTCTAATTATTTTTATTTTGGGTTTTTTTCTTTACTTATTTAATTTGTTTTAGCCTAAGTATGATATTAATTAAATTGTTTCTTAATCGGTTAGCTCTAGGGCACGATTTTATAAAAAGGCTACTTGTTTTCAAAATATCTCGATAAGTAGAGCAAAGCTTTCGCAATTTAAATGTTCTCGTAAATAAATATTTCAAATAGTTAAAGTATGGCAATGGTCGTGTGCAGGTCTAGGAGTGGATCCAAGAAGAGCTTGGTACTTAAGCAGTCTATTCGACTCACCTCCTCTTTTTTGGAATCCTACCTGGTGCCCAGCTTCCATTCACTTTAAGTCATACGAAAAAGGTCAAATTTTCTGATACTTGAACCGTTTTCAAAATAACATGTTTTATAAAGGTTACAAAGGGGTTACAAGCGTTCACAAATTTTCAATAAAATTACACAAAGTTTTTAACAATGTTTGAAAGGGGATGATTATTTCAATAAACCACGTTTTGGAAAAAGATAAACACAAGTTAAGGTTTTATACAAACGGTAAGAGTTTTTAAACATTAAGAAGGGTTTTCAATGAAAACATGGTTTTCGAAAAACACTTCAATGTGACACATCAGACTTGGCCGTAATGACCAGGCTGGGTTTGAGGTGTTACAAGAAAAGTAATATCGATGCATGAATGCAAACCCATCACATATGGGGAGACTACTCAACCCACCCAACTGCTACACTCCACCCATACCAACCAAACACTCCATGTGGATAAACTACTCAACCCACCCAACCACTACACTCCACAGAGGTAGCATAGCTGCATAATCAGATAATGTGGCCAAGCCACTAACAGAAATACGAGGCAAAGCCTCTTTCAGAAAACAAAATGGGCAAATCCCTTTTAAAATATCAGTACGAGGCAAAGCTCTTTCAGAATTCGTGGTAATGCCACTTGCACTTCCTCCATCAAGAATTCCAAATCCCATGCAACAGATAATCATGATATGGCATACAGCAACAGAAATAGTAAAACATGCATTTCAGTCAGATTTAGCCCTAAAGGTAAACAGTCATTTTGCACCTAGGGGTAAAATAGTAATTTTGCACCTATAAGGGGTATTTCAGTAATTAAGCCCATTTCTAGGGTTTCATACATATTTCAGTCACTAATAATCCAATTTCTATCTCAGTAGCTTAATTACCTCATTTTAATAGTTTTTAGTTACTGGGCCCTAAAATCCCTAATGGGGCCTAAAGTGTTTATAAGCTAATTAAGCCCATTTAGTCCAAGTTTAATGATCGGTTTACCAGTTTTAGCAGTTTCAGACCTACAGTCTATCAATACACATTTATTGCCTATTTTTACCCATATGGGCTCGTAAGCCCATTGGGCCCACTTCAGCCCATCGAAGCCCAAATTTACCGAAGTACATGAAATTGCGCACTCAACCACCTTACCACTTGCAATTATAGATCCAGTGATTTCCAACCGAATCATGAGCGATCGCACGCTCACAAGCCCACAAAATGCCAAAATTTCAGCATTTCGGCTTTTCGACTTTTGCCGATTTAGACTACAGAAGGGTGTTCGATACACACCTAATTTGCGACAACTGCGAACGAGATCTGCCACGCGACTTTTCCTTTGTTAATTTAAAATCTACTAGATCTAGATCTAGATCTAGATCACTTCCACGTCCCTAGCCTTTATTCCTCCTTGCTTAAATCACTTTTCCTTGTAAACACCAAAGATGTACTTGTCAGAAGCGTTTCCAACACTTTTCCAATCTCAGATCCACTGTGAATCTAACTTAAACGCGAGTAAAGAATAGATTAAGGTTTAATCTTGGTTATCCTGAAATCACCGTGCCTTGAAAGAGAGTACCCACTTTGAGAACAACAAGAACAAAAAGGAAGAAGTATACGAATGGATGAAAGAGATGTAAGTTTTCAGCTTGTTGGCAAGGAGAAAAGACCCTATATTTGGCTATTATGGAAAGAAATTCAAAGGAAAAATTTAAGAATATGGGTAGAAGATTTGGGCGAAGAGATGATAAACAAAAATAATAATAATAATAAACAAACCGATTCAATACTAAAAAAAATAAAAAGAAGAAGATATGCCGATAATCTCAACCAAAGTCGGCTAATAGGCTTAATCTCGTGCTTATCATCTTGTGCATAGTTTGAATTTAATTCAAACTCCTTGCACCCACAGCAGTACAATCCATCGCTTGGCCAACTCCAATTGCTGCTTGGGAGAGTTTCAGTCCAATTGAAACACTCTCCCCACGCGTGCAGCAAACACACAGCTTTCCTGTGCGCATAGTAGCTCAAACCCGGGACCTCCAGGCACCTATGCACGCCGCTGGCCATTGCGACGCGACCTTGCTTTCAATATAATACGGTTGCATTTAATTATAAACCTTACCTGCCTCAGTCACGGGTTACTAAAAATAAAACAAAATTCTGCATGCTCCTAGATTCGAACTCACGCCCACTCGAAATCCTAGCACGCTGCTGCCACTGCACCACAGGCGCTCTTGTGGCATACTCTGGTCGTAACTCCTTTTAAGGCCTACTATTGCGGAACCCAATTACTTAAAAAAACAGACGCTTTGCGCGTGCCATGCCTTGAACCTGGCATCTTCCACGTCCTCTCAGCGTGCTTAGCCACTAGACCGAACGCTCCTTTGTGCCACAAACTAGCCCCATCCATTTATAAGGCCTATCTGCGACAGCCCCTGATTTGCTAAAAATAAAAACCCACATTTGCGCAAGCTAGGAATCGAACCCCAGGTTCCCTTCTTGCTGCCTAGCGTGTCTCACAACTGGCCCAGGTATTTCTTTGTGTGACAATTTATCCTGCCTTATTTATAAGGCCTATCGCTAGAGGGCCCCTAAGGAAGCCAAAAATTGAAATTTTTGCTAGTCTTGGATCGAACCCAGGACTTTCCCCACACTTCTAAGTCCCTCCTAATTTATTTAATTACTAAACTAAACACCAAATTAATAACAATAATATTTTTATTATCTTTTTTTTTTATAACAATAATATATAAAACTTCTAAATTATTCAGGTCGTCTTCCGTCCGAACCTAGACTCAAGGCCCAATACTTCTAGGCCCAAATTCAGGGTGTTACAGAGCTAGTGTAAGACCATGTCTCGGACATGGCATCGGCATGATACCCTTTGTATGAGGCTTACTGAATATCCTTTCGTATTCTATATGGTTCAACGGGAAATTTAAAGTTTGTATCAAGATTGAGAGATATTATGATGACTTTGTAAGTGATGCAGGTACATATATGAAATGTATGAAATGTGAGCTCAAAATTATGTTGTGTGATTAGTAAAAGGTGAAAATGAGTAAGTTAGCTTGTAGTTATTCCTTTGTATCATGCACAAATTGTGATGTATTGAGAGCATGTTAGAGCATGGTAAATAGTTGTCATTTATCTACTTGCAACTTATTAAGCTTTATGCTTACCCCTCTCCTTTCCATTTTCTTATAGTGTCGCCTAATTAGCTCGTAAATCAACGGGCGTCAGAGACTTCGCTCACACTATCAACCAAAGCATTCGGTATAATTAGTTCTAGCATTTTGAAAAATGACATGTATAGGGACTAGTCATTGTTAAGTGTCATTTTATTTTGGGCCAAGTGTGTTGGTTTGATTTTGAAATACCTCATTTTGTGTGGATGTCAATTTATGGTCTTTGGTTGTGTATTAGTACCCTGTGATGTTTTGGTTTATTCTTGATCTTGTTTCAGGGTGGTAAAAGGCTTGGTAAATAGCCTTATTTTTGTCCACACAGGTAGATAGACGGGCGTGTGTCTAGGCTGTGTGTGACACATGGTCCTCCCCACGGGCATGTGGTTAGGCCGTGTGTCCCCCGCACCTTAGGTTGGCAAAATTTAAATGCCTAGTAGTAAACACACGGGTTGAGACACGACCGTGTTTCTCAACCATGTGAAAGACACGGCCTAGCACACAGGCATGTGCCACGGTCGTGTGATCTTAAATGGTTGCTAACGACAGAACCAAAATACCAAGGTTTTTGCACACGGGCTGCGATACGAGCGTGTGTCAGGCCATGTGAAAACCCTTGTAAGTTCGATGTTAGAAAATAAATCCACACGGTTGAGGGGCACGGGCGTGTCCCCATATGCATAGGCTGTGTGAACCACACGGGCCTTCAGCATGGCCATGTCCAGAGGCCACACGGGTGTGTTGCCCAACCACACGGACGTGTGCCTTGTTTTGACTAGATTTTCTTAAAACTTTTCTAAGCACCCGGATTTGTTTCGAATCATTTTCTAATCATGTCTTGGGGCCTCGTAAATCTACATTAAGGACTGTAAGACAAGTTTTGAAAAGTTTTTAAATTGGAATGGATTTTGTTGAATCAACAATGTATGTTTGCATGTATTTTAGTAAGGTAATACCTCGTACCCTATCCCAGAGTTGGATACGGGTAAGGGGTGTTACATTATTAGTATTTTCGTAATATTATTATTAACGGTATTCTTTTTTTATTTTTTATTAGAATAGAAAAGTTTAATTAGAATAGAAAAGTATAAACAATTAATGTTTAAATATCAATTTTGGTCCCCCTATTATGTTTAAATTTGAGATTTAATCATTATACTTTAATTTCTAGCATAATTTAGTCTCTATATTTTTTGTAATACTATAAATTAGTTCAAACATTTAATATCATTAGTTTTTCTATTAAAATGTTATACAATTATATATAATTTGAAAGTGGATTTTTAAATTCAAAAAGTAGAGGGGGTTAAATTCTTCAAAATACAAGTATATGGACAAAATTTTAAATCTACAAAGTGTATAAAGACTTAGAGTTATGATTGTTTGAACCAGACTAGGAAGCGATCAGAAAGTGGTCCAAAGATAGGCATAAGACCAGTTTACCCATGAACTGGTATAGACTTGTTGAATCTGTAACATCCGCATTTTAACTCGGGGTTAGGTAAAGTGATAGATCGGGTTAAGAATTAGTGTAAAATTTTTGAAATATAATAATTAGGAATTTTGAGTATTAAATTAGGAAGTACTTTTACTGAATAAGAAAATTAGAAAATACTCATTTTTAAATAGATACTTTGACTTAATTGAAAGAATAGAGAATTTGTTGTGGTCAAAGTAAGAAAAGTAATAAGTTAGGAGATATATAGTAGTAGAGGAAAGGAAGGAAGGATCAAAAAGAAATTTAACCAAAGTGTTGTATGAGTCATCCTAGGAAAAATGAAAGATGAGGAAGGATAAAGTGGTAATTAGCCAAGTATATATTTATTTGGTGTAATGATGATGGGTAAAAGTAAAAAGATGGATGGCTTAAGGACTTATTAGCAATTTGACCATTTTAATTTAAAGGGTGAGATATTTTAGTGGAATGGTGTAAAAAGTGGGAGAAAAGATGAAAATATATCATCTGTTAGCCAAGCCAAACCGTCACTTCTCCCCTCATTTTTTATCCAACTTTTCTTTCAATTCCCTTCATGTCCTTCCTTCATTGTTAAACCATTCAAGCTTCAAACATTCCTTTTTCTTTGAAATTTCTTTAGTAAAAACCAAAGAGAAGGCTAGTGAACAACTTTATTTCATGAGAAAATTTCCATAGATGGGTTAAAAGTGAGAAAAGCATGAGTTAGGGTTTTGGGTGTTCAAAGAGCTAAGGTAAAAGATGATGAATTATCATGTCATACATGTTTATTTTCATTAACTAGCATAGAAAAGTTATATTATTTTAGTTTTAAGAAATTGAAGAGAAAAAAAAGAAAGAAGAGGATAAAATTAAAGGAAAAGGAAAGGAGAAGGAAGAAGAAAATACATCATCTCAACCTTTTTGTTGTAAGTACTACAAGATTTTTAAATTATTTTTATTTAAATGCTTATATTGTAATATGGAATTACTTAGAATAGAAATGTAGAATATATATTTATATTTGTAAATAGATATTAAAAAGGGGATTAGATAGGTGGAGAATATGAAATGGTATATTTGTTTGAGCACTAAGTAATGATATTGTGGTAAAAGTATATGTGTGAAAATAGTGTGATATTTGTAATTTGTGAAAAGGGGACTAAATTGTAGACGATGAAGAAATGTGAAATCTTTTCTGAAATACTTATGTAAATTACTTAAATGTATGAAATTCAACTTTTACGCCCAAGTAGACAAAATTAGAACTACTAGGAGATTAGTGGCTTGCCATTAAGGGACTTTAGCACGCTCTCCGATTATTAGCATATTAATGCTCTCCATTTAGCACATTTGTGCTCTCTATATAGCACCTTAGTGCTTTCTATTCATTAGTGCATAATAATGCAACTCTGTATTTGTTTCGTATATCCGGTATGTTCTATAAAAGTCTACTGTGGGCTAAAGATATGAAATGTAAACAAAGGCGAACCATCAAAGTGTTAAGGTAAGTTTAGTAATTTTCAAAGGCAAGATAAATTTTGTTAAAGCAAGGTATAGTTGTATGAATTTAGTATGTGTATAAGCATGAGTTAATTGAATAAACTTAAAACAATATGTTAAGATTCATTTACCTATTTAATTCTTGTAGTGCTTACTAAGTCATCACCAGCTTAACGCGTTTATTTTAACGCGTAGGTACAATTAGACTCGAAAAGGTAGAGTCGAGTTAGGAGATCTCTCATCTCATCACATCCTCAAGAGCTTTAAGAGTAGGTACCATATTTTGAATTAAAATGGTATGTACATAGGTAGACCAAATATGTTCCCATGTGTTAGGGACTAAAATACAAACTCTTGAAACTCTATCTATTTTGGCTCTACTTGAAGTATTTTGATTCTATATAAAATGAATTATTGAAACTCTAAGTATGTTTGCAAATGTGGTCTGCTAATATGATGATTATGATTGATTTGGAGTGGTTTTAAGTAATTTTAATATATTTTTAATTAGTCTTAACTGTTGAGAAGAAACTATATATATTGTAGAGTTTTTAGTGAACTTCTAAACTGATTTTTGCCAAAATAGATACCTTCATCAAAATTTGAATTTCCAGAGTTCTAGAATGTCATTCTAGTATTGATTATGTGCAGTGGTATAGATACCTTTTTAAAAGGTATTGATACCTTTTGTTTTGGTATGAATATTTTTCCCCTGTTTTGAGTAGAAACAATGTTAAAATCATTCCAAACATAATCTAACATCCAATAATGACCCCACACATTTATATTAATAATTTTTAGGTTAAATAAGTTAAAATACTATGTATAAATGTTTAAATTAAATAATGTCTAGCCAAAACCATTTTGGCACCTAATGTAATAGTCTTATACTAGGTCCGTATGATCGGACCGAGTATAGGGGTGTTATAGAATCAGACTAAAAAAGTCAGTTGAACTGCATGAACTAGAGCGAATCTGAAGAGGTAGGCAGGGGCCTTGCTTGCTCTCCCCAAAAAAAATTCAATTTAGCCCTCATATAAATAGAAAAATTATAAATTCAAATATAATGAAATTGCATTTTGGCCCATAATATGATTTTTTTCAATTTAATCCTCTTATAAATAAAAAAATTATAAATTAATAAAATTACAATCTCGGAGATATACAAGCTCACAAACTTGTGCAATGAATAATTAGTACAGACAGAGAAAAATGTGTTGACTTAGCCAGTCTATCCACAATTACCCAGACTAAATCCTTCTCAGTGGGTGCCATAGGTAACCCATTAACAAAGTCCATAGTCATATGTTCCAACTTCCACTAAGGAATTTGAATAAGCTGTAATAAACCAGAGGGGAACTGTTGCTCAGCCTTAGCTTGCTAGCACACCAAAAACTTACCCACAAACTCGGTTACCTCACTCTTAAGACCTGGCCACCAATATTGTTCCCTTAAATCTCGGTACATCTTATTCCCTCCAGGATGCATAACGTATATGCTATTATGCATTTCCTGAAGAATAGACTATCTCAAATTCTGATCATCAGGCACACAATATCTCCCTCGAAAATATAAAACTCCTTCAAGATTAAACCCAAAATCTGTAGTTTTTCCCTCTCAATCTATCTAAACTGAGGTGCAAGAGATTACTTCAACTAAATCTCATCCACTAAGGTAGGTCTCACATGCAACTTCGCAAACAAACCTCTGTCACCAGTCAAGCTGAATTTAGTGAACATAACTCTTAAATCAGTCATCAACTTTCTACTCAATGCATCAACCATAATGTTCATCTTTCCTGGATGATACTCAATGGTACAATCATAATCCTTGAGCAATTCTATCCATCTCCTCTACGTCAAGTTTAAATCCTTTTGGGTGAGGAGATTCTTAAAGATCTTGTGATCCGTGTAAATGATACACTTATCTCCATATTGATAGTGCCTCCAAATCTTAAAGGAAAAAACAAAAGTTGCTAGCTCAAGGTCATGAGTTGGATAATTATGTTTGTGTGGTTTAAGTTGTCTCAAGGCATAGGCCATAACCTTACATCAAAACGCAACCAAGACCGATATGAGATGCATCACTATATACCACATAGTCTTTACCAAACTCAGGCTGGATTAGAATAGGTGATTGAGTCAACACGGACTTAAGCTTCTCAAAACTATCATGTTGCTTCTTAGTCCACTTGAAATGTTCATTTTTCCTCAATAACTTAGTCATAGGAGCTATAGTCAAGGAAAACCCTTCCAAAAACCTCTTATAATATTCGACTAGTCTAAGGGAACTTCGAATTAAGTTGACGTTCTTAAGCTATTTCCAATACAAAATAGCTATTTCTTTGGATCAACACAGATACCCTCAGATGATACCACGTGACCCAAAAAAATCACTTCATGGAGCCAAAACTCACAATTGCTCAATTTAGCATAATGCTTTTTCTCGTAGAGAATATGTAGAACTACTTTCAAGTGCTCATCATGCTCTATTTCAAACTTATAGTAGATTAAGATGCTTCAATAAATACCAAAACAAATTGATCAAGATAAACCTAGAAAACCCGATTCATTAAGTCCATAAATGTAACACCTCTAACTCGTATCCGTCACCGGACTAGGGTTAAGAGGCATTACCGAACTTTTTATATCATTATACAATCATAACATATACATAACTCATACATCATCTTATCATAGTTATTCATAAACATATGGTCCCTTTAGAAGGTCTACGAAACCTTAAGCATGCTTTAAAGAAGGTTCGAGACTAAACTGATCACATACAAAATTTTTTGAAACTTTAAAATTTTTCTTTGTAACAGAGGTCACACGCCCGTGTGAACAGGCCGTGTGCCTCACACGACATTAGACACGCCCGTGTGTCTAGGCCATGGCAAAATAGGGCATACATACTGACTTATCTACACGGCCACAAGACACGCCCGTGTGCCTAGCCGTGTGAAAATTAGCTAGCTTACTGACTTGGTCACACGGCCAATCACACGCCCGTGTGTCTAGCTGGTGTAACTCTCTGACTTGACCACACGGCCCGCCACACGCCTGTGAGTGAGATCGTGTGGTACGCCTAGGCTCAATTCGAATTGGCCTTCGAGTAACATGGTAGAGACACACTGTAACACCCCAAACCCCCTAGAAGTTAAGCCTAAAATCTGGCATGCCACATTAAAGTGTTTTTCGAAAACCATGTTTTCATTTGAAACTCTTCCTAATATTTAAAACTTGCTGCCATTTAAAACCACAGGTTTCGTTTGCTTATTGTTAAAACGTGTTTTATTAAAAGTCATTCTCTTGTAAAACGTTATTACATTTAAAACCTTAATGGTTGCGGAAGCTTATTTTAAAATAGTCACGGAAACGTGATATTTTGAAAGCAGTTGTTGTTTTGGAAAAACTGTGTCCTACTTCTAATGATTATAAAACAGCAACTAAAATTCCAAATTTAAATACTGAAATTATTAAGGCCTTAATACAAGCCCAAATCAAAATACTTGAATGTAAATAATAAAAACTAAAAACATTAGCAGTGTGTGGCCTTCTCTAAGTCCCTCGCAGCACTGATCCTCCTAAAGCTAGGGATTACCTGCACAGTTAATAAACGGGGTGAGTTTTATGAAAACTCAGTGTGTAATCCCCTACTATATAAAACGAACAGTTAGTCATGTTAAAAAATTAAAAGTCTGGGCCCCAGCCCTACCATAGTTCCAATATCAATTGGGCCTTAGCCCATTATAACAGACTGTACCAGATGGACCTTAGCCCATATAGAGTCAGAAACATTATCATAATCAGAATCAGGTGGGCCTAAGCCAAAACAGAATCAGTAACAGTAAAATACAGATATGCAAAATAGATTGGGCCGAAGCCCTATACATAACAGATCAGTCTGAGCCTTAGCCTTATACAGAACAGTGTGGGCCAAGCCCATAACAGAATCAGCACAAAATGTGAATGCAATCCCAACCCAGTCTAGACATCATACCACCCGTACCAACCCAACACACTATGGGGGGAATAACTCGACCCACCTAGCCTACACACCAATACGCAGCCAAGCTACTAATAATAGACAACGCGGCAGAGCCACCAGAAACAGAATGCGTGGCAAAGCCACCAGCACAGAACTTCCTCCAAATCAAGCCTAACCCCATGTAGAATATCATGAATGTCATGCTCAATCATCACACGTGTATGCAAAATGGCCATGCTCAGTAACAGTCACTTAAACATATATTAAAAGCATATCAATCACACAACCGCAGTCAAGTCAATTTATACACAGTCATACCTTCACAGTCAAATCAGTCAAATACACAATCCAAGTCAGTCATTTTCCCATAAGGGCAAAACAATCATTTTACTCCTTAGGGCAAAACGGTCATTTTACCCTATAAGGGTATTTCGGTAATTCTACCCTATAGGGGTATTTCAGTAATTTTACAATTTAGGGGTATTTTAATAATTTCACAAACCAGGGGTATTTTGATAATTTTACCATATAGGGGTATTTCGATAATTTTGCAAACTAGGGGTATTTCAATAATTTCACAAACCAGGGTTATTTTGGTAATTTCACAAACTAGGGGTATTTTGGTAATTATACAAACCAGGGGTATTTCGGTAATTTTATAAACTGGGGGTATTTCGGTAATTTTGCAAACTAGGGGTATTGCGGTAATTTTGCAAACCAGGGTCCTAACGACCCTACCGAAGGTCCATCATCGCCTCAAGCGACTCTTGTAACCTAACTAGACAAAACAGGGGTAATTGGGCCTAAGGCCCATTACTCTGCCTGAGTGGGCCCACACACTCGTGTGGCCCATTTAGCCCAGAAACAACCATGGCTATGTGAATAACACAGCCCAAAACAATCACCTATCACATCACATGCATTTTATCTGTGTGGGCCCACAGGCCCATTGGGCCCACATTGCCCATTTAGCCCAAAACAACTCTAGCCACATGAACCACACGGCTCAGTTAACCATTTACCACAGTATACAGATTTAGCCCGTGTGGGGCCTATAGGCCCATTGGGCCCACACAGCCCATTTCGGCCTAACGAGGCCCAGAACAGCCCAAGACCACGAGAGTACTCGTGATGGCCTTTACAGTCTGATGCCCACGATTTGTGGGCTCGGTTCACCACATGTGCGATTGCACACTCGTGTGGCAATATTCGTCGGTACTTGGCTTTTCGGCATTATGCCTATCTATAATCAAAATAGTACGGGATATGCTTTTCGGCTTTTCAGCAGATCATAATCAGAATAGTGTATACGAATACACACATACCCTATCAGCTTTCTCGCCGGTTACCAACTACGGTTACGATTACACACCTGATATGGATTTGCAGTTGAAATGCTTCCACAATCAACCACATATGATAACATCAACCCTATCATTAATCTTAAACCCTCGTTAATCCATGACCATAATATTAAAGACGCTTTAATCAAATTAATGCTACTTACCAGTCAACAATTGCAACCTTCCCTAGCCCCACAATCACGCATTCTTTCCCAAACTTTTACCTTCATGAGCTGTTAACCGATTCATCAGAATCTACAAACCCACATGAATAAATACTATGCTTAAGGCACTTACCACAAATCAAAAGATCCCTTGCAAGGGAAAAGTAATCGGTCTACTCCCGGGTTAAGGCAAATAAGCCCCTAGCAATATTCAAACGAAAAAGGTGTTGGATGAACCTATCCCTAAGGCGAGCAAAGAGAAAATAGCCTTTCGGCCCAAGAGATATGAAAGCCAAGCCTAAAGGAAAAGAAACCAACCAAGATTCGGCTAGAGTCACCACTTACCAACAAATCAATGAGATTTCAACAGTACCCTCAAGAGAAACAATTAGGAAAGAAAAGAAGAAGGTGTTTACGCCTTAATAGATTCGGCCGCACAAGAAGAACAAATGTTTTGAGAGAGAAGAGAAGTAAACGACTTCAAGCAAGACTAAATTGACAAAAGGTTTGCGGAAGAAAGAACGAGTAACATTCGGCCTAGGTATGAACACAAGAAAAATGATTGAAGAAAGTTGAATGAGAAAGAGAATGGTATTCATTTAAGAGAAGGAAGAGAAGTCTATCAACAAAATTCAGAATTCCACAAGAAACAGTGTTGAAGAGTGAAAACAAAGAAGAAAAGAAAAGGTAGTAGCTATTGAACAAAAGAAGAGCAAAATTGATCACTAAGCAAAAGAATCCCGAAAAGCACACAGAATTGAGACTTTTGAGAGAGAGCTAAATTAGCCAAAACTCTTATGCACACAATCCACTTTCGGCACACTCTCAGAAAATACCCTCAAATTCTTCCCAAAATGCCGAATGTCCACCACCAAATCCCCTAAGCTAAATTACCATTCACACAAACACCCCAAAATCGATAACAACTCCCCCCAATTCAAATCCCTCAATTTTCTCCTTAATCCACTCCTCAACATCTCTTCATGAAAATCTCCTTAACTGATACTCACCACACATTGAAATTCCAAGACCAATTCAAACCTTTCCCATCAGAATCCAACTTCAACTCAACCACTGGATGGCACAACTGTAGAAATAAACACTCCCAAAGCTCCTTCCACGATTCGAACCTCAGTTCTGCCTACCTTACATGTAATGCCACTCCACTAGGCCACAAGCTCTTCTTGTGACATCCACTTGACATAATTAAATATAGGCCCTAAGTGCTAACACCCAGATCCACACAAGAGCAAAAATTAAATAACTTTTCAAATGCTAAAGCTTGAACCCCAGACCACATGTACACTCCTAATGCCACCTTGCCACCAGACCATAGGCTTCCTTGTGACAAATTTCAACCAAACATTTTTATAAGGCCTACCAACTAACACCAAGATCCACTAAAGGAAAAACTAAAAATTTTGCTAGAGCCCTGGTTTGAACCCAGGACTTCTCAGACAATCCCAAACACTCCTAAATCACTTAACAACGAAGGCAAGACATAACTTGTGATATTTTTCTCACACATGAATTTTCATGTGCTCCCACGCTCAAGGCCCAATCCTTTTAGGCCCAATTTTGAGGCGTTACACACACGCTCGTGTCGCTGCTCGTGTGGGCAAAAATAGGCCATTTGTAACCCCAAATTGTCTCCTATTTTCAATCATTCCTACAAGCACCAAATGACACATATTTCATATCCAAAATTCAGCCAAAACAATACCAAAACAAGCACAATTCATGCCATAATGTTATCAACCAATTCCCTACTCATTTTCCATACCAAAACATACTTAATCCACATGCCAAAACCATTTGTTCATCTAATCTCAATAACACAAATTCCACATCTTAAACAACTTACCAAAATGACTATTTTCACTAGGCTATATTTATATACATCATAAACCATAATTCATCACGTAATATATATCAAAACTAATTCATCCTTTCCATCAAACTCAAGCCATATCACATGGCAAGATTTTAAAACATAAAACATAGCATATCAACATCTCTAGCCTATACATGCCAGACACTATTTTTACAACTTAAAAAGTACCAAATTATCGTTCGATAGTGTGATGATGATTTCCTGACGATTCTCGAGCTCACGGTAACTTCGATAATCTATAAAACAAGGGAAAACATACACAAAGAAAGCTTTCAAAAGCTTAATAAGTCATATACAAATAAACTTAACTCAACCAATAAATATAGGCCAATTATTCATGGAATCCATAGCAAAAAAACATATACAAGTTTCATATTTCACAACTAACTCCCTTGTTCTTAATTCACTTGCATATAATCACTACTCTTTCACATATAATTCACATGTCATTATTTGAAAGCATACTCACCTTTCATTCTCAAATAACATATACATTTCATACGTACTTGAATCGAATACTCATTCACATATTCATTCATTTCTCAATATTTCCCGTTGAACCATTCAGAATTAACAAGGATACTCAGATATCACACATAGCTCGTACAATGCCATATCTCAGATATGGTCTTACATGTTATCAAATATCGATGCCTCTATCCCAGACAAGGTCTTACATGAAATCATATACAATGCCAATGTCCCAAACATGGTCTTACACATAATCTCTAATCGATGACGATGCCCCAGACATGGTCTTACACGATATCACACCTCAGAATCCTATGTCATGACATATGTCTCCTATATTATTCCTATGGTTCATACGGGGCTTCCGGATATCTTAACTCTGTCGATACTTTCACATGTTTGAACATTCAACATTTATAATTTTTCAATATCAATTAAACATATATAATTCATATGAAACATATTTATTTGCATATGAACTTACCTCGAAAATGAAAACAACAATAGGAGTTGATTACTCGTTAACCTTCGACTTCCCCTTATCTAATTCCTATTTCTTTGGTTCTTGATCTAAATAAATTCAGATTTAATAAATTTAATCAAATATTCATTCAATTCAATCCATAAACACATATTTAGGCATTTTACACATTTGCCTCACATATTTCACATTTTCTCAACTTAGTCCTTATTCACAAAAATCACAAATTATAACAATTTATTTAAAACCCATGTGTGCTGGATTTCTATAAGGTCCCTAGCAGCCCAAAAATTTTATTTATTTCACATTTTAACCCCACATTTTCTCATTTTCACAATTTAATCCTTAATAGGCAAATTCATCAAAAATCATTTTACAAAACATGTCTATCTATCCACAAATACTTGTTTTTCATCATCAAACATCACAAAACTCATAAATTCATCAATTTCATATCACAAAATCATCAACAATTTCTAAAATTAGAACATGGGTTAGCTAGAGCAAGATGCAACAATCACAAAAATATAAAAATCATCAAAAACTGATCAAAAATCACTTACTGAATCAAGCTTTCAAGTGCCAAATATCTTAAACTTCAAAACCCTATTCTTTGCTTCTATTTTTGGTGGTTTAAAACAAATATGAACATTATTTTATCATTTTGTTTTATTTAATCATAATTTATACATCATTTACCATTTTACCCATGGTTTAATAACTTATAATTCATCCATTTTAAGGTCATTTATGACTACTTCCACTAAAAATGGTCTTTTCACAGCATAAGGACCTTACCTTAAGTAAATCATAACAAATAATCACTTTAACAAATGGAACGACACTTTTACATTTTATGCGATTTAGTCCTTTTTCTAAATTAAGCACCAAAACGATAAAGTTTTCACACGAAACTTTCACACATGCTTAATCTCATGCTATAAACACTAAAAATAATATTAAAAATATTCTTTTGACCTCAAATTTGTGGTTTTAAAACCACTATTCTAACTAGGCTCAAAACTAGGCTATTACAATTCTCCCCTTAGGAATTTTTGTCCCCGAAAATCTTACCAGTGAATAGGTTTGGGTATTGCTCTTTCATGGCATCCTCGAGCTCCCATGTAGCCTTTTCAACTCTGTGTCAATGCCATAAAACTTTCACTAATGCAATTTTCTTATTTCTTAGCTCTTTAACCTTGCGAGCTAAGATTTTAATCGGTTCTTCGTTATAAGTCATATTAGACTCAATTTCAATCTCAAATGGAGAAATTACATGAGAAGGATCGGATATGTATCGCCGTAACATTGATACATGAAACACATTATGAATATTCTCTAACTCAAGTGGCAAAGACAATCTATAAGCGACCGGCCTGATAAGTTCGATAATCTCATACGGTCCGATGAATTTCGGACTCAACTTACCTTTTTGCCAAATCAGAGCTTCCATGGAGATACTTTCAAAAACACTTTATCACCAATCTAAAATTCAATATCTTTTCATTTCAAGTCTGCATACAATTTCTGATGATCTGACGCTGCTTTCAAACTATCACGAATTACTTTCACTTTCTGCTCAGTTTCTTTTATCAAATCAACCCTGTGAATCTTATTCTTGCTAAGCTCAGTCCAATATAATAGTGTTCAGCATTTGCAACCGCATAAAGCTTTATACGGTGCCATTTTAATATTTGATTGAAAGTTATTATTATACACAGATTCAATCAATGGCAAGTACTGTTCCCACGTACCTTCAAACTTAAGAATGCAGTATCTTAACATATCCTCTAGTATCTGAATGATCCGCTCGGATTAACCATCCATCTGCAAGTGAAAAGTAGTACTAAAATGCAATTTTGTACCTAAAGACTCTTATAGTTTCTTCCAAAATTGCAAAGTGAACCTCGGATCTCTGTCTGACACAATAGATAGTGGCACCCCGTGTAATCGAACAATCTCTGAAATATATAACTCAGCTAACTTATCAAGTGAGAAATCTGATCGTACCGGAATAAAATGAGCTAATTTTGTCAGTATATCAACTACAACCCAGATCGCATCTTTCTTTCTCGGAGATAGGGGCAAACCTGAAACAAAATCCATCGTCACTCTATCCCATTTCCATTCGGGAATCATAATCAGCTGTAACAAACTAGACGGTACTTGATGTTTAACTTTAACTTGCTGACAAATTAAACGTTTTGAAATGAATTCTGAGATATCTCATTTCATACCCGGCCACCAGTAAAACTGTTTCAGGTCATTATACATTTTCGTGCTTCCCGAATGAACAGATAAACGACTGTTATGAGCTTCACTCAAATTTATCTAAATCAACTCTGGATTTCTCAGAACACAAATTCAATCTCGAAATTTCAAACAATCATCAATATCAACCTAAAATTCTAAATCAAGGTTCGAGTCATATTGAGCTCGTTTCGCTAACATTTCATTGTCAACTTTCTGGGCATCACATATCTGTTGTAAAAACAACGGTATCGCTTTCAACTTTGCTAAAATTGAACCATTATCAAATATATCCAATTGAGCACTCATCACATATAGAGCAAACACATATTTACGGTTCAAAGCATCAGCAACAACATTTGCTTTTCCCAAATGATAGTTAATCACTAGCTCGTAATCTTTTAACAATTCTAACCATCTCTGCTGTCGCAAATTCAAATCTTTCTGAGTCATCAGATATTTCAAACTCTTGTGATCTGAATACACATGACATTTTTCACCGAACAAATAGTAGCGCCAAATTTTCAACGCAAACACAATAGCAGCTAACTCAAGATCATGCGTCGGGTAATTCTTTTCATGCGACTTCAATTGTCTTGAGGCATAAGCTATAACTTTGCCTTCTTGCATTAAAACACAACCCAAACTATTCAACAAAACATCACTATAAATCACGAACTCTTTACCCGATTCTGGTTGTACTAACACTTGAGCATTAGTCAATAAGGCTTTCAACTGATCAAAGCTTTTCTAACACTTCTCAAACTATTCAAACTTTACATCTTTCTGAAGCAATCTCGTCAATGGAGTCACAATCATCGAAAAGCCTTTTACAAACTGTCTGTAATAACCAACAAGTCCCAGAAAATTGTAGACTTTTGACACATTGCTCGGAGGCTTCCAATCCAAGATTGCTAAAATTTTGCTTGGATCAACTCGTATACCAGATGCTGACACAATATGCCCTAGAAAACCAACTTCATGTAACTAGAATTCACATTTACTGAACCTAGCAAATAGTTGCTTATCACGCAGGGTTTGTTACACAATTCTTAAGTGCTCAGCATGCTCAGTTTCATCACGCAAATAAATCAATATGTCGCTGATCTCGTGATGTGATGAAGTAATAAATTGATCATACCTAAAAGACTAACTATTATCACGATAAAAGGCAAGCGCACCTATCGAGTAGTAGTATAGTTAGTGGCAAGACTGGAATATCGAATCCAAGGAACTAAAAGTACTAGTAATCACTTTCTTCCTATTATCTAGCCTAAGAAATAAAAGGGGTTTGGTTGTAAACTATTCTAAATTAAACTAAAGAAACAACAAAGGGTAAATTGGGAAAATTATTTTTGGAAAACTGATTGATAAGGACAATACCTAAGGAAGAATCCACCTAGATTTCATTTGTTATCTAACTCTGAACTAGACGATTTCTTCATTTGACTTGATCCATAGAGATCCCTAAATTATGTAAATATATCCGTCGAGAATAAGAACAACTAATCCTAGGTTGATTAATTGAAATCTCTTTCTAATTAAAACCCGTAGTCTTGCATAAACTCGATCTATGGATCCCCATATTAGATTTGACTCTAATCCGGTAGATTTTCGTCGTCCTATGTCTAGGATTGCGATTAACTCCGCTTAATTGTGTTGGATCTACTCTTAAACAAGGACTTTTGCTCCTCTATCTAAGCACATTCAACTTAAATTAATATCCAAGAAATATCAATTCAAGAATTAAAAACACAATTAAGAACAAGTCAAATATTTATCATATAGTTCAGATAACAATAACAAGATTCGTTTTAGGTTTCATCCCCCTTAAATATTTGGGGTTTTAGTTCATATTTATAAAAAGAAACATCTCAGAATAAAGAAAATAACAAAACATAAGAAAACTCAAAACTCCTGAAAGAATTGAAGGGAGATCATCTGTCTTAATGTAGACCCTGCCTTCCGAGATGGATCAATTGGCTTTCCTTCAAGTAATTCCCTACCTTTTTTCGCTCCGTCTTAGCGGGAAGACTGTACCCTTGGCGGGAATAATGCCCCCTTTGTAGCTGCCTCCTAGGGTCTTTATATAGAGTTTGGAAGGTCTTTCTTAGCCCCTAAGTAGCTTTTTCCTTGTGAAATTAAACTTCCTCACGATAGGGACACACCCATGTGCCACGCCCGTGTGATTTGATGCTAGGCCGTGTTCAAGCCTGTTAAAGTGGCACGATCATGTGGTGAACTCCAGGCCGTGTTGATTCCTTGCTTTGGCCCATTTTCTCCATTTTCGGCCTGTTTCTTGTTCTTTTTACTCCCCTAAGCTCATCTGAGTATAAAACTTGAAATTACAGGTTTAGAAGCATCAAATTCCACAAATCAAGGAATAATTCATCCATAAATGTGCTAAGCATTGGGTAAAAATATGTTTAATTTACAGTTTATCAAATACCCCCACACTTAAGCCTTTGCTTGCCCTCAAGCAAAATCTCAATTCACAATTAAAAATCATTCCTCTCAACTTATAATCCTTATCAATAAAGTTTCAAACTAATCCACAAGTAATCATATATTGAGAATTCAACCAAAAGAAAATTAAAGTCTCAAACATTCTAAGGTGAGAATTTTATCATACAAATATAGGTTTCCTCCCTTCTTCTAGGTAATTACCTCAAACTCAAAATTAACAAGAGTTGACATCCTCACTAAAGATTTACTGTATCCACTCGAAGTATTTAGGGTTCAAAAATTAAGCACTCATTAGTCAACCTGAAAAGTTATTACCATAAGCTTGCAGGAAAATCAAATCTCTACCATTATGTATTGACATGATACATCGAGCAAAAGGTCTTTCAAGGGTTGTAACGTGGCCTTGGTGAGGGGTGTGGTCACAAGCTGAAAAAGATGGTTAGAATCGAGATTGAATTGAAAAATCATATAACTAGAAAAATCTCTATCACCGAAACATATTCCTAAAGTAAAGCCTTTCTCTTTTGGATAACATCGCCTAAGAACAGAAGCTCAAAAATTACATGGAAATATGCAAAACATTGAATTACAATTGAAACAAACACATTTTTTTATTTTTTTAAGAAAACAAATTGAATATTTATAAACTTTACAACTGAAAAGGAGAACAAAGCTAGATAATTATTCAACTCAAATCTCGACAAAAATAGGGATCAAATAATTGAAGGGAATTTAATAAAAAATGGGTTATAGGTTAATATTAAAGGTAAGTCAATGAATGGTTTATTAGGCTCAATGGGGTTCACTAGGGGTTAATTATAGGTTAATATTAAAGGTAAGTCAATGAATGGTTTGTTAGGTTCAATAGGGTTCACTAGGGGTTAATTTATGAAGGTAGGTTTTTATGGAGTAAGTGGGTTAAAACCCAATGATGTGGTCTCAACATGTATAATCGAAGCAAGTTCTAGAATAGCAGATCAATATTAACTCACTCAAAGCAACAATAAAAGTGAGCACGGAAGGATGTATGCTCAAAAGGCTCAAAAATCTCACCAGAATTATGGCTTTTGATGTCAATCTTGCAAATTTCAAATCTCAAAATAACACTTAAAATTGGGGAAAACAACCTAGAAAAATTTAAGTTCTCAAAAAATTCAACTTATCATGCTTGATTCTCTAATGTCTTAAAGTTTGAATAATCAAAGCATAACTACCAATGTCTTAATCCTCAACATATCAATAAAAATCATAAATCAATTAGAATTCATTTTAACAGGGGATTGAGAATAATGCAAAGAGTGAAAGTGAGAATTCAGGGATTTGAGAACAATGCAACAAGTTAGTGGCAAAAATTTTCAAGGGTTCAAGGATAATACAAAGAATGAAAGTGAATTCCCCCCCCACACTTAAGATGTACATTGCCCTCAATGTACAAAGATAAAGTTAGTATCAATAGAAGCATAAAATCATAAGATAAGGAGAGAAGTGAAACTCCCTGAATATTAGATGAATCCTTTGAATAGTTAAAGCTGAATTGGAGAAAGGGTTATTTGAAGTTCATGATTCTGGGTGACTAAAGAGAGTAAGCACAACTGTGTGTAAAATTCAAGTATTACTTGATAAAAATTGAAGCGCAAAAATAAAAGGAAAAAGGGAGAAATACAAAGTAAAGAAAATGAAAATGAAATTAAAAAAATAGGGATTTGGCTCCATGGCCGCGGCGCACGCCCATGTGCCCTTGGGTTGGCCCATGTGTTTCGTGGACTTTTGGTGTGACCACGGTTGGTCGGCACGGGCATGTCCTATGCTCGTGTTGATTTCTTAGTTTTGCCCATGACTTATTAGCACGGGCGTGTTGGGACACACGGCCATATAATACGGTCATGTCTTCTGGTGTTCGCTTCTCCTATAGCCATGTCTGGGCTCGCATGCCCGTGTATGAGTTGACATGTTTGGCCATGGCAGAGTCACACGGCCATATTCCTAACTGTGGGGTGCCCACGGCCTTAGGCATGCCCGTGTTTCTGGTCGTGTGGTACTAAGAAATCTGCGTTTTAAGGGGTTAGTTATAAATTTAAGAAAATCAAAATTGTTAGTGCTCAGGTTGCCTCCCGAGAAGCGTTTATTTTAAAGTCTAAGCTCGACTTACCTTACCTACACCTTTATAAGGGATTATGGAGCCTAAGCTCCTCTCTATCATTCTTAAAGTTGTCACCATAATATAGTTTGAGTCGATGATCGTTTACCTTGAAAGTGCCTTGAGTTGGATGTGTTACCTCAATTGTGCCGTAGGGAAGAACACTTTGAACTATGAATGGGCCTGACCATCTCGATTTTAGCGTTCCAGGGAATAATTTAAGCCTTGAGTTGTTGATGGGGGTCGAATCCACCAAAATTAATTCCTACTAAAACTCTAATAGTAGTAAGAGTGGTAATAGGGTCGAATCCACAGGGATTAGATCAGTCAACTTCCGTGTTTGCTTTATGGACAGAATCTCCTTCGCGTCTAATGTAGTGTCAAGAGTCGTGCCCACGACTCCAAACGCACCTGCGAAAAATAAAAATAAATACGTAAGCGGGGGTTTAAAAATGTTTAGGTAAATAATCCAGAATGAACAATTGACTAATGTCGAAATTAAATGCAATTTGAAATTAAATTTAGAATAAACAGAATTAAATAGCCTTAGCCTTAGACTCGGTAATTCTCGTGTCAAGAATCGATCCTTGAAAGTTGATTTTCTCCTCCAACGATAAGCTGGTTATAGTGATTAAGAACGTCCTAATCACCAGTTCTTCCTCTAGTAGCTGGTCCCGGAACGTCCTGCAAACCAACCCTTACCAATTATCTAACCGAGATACACGTGTTCCCGGTTGAAGACCTCGGCAGCCTTGCGTTCTGAAGAACCCAACTCAAGTTAACGGCCTCAACCGCGTGGGTCGTTTAAACCCGATCACCTCTTCCTTGATTTGTTCTCGGAGAATCGAATACAGCACGGCCGATTCTTTCCTCCGACTGTCGGTAAACACGCCCCCAACTCAACGAGCTCTTTTTGACTTGGAATCGAGTTAACCTTAAGGGATGAGTTGTCAATCCCGATACTTAGGAAAAAGACGAATACCGCTTGGAAAGATTTTTAGCTCGGTTACATATCTCACAATTTTTTGACCGAAAAGAACGCCGGCCTAAGGCAAAGACAGAATTTAGTTAAGCATGAATTTATTCATGCTTGAAGATTATGGGAAATGATGGAAATTGTATGAAAGGTGATGGAAATGGATGAGAGAAATATTTGAAGGGAGAATTAGACAAATTTTGTAAAAGGAAGACAAAATTATCCAATTCTCAATTGAATTAGAAAGAAGAAGACAAAGTGGATAAAGGAATTCCAAAATGAAATAGGAAACTTGATTAATGGATGATTTTCAAGGATGTAAAGTCCCCTATTTATATACATAAATTTACTAAAAATAGCCTAGCTAAAAATAAAATAAAATCAAAATAAAATTAAAATAAATTAAAATTAAAATCAAAATTAAACTAAAATATCTTCCTATTTATAGTCTTTTACAAAGTCAAAATTCATGTTGAGTCCTTAGCTTGCTCCATCTTTTTGCTTTGACCCCAATCAAATAATTTGTTTTTCAATTCAACCCCCTTTTTGCTTGATTTCGTCCAATTACATCCCTGGCAAATATTAAATCATAAAAACACTTAATTAGTAGGGTTCAATTCAATAATAAGCCAAATTAAAAACAGAAAATATGCATTTTAATATGTTTATCAAATCCCCCCTACTTAGCTCATGCTTGTCCTCAAGCATGTTGTTCTTTCCAACATTAGAAACTCATTCTAAAATTTACCAATCGAGCCACTTTTCCACATTCTCAATCAATGAAATCAACATAGGCAAAAAATAAATAAATGCTCAAACGATATGTTTTGATCAACAAATGTAATCAAATAGGAATATGTAAACTAAATAATTTCATAAAAATTGAGCTTGAATTCTACGCATCAGAAAATTAATAGACATGACTGAACCTTTTTACGCGAACTAGGATGACAACCCAAGCACCCTATCCCGGTTACTCAGTTCAAACAGTCTTTATTTATTTCTTTCTCTCTCTTTTTTTTTTTTTTTAGTTCGGCTAGCGGAATGTTTGTAAGTTGTCGACCTGTCACTCGAACCTTTTTACGCGAAACAAGATGACAACCCAAGCACCTTGTACCGGTTACTCAATTCGGTCACGTTTTCGAAACTTCATTCATAGCTTGAACCTTTATTCATTTAATTTAATTATTTATGCACAAGCAAATATATTTAATTCACTCAATTCATACGAAAAAAAAATTCTAGTCACATATACCAACTTTAAAACATAACTATCGACCAATCTATATACTTGAACATTTAATTCAAAATTTGCCCAGTTGCTTAAATTGATTAAATATGAGGTTAAAGGCTCAATGTTAAATTATCGAATGAATTTAATTGTAAGATTGAACACATGAAAAGAGAGACATGCAGCACATGCAAAAGAGGGACATGCAGCAGAAATCATGCACATTTACTTTCCAATCCAATTACCCCTTACTTAAACTATGCTTGTGTTATATGAAATAAAGAACAGTAATTTAAGCAACAAGCAAAGAGAAAGGCTAAGAATACTCCCCATGTGTTTCTAACAATATTGTCAGTGTCCAGAAATAATTGCTAGCATTTAGCACGACGTGCCCACGCCACTATCATTGCCCGTACCCACAAAAATTTATGACCTTATTGCCCCTGCAAAATTGACTGAGTTAAAAAAAAATAAGAATTAATTTATTTATTTACAACCTAAACTTAAAAATTTAAAATAAAATAATAATTAAAAATTAAAAATTAAAATAGATAAAAATAGACGAAAATAAATTTGGGATGCCTCCCAAGAGCGCTTTTGTTTAACGTCGTTAGCTCGACGACCTTAAATGTTATCCTTTGGGCTTATTGAAAATTAATTTTTCCATCTTGTGCACTTGGATGTTCTTGTTGAAATGTTTTGACCCTTCCCCACTATCCTTGAAGCCCTTTCCGGATCCCTCTATCATTTGAACTTCTTCGTTCGTCTTTGCATTTTTATCTATTGGAATCCTTGTATGTTCTAGAAATGGTTTGATTTCCAACCTCGAGGCTTTCATGACAGCTTCGTGTATTGGTTTTTGGGTCACCAAAAATCCCTTTTGTTTAACATCGAGATCTGCATTCCTGCAAGGCACGTTTTGTAACTTCTTATCATTGGGATGTCCCATATCCTCATAAACACTAAACCTAACCACATCACCGTCAAATTCCATGGTAAGTGTTCCACTCCAAACATCAATTTTCGTTCGCGCAGTACTCAAGAATGGCCTCCCAAGAATTATGTCAGATGAATTGGCTGAATTGTCATCCTCCATGTCGATAATGTAGAAATCTGCAGGAAATATTAGTTCGTTTACCTTGACAAGGACGTCTTCCAATACCCCCTCCGGATGCACCACAGATCTATCTGCAAGTTGAATAATTACACCTGTTTCCTTCAAAGGACCCGCATTAAGTAGTTTATAAATTGATAAAGGCATAACATTAATTGATGCTCCTAAGTCACACATAGCCTTTTTAATATCAATTCTACCTATTTTGCAAGTTATAGAAAACATACCTTGGTCCTTACATTTGAGTGGTATTTTCCTTTGCAGAACGGCGGAGACATTTTCTCCAACACTCACCTTTTCGTTGCCCAGGAGCTTTCTCTTACTCGTGCACAACTCCTTTAAAAACTTTGCATACCTTGGGATCTGTTTAATTGCATCGAGAAGAGGTATGTTGATTTCTACCTTTCGAAAGGTTTCTAGGATTTCCTTCTCTTCTTGCTCCTTTTTGTACTGGACAAGTCTTCCAGGAAACGGAGGTGGTACTACAAATGACTTTTGTGGTGTTGATTCTATTGAAGCTTTTATGTCGAGTTTCTTCTTATCCTGACTAGAGTCGTGGGCACGACTCATGTTAGGCACAGGCTCCAAAATGTTCCCACTCCTCAATGTTATAGCACTTACATTGTGTCTAGGGTTCAACTCAGTTTGGGACGGCAGCTTACCTTGAGATTCCAAACGGCTAACTGCGAGCGCGAGCTTGCTCACTTGTTTATCCAACTCCTGCAAATGCATGTCAGTTTTTTGTTGAAATTTTTCAGTGCTATTAGCTAACCTTTCTACTATGGCCTCCAATGATGACTTTGGGGGTGGCAACTGTTGATTCGGAGGCGGCCTTGGTTGGTATGGTTGATTGAACCGCAGATTCGACCCATAACTAAGATTCGGGTGATCTTTCCACCCCACATTGTACGAGTTCGAGTAAGGGTCATATAGCCTTTGGGGCGGTCCTAAAAAGTTCCCGACAACATTTGCTTGTTCAGTCGAATCTTCATGTAAAATCAGACATGAGTCCGTTGGATGGTCTGGCTTAGCGCAAATTCCGCACAACCGTACTGGGCTTGCCTTATCTGTAAGCAAAGTTTGAACAATATTAGTCAACTTATCAATTTTATCTTCTAGGGATAGAGAACTTAACCCATGAACCCGTCTCGTGGGTTCTGTGGCCGGTCGAAATTGTTGAGAGTTGGCAGCCATGGTTGATATCAACTCTCTCGCCCTTTGAGGTGTCATATTGACAAGCGCCCCCCACTTGCAGCGTCTATCATTTTCATTTCCATCGGGAGTAAACCCTCATAAAAATACTGCAAGAGTGACTGTTCAGTCAGTCCATGTTGTGGGTAGCTTGCACACAGCTTTTTGTACCGCTCCCAATAATCGTAAAGCGTCTCAGTATCTTTCTGACGGATTCCTACGATGTCCCTCCTTAGTTCGGCTGCTCGAGCTGCAGGGAAGAACCTATCAAGAAACAAACGAGACATGTCAGACCATGTGTTGACAGATCCCGGAGGTAAGTAAAATAGCCACTCTCTAGCAGAGTCAGCTAACGAAAATGGAAAAGCACGAAGTTTAATTTGGTCTTCGGATACTCCCTGAGGCTTCATGCTCGTGCACACCATATGAAACTCTTTAAGGTGGGTGTGCGGATTTTCATTTTGTAGTCCACAGAAAGTGGGCAGTAAATGGATCAAACCCAATTTTAGCTCGAACGGCGTTCCTCCCGTCGGATAGGTTATGCATAAGGGCTGTTGCTCATCAGGAGCCGCTGCAAGCTGGCGTATCGTTGGCTCGGCCATCTCGTCTGGCTCACCGAGGTTGCTTTTTGTTTCGAAGAGTGGTTCGATCTCAAGTTCAACCTCTTCGACTCGTTTCCCACGTCGAATCGCCTCTGCACGAATTACTTCGCTTAACTTTTCAACGTCGGATTCTAGGGTCCCTTGTCCTAGTTCAGTTCCTATTTTACTTGCACGTTTAAGAGCTTCTGTCTCTTTTCGTCGTGCTCGTGCTGACTTCTCGATCTCCGGGTCGTATTCGAGATCTCCAGATGAAGACCTGGTCATAAGGCAACAAACAAAAGAGAATTGAAAAATACCTCCAATCCCCGGCAACGGCGCCAAAATTTGATGGGGGTCGAATCCACCAAAATTAATTCCTACTAAAACTCTAATAGTAGTAAGAGTGGTAATAGGGTCGAATCCACAGGGATTAGATCAGTCAACTTCCGTGTTTGCTTTATGGACAGAATCTCCTTCGCGTCTAATGTCATGTCAAGAGTCGTGCCCACGACTCCAAACGCACCTGCGAAAAATAAAAATAAATACGTAAGCGGGGGTTTAAAAATGTTTAGGTAAATAATCCAGAATGAACAATTGACTAATGTCGAAATTAAATGCAATTTGAAATTAAATTTAGAATAAACAGAATTAAATAGCCTTAGCCTTAGACTCGGTAATTCTCGTGTCAAGAATCGATCCTTGAAAGTTGATTTTCTCCTCCAACGATAAGCTGGTTATAGTGATTAAGAACGTCCTAATCACCAGTTCTTCCTCTAGTAGCTGGTCCCGGAACGTCCTGCAAACCAACCCTTACCAATTATCTAACCGAGATACACGTGTTCCCGGTTGAAGACCTCGGCAGCCTTGCGTTCTGAAGAACCCAACTCAAGTTAACGGCCTCAACCGCGTGGGTCGTTTAAACCCGATCACCTCTTCCTTGATTTGTTCTCGGAGAATCGAATACAGCACGGCCGATTCTTTCCTCCAACTGTCGGTAAACACGCCCCCAACTCAATGAGCTCTTTTTGACTTGGAATCGAGTTAACCTTAAGGGATGAGTTGTCAATCCCGATACTTAGGAAAAAGACGAATACCGCTTGGAAAGATTTTTAGCTCGGTTATATATCTTACAATTTTTTGACCGAAAAGAACGCCGGCCTAAGGCAAAGACAGAATTTAGTTAAGCATGAATTTATTCATGCTTGAAGATTATGGGAAATGATGGAAATTGTATGAAAGGTGATGGAAATGGATGAGAGAAATATTTGAAGGGAGAATTAGACAAATTTTGTAAAAGGAAGACAAAATTATCCAATTCTCAATTGAATTAGAAAGAAGAAGACAAAGTGGATAAAGGAATTCCAAAATGAAATAGGAAACTTGATTAATGGATGATTTTCAAGGATGTAAAGTCCCCTATTTATATACATAAATTTACTAAAAATAGCCTAGCTAAAAATAAAATAAAATCAAAATAAAATTAAAATAAATTAAAATTAAAATCAAAATTAAACTAAAATATCTTCCTATTTATAGTCTTTTACAAAGTCAAAATTCATGTTGAGTCCTTAGCTTGCTCCATCTTTTTGCTTTGACCCCAATCAAATAATTTGTTTTTCAATTCAACCCCCTTTTTGCTTGATTTCGTCCAATTACATCCCTGGCAAATATTAAATCATAAAAACACTTAATTAGTAGGGTTCAATTCAATAATAAGCCAAATTAAAAACAGAAAATATGCATTTTAATATGTTTATCAGTTGTATAGTAAAACAAGATCGCCAAGTTTAAACTGTTTATGTTGCTTCAAACGGGCATCATGGCGTCACTTTGTGGTTTCCTTGTATAAGCGTGAGTTTTCTATGCATTGTAACGCTATTCGTCCAACTCGTTTAGCTGCGTGAGTCTCTTTTCACCTGTAAGATTAGGGTCGAGGTTTTGAAATTTAATGGCCCAAAACGTTTTATGTTCTAGCTCAAAGGGTAAATGATAACTTTTCCCATAAACGAGTCTATAAGGAGATGTCCGTATGGGAGTTTGGAAGGTAGTTCTATATGCCCATAAAGCGTCATCTACTTTCATTACCCAATCTTTTCTATTTACTTGTACAGTTTTCTCTAAGATACACTTTAGCTCTCTATTAGCTACTTCAACTTGTCCACTGGTTTAAGGGTGGTAAAGGGTAGTTGTTCTATGGTACACTCCATATTTCTGTAAAATTTTCTCAAACTGAGTATTGCAGAAATGAGTTCCCATATCATTGATAATTGCTCTTGATGTTCCAAATTGAGAAAAAAGTTTTTTTAGTAATCTCACTAACATTCTAGCATCATTAGTAGGTAAGGCTTGGGCTTCTATCCGTTTAGACATGTAATCGATTGCTACTAAAATGTATTTATTTCCGAATGAGCTAAGGAATGGACCCATGAAATCGATGCCCCACACATCAAATATTTCACATTCAAGCATATATGTTTGAGGTATTTCATCATGTTTAGAGATATTACCTATTCGTTGACATTTATCACAAGAAGTAGCATACCTGCTGGCATCTTTGAATAATGTGGGCCAATAAAAACCTGATTTGAGTATTTTATGGGTGGTTTTGGTTCCACTGTAATGTCTTTCTGTTGGTCCTGAATGGCAGTGTTCCAGGATCTTCTTTGCTTCAGTCGTTGTAACACATCTTCGAATGACTTGGTCTACACAAATACGAAAAAGGAAAGGGTCTTCCCAAAAGTAGTTTTTCACATTAGTAAAGAATCGCTTCTTTTGCTGATGTGTCAACCCTTTTGGGGTTATGTTAGCAGCTAAATAATTTGCAATGTCAGCAAACCAAGGTACCTCAGAATCAGATATGACTAAGAGTTGTTCTTCAAGAAACGAGTCATTTATTTCAGCTTCATCCAATTCTTTGCGATATGGATTCTCAAGCTTGGAAAGATGATCTGCTAAGTTTTCAGCTCCTTTTTTGTCTTGTATTTCCAAATCAAATTCCTGCAATAATAAAATCTATCTTATTAGTTGAGGCTTTGCATCAGACTTAGTTAAAAGGTAATGAAGAGCAGAATGATCAGTATAAACGATGACTTTAGACAATATTAGATATGGTCTAAATTTGTCAAACGTAAAAACCACAGCTAGCAATTCTTTTTCTGTGGTAATGTAGTTCTCTTGTGCTGCTGTTAAAGTTTTGCTAGCATAGTAGATTGGCTGAAAATGCTTGTCTCTTCAATGTCCAAGAACTACACCTACTGCAAAATCACTCGCATCATACAGTAGCTCAAAAGGTAATTTTCAATCAAGTGCAATTATAATTGGAGCATTAGTAAGTTTCTCTTTGAGAGTGTTAAATGCCTCTAAACATTCCTGATCAAATTTGAAGGGTATGTCTTTTTCTAGTAATTTTGTTAACGGCTTAGCTATTCTAGAAAAGTCTTTAATGAATCTTCTATAAAAACCAGCATGTCCTAAAAAACTTCTAATCACTTTGACTGAACTAGAGGGAGGTAGTTTTTCAATGGTTTCAACTTTTGCTTTATCTACTTCTATCCCTTTACTAGAAATTTTGTGTCCTATTAAAATACCTTTTTGTACCATAAAATGACATTTTTCCCAATTAAGAAAAAGATTTGTCTCGTTCTAAATTTTTGAGGCAAAGTTGGAAAGAGTTACCGAATACCGAGAAGTTATCCATAAATACCTCCATGATATCCTCCACGAGTTCGTTAAAAATTGCTAACATGCAACGCTGAAAAGTAGCAGGGGCATTACATAATCCAAAAGGCATTCTACGATAAGCAAACATATGTGAATGTCATCTTCTCTTGATCTTCAGAAGCTATCGGGATTTGAAAATAGCCAAAAAGTCCATCCAAAAAGAAGTAGTACATATTTCCTGATAATCTTTCTAACATTTGATCGATGAAGGATAAGGGAAAGTGATCCTTTCTGGTGGCATCGTTCAATTTCCTGTAATCAATACAAACTCTCCAACCTGTGACAGTTCTTGTAGGGATTAATTCATTCTTTTCATTGACAACAGCAGTCAAACCACCTTTCTTAGGAACAACCTGCACAAGACTCACCCAGGCACTGTCAGAAATAGGATAAATAATTCCTGCATTAAAAGTTTAATTACCTCAGTTTTGACCACTTCCTTCATGTTAGGGTTCAGTCTTCTTTGAGCTTGCACACATGGTTTATATTCATCTTCCATCAAAATTTTTTGGGTGCAAAAAGGACTGATTCCTTTGATGTCAGAAATTTTCCAAGATATGGCTCCTTTATGTTTTCTTAACACTTGAATTAATTCATCCTTCTCTTTGGGTTGCAAGTTTGAAGCAATAATGACTGGTAATGTAGAATTGTCTCCTAGAAATGCATATTCTAAATGCTTGGGTAATTGTTTGAGATCTAATTTGGGAGGTTCGTCAATAGAGGGCTTTTATCTTAGTTCATCTTTAATCTCAATGCCATCATAATCTATTTGTCTTGGGGAGGGTTCGTTAGAGTTTAACTCAGTTATTACCTTTTTCATCTCAGTGGTAACTTCGTCTTCTCCCCCACTTTGAACGACACACAGTTCCAACGTGTCTTTCAGAGTGATCTTCTGAAAAGAATCTTGAATAGAATGATCAATGGAATCAATAAAATAATAGAAATCATCTTGTTCCCTAAAAAATCGCATGGCATCATAAATTTTAAACACAATTTCTTCATCCCCTACCCTAAGCACAAGTTTTCCATCTCCCACATCAATAATAGCCCTAGCAGGAGCTAAAAATGGTTGTCCTAGGATTAAAGGTACCTCAACATCCTCATCCATGTCTAAAACAACAAAGTCAACAGGAAATATAAATTTATCCACCTTAACTAATATATCCTCAATTATACCCCTAGGGTATTTAACAGACCTATTGGCTAATTGGATACTCATCCTAGTGGGTTTTGGTTCCCCTAGATCTAATTGCTTGAACATTTTATAGGGCATTAAATTAATGCTGGCACCTAAATCTGCTAATTCCTTTTCAATATTTAAATTACCAATCAGACAGGGAATAGTAAACTGCCTGGATCTTTCAATTTGGTTGGGAGTTTATTCTAGAAGATTGCTGAGCACTCTTCGTTAAGTTCCACTGTGGATAGCTCTTCAAACTTTCTTTTGTTTGTTAGAAGTTCTTTCAAAAATTTTGCATATGTGGGCATCTGTGAAATAGCTTCAACAAAAGGTAAGTTAATATGCAATTGTTTAAAAAGTTCAAGAAATTTACCGAATTAAGCGTCCATGCGGTCTTTTTTCAATATTGTTGGGTATGGGATGGGTGTTTTGTATACTTTGAGTACTGGTGGGGTGTTTTCTTTGGGCTCAGCTTCCTTAATGTTTTTCCTGTCATGTTTTTGTATTACCTCCTTTTTAGGTTTGGCTAATGTTTTCCCACTCCTTAGTGTAATTTCTTTAACGTGCTCCTTGGATAGCGAGTTGGCCTATTTGAGTTTCAAGTCCTTGAATGGATGCTTGTTGGTTCTTAAGTGCCATCTCGATGTTCTGGAAATGGGTTTTTGACACGGAGATAAATTTAGTGAGCATCTCCTCAAGGTTCGGCTTTTTCTCTTGTTGGTACAGTGGTTGCTGAAATCCCGGAAGAGGTGGTGGTCTCTGGTTTCCTTGGTTATCTTGTCCTCCCCATGAAAAATTGGGGTGATTCCTCCAACCTGTGTTGTAAGTGTTACTATAAGGGTTATTTTGAGATCTAGAATTGTTACCTATATAGTTGACTTGCTCGTTTTCCATGCCATATCGTGGAGTACTTAGAATTGCTCATGTTTCCTTGGATTGAGTCACATTGCATCACTGGGTGTACCTGCGTAGAACCAAGTAAACCATCAATCTTTTTTATTTAAAAGTTTTACGTGATTAGAAAGCTTGGTGACCGAATCAACATTAAAAACCCCTACAGCTTTTTGTGGCTTTGTTCTCATGACTTGCCACTGATAGTTATTCAGTGAAATCTCCTCTAAAAAATCATAAGCTGCTTCTGGTGTTTTGTTATTGATTGTTCCACTAGCGGCTACATCAATCATCTGTCTCGTTGAAGGGTTTAAACCATTATGAAAGGTTTGAACTTGTAACCATAAGGGTAACCCATGGTGAGGGCACCTTCCCAATAAATCCTTGTATCTCTCCCAAGCATCGTAAAGTGTTTCTAAATCCATCTACATGAAAAAAGAGATATCATTCCTTAATTTAGCCATTTTAGCCGGTGAAAAATATTTAAGTAAAAATTTTTCAGTCATTTGTTCCCATGTAGTGATAGATCCTCGTGGTAACGAATTTAACCACTGTTTAGCCTTATTCCTCAAGAAAAATGGGAATAGCCGAAGATGAATGGCATCATCAGAAACGCCATTTATTTTAAACGTGTCAGAGAATTCCAAAAGGTTGGCTAAATGAGTGTTAGGATCTTCATCCTGCAAACCATCAAACTGAACAAACTGTTGTATCATCTGTATAGTGTTAGGTTTCAGTTTAAAATTATTTGCAGCAATAGTAGGCCTAACAATACTGGATTCAGTACTAGCTAAATTAGGTTTAGCATAATCATACATAGTGCGAGAAACAGGATTTTGCTTAACAAGATTTGCGGCTACCACAGGAGGTAGCTGATTATCTTGATTTGCCTCTATCTCTTCAGTAGGTTCAGGTTCTTCTTCTTGTCCTTATTCTAAATATCGCGAGCTTCTTCTTATCTCTCTACGAGCTCTACGAACTGTGGCTTTTAAATCGTCGTCAAACAATAATGGTCCTCCTGGGCTTCTTCTAGTCATAAACTAGAGACACCTGGAAGAGAAAAAATGAAAAGAAAATTTTAGTAAATAAAAACCTAAATAAAAATAGAAAATAAATTTCAATAAAAGTAAAGATGTCTAAAGTAATAAGAATTGAGTGTTCCTAATATCTTAGTTCCCCGGCAACAGCACCAAAAACTTGATCTCGTGATGTGATGAAGTATCATAAAGAGTAAAAGTACAAGTAATGACATCTGGAGACGAAGCTTCTTCACGAGCGTGAATAGCATAGGCTCTGGCAGGTGCTCTCGCCTCAGATCTCACAGCTATATCTTTAGTTACTCTTTGGCTACCACTCAAATTTCTAGTGTTTCTAGGTGGTCTACCTCTAGCTGTAGTGTTACTCGGCCTCGGATTCTACACATCTCTTGCTCAACTGACCCGTGACAATCACGGATAAAATGATCCAAAGATCCACTTTTAAAACAAGCTCAATCATTCAGTCTACAGTTGTCGCAATGTCTTTTACCACAATGTCTGCACTCAGGTCGATCAGATCTCACACTCCTAACACTAGCTATCGAAGTAGCTGGAGCTTTAAAGCTCGAATGTAGCCTTACACGATCTCTACTCGAATGTCCCATATTAGACTTTGAACGGCTATAGTCATCTCGAAATTTCTTTGATGCCGACTGAAATGACTTATTCGATAATCTTTTTCTTGCATCTCTAACTTTTGAATCAGCTTTTCTTTTCTCTTTCCCAAGTTCTTCAGCTTTTCACGCTCGGTCAACAAGCACAATGAACTCTTTTATTTCTCAAATCCCGACTAACAAATGGATATCTTCATTCAAGCCATCTTCAAATCTTTTACGCATAATCGCTTCAGTCGAGACACATTCTCGTGCATACCAGCTCAATCTCACAAATTCTCGCTCGTATTCTGTAACAGACATACGGCCCTATTTCAGCTCAAGAAACTCTTTACGTTTCTGATCTATGAATCTCTGACTGATATATTTCTTTCAAAATTCAATTTGGAAGAAATCTCAAGTGACTTGTTCTCTTGGAACCACAGATATCAATGTTTTCTACCATTGATACGCTGTATCTCTCAAAAGTGAAATGGCACATTTAAGACAGTCATCAGGAGTACACGACATTTCATCAAACACTCAGATTGTATATCGAGCCAAAACTCAGCTCTCTCAGCATCATCATCCACAATAGCCCTAAACTCTTCAACCCCGTATTTTTTGATTTTATCCATAGATGGGTTACTCAATCAAATTAGATCTATCACTTGTGGCACAACTGGGACTTGTTGGGGAACAGGTGGGTTGGAGGTTTTTGAGTAGTCGGATTCATTCAAACGAATTCTGTGAACCACTCATCCATCATTTGGAAAGAGGCTTGCTTTGCCTCTCCCTTGTGGTCACTAGAAATCAGCCTAGAATTAGCCAACACTACCCCTTACGCAGGAGTGGGCGCATTACTCTCAACATCGTCAACTACAACTCGTTCGGGATCCATTTACTATGTGAACACATATTTTAGCTGTCAAGAATCATCACACTATAGCAATTCATATATATGGCATGTATAGCTAGACTCACACGCGCTACATTAATTATAGAATCGACTAAATAGTAGCTCTGATACCAACCAAATGTAACACCCCTAACCCGTATCTGTTGCCGAACTAGGGTTAAGAGGCATTACTGAACTTTTTATATCATTATACAATCATAACACATATATAACTCATACATCATCTTATCATAGTCATTCATAAACATATAGTCCCTTTAGAAGGTGTACGTGACATTAAGCATGCTTTAAAGAAGGTTTGGGACTAAATCGATTACATACAAAATTTTTTGAAACTTTAAAATTTTTCTTAGTAATAGAGGTCACACACCCGTGTGAATAGGCCGTGTGCCTCACACGGCATTAGACACACTCGTGTGTCTAGGCCATGGCAAAACAGGACATACATACTGACTTATCCACACGGCCACAAGACACGCCCGTGTGCCAGGCCGTGTGAAAATTAGCTAGCTTACTGACTTGACCACACGGCCCGTCACACGCCCGTGAGTGAGACCGTGTGGTGCTCCCAAGCTCAATTTGAATTGGCCTTCGAGCAACACGGTAGAGGCACACACCCGTGTCCCTGCCTGTGTGGGTAAAAATAAGCCATTTGCAAGGCCAAATTGCCACCCATTTTGGGTCATTCCTACAAGCACCAAGCACATATTTCATGTCCAAAATGCAACCAAAACAATACCAAGGCATGTGCCTAAATTTCTCCAACACTCTCCTAAATGCCTTTTACCAAAAGTAGCACAGTTCCGAGTTTTGCCTCTATCACCAACAACTATGTTATTTTATCGAGGTTTATCATCTCTAGCCTACTTATTGGGTCATGGAGCCTGAGCAGTAGGACCAACATCACTCTTAATAGGAACTTTAGTTTTATCCTTCCTCTTGTGTTCTACACGCTTAACCTTCTCGACTATCTTTGTTTTGTCCATCAAAGTTTCGAAAACCCTTTCTTGATGAGGGGTTACCATCACCATCAGTTCATACCTCAGTTCATTCTCAAACCTGGCACACTTATCCCACTCTGCCCCAATCATCCCTTGGGTGTAACAGCTTAGCCTTAAAAAGTTGGCCTCATATTCAACCATGGACCTATCTCCCTATTAAAGCTCAATAAACTCTAACCTTCGAGCCTCGACATACTTAGTACCCATGTACTTATTCTGGAAAGCATCCAGAAAGTATTCCCATGTCAACCCCTCCATATAAGTACCTCTCACAATGACTTACCACCAACGGTAAGCCTCATCTCTAAGCAACGATACAACACCTCTTAATTTTAACTCGAGGGTACACTCCAAATGATCCAAGATTCTCTCCATATCCTCTAACCAATATTCAGCGACCATTGGGTTCATCCCATCAACGCCTCTAAATAATTTAGGTCTATTAGAATGAAACCCTCTCAGCTATAGTTCCTCGACTTCTGTTCCAAAATCAGCTCCAATTACTTGTTGTAGCACCTTAAGAATGGCATGTGATACAACACCATTAGCAGGCTCATGTTGGTTCTCATCAATAGTAAGTGCATGCTATACATGTTCCGTTATTGGCTTGAGAGTACACACTTGCAATGTAGACGAATCAACTTGGGTCCCTTGACCTTGCTCTCCTTGAGCTTTAATACCTCGTGTTCATATACCATGAGTATTCATTTCACTATTGGATGTCTAAATTTTATGAATTTATCTAAAAATTTAAAAATGAGTTTTTGTTATTAATCTTGAATGTTTCAGTCTAATAGTTTAGTCACAGTTTCACTATCTATAGTTTCATAGTCTATAGTTTCACAATCTAAAGTTTCAATATATAATAAATACTTATCTTGGCCTGACTTCAAAGTCTTGGATTTTTGACAAAAACACAACTTTTGTAAAAGTATATTTCTACTTGTGGCATTAATTTTTCCAAAATACCCCTCTATTATATATACATGCAATCTTTGAAAATAAACCACAGTCCGAGTTTTGAAGCATCCCATGTTCATTGCTCCCTATATATGGGCCTATTGTCAAATAATAAATACATATTTATTTAAGATTGCAAACTTGATGAAGATTTCCATAATGTGAAATATTGAGAATACATTATATATTAAAAAAGAGATGCTAGATTCGTAAAAAGAGGGAATACTCAAGTACTTCGAACTGATCATTTTGTGAATGTATGTTATAATTGATATGATTAAATGATTGTTGTGAAATTATGTGTACATACCAATTCTCATGATATGTGATTTTATGGAAATATTGTTTATGCATGATATATATAAATCATGCCACTGTTATGATAATTGAGATATGATTCTCATGTTAAGCATGCCTACTAAAAATACTGTTCATATGTCATATCACATACATGTGGTTGGGATGATTATGAAATGTGGAAGACTTTAGTAGTTTTACTACAATATTAAGTGGCTTGGCCACAATGTTATTGAGTGGCTTTACCATAATGTGTAGCTTGTCTGCAATATTGAGTGGCTTAGCCACAACATGCAACTTGATTGCAATATATAGTGGCTTGGACACAACGTGGAGTGTTATTGGATGGACAAGTAATGGGAAACTCTTTATTGGTCTGTAGCATAGATGGGTAGGAATGTTTTTGAAAAACTTGCACTGATTTATGAAAAAGCTCTAGATTGACAATCTCATGCACCTTGCCATATGTTAAATTATGTTGAAATACAAGTGTTACAACATTTATGAAATTGTATGACTTAAATACTATTTTCTTCTATGTTAAATTCACACTGGGCTTTAAAAGCTCACCCCTTCAAATTCATGACTTTTCGGATAACCTACAAGGTTAGGACATGGGCTTAGCTTACGGAGGAGTACTCACACATTTTGCGTATAAAATTTTATACTTTATTATTTGGTATTTTTAGGACTATTTATTTATTATTTACGGATTGTGACATTGGAAGTCAATTTTGGATTTTGGATAATATTGCATGATTTGGCTTTAAAACAATTGTAAACAAATGGTTTATCAAATCAATACAAAGAACTAGATTTTTCAACATAATTATAATTTTGACCCAATGATTTTATTTCAAACTCAAGAATACATTTTTAAAAACTTAAATCCATTTATTCAATTATTCAATAATTTATGAAATGTAGCAAATTACGATTTTTTATCAACAAATAAGATTTAGTAAATTTTCTACTGCGGCATTTTCAAAGTAAAATATTTTTTCAAATGTTAAAAACTTGAACTTTTCAAAGCTATTTTGTTTCTAATAATTTCTTTCCAAAGAAAATCAAAGACATTACTTTGGTTTTTCTCAAGCAAATCAACACTTTGATTTTAAATGAAAGAGATAACAATTTTTTTCAGAAAATAGCTAAACGTTTTTAGTGACATTATCATGGCTAATGTAATCTTCGAGATTTGGACATAATGTCTAGGTGGGGTTTAGGGGGTTACTTATTTCTTTTCAATTTATATTTTATGTCTTTTAATCTACTTTTTAATCATTTTTATAATAAAAAATAGAAGGGGGCATATTCATGTAATGGTTTTCAACTTAATTAATTCCAGAAAATATAAATATAAGTAATTAACCATAAATACCCTTGCAAAGTACTAGCAAATATTACGAATGGATACAACTTTTTTTGACACGATATTAGGGATGATATATAGATGGAGTCACATGTTTATATCTATGTCAAACAAGTGTTTAAAAAGAATTTTAACCACTGCTTTATATAAGTCAAAATAAACTTACTTTTTTTGTAAATAATATAAAATCATAACATAATATTGATATGGTATATTTTACAATTTGCTTCACAATTATATAGTCTTTTTTCAACTCCTTTTATTATTACTTTTGCCCGATCTATAAATATGGGAATACAAAAACTAAATCATATTAAAAGTAAAGCATTCTGTTGCGGAATTAATAATATGATATAATAAGAAAAAGCAAAGGTCTCTAACCTTTACATTTGTTCATAAGTTATTTTTCAATCTCTATTCTAGGCTTTTTCACTTAAATAATATAAAAAATAAAATTAATAATTGAAATGGTATGCCATAAGATTATTTACCAAAATGGTATGGTTTGTAACACTCCTAACCCGAATCTGTCACCAGAACAAGGTTACAAAACATTACCGGAACTTACAAATCAGACAGACAGAAAATGCAAACATTTCATATCATATATAATTCATGTCAAAAACCAATAAAAATCATACATATTGTCCCTTATACAAGCCCTCAAGGCCCAAAATATGCATTAGAAACAAATCGGGACTAAATCGAAAACTCAAAAAAAATTTCGAAAACATTTAAAATTTTCAACACTATAGGGGTCACATGGCCATGTGGCTAGGCCATGTAACTCACATGGCCAAGAAACACATCCGTGTCTTAGGCCATGTAGGCATTCAAAATAAGGACACACGGCCGTGTCCCAACCCATTCCCATGCCTGTGTGAGTATACTAACTTAGGTCACACGGCCAAGCCACGCGCTCGTGTGCTAAGCCATGTGAACATACTGACTTGCAAACCTTTACAAGCTACAGAGGACACATGGCTATGTCACCTGGCCATGTGTCACACACAGCTGAGATACACGTCCGTGTGGATGAAAATAGGCTATTTTACAAGCCATTTTTCTCACCCAACAAGGCATGTACCTACAATAAAAAATGCACATGTATACCAGCCATAGTAAAGCACTAAAATCATGCATAATCTAGCTTTATACATATAGTATAACCACACTCAACCAACATGCACATAGGCATCTCAAATAACAACTTATAAACATGTATAACCAAGTACTCCATTTGGTCAAAATAAATAACTAACTTCCAATTTGATTTGCATCCACACATACCATAAATCTTACTTACCAAAACACAAACCATTTGGTACCAAAATGTCATTCTTTAACTAATATCTATTAACCAAAATACCTATACATAACAAGGTACCAAATCACCACATATACCACATATCATAAAGCACATATACTATATGCATATTCAACTATCAATTTCATCTTTTATCATTCAAACAAACAAGCCAAACATTAACCATAATAAGGCTACTCACATACATGCCAAACTTTGCCATTATACCACAATAAACTAAAACTCAACCAAGTTAAATGGTCATTTCAACATTCAAATACATAGGCCAATATTAATCAGAATACCTATACATGCCATTTTAACCAAAATCAAAACATCTAAAAGTACCAATAGAATCGGTGGATAGTGTGATATAACTCTGACTAGCTTCCAACCTGATCGAGCTTCTGATAATCTAAAAAGTAAAGAAAAACAACTACGTAAGCAATGAATGCTTAGTAGGCTTGTATAAACTTTAATCATATCAATCTATTTCCAATATGAAATTTATACATATCAAGAATAATCATATACCAATACCACACGATTCATGAAACCAAATTCAAGAACTCACAAGATGAGTAAATCCACAACATCACTTATACATATTATCCCTAGAGAGTAAGATTTTAAACAACATTAAACTCTTCCAAATTTCTTTATTTTCATTTGCATTTCATTACTGTCCATACCCGTTCCATATGTATAACACACAAGTCATAAGCATATCATTCAACCATAGCCACAAGCTAGTGCATTTAAATATAGCCCTTTTCGAATTAATCACATGATAAGCCATTTCATAAGAAATTGCATAATTTAAACCTTACCACTTTTTCATGAGTACAAGCATACTTTCATGTAAGCACTTACCATTTCAATACAATTTATAAGTAAATATAATACCATTCAACCAACAGCTTGGCACTTGCCTAAGCATCAAACAACAACACATGTTAGCATACTTGAACATATTTCATATAAATTCAACATTGATAACCTTATTTTCTCAACATGTCACACTTGAGTTTATTACTTGTCTCAAGGTACATAATTTCCATGGATCAACATATCAAAGATATTCATATATGTACATTTCATGATACATATCATTCTCTTACTGTTTCTTCATATACATAAATCATCCATTAAATATATCAATATATCATGTACCATCATTCCCATGCATTTCATATATATACCTATATTAGTTCGTATCAAACTCATATCATCTTATAACAGAACATTTCCCATTGAACCATCTAAAATATCGTTGGATACTCGGGTAGCACACAAGAGGTGTACTGAACTGTAATCCGTCAATTCCTGTACATGCATGCTCAAACGAGTTGTAAACGGTAAGCTCCTCCAAGCTGAATAATGGTAAGCTCATGCAAGCTGAGTAACGGTAAGCTCATACGAGTTGAAATCGATAACACTAATGACATGTCATTTGTATCCTACGAATTTTTAAGGTTCAAACGGGACTCGGTAATCATCGTACGTCATTGGATTTATGTCATTTCATAACACCCTAAATTGCATGCTAACATTTATATATATTGATTTAATCACAATATAATCACATATTAACATTCACTTTAATCAAAATTATACAGGATATAGTTCATACGAACTTACCTGGCTAAATTGCAAAAATACCAAGGTTAAGAGGCATTTTGGTAATTTTCCATTTTCCTTGATTTTCCACCCGATCTTGATCTAAATTAATAATTTCATTCAATATATTAATTTAGAAAATAAAATAATTCATTTCACGCAATTTGGTCATTTTTGACATTTTTACAAAATTACCCTTAAAGTTTTAATTTTATTCAATTTAGTCCTTGAGCCCCAAAACATGTAAATTAACCATTTTTACCCAAAATTGATCATAGCCAAATGTTAATGGTATGCATAATAGCCCATTTATGAAACAATTTCACATTAAATCCTTGTACTTTTGTTAATTGAACAAATTAGTCCCTAATTGATAAATTCATCAAATATCACTTAGCAAAATACTTTTAAATATCAATCAACATTCCAAATTCATCATCTAACATCAAAAATCACAAGATTCATCAATGAAAACATTCAAAATCTTTAACAGTTTCAAAATCAAAGGTACAGACTAACTAGGCTTAGTTGTAACAATCTCAAAAACATAAAAATTATTGAAAACGGGGCTAAATTGAGCTTACATGCATCTTATTGAGTTTGGTTGAAGCTTGGAGGTTTATCAATGGCTTCCTTCTATCTCAAATTCTACAAAACAATCAAATGTAAAAGATGATATCTTTAATGTATTTTATTATCATTTAATATGTTTTATTTTAATTAATAAAACACACATATTTTTATAATAAGACAAAGTCCACCTCCCACTCCTATATAATATAGTATATTTACCATATTAGTCCATATACTTTCATTTATTAAGCCATTTAATCACTCAAATCAAATAGCGATTAAATTTTATATCTTTTATAATTTGGTCCTTTTTAATTAATTAACCATTGAAATGTTAAAATTTTTCAACGAAACTTTAATACCACCTTAATGACACTCCGTCAATATTTCTAAAAATATTTACGACTCGGTTTATAAAAATGAGGTCCTAATACCTCATTTTCTAGAACCTTTTAACCTTAAGGTCTTACCACTTGAACTTAATAAATCACTTATAAATCATAATTTATCAAATAAAAAACCTTTTTTAAAACTATATTTAACTCGTAAATATTAAATAATAATATTTGCAAACTTTCTCGTCAGATTTGGTGGCCCCGAAACTACAGTTTTCGACACCACTGAAAAATAGATTGTTACATGGTTTTACTGGTGCCACCTGTTAAATTGGCAGCACCAGACTAAAATGTAATGATCTGAAGTATTCAGGGACCTGATATGCAATTTTTTCATTTTAAGTGGCTGTTAAAAGAAAAAGTGAAAGGGTGCCGCCTGACAGTGTGGCTGCACCAAACCTTAAATGTGGCTAATTGCCTTGTAAGCCCTCCTTATTTATTATTTTCTTTTTATTCCCCTTCAACTCACTATATTGTGTTTAAACAAGCCCTTAACCTATTTTTTTAGTTAAATAAGCCCTTAACTTATGATTTTTACTCATAAAATTCCCTTATTTTAATATTAAAGTAAATTTATTTTACCTAAAGTAAAGCTATTTAAAAAATATAAACTAAATCGCATTTTATGTTGATGTGAATTTGATGAAAATAGTTTATTAAATAAAAAACTAAAATTTTAAAATTTCTTGAGAGTGCTTATATACATGATATTCTTAACTACTTTTTTGAAATTTTTGATTACCTTTTTAGATCTTATGTTGATGTTAAATTGTATATAATTTTTATTGCATCAACAAGAAAATAAGATAAGAGCTTGAAATTCAAAATATATTTACTTTAATATTAAAATAAAGGGCTTTTATGAGTAAAAATCATAAGTTAAGGGCTTACAAAAATAAAATAAAAATAGGTTAAGGGCTTGTTTAAACACAATATAGTGAGTTGAAGGGGAATAAAAATAAAATAATAAGTAAGGAGCGCTTACAAGGCAATTAGCCACATTTAAGGTTTGGTGCTGCCAAACTATCCGGTGACACCTTTTCACTTTTTTATTCAGCAGCCACTCAAAATAGAAAATTTGCATATCAGGTCCCTGAATACTTTAGATCATTACCTTTTAATCCAGTGCCGCCAATTTGATAGGATGCACCAGTAAAACCGTACCATTCTAGTAAATAATCTAATGGGCATGCCATTTCAATTATTAATTTTCTTTTTTGCATTATTTAAGTAAAAAAGCCTCTATTCTCCTTTCAAGGTTATTTTTTGATATATAAGCTTTTTTCTATTTTACAACATTCATTTTTTAACATTAATTTAATTTAAATTAATTTTAATATTTTATTAATATACATATTTTTTTAATATATTATACAGACTGTTAGAAGGTGAACCCCTATTTTGAACCATTGCTTGATCCTTTATAATTAAATTTAGGCATAATGCCACAAATAGCATCTAACGTTTGACCGTTTGGTCACTTTGGCACTTATCTTTTTTCTTTTGGAGCACTTTAACCACTAACGTTTATTTTTTTATCAAATCGGTCTATTTTTAATGGACATGCTGATGTGGCCGTTAGTTGACTAATGACATTGATATGGAAAATTTTCTTTGGTGAGTCTCAATCTATCTCCAAACCTCCTTATTTCAATGGTGCTAATTATTGCTCTTGGAAGACAAGGATGATGTCGTTCATCTAAGAAAATAATCTTGCCGTATAAGACATTATTATGGATGGTCATTCAATTCCATTCAAATAAGAAGGAGAGCTTTTAATTCCAAAACACAGGAAGGAATGGAATGAGGAAGATAAGAGAAGCATTCAACTTAATGCCAAGGCAATGCACATTCTATTTTGTGCACTTGGTCTAGATGAATATAGTAGAGTTTCGTCTTACTCAAACACCAAGAATGTATGGGACAAGCTTGAAGTCACCCATGAAGGAATTAACCAAGTGAAAAAGTCTAAATTTGAAATCCTTACACTCAACTACAAAACTTTCAAGATGAAGCTCAAAGAGGATATTAAAGAGATGCCTAATCGGTTCAGAATCATCATAAATGGATTGAAATCTTATGGAAAGATTTATCCAAATGAATAAGTGATAAGAAAGATGCTTTGAAGCTTACCTAAATCGTAGGAAGCCAAGGTGATAGCAATTAAAGAAGCAAAGAATTTAGAAACATTGACTTTAGATAAGTTTTTTGGTTCTTCACTTACACATGAGATGAGACTTAACAAATGGGTTGAAGAAGAAAATTTTGTGAAGAAGAAGGTTGGTATTGCTTTAAAATCCACCACAAATGAAGATAGTGAATCTAGTGAAGAGGTGGATGAAGACAAAGAGATTGAGATGTTTGCTAGGAGATTCAAGAAGTTCATGAAGTCCAATAAAGGAAGAAGATTCCAAAAGATGAAGGAATTAAGGTTTAATCTACCAAGGAGAAAGATCTCATTATTTGTTATAAGTGCAAGAACTGGAACAAATCAAGTTTGATTATCCTCAATGGAAGAACAAAGGATCAAGCAAACAAAAGCTTAAAGCTAATGTGGCTACTTGGAGTGATGAGGATTCCTTCGATGATGAAGATCAAGAACTAGTCAACCTTTTCCTTATGGCTATAGAAGATTTTAAGGTAACTTATGTAAAATTAGGCAAAAACCCACCTCTTGAATAAAAAACCAACGTATAAATATACAACCTATTGACTTATGCTATCTTTTACAATAAGGAAACAATATATACAAATCCCATAAATTACTCCTAACTTCTCTAATTACAACTAACTTCCCTAATTACTCATAACACCCCCTCAAGTTGGAGCATGGGGATTCACAATGCCCAACTTGCCAAGTAAAAAATAAAAGTGTTTCTTGCCTAAAGCCTTAACAAAAATATCTACGAGTTGAACTGTAGTAGGAATGTAAGAAGGCGTAATCAATCCCTCTATTATTGCTTCACGAACTAAGTGGCAATCCACTTCAATATGCTTTGTTCTCTCATGATATACCAGATTTTTGGTAATATGCAAAGCTGATTGTCTATCATAAAATAAGGGAATAGCCTTGGGATGATGAATACCCAAGCTAAATAACAAGCCTTTAAGCTATTTTAACTCACAAGTAACGGCTGCCATGGATCAATATTCTACTTCTACTGATGAATGTAAAATAGTGTGTTGCTTTTAGTCTTCCACGAGATAGGAGAATGACCAAGGAAAATAAGCCAACCTATCAATGATCGACGCGTAAGAGGACATGCTACCCAATCAGAGTCACACCACCCTATTAGCGTCAACTCATTATCTGAACGCAATAAGATACCTTGACCCGGAGTACCTTTCAAATATTACACAACACGCAAAGTAGCTTCCCAATGTTCTACGCGAGGTTACTGCATAAATTGAGACAAAATGTGTATAGAGTATGCCAAATCTGGCCTAGTAACAGCCAAATATACTAGACGTCTAATTAGATGACGATAAGACTGCGAATCTATGAGAAGAGCCCTAGAAGCATGGGCAAGTTTGTGGTTTCGTTCAATGGGAAAGTCAGCTAGTTTTGCCCCTAAGAGACTAGCCTATGTGATAATATCGAGAGTATACTTGTGTAAACACAAAATAAGTCGAAGGAACTTCTCGCAACCTCTAGGCCAAGACAATATTTAAGGTCCCCAAGATCCTTCATATAGAAACAGTCACTCAAATAGGCTTTGAAAACCTTAATTGCAGCAGAATCGTTGCTAGAGATAATCAAATCATCAACATATATTAAGACATTAATTTGAACACCACCCTTAGTATAAGTAAACAAAGAATAATTTGAGTAAGATTGCAGGAAACCATACCTTTCAAAGCTGCAACAAGCTTGGCAAACCAACAACATGGTGCTTGTCTTAAGCCATAGAGAGATTTTCTTAAACGACAAACCATATTCGGATTGAAGGACTCAAACCCCGAAGGCACTTTCATATACACCTCCTCATCCAGATCACCATGAAGGAAGGCATTTTGAGCGTCCATTTGATGAAGTTCCCAATTTTTTAAAGCAACTATAGCTAAAAAAACACGAACCATCACCATTTTAGCAACCGGAGCAAATGTCTCATTATAGTCTAAACCTTCGATCTGATGATTTCCAAAGACTACTAATTGAGCTTTTAATCTATCTATACTTCCATCTACATGAAACTTTGTGCGATACACCCATTGACTACCCAAAGCACACTTTCCAATGGGAGGTACTCAATTGTCCAAGTACTATTGCCTTCTAATGCCTTAATTTCATTCTGCATAGCACTTCTCCAACCTTCATCTTTCATGGCCTCTTTGAAGGAGGTTCATGTCCTGTAGTAATGGCTACAAGAAACTTGCAATATTTGATAGTAAAATTCTCATAACTTATATAGTGTGTCATTGGAAAAGAAGTACAGGAGGTAAGCTGTGGAGAGGAAGCAGTAGTAGATGGATTCTCTTAGATAATGATATTAGTAACAAAATCATGAAGAAGAGCTGAAGGAGTCTTTCATCACAAACCATGACCTAAAACCTCATCTGAACCATTAACAACCAAAGTAGGATTTAAATATGTCTCAGAAGCGATAACAAGAGGTTGGTCGACTGAATTAGTGGACTCAACTTGAGATGACGCAGTAGCAGTAGGTGCAGAAGAACTCGGTGATGCAAAATCTATGGGATTATGGGGTTGCACATCATCATCCAAAAAATTCGCGAAATCAAGATCAACATCAACATTTGTGTCAAAGGTGTCGCTAGGTTCAGCATGTGTGCCCTTCAAATCAATAAAGGGAAAATTATTCTCAAAAAATTTCACATCTCGTGAAACAAAGAACTGTCATGTGTCAAGGTCAAATAACCTCCATCCTTTTTTTCCAAATGGATAACCCACAAAAATACATCTGCGACTTTACTTTCAAACTTGTCCCCTTTAGTCTTTTGATTGTGAGCAAAACACAAGGAACCAAAGACTCTAATAGCATCATAAGAAGGTGAGTAGCCAAACAATTTTCCAAAAGGAGTAATGTTGCTAAGAACAGTAGAAGGGGTTCTATTGATCAAATGAATTGTTGCTAAAACACACTCTCCCCAAAAGAAAATAGGTAAATGAGCTTGAAAGTGTAAAGCTCTAGCAACATTAAGAATATGTTTTTGTTTGTGCTCAACTCACCCATTTTGTTGAGGGATACCCACACAAGAAGTTTGAAACAGAATACCAGTTGCTGAAAAATAATCAAGTAGACAAGTGAACTTTATTCCATTATCACTCCTAACTATTTTAATTTTTTGTGAAAATTGTTGTTCAACCATGGCAACGAAAGACATAAACATTTGAAAAAAATTATTTTATCAACTATCAAATAGACCCACACTGCACGAGAGAAATCATCTACGATAGTTAAAAAATATTAAGCCCCACAAGAGGACTTATGTCTATAACAACCCCACAAATCAATGTGCACCAATTCAAAAATACGACTAGCTTTATTGTCACTTAACTGAAACCTATCTCTAGAGTGCTTGGCCTGAAAATAAACTTTACAAGCGTTATTTAAACTACCCCTACAATTATGAACAGGAAGAAGTAACTTCACTATTTTCTGTGAAGGATGCCCCATTCTTCTATGCCAAAGAGCAAGAGAAGATGCCTCTCCATCAATGATGATTGCTTGAATAGAATTGGTTTCCTCTTTGAACTAGTAGAGTCCATCTTGCTTACTTTCTATTCCAATCAGCTTCCTCATTTTGTCCTATATAACACACATATTAGAGTTAAATTAGACAATTTCGTTAGTATCATCATAAAACTATGAAACCAAAAACAAGTTGTAGTTTAATTTTGGAACATAAAGGACATCTTTTAAAGTGATGGCAGAAGACAATTTTATAGATCCTTCCTCGGCTGCAGTAATCTTTTGACCATCGAGAAGACCCATAGGACATTCAACAATGTCTTTTATATCAAATAAAAAAGAAATATCGCCTGTCACATGATTGAATGCACCAATGTCAATAATCCAAAGTCTTTCATTGAACATACCATTTAGATGATCATTGGAAATAGTCAAATTACTAAACACGTTTACGAGAGCTTTCCATTGATCAGCCGTAAATGCTAAAGGAGGTGCTGAAATAATGTTATTGTTGCTCAGTCCTACAACATTATCAAAAGTAGCTGCTGCATTAGCACTCACTGTACCCCTCAATTACGACCAGTCAATTGTAAAGATGAAACAGAAAGTCGGCCACGCCCTACTCCACCAGATTATTTCATTCGTTCTTCCCACCACTCCGGATAGCCTTTTTTTTGAAGCAGTTACTGACCTCATGACCGATCTTCATGCAGTGAGTACATAAGAGGTAAGATTTATAAACCTTTTCAATTTGCCACGACCCCTTCTACTCAGGCGCACAGCAAAACCAATGACTACAAGTTTTCCATCTTTCACTTCGGAAACCATCCGCACCCATTCATCTTGAATGGCCAATTGGTACGCACGATTAAGTGAAGGTAAAGGATCTTAAGCAAGTATGTTCCCACGAAGCTGTCCATAATACTCAGCATTTAATCCCATTAAAAATTGATGCAGCATGTCATTTTCACATCTGCCCTCGTGAGTTTTACCGAAAGTACAATTAGAGCAACAGGAACATGTAATTATTGGTTCATGGTGATGCAATTCTTCCACAAAATGGTTAGTTTTCCATAATAGGAAGCAACACTCATTGATTTTGGTTGTTCACAACGAGCAATTTATGATTTTAGTTGTTGAATTCTTGGTCTATTTACAAGAGCATATCTTTCTTTCAAACTATCCCACAAACATTTCGCATCTTTATATTTCGAAAGAGTAACTTTACCTCGATAGTAATGGTGTTCATATTCCATGAAATAAGCACGACATGAATGGTAGCCCAATCTGCATCTGTATATAGAAGAATGGGTGTTGTGATCGTGACATCGAGAAATTCAAATTTCCTCCGTGCTTGAAGAACAGTTTCTATTTTAGCAGCCCAATTATTGTAATTGTCGTCGTTGAGGCGTTTCGAAGTAAGAAAATCTCCAGGTCTGTCTTGAGGACCAAGAAAAAAATGTGAGGATATATCTATTTTAGGTGATGGTTGTGGCGGCGTGTCTTTATCTCTAGCCATTGATCAAAATTTTGAATCGTCAAAGCTCTGATACCATGTAAAATTTGGCAAAAACCCACATCTTGAATAGAAAACTAGCATATAAATATACAACCTATTGACTTATGCTATCTTCTGCAATAAGGAAACAATATATACAAATCCTATAAATTACTCCTAACTTCTCTAATTACTCCTAACTTCCCTAATTACTCGTAACAACTTACAACTCATCTACTTCAAATCCTTATTCTTTTGATGAGTTACAAGATGCCTATGATAAATTAGGCTTGGAGTTTAAATTAATGGTTTCAAAAGGAAAACTATTTCAAAACTAAAAGATGAAAATAATTCACTCTCCAAAGTCAAGCATGAACTTGAAAGTAAAATAAATGACATGCAAGCTATTATAAATTATTTTGAGAAAAAGATTTGTGACTTGCATAATTTACTTTCTAAAGTTCATGATGATCATTAAAAGCAACTAAAGTTGCTTAAGAGTGAAAAAGCTCACTCTAACAAAGTTTTTGAAAAAGGAGAAAGTTCAAAATAAAATTTTGTTAAAACTAGCATAATTTCTATAAACATAAAGGTCCTCCAAGTTTTTAAAAATAAAAAATTGTTAAAAGTGTATGGTTCCCAAAGGACTTATAACTACTAAATATATGGATATCCTTTCTAAATGGATACCTAAAGGGACTAGAATCTTGGAAACTAATGCTTATGATGTAACACCCCTTACCCGAGACCGTTGCCGGAGTTGAGCACGAGGCGTTGCCAGACTTACCTTGCTAGTTCGGGGCATAAAAATTTGCTTTTAAAATTAATTCACTCACATTGATCCAATATATCCCTAAAAAGGGCCCTTAAAGCCCTAAAACATGTAATTGAAACGGTTCGGGACCAAACCGGAAACATTAAAACCTTTTCGATTACTTACACAATTTAAAACAATTTATTTCACTATTCATAATAAAACTATCCACCTGCGCAACAGTCACTAAATTAATTATAACTCGAGTTACGAAACTTGAAATTTAAATCCATAATTTTTCCCTGAAACTAGACTCATATATCCTCTTACCATAATTTTTCCAGAATTTTTGGTGTGGCCAATTAGTACAATTTATTAGCTAAAGGTTCCCCTGTTTCACAGTCCCACTGTTCTGACCTCTCCATACTAAAAATCAATTATCCCTTTGTATAGTTTTCATTTAGTGTTTCCACTTATTTCTAATGAAAATAGACTCACTAAGGAATCTATAAATATAAATTATGACTCATAATTCTTTCTATAGAATTTTTAATGAATTTCTAAAATCATAACAGGGGATCACGAAATCCCTTTGAACTAGTCTCACAATACAGACTTCCTTTGCTTGTCCTGTTTCTTTCCTATGAAAATAGACTCAATAAGCTTTAATTTTATATCTCATTCACTATTTAATTTCATTTCTATAATTTTTAGTGATTTTTCAAATTCACGACACTGCTGCTGTTACAAAACTGTTTCATGGCCAACTTTTCCTCCTTCATCATTTCTTTGCATAAACTATCATTTAGGCATACATAACATCAAAACATGTTCTTATTTAGTCATTTCAATAGCTAATCATCATCAAACATTCACATACCATACTTAAATCATATCATAAAGACATACACACCAAATGGCCAAGTCCCTATACATGCCATAACTCAAAACATTTCAAACTACAAAATACCAAAATAGCCTTTGATAGTGTGAGCTGAACTTCAACGTCCTTTTTTATCCCTGAATTGGCTTGGCTACACTCGGTGCAAAATGCGATCGACTTGACAACTTAATCTTCTACCTTTTTCTTTCCTCGGTCTATCCCCAAATTTTATTCTTCCTGATCTATAATTAGCAAATTTAGCTTATTTAATACCCACATTCATCAAAATAGTCCTTAACTCTAACTTTGGCCAAATTATTATTTTGCCCCTAAACTTTTGCATATTTACACTTTTTCCCCAAAGCTTGAAAATTAAACTTTTTTCGTAATTCTTATGTTTTAGGACATGCTGATCATTTTCCCTTAATGGAAACATCAAATTCTCACTCTAACATGTACTTATGAACATTAGGTATTTTTACCGATTATGTCGTTTTACTCGTTTTCACTTAAAATCGAGCAGCACAAGTCGTTTAACATAATTTAAAACCTCATATTCTATCATAAAACATCAAAATAAACACTTTTCACCTATGGGTATTTTTCCAAATATGAACCCTAGGTTAAATTATTGCTAGAATAAGCTAAATCAAGTTACTGGGACTCCGAAAATGTAAAGAACATTAAAAACGAGGCTTGGAATCACTTACTATAGAGCTTGGAAGCTTGAAACAAACCCTAGCTATGGAGAACCCTTGAAATTTCATCCTAATGAAAAATATGGACATATTTTTCCATCTTTTTCCCTTTTTTAATCTTTTAATTATCAAATGACAAAAATACCATTCATTAAAAACTTTGGTTATTTCTATGTATGTCCATTTTTGTCCATGAAAACCTAATGGTATAATTACAATTTAAGGACCTTTACTTCAATTATGCTCTTCAATTAAATCCTTTAACATCTAGAACTCATATTTATCAACTTTTGCAATTAAGCCCTAATAGGCAAATTAGTCATGCAATTCATAAAATTTTCTATCAATACTTTAACACATGCATCTAATCACTTGGTCAATCATAAAAATTAATCAGAATAAACTTTTCTATCTTGGATTCATGGTTTCACAACCACCATTCCATTTAGGCCCTATTTTGGGATGTTACATATGGACCTAAAAGAAATTGGGTAACAAAAACAAAAATTTAATTCTATATTTGTAGGAAAAAGGTGCATTGCTTTAAAGAGAACATCACTAATGCATATTCTATGTGATTGCACCTTAATGATTACTTGGTATGTTAGTTCAATTGTTCCTTAATTTTAATATCTATCTATGAACTAGCCACTTTCTTTTCCTCTTAAGCTTTATTTGATTATTTTTTATATAACAAAAAGGGGGAGAAGAGAAAGGTAAATTTAATGGTTGATTGATTATGATTAATTGATTTTATGCCCAATTTAGTGACCATGTTTTCAAAGTAAAATGAACGTCAAATTTGATCTTATGTCATTTTTTTAATCCTTCAATTGAAAATGACTTTGATATAGGGGGAGCAATTTATTCAAAAACAAATTTACAAATTGTTTTGTTACATCAAAAATGGGGAGATTCTTAATCTAGTTTTATTTGATAATATGTTTATTTGAGCTCAAGTGTATTCTTATTTACTTGAGCTTTATTGGCAAGCATTCTGATCTTATAAGGATTATTTCTTTGTTTGTTTGTTTATATCTCTTTCAGAGGGTTAAATCTTAAGGCTTGGGTAGAAACCTTAAGGGTGTTGCAATCTTAAGATTTTGGGTAGAAATCTTAAGGGAGATTGTAAGGTGAAACTTTATCCTCAAAGGTTATCAAATTAGTGAAATAGGGAAAATCCTTAGTTATGGAAAACTAAAGTAGTTGAGTAGGCAATTGGGGCTGAACCACTCTAAATTATTATATTTATTGTCTCATATTCTTTCATTGCTTCCACCATTTTTCTTAAAGGCCAATTCTTCTTCCCTCTTGACGATTTCAAATTGAATTATCGAGCTAACAAGAATGAAACTTAATATAATCAATAATGATCCAAATAGGGTTAGAGTTAAATGCATTACATCTAAAAAGTGTAAATAGAGAATATTTACAAGTTACAGTAGCATGTCCAGGTGCCTGCAAGTGAAAAGTTTTCATGATAAGCACAAATGTTGTGTTAGTTTTAGAAACAAAATGGTCAATGTAAAAGTAATTGCAGAACATTTGAAACTACTATTAGAAACCACCTAAAATGAATTTGAGGGAGATACAAAAAAGGGTAGCTTCATAAATTAATGTGAATGTTAATATGACAATTTGTAGAAGGGCCAAGAAAATGGTAAAGAATAAGTTGGCAGGAAACTTTGTAGAGGAATTTGCTATGCTATGGGATTATGTTGATGAACTGAGACTAAAAAATCCTAGAATTACTATAAAGATAGCAGTGAATAGAGTAATACCTGAATCTCCACCACATTTCAAAAAGTTTTATGTATGTTTTGAAGCACTAAAAAGATGTTATAGAAAAGGGTCTAGGCCTATCCTAGGTTTGGATCGTTGCTTCTTAAAAGGTCCATCTAAGGGTGAGATGTTGTCTACTTGCGGGAGAGATGAAAACAATCAAATGTACCCAGTTACCTGAGCTATTGTTGAGGGGGAATGCACTGATTCTTGGTCATGGCTTTTTAGTCTTTTGATTGCAAACTTAGGAATGAAAGATGGGTTTGGGTATATCATCGTAAGTGACCAACAAAAGGTAAACAATGTTATGTTATTTGCACCAATTTCTTACTCCTGTGAACATGTTTTTTAGATTTTTTAGTTATGTTTTGTAAATTAATTTGCAGGGTCTTAAGATAGCCATTAATGACATTTTGCCTAGAGTAGAACATAGAAATTGTACTAGGCATGTCTTAACAAACTGGTTTGGCAGGAAGAAAAGAAAGGCATATGAATTTTCTTTTGAAAAACTGTGAAGTCTACAGCAAAAAGGGAGTGGGAACAAAACAAAAAAAAGAATTGTATAAGATTGATGAAGGTGTTGCAAAGGAGTTTTTCTCTAAGAATTTGAAAGCTTAGACCAATGCCTTCAAGGGTTACACTCGGTGTCAAGTATTGTTGACAATAACCTTTGTAAAGCATTTAACTCTGACATCATAGAGTCTAGATTTAAAAGCATAGCAACCATGTTGGAGGGAATTAAAGTTAAAATGAAGACCAAAATAATACTAGATAAGAGGAAGCAATGCAGGTCATGGAAATAAAATTATGGTCCATTGATAAAGAAGAAATTTTATTACAGAAAGAAGGAAGGTGTTAATTAGAAGCTGATCTAGAAAGCGAGAAATGGATGTGAAGTTAAGAAAGATAGAAAACAGTGCATAGTAAATGTAGAGGATAGAACCTGTAGTTGTTGAAGCTGACAATTATCTAGGACCCATTGTCCCCATGCCTGCTTTGTTATATGGCATCTTTAATAAGAACCTTATGACTACATACATAGGTACTACCACAAGGAGACATATTTGAAAGCATATGCATATGCTTTACAACCCATAAATGGGTTACATGAGTGGAGAAAATTTGGTATTGAACCCATGCTTCCACTAGTTGAGAAAACAATATCTGGTAGGCCCAAGAATAATAGAAGGAAGGCAAAAAAATGAATAGAAAAAAGTGAGGCCAAGAAAACTCAATGGGGATGGTCTGATTATGAGATGTAAAAAACGTGGTGGTGAGGGCTATAACAAAAGATCATGTAATCAACCTAACACAACTGGACCATAGGTATATCATAATCACTTTTTGTAACACCCAAACCCGGTCCAGACGTTATGGCCATGTCCAATGTGTCACATCACCTACAACTAACCATATTACCTAGCTTACTAAGATTAGAGTGAGCTTTACAAAACTGATATTTAAGTCTTAAGAGAAATTCCTAGTTTATTGATGAACGTCCTATTCAATACTAGTTATTAAGAGATTTATGATAAAACTTAACTTTGTTACTCGTTTGAAACGTGTGATGTGATTTTGAAAACACTCGATTAATTTTAAGAAAAATTTGCGCAACTATATTCAAAAGAATTAAAGTAGTGTATGATTAAGTAATTTAAAAACCCAAAATAAAAATAACTAGAGCAGCCTTATTACAAACCCAAAACCATAATAAACATAATTTAAAAATAAATGCGGAAATAAAATAAGTTAAAATAGAACTTAATTATATAACTGCAGTCCATGTGGCCACTCTGAATCCCTTCCAGCTCCAAGTCCATCGACCTAGGGCTCACCTGCATGGATGGAAAGAAAGGGGTGAGTTTGGAAACTCAGTGTGTAAGGAAAGCCCATCCAGAGCCCAAATCAGCTCAAGCCCACTGGGCCTAAGCCCTATCCAGTCTCAGTAATTACTGGGCCGAAGCCATATCCAGATACAGTAAATTGGGCCTTAGCCCTTTTCAGATAACAGTACGGCCCATAGGCCCATTTTAGTAGCAGAACAGATATTAATTATGAATGCAAGCCCATTACATGTGGGGAGACTACTCAACCCACCCAACCGCTACACTCTACCCGTACCAGCCCTACACTCCATGTGGGGAATAACTCAACCCACCCAGCCCTACACTCCACAGTTGCAGCATTGCTGCTCAGATAACAGAAAGATGAGGCAAAGCCTCCAGTACGTGGTCAAGCCACTTTCAGAACTTCCTCCATCAATAACCCAGCCCCATGCGACAGATATTCATGATATGGCATACAGTAAACAGAAACAGTAAATCATGCATTTCAGTCAAATTTAGCCTAAGGGTTATAACGGTCATTTAGCACCTAGGGGTAAAATAGTCATTTCACACCTACAAGGATATTTCAGTAATTATACCAGTTTTTAGGGTTTTCATGCACATTTTAATCAATAATAGACTAACCTTTACCTCGGTAGCTTATTTAGCCCATTTTAACAGATTACAGTCATTGGGCCCTAAAACCCCTAATGGGCCCTACAGTGCCAATTAGTTAATTTAGCCCATCTAGACCAAATTTTACGATTGATTTACCCGTTTTAGCAGTTTTTAGACCTACAGTCTACCAGTACGCATTTATTGCCTATTTTTGCCTATATGGGCCCGTAAGCCTGTTGGGCCTAGTTTCTGTAACACCCCTAACCCGTATCCGTCGCCGGAGGGTTAGGAGGCATTACCATACAAGCACGAAAATTTAATAAACTCATCTCTGCAACCTATAGCTCATTCGTTTCTACTCATGTTTCCATTTCCAACTTATCAAATACAAAATTTATGATTTCTAATATGCACCTTTCAATCCATAAGCACTTACCGAATACATACACCCTCATTCTCAAAATTTCCACATTTAATCATCTTGTTCTCATTCAACCATACATAATCTTTGAGCATAAATTTCATAATGCATTATATAACAAGCATTAGTAACCGAATACACACAGCTTTCACATTCATTCACAACTAGCATTATTAAGCTTAAAACCATATTTGAATAAAAAGTAACTCAGTAAGCCATTTTCGCATGGCTATACACATATATACATCATCAAAATGACACTTATTTATCTACAAAAGTCAATCCTATACATGCCATCATCAAGTTTAGATACCATAAGTACCGAATGGGCTTAGATAGTGTGGACGACTTCAACTTTGAGATTCCCAATACCGTAGCTAACGAATGAGATCTAAAGAAACAGAGAATCAGGAGCAACAGAGTAAGCATTTATATGCTTAGTAAGTTTCAAGCAAGACAATCTTTTATAATTAAAGCATAGTAATCTTAAAACCTAGCATTTACTTTTTGACCAAATATAAGCATGACTAAACATACCACCATTGATCATGCATGGCAATTCAATTTTCTTTAAACGTAAGTTCATATCACACAGATAATTTCGTTTTATCCAACAAGTTTCATCCTTTAGCCGAATGCATCCAAAACAATTACAAAGCTAAATTAATACATATACACATAATCACATATTCATGTTACTTCACACCTCAACCGAATATACTCAATACTCAGAGCCAATTTTAACATATTTCCACTTGAATCGAAAATTTATGTATCATGAATAAGTCAGATTTTCATACAATCTTAGCAATGGCCAGAGCAGCACAATCCAAATGAATAACCACACTTTAAACTGAATCTAATTGACAATATATATATACGGTACATACCTGACTATCTTAGGGCAGTGAGCATATTAGTTGGGATTATTACGGCAAAATCACATATTTCCAGCACGAATGTCTTTGGGACTTAGCCCAGATATAACACCAGCACGAATGCCTTCGAGACTTAGCCCGGATATAACACCAGAACGAATGCCTTCAGGAATTAGCCCGGATATAACACCAGCACGAATGCCTTTGGGACTTAGCCCGGATATAACACCAGCACGAATGCTTTCGGGACTTAGGCTGGATATAACACCAGCACGAATGCCTTCGGGACTTAGCCCGGATATAAATCAGTGAACCTTTGTGCATATTTATCCATCAGGTATACGTTTCACAAAGTCTATCACATTGGAATTTCATTTGCTTCATTCGCATACAAGCACATCTAATTATCATAGCTTATTTTCTAGTGATCATTCGACTACATGCCTTATACACAACTATCTCATAAACAAATTTAGGTAAAGTAAGGTCAATGAGCCGTGATTCATGTATCATACACTTATAACATGCCATTCTAACTTTTTATGCTAAACTAAATTACTTAAAACTTACCTCGAACTTTTCTGAGTAACTACGGGTCGGCTACTCCGTCACCTGAGCTTTTCCCTTATCCGATGTTACCCCTCTATGCTCTTGAGCTAAGTTAAACAATTCAATTATATCAAAACTCCATACCCTTCACTTAATCATTACACTTTCATTCAAAACAAGAATTACATCCTTTTTACCACACACACATTTGGCTAAATGTATACTCATTACCAATCACGACTAAATCATTGATTAACCAAATATGCATAGTCTCAATTTAAACCATTCGGTACTCACATACATATAACTAAGAGTTATTTCTCTCAATCATTACTTTTGGCATATTAAGCAATGAAATTAACATAGATGATAAGCTTTAAACCAAATATAGTTTCCTTAGTAAAACACATATACGGCATCTTCATGTGCTCAATTAAAATTATCATGAATTTCTAACACATTAGCACACATATATTCATCCACAAGAGCTAGCATTTAAGCATCAAGTCTTGTATAAATTCAGTCGAATGTCTATATAATTACAAGGCACATACATACGACATATATATAACTATCATAAAAACACCATCCTTTCAATTTTGATTCAAAGTCACACAACCATCATAAATCTAATTCATGTCCCACCTTTAAAGCATTTAGCAACCTTTTCCTTAGAATATGCATCATGGCCGAATGCTTCACTAATGTTCTCAAAAACATTTTAATTTAAGTTATAAAATACTCAAAGCTGAATCTTCTAACTTAATTAACAAAGTCTTCCACAATTTAATTTACAAGCATATAACTCAATTCATTTGATTATCACATAATTTACCATCAATTCAAGCTTTTTGTTGAATTAAACTTAATCCAACAATTTCCTCAACTATTAGCTACATTCACATTCGGCAAATGCACAATTGCCTATACATCTCACAACTGATTACCAACTTCTCACAAAATCCTCAAAGCTATTCTTTTTACCATCTAATAACTCCATTTGCACTTAACATCATCACCCATCAATATTTCATACAAAAACACCCATGACCGAATGAAATTCCTCCAAATTTAACTAAATTTAAGCCATGGGCTAGATAGAATACTAGCTATAAACTAAAAATGCACCAAAAATTGCAAAGAAAATAATTAAACATACCTTAATCTAGCCTTAAGAAGTGCCGAATGCCAGAAGCCTATTTCTCCTCTCTTTTTACTTTAGAATCGGCAATGAAGAACAACCAAGAACAACTTTGTTCTTTTCACCCATTTCTTTTATTATTTAATTATCTAATATGTTAACAACCCATTAAACATTATTTAACTTTATAAAATACTAAAATAATTATTAAAGTAATAGCATGGCCGGCCACTAAAATGAAAAATGGATATTTGACATGCAAATCCATTCATTTTACAACTCTCTATACTTAATCTCTTGAAATTAGCCACACATATAATTAAATCTTCTCACACAAGTCCTTTTTATTTCAAGACACATTCAATTTGCAAAAATCAAGGCATAAAAAAAATTCACACATGCATGAGCACATATTTTTGACACAAATTATTTTATTCAATTATTACTATGACTCGGTTTAGCAGTTCCGAAACCACTTCCTGACTAGGGTCAAAATAGGGCTGTCACAGTTTCAGCCCATCAAGGCCCAATTTACCGAAGTGCACGAAATTGCACATTCAACTAACTTACCACTCACGATTACAGATCCAATGATTCCCAAATGACTTATGAGCGTTCACACGCTCACAAACCCACGAAATGTCAGAATTTCGGCATTTTGGCTTTTGTCGAATTGAACTACAAGAGGGTGTTCGATACACACTTGATTTGTGATGACTGCTAATGAGATCTCCCACGATATCCTACAATCGATTACTAGACACATCAGATCCAAAATACAATGACAATCTCCATAATTCTACTTACCATAATCGGCCATCACCACCTAAGGCCCTTGAGATCTTGCCTTTGCCGAAACTAGTGACTAGATCTAGATCTAGTCATTCCACTTGTCCAAGCCTTCGATCAGTCGCCTCTAAAACACACTACCACCAAAATAATCATTTGTTAATAACTTGTAGAGCCTTAAGCCCTAATCGACAGCCTCCCTAAGACTTTTAGGGATTTCAGCTTTTCTAAATCCCAAAATAATGAATAGATCTGGCTCCCAAGTAGCCTCTTCTCTGCCATGGTTGCGTGAAAGTACTTTCACCAACGGAACTGACTTCTTCTTTAATACTTTGACTTCTCGATCCAAAATTTTCACAGGCTCCTCCTCAAAAGTTAAATCGGTCTTTACTTCAATCTCCTCCACTGGTACCACATGTGAAGGATCCGATCGATACTGTCTTAGCATGGATACATGGAAGACATCATGAATACGGTCCAACTCTGATGGCAACTCCAACTGATACGCCACTGGCCCTATCCGTTTAAGAACTCGATAAGGCCCAATAAACTGCGGACTTAACTTGCCTTTCTTGCCAAACCTCCAGATTTTCTTCCACGGCGAAACTTTCAAGAATACCATATCCCCAACGGCGAACTCGATTTCCTTACATTTTAGATCCACATACGACTTCTGCCTGTCAGAGGCCTCCTTTAACCAATCTCTGATCAACTTAACCTTACTCTCAGTATCTGCCACTAATTCCGGTCCAAGAACTTGTCGCTCTCCCAACTCCGTCCAACACGTAGGCGTACGACACCTTCGCCCATAGAGTGCTTTATGTAGAGCCATCTGAATACTCGCTTGATAACTATTGTTGTACGCAAATTTTGCCAACGGCAAATAGTCCTCCCAACTGCCACGAAAGTCGATAACACAACCTCTTAACATATCCTCCAGAACCTGAATTACCCTTTCCGACTATCCATCCGTCTGAGGGTGAAAAGCAGTGCTGAAGTCTAATCGCATACCCAACGCCTCATGCGATTTTTGCCAGAATCGAGATGTAAACCTAGGGTCTCGATCAAAAATAATCGATACTGGTACCCCATGCAATCGCACTATCTCCGCCACATACAACTTGGCCAACTTTTACAATGAGTAATCGGTTCGGACAGGTATGAAATGGGCAGATTTCGTTAACCTATCCATAATTACCCACACAGAGTCTTTCTTGGAGGGTGTCGAAGGTAGCCCACTCACGAAATCCATGGTAACTCTCTCCCACTTCCAGAGTGGAATTTTCACTGGTTGTAACAGTCCAGAAGGCAGTTGGTGCTCAGCCTTAACTTGCTGACACGTCAGACACTTCCCCATAAATTTAGTCACCTCATGCTTAAGTCCAGGCCACCAGTACACCTCTCGCAAGTCTAGTTACAACTTATTCCCTCCAGGATGCCTGGCACAAGGTCCACTATGAGCCTCTTTCAGAATTGACTGTCTCAATTCAGAGTCCTCTGGAATACAAACTCTTCCACGAAAGCGAAGAACTCCATCAGCATTCAGTCCAAAATCTGAATTCTCTTCATTCTCAGTTTGCTGAAATTGAGGAACCAACGATTCATCCTTTAATTGCTTCTCTTTAATCTACTCAATCCAAGTTGATCTCACTTGTAACTCCGCCAATAGACTTCCATCATCATAAAGACTTAATCGAGCAAACATAGCTCTCAACTTGGCTATAGCCCTTCGGCTTAGCGCATCAGCCACCACATTCGCCTTACTTGGGTGGTACTCAATCGAACAATCATAGTCCTTAAGCAACTCTATCCATCTTCATTGCCTAAGGTTCAACTCCTTCTGAGTCAATAGATACTTGAGACTTTTATGGTCTGTGTATATAATACACCTTTCTCCATACAAATAGTGTCTCCAAATTTTTAACGCGAAGATCACTGTGGCCAAATCTAGATCATGCGTAGGGTAATCGCTTCGTGAGGCTTAAGCTGACGTGAAGCATAAGCGACCACCCTACCCTCTTGCATCAGTACATATCCTAATCCCACATGTGACGCATCGCTGTACACAGTGAAGTCCTTCCCAGACTCTGGTTGAATCAACACTGGCGCCTCAATCAATACCTTTTTCAGCTTATCGAATGCCTCTTGTTGTTTCTCAGTCCAAACAAACGCTACTCCTTTCTTTAACAGTTTCATTAACGGTGTGGCAATCAGAGAAAATCCCTCTACAAACCTTCTGTAGTAACCTGTCAGACCCAAAAAACTCTGAATTTCTAATACTGACCTTGGTGGCTTCCATTCCAGAACTGCCTCAATTTTCTGAGGGTCTACCCTAATCCCCTCAGCGGAAACAACGTGACCCAGAAAAGTCACTTCTCGCAACCAAAATTCACACTTACTGAACTTCGCATAGAGTTTCTTCTCTCTCAACACTTGCAGCACAATACTGAGATGCTCATCATGCTTCTCCTCAGTTTCTGAATATACCAGAATATCGTCAATAAAGACAACTACGAATTGCTCCAAGTAAGGTTGGAACACTCGATTCATCAAATCCATGAAAGCTATAGGTGCATTCGTCAGTCCAAACGGCATAACCAGAAACTCGTAATGACCATACCGAGTTCTGAATGCGGTCTTGTGAATATCCACTTCCTTTACCCTCAATTGATGATATCCAGATCGTAGATCGATCTTGGAAAATACCAAAGCTCCCCTAAGCTGGTCAAACAGATCATCGATTCTTGGCAGAGGATACTTATTCTTTATCGTCAGTTTGTTCAATTGGCGATAATCGATGCACATACGCATCGTCCCATCTTTCTTTTTCACAAACAGCACTGGTGCTCCCCACGGAGACACACTTGATCTGATGAAGCCCCTATCCAGCAACTCTTGAATTTGCGCCTTTAGTTCCACTAACTCCTTCGGTGCCATTCTATAAGGCGTGATGGACACTGGAGCCATTCCAGGCAGTAAGTCGATTCCAAACTCGACTTCTCGGTTCGGAGGCAATCTAGAAAGCTCCTCAGGGAATACATCTTGAAATTCCCTAACAGAACTGACTGTCTCCACAGTCAAATCTTCAGTCTTAGTTTGGCTCACAAAAGCCAAGTACGCCTCGCATCCCTTGCGAATTAGTTTCTCAGCACTTAAGGCCGAAATAACATTGGACAAGTAGTCCCTTCGCTCTCTAATAACCATTACCTCCTCATCCTCGACAGTCTTTAACACCATCCTCTTAGCCACACAATCCAAAGTTGCTATATGCTTGGTCAACCAGTCCATTCCTAAGATCAGATCGAACTCTCCGAATGGTAACTCCATCAAGTCCCTACAGAAAATCCTACCTTGAGTCTCTAAAGGCACCTCCCTAAATAGTTTATCTACCCTAACTGAGTGACCTAGAGGACTTATCACAGTTACCCCACTCACAGTTTCCTTAGAGTGCACACCCAACGACCCAGAAATGTCACATGCAACATACGAATGGGTTGATCCCACATCTATCAGAGTAGTGTAGGGCATGCTAAAGATCAAAAACGTACCAGTTATGATGTCAGGTGCATCACCCTCCTCTCGACGACGAGCAGCATAAACCAAAGCTGGCTGACGAGCCTCAACATTACTAGCACCCCTACCAGGTGCTCCGCGACCACGACCATTTCCATTGCCACCTCTACCTTGTCCACGACCTCTCGGCGGTAGTGGTCCACCTCGCACTGGTTGAATCACCCCTTGTTCAACAACTTGAGTCTGAGCCGGTCTCCTAGGGCAGTCCTTGATCTTATGTTCCTTGGATCCACATCAGAGACATGCTCCAGTATGCTTCCAGCATTCTCCAAGATGTACTCTCCTACAGTCCCCGCAAGGCTACGGTCTAACTGTATTCACCGAAACTGCTCGGACTAGTTCCTCTACTCTAACTCTCTTGGTATTTTGATTTGCAGCTTCAGATGGTCCAGTATCCCTCCTAAAGCGGTTCCGATCCCTATCACGGTTCTGCCGTTCAGCTTGTTTCACCTCTTCGGCTATCTTAGCCTTCTCCACTAATACAAAAAAATCGCGCTCCCTCTGCGGAGCTATCAGCACCCTTAGCTCGTCTCTGAGGCCATCCTCAAAGTGAATACTACGATCATACTCAGTGGCAACTATACCGCTGGCATAACGACTCAACCTTAGAAACTCCGCCTCATACTCAGCAACAGTCTTATTGCCCTGGGTCAGGTTCAGGAATTCCTTCCTATGTGCACCCACATAGCTCGCTCCGACGTACTTTCCCTTGAAGGACGTCTTAAACAGTTCCCAGGTTACCCGCTCAACTGGGGTACTCTCCCTTACAGTGATCCACCATTGATAAGCCTCGTCTCACAGCAACGATACCGTACCTTTCAGCTATTGCTCTACCGAACAGTCCAGGTCGTCCATAATCTGTTCCGTAGCTTCTAGCCAATACTCAATTACATTTGGGGCCACTCCAGATATGCCCCTAAAGACTTCCGCTCCGTTAGCCCGGAGTCACTTAGAAATAGATCCCCTATTTACTGGCCCAACATTAGCTCCAGCAACCCTTTCCAGAACCATGGCCTGGGATAGAGCGTCGTCCCCTGCGACCCGATCATATGGCCCATTTTCAGCTATCAGCGGCAGTCGTGCTCCACCAGCTGGCATGTGTTCCGAAGATGAAGACCCAGCTTGAACACTACCTCGACCATGTCCACGGCCTCGCCCACGAGCAGCTCTCATACTTATATCGACTTATCTGATTACGAATTTTATGACATTAGTTTATTATTTCAGTTGTTTATTACAGAATGTCTTATGTACAGATAGAGTTTCAGAGTTTGTTTTTCGCGAAATCGTTGCCTAACTACAGTCTCAATTTTCCTAGGGTTTAGTTTTCCTACAGTCTCGGTCTCTACAGTTTTCAGTACTACCCTATCTGCAGTATCATAGCAGGGTCTTAGTTCTATCTACAATGATATTTCAGTATTATACAGTATAAGAGACAGAAATACTTACAGACTTAGTGCCGGGAATTCAGTGTGCCACTTATTTAGATACCAGATTTCAGAAAACTTGAAAAGATTTAAGCTTTTCAAAATCAAACCTTTAAAACATGTATATTTTGAAGAAAACAAGTTTCAAAAGGGTTTTTTTCTAAATTTTTCAAAAATCGATTTCCAAAATACCCTTCTTGGGCCTAGATTTTAAGAATTTTCAAAAATATTTTTGGACCCGATCCACAGCTGAGTTGTTGCAATCGGGCTCTGATACCACTAAATGTAACACCCTAAACCCGGCCCAGATGTTACGGCCAAGTCCGGTGTGTCACATCACCTACAACTAACCATATTACCTAGTTTACTAATATTAGAGTGAGCTTTACAAAACTGATATTTAAGTCTTAAGAGAAATTCTTAGTTTATTGATGAACGTCCTATTTAATACTAGTTATTAAGAGATTTATGATAAAACTTAACTTTGTTACTCGTTTGAAATGTGTGATGTGATTTTGAAAACACTCGATTAATTTTAAGAAAAATTTGCGCAACTATATTCAAAAGAATTAAAGTAGTGTATGATTAAGTAATTTAAAAACCCAAAATAAAAATAATTAGAGCGGCCTTATTACAAACCCAAAACCATAATAAACATAATTTAAAAATAAATACGGAAATAAAATAAGTTAAAATAGAACTTAATTAAATAACTGCAGTCCATGTGGCCACTCTGAATCCCTCCCAACTCCAAGTCCACCGACCTAGGGCTCACCTGCATGGATGGAAAGAAAAGGGTGAGTTTGGAAACTCAGTGTGTAAGGAAAGCCCATCCAGAGCCCAAATCAGCTCAAGCCCACTGGGCTTAAGCCCTATCCAGTCTCAGTAATTACTGGGCCGAAGCCCTATCCAGATACAGCAAACTAGGCTTCAGCCCTTTTCAGATAACAGTACGGCCCATAGGCCCATTTCAGTAGCAGAACATATATTAATTATGAATGCAAGCCCATTACATGTAGGGAGATTACTCAACCCACCCAACCGCTACACTCCACCCGTACGAGCCCTACACTCCATGTGGGGAATAACTCAACCCACCTAGCCCTACACTCAAAAGTTGCAGCATAGCTGCTCAAATAACAGAAAGATGAGGCAAAGCCTCCAGTACGTGGTCAAGCCACTTTCAGAACTTCCTCCATCAATAACCCAGCCTCATGCGATAGATATTCATGATATGGCATACAGTAAACAGAAACAGTAAATCATGCATTTCAGTTAAATTTAGCCCTAGGGGTATAACGGTCATTTAGCACCTAGGGGTACAATAGTCATTTCACACCTACAAGGATATTTCAGTAATTATACCAGTTTTTAGGGTTTTCATGCACATTTTAATCAGTAATAGACTAACCTTTACCTTGGTAGCTTATTTAGCCCATTTGAGCAGATTACAACCTTTGGGCCCCAAAACCCCTAATGGGCCCTACAGTGCCAATTAGCTAATTTAGCCCATCTAGTCCAAATTTTACGATTGATTTACCCGTTTTAGTAGTTTTTAGACCTACAGTCTACCAGTACGCATTTATTGCCTATTTTTGCACATATGGGCCCGTAAGCCCGTTGGGCCTAGTTTTAGCCCATCAAGGCCCAATTTACTGAAGTGCACGAAATTACACATTCAACTAACTTACCACTCGTGATTACGGATCCAATGATTCCCAAACGACTTATGAGCATTCGCACACTTACAAACCCATGAAATGCCAGAATTTCGGCATTTCGGCTTTTACCGAATTGAACTACAAGAGGGTGTTCGATACACACTTGATTTGCGACGACTGCTAATGAGATCTCCCACGATATCTTACAATTGATTACTAGACACATCAGATCCAAAATGCAATGACAATCTCCATAATTCTACTTACCATAATCAGCCATCACCACCTAAGGCCCTTGAGATCTTACATTTGCCGAAACTAGTGACTAGATCTAGATCTAGTCGTTCCACTTGTCCAAGCCTTTGATCAGTCACCTCTTAAACACACTACCACCAAAATAATCATTTGTTAATAACTTGTAGAGTCCTACGCCCCAATCGACAGCCTCCTTAAAACTTTTAGGGATTTCGGCTTTTCTAAATCCCGAAATAATGAATAGATCTGAGATGTTGAGCACTTACCACAGATTCCCCTTCTGTTTCTACTTAGATCTGATGCAGATCTAGCCCTTAAACACTAGCAAAGATCGAATCTTAGAGATCTAAAGATTTGGCTACAAGTCCCTAAAAACTATGATGTTTTTGGCTTTTTAAAACTGTAAAGAGGAAGACGATTTGGTGTAGGGTTTTTGAAGTGATGTTGTCGACAGAGGCTTGGGGTTTAGAGGATGTGAAAATCAGCCAAAAGAGATGAAGAGAATAGAAGGATTTTGGGTAGAAAAAATCAGCACAAGAACAACTTTCGAGATTTCGACTTTTTTGGCAATCGGCTATGGAGGTTTAGAAAAGAATGGGAATGAAAGAAGAGATGAGTAGAGTGGCAGGGATGTTTCGGCTAGAGAAGAAAAGAAAAGAAAAAGAAAATAATGAAAGACAGGAGAAGAGAAGAGAGAATTCGGCACAAAGAGAAGCTTACTTGCGTTTTCGGCTTTTTGGCACACTAAGGGGAGAATAGAAGAAAAGTGAAACCTCTAGGTGGCTAACCCTAATTCGGCAAGATAGAAAAGAATATAGACTTGCCCTAATAGCCACTCAAACCAACGGCCCAATCTCCCTAAGGCCCTAGCTGAATGCTACTTAAGTTCTATCACATGCCCAGCACATGCAAAAAAATAAAAGTACCTTCTGCTTCCCTTGTGACTTGAACTCTGGCCCTTAAACTCAGTCCACACGCCACTTTTTTAGGAACTTAGTGGTGCCACCTTGCCACTTTACCAAGGCCCTCTTTTAGTCTTCATTTACTAACTTTTTCTTAAAGGCCCACTTAACCAAGACCCCTTTCACTTAAAAACCAAAATTGATATTTCTGTCGGGTTTTAACTTAGGCTTGGGCCTTCTAAAGGCCCACTAACACATTTAAACACAATTTCAATATCCAGAGCACCAAAATTTCAATACTTAACCAAAAATCACAAAAACCCAAAAAATCCCAAAAATCAGGGCGTTACACTTTTTCACTGTCAAGTTTCAAAATATTTTAATGTAATTAGGGCTTGTGCATTTTTTTCTCATTCTGGTACGAGTACAAGAACTAGAAGCCAAAAAAGGATGGCATATCAGGATCTTATCAGCACACAAGAATCCATTGTAGCAAATAAGATGAAGAAATGAATTGAGATGTTATTCTAACTAAAGCTTTTGTTTGTTTTTTGAAATAGTTTCTTAAAAAATGTTTAGTTTGTAACACCACGAATTTTCTTTAGTATGGAAAGTTAAATTAAGACAAGTAATATAATTTGGTTTAGTGGTTATGTGTTCTGTATGTGTGTGTGAGGTCCTAAGTTCAAATCCTACCTCTTGATATTTTGTTAATTTTTGCCTCTAATCCGATTTCTATTCTTTTAGACTTAAATTTTATTTCCATTCAAGTTATGATATAATGAGCTTGTTGGTTCAATGGTGTCGAAACCATTTTTATTTTGAAAAATACGAGTCGACTTAAAAATGAAAAATAGAGTCGCCACCAATCCTTTTTATTTAGGTGTGATCGGTTCACCTTGTAAAATGTTTTGTTTTACTAAAACATTGATTTTAGCCTGCGAAATTTGAAAAAACGGGTTCAGGAGTCGATTACGTACGAAGAAAGATTAGCACCCTTGTAATGCCCAAAATTGGTACCTAATCGATTAATTAATGTCATAAAAAATTTTGAAAAGATTTTAATACATGATCCTTTTGATTTTTCAAAACTTATGTGTTGAAAGGATATTCAATTATTTTGGTCAAAAAGAAAAGTCAAAACACAGTAAGTTAGGGCATGATCTCTCGAATTCCCAAATACGGAATATTACCTTATTTTTTTAGAAATTTTTACCTTAAGACAATAAAATGTCACATCCAGTAAGTTAGGACGCGACACCTTGAATTCTCAAGATTAAACCTTTATTTGAAATTCATGTGTTTTATTTTTAAAAAAGGTACTCAAGCATTTAGACTCAATGGGAAAAATCGAAACCCAGTAAATTAGGGCATAATTTTCCCAAAGCTCCAAAATGTCGAATATTGCCTTATTCTAGAAAGCTTTTGAATAATAGCACGTGTGGAAATGAAATATATTTATTTAAAAATAAAAATAAAAATAAAAACAATATGAGGATTAAATAAACGAATAAAAATAAAAAGAATAACTAATAATTAAACAATTGAATGGATAAATAAAAAAGGTTAAAAAAATGCTTAAGTCAACCTAACTCTTACAATATGAGGATTCAACAAAATTCCTCCACCAAAATCCAACTCAAACGAAAGTAACTCAAAAAGAAACGAAGATGAACGAAAAACAAAATAAGAGCAAGCCACAGAAAATAAGAACACAAGAGAGAGAGAATTTTGAATGAATGCTCTCAAGAATTCTTATTGCTCCCAAAACTCAAGTGATTTACAATGAAGGGAAAGGCCTCTATTTATAGTTGAGTCTCCCCAAATCCAACGGTACAGATCAATTACATCAACGGCTAAGATTAAAGGGTATCTACAAATTAAATCTCTAAGATTACAAAATCATATCTTCTAAGATTGGATATCATATCTTCTAAGATTGCATATCATATCTAAGATTGCATATCCTTGAAGATTATGTTTCCATATGCGTCAAGCTTGTAGATGGACCTTCAACCTTCTCAAGTAATAGGCCATTTCGATCGGGCCAAATGATATATTTGTAATTTTAGACTAGACTTGGACTTTGTTTTATTATTTTGGTTTTATTATTTTTTTGTATGGACCCGGGCTAAATTGGCCTATTACAGCTGCCCCTCTTTGCTCATTGTTGTATAATAAGAATAGAGCAAAGACTTTAAAGAGGCCAATTTGCCCGGTCTTGCCAAATCTTGACTTCTTGGCACTTCACTTCAAGTAGCTTCATTCCATCCCACTACGTCTTCAGGGGCATAGAAATTAGCAGTTCTATCCGCTCCAATGTAATTTCAAGGACAAGAGATTCATAGCTTCAATCTACTCTGCTGGAACTTCAAGAAGATAAGAATTGGTAACTTCAACCTGCTCCACTGCAACTTCAGGGAGATAACGTTTGTGTATTTTTATCCTGCTCCACTGCAACTTCAGGGAGATAAGGATAGTGGCTTAAATCTGCTTCCCTACTACCTCGAGAAGATAAGATTCACTATCTTCGATCTACTCCACTACTGCTTAGGGAGATAAGATCTGTAATCTTCAGCCTACTCCACTGCAACTTCAGGGAGATAAGGATGGTGGCTTAAATATACTTCCCTACTACCTCGAGAAGATAAGATTCGCTATCTTCGATCTGCTCCACTACTACTTAGGGAGATAAGATCTACAATCTTCAGCCTACTCCACTGTTTCTTAGAGAGATAAGGCTAGTGGATTCAATCTATTCCACTACTGCTTAGGGAGATAAGATTTTCCATCTTCGATCTACTCCACTACTTCTTAGGGAGATAAGATCTACAATCTTCAGCCTGCTCTGCTGCAAACTCAAGGAGGTAAGACTGGTGTCTTCGATCTGCTTCACTGCAACTTCAAGAAGACAAAATCTGCTATCTTTAACCTGCTCCACTACAAACTCAGGGAGATAAGGCTGGTGGCTTCAATCTGCTTCACTACAACTTCAAGAAGATAAGATCTGCCATAATTTGTAGCTTCAAATTGTTCTACTATGACTCTAGGGAAATAAGATTTGCTTTCTTCAGTATGCTCTACTGCAACTTCAGAGAGATAAGAACTGGTAATTTCACCCTACTCCACTGCAACTTTAGGGAGATAAGGTTGCGTTCTTCAGTCTGCTTTGCTGCAACTTTAGGGAGATAAGACTTGCTTTCTTCAGTCTACTACAACTTTAAGGAGATAAGACTAGTGGCTTCGATATGCTCTGCTGCAACTTTAGTAAGATAAGATTCGCCATTTTCGATATACTCCATTGGAACTTCAGTGAGATAAGATCTACAACTTTAATTTACTCCACTGCAACTTCAGGGAGATAAGATTTGTGGATTCACCGATGTTGCTACACCATCCTCTGGGTGACATGACCTGTAGAATCAGTTTCATGCTTATGCCAATGATTAGGATGCTATGATCGGAATGAATCAAATGCTCCTAACTAGATGTGTTTTAAATGCAGAAATGTCATGAGAATGATCCATTTTTAATGCTTAGGGTGTCATCACTCGTTGTTCACCAGGGCTTTATCACTGAAGCATTACGCTACCATCTCACTTAGCTAGTATTTTTCGATAGAAAACCCGAAAAAACCTTCAGATTTTGCTCAACTAGTTTGCCCCACTGCAACTCTAGGGTCTATTCCACTGTAACTCTGGGACATAAGGTTTGTACCATCTTCAAACCCTCCCACTGTAACTCAGGAGTATAGAATCTGAATCTTTTTTAATCCATTCCCACTACAATTTAAGGGTATAGGATTTGAATATTCTTCCATCAATTTGGTCTGTTACACCATTCCCTAAGTGTCATGACCAGATGTGTATGCATGATATCATGAATGAAGAATATCATATTTTTGAAAATGATCCCCTTTAATGCTTGGGTCGTTATATGTCGAGGTCGTATCACCTACGTAATGTCTTGTCTTTTCTGTTCAATCAATATCTTTGACAAAAAATCTGAAAAGGTAGTCACAATTTAGACTTCTCTTTCTCAAAAATTTCTAACCCTTAAGCATGGTGAGTTCTAAACAATACTCATGTTTCAAGTTCTTGTATTATTTAGAAGCTTCCAGAGTAATATGTGAAACTCCTTTTATGAAAGTATTACTAGTCCATTAATCGTTATTTCAATGCAAAATGCTCGAAAAAGATCATAACAATGGACAAGAATGGAATTGATTTAGAGCATAGCTCGAAATGAATAAATTATAAAAATAGAAAAGATAAAAAGAAAATTAATTGGAAATGCATCTTGAAAAGAAAAAAAAAAGTATTCAAAGATGACAAATTCAATATGAGTAGGATGAAGAACTAGGTGCCCCAGATATTGCAACCTGGGCTTCGTTGTACAAACTTTTTGAGGACCATTTTGAACTCAATATATGTTTAGAGGATCCAGAGTACTTTGTCGATGCCCCAAGACGTAGCATACTTCCTCATTGTTAATTCAGGCATAGCAAGACTGCTGCATGCTCCACCTTCGATCAAAATTTGAGCCGCCCTTTTCAGGTTTTTAACTCAAAACCCCTTTGGTCTCAAGGCACCCTTTTGCGGGTTTTCGCCTTGGCTTGCGGGTTTTCACCTTGGCCTCTCCTTTTCTTCTTCTTTTTTTCGAAGGTCTCAAAGCGCCCTTTACCGGTTTTCACCTTGGCCTCTCCCCTTTCAGGTTCTTCTAGACTGAATTCAAATTTATAAGATTGGGTAGGTCTTTGCCATCCATTTCAGTCAATATTAATGCTCCTCCAGAACAAGCCTTCTTTACTACATAAGCTCCTTCCCAGTTTGGTATCCACTTTCCTCTAAAGTCCTATTATATAGAAAGGATCTTCCTCAATACCAAGTCCCTTTTTTGTCATAAGTCCACATCATTTATTTTTGGTACATTTAACTATGATGAATACTTTCAAACCCTTTTCTTCAGCCAGGTTCACTAGAGACAGTCTGCTTCATCCAATTCTTGACCCAATCAAATCTTGGAGGAATGAAATCTCGATTTCCATGAACAAAACTGCTTCTATTCCATAAACCCATGAGAAATGTGTTGCCCTAGTGAAAGTCCTGGCTAACATTTCATAAGCATAGAGAGTAAATTGTAGTTTATTATGCCAATCTTTACAAGTCTCGGTCATCTTTCACAATTATTGTTGTTTTTGTTTTTTTGTACTTTTTTTCTCTCTTTTTGGCTGCCTTTGTTGCACTTTGATATGGCGCCTAATCTTTGAACAGACTCCAAACTTTTGACATTGTGCAGTTGGATATGATCTTTTCTAGGCCTTTTTTTTGTTGGAAATTTGATGACTGTTGACTTTGTAATATTGGCATATGAAGCTACTTTCACCCTCTTAATGGAGTAGTCAACGACCACAAAGATGAATCAATGTCAGCTAGAAAATTTTGACGAGCTCGGCCCCATAACATCTATGCCCCACATATAGAAAGTTTGTAAAGAAACGAAGGAGGCACATAAGTCTTAACTCCCTAAATTCGGCATTTATGGCATAACTAATGCAATCCCCTTCCATGGTGGACCAATAGTACCTGAACCTCATGATTAGCCTAGCTTATCATAAAACTATTAGCATGTGTCCTTCTAACACCCTTATGGACTTCTTTTAGCCTTAACGGCATCCACAGGTCTTAATAGCATAGGCCTATCTTGATATGATTATGTGAAAACATCTTTGAATTCAATGACGTTTCATTTTATCTTTGTGGTAATGCAGGCTCCGATCTTTGCCTCTTTCTCTTTTCCTAGGCTTACAGTCCACTGACTTTTTGTAAGGTATGATCCATTTTCATCTTGTTCTACCATCCTTAACAAATCAAAAGGTAGGTTACAACCTCTGTCATATTCAAAGTCCTGATATCCCCTTAGACACACATCTCATTCAAAAGGAGATTCTGAGTCAATAGCAACGTCGCTCATGTCGTTGATATCTGGGGACCTATTGTAGGCACGAAGGTAGATTCCAAAGAATAAATGATTCTAAGGATAATTATTTATATGGTATGATTGATAAACGCTAATTTATACATATTTTACCTTATGATTAGCCTATATTTTGGATGAATTATTATCAATTTAGTGAGAATTGGTGCTCTTAATCCTTATTTTTCATATCTTATACTCAGGAGAGCATAGGGAAGAGAAAAGAATAGGAAATGGACTAAAAATGAGAAAAATGGGCCAAAAATGACATAACACATGGCCCAAGGAATTACCACACGGCCGTGCCACACGGCCGTGCCACATGAAGATCACACGGTCTAGCCCTCGACAAGCATAGGTAGGCCACACGGCCGTGCCAAATCACACGGCCTTTGTCAAAGTCACACAGGCGTGGCACACGGGCGTTTTCTAGTCGTGAGAAAGAGGAATTTCACTCGAATTGAGATACTTGGAGGCTAAGAAAGGCTCCCCAAAGCTCTATATAAAGACCCTAGGAGGCAACTCTAAGGGTGTGCTTATTTCCCCCAAAAGGGAAGTATTCTTTGCTGCCAACATAGAGAGTGGAAGTAGGGATTACTCGCAGTGAAGCTGATTGATTCATCCCAGAAGCCGGAATTCTGCAGTAATATAGAGGATCTCCCTAAATTCCTTCAGGGGTTTTCGGGTTCTTTTATGTTTTGTTATTTTATATCTTCCGAGATGTTTTCTTTCTTTATTATGAACTAAACCCCTCAAATACTTGAGGGGGATGAAACCTAAGATAGATCTTGTTATTTATTCTTGATTTATATGATAAATACTTGAATTGTTCTTAATTATGTGTTCTTCATTCTTGATTTAATAGTCCTAGGTATTATTTCAAGAATTGGATGTGCTTAGAACAGAGGAGCAAAAGTCCCTATGATAAGAGTAGATCTACCATAATTAAGCGGAGTTGCATGCAACCCTAGACATAGGGCGACATAAATCTGCCAGATTAGGGTCAAACCTAATATAGGGAACCATAGATCAAATTAATGCAACCTAGAGAGTTAATTAATAAGGGAACTTTAATTAACAACTTAGGCCTAGTTGCTCTACGCCTCAACGGAGGGTTTAGCATAGATTAGGGATCTCTACGGATCAAGTCAAGTAAACAAATCATATAGTCCAAGAAAACAATAACAAGTGAAGTCTAGGTGGATTCTCCCTTAAGTATTGTCCATATCAATCAGCTTTTCCCTAAAAGTTTTCCCAATTTTACTCTTTGTGCTTTTCTTAGTTAGTTTTAGAATTAGTTTAAACAAACCCCTCTTTTATTCTTAGGCTAGATAATAGAAAGGAAGTAAGTAATAGTACTTTTGGTTCCCTTGGGTACGATAACTCGGTCTTGCCACTAAGCTATACTACTGTTCGATAGGTGTGCTTGCCTTAAACGTCGTGATATTAGTTAGTTTGGGTGTGATCAAATTCTTTATAAATTTTATTACTTCATATCACACGATATCAAGTTTTTAGCGCCGTTGCCGGGGAACTAAAATATTACGAACATTCGATTTCTATTACTTTAGCCATTAATATATTTATTTATTTATTTATTTTTATTTTTATTTTTATTTTTATTTTTATTTTTATTTTTATTTTTATTTTCTTCTTATTTTTTTGGGTTTTTCTAAGTTTATTTTTTATTTTTATTTTATTTTTGTTCCTTTTTTATTTCTCTAGGTTTTTCTAGTTTATGACTAGAAACAACCCAACAGGACCATTACTTTTTTTACGAAGATTTAGAAGCTATAGTTCGTAGAAATCGCAGAGAGATCAGACGAAGCCTACATTATCCAGAGCAAGAACCTGAGCACGAGCCAGAACCTACAGAAGAGATGGAAGCAAATCAAAACGTTCCACCACATCCAGCACTACCAGCAGAACCAGTAAACCAGGATGAAGCTCCTCGAACTATGTATGATTATGCTAAACCTAGTTTGATTGGTACTCAAACTAGCATTATTAGACCTGCTATTGCTGCTAATAATTTTGAACTAAAACCTAACACTATTCAGATGATTCAGCAGTTTGTACAGTTTGATGGTTTACAGGATGAAGATCCCAACGCTCATTTAGCAAACTTTTTGGAATTGTGCGATACTTTTAAAATTAATGGCGTTTCTAATGATGCAATTCGACTAAGGCTATTTTCATTCTCTCTGAGAAACAAAGCCAAACAGTGGTTAAATTCTCTACCACGAGGCTCAATCACCATATGGAAACAGATGACAGAAAAATTTTTACTTAAATATTTTCCTCTCGCTAAAATAGCTAAATTACGAAACGATATTTCTTCCTTTGTGCAGATGGATTTAGAAACACTCTACGATGCCTGGGAGAGATACAAGGATCTTTTGAGAAGATGTCCTCATCATGGACTACCTTTATGGCTACAAGTTCAAACCTTCCACAACGGTTTGAATCCATCCACATGAAAAATGGTTGATGCAGCCACAGGAGGAACAATTAATAATAAAACGCCAGAAGCAGCTTATGAATTTATTGAAGAAATGTCATTGAATAACTATCAGTGGCAAATCATGAGGACAAAGCCGACAAAAGTTGCATGAGTTTATAATATTGATGCTGTTACTATGCTTACTAATCAGGTGGAACTTTTAAATAAAAAGTTTGATAATTTTGTTGGTTCTACACAGGTACATCCAGTTATGCAATGCAACGCAACTCCAGGAAATATGTTCAATCCAAATTACTCCTCTTATGGACATGGCATGGAAACTCAGCAAGCCAACTATATGGGTAACAATTCTAGACTTCAAAATAACCCTTATAGTAATACTTATAATGCAGGTTGGCAGACTCACCCCAGTTTTTCATAGGAAGGACAAGGAAATCAAAGACAACCGCCTCCTCTAGGATTGCAACAGCCACCATTCCAACAAGAGAAAAAGCCGAACTTTGAAGAGATGGTCACAAAATTTATTGCCGTATCAGAAACACGTTTCCAAAACACCGAAACTGCATTGAGGAACCAGCAGGCATCCATTCAAGGACTTGAAACTCAAATAGGCCAGCTTGCCAAGCTAATCTCTGAAAAACCGCGAGGTGGGTTATCAAGCAATACTGAGACTAACCCTAAGGAGCAACTCAATATTGTGGATACGATAGATGATAAGGGGATAACCAAAACCAACCCAAAGCCATGCAAGGAGCCTGTGGTAAGTAAAGGAAAGGATGAGGCAAGTCCCAAAGATGAAATCATCAAAGAATTTAAACCTCGTATCCCATACCCAAACGCGCTAAAGAAGGACCGCACAGATCAGCAATTCGGTAAGTTTCTTAAACTGTTAAAGAAATTACATATTAACTTACCTTTTGTTGAAGCAACTATGCAGATGCCGGAGTACGCAAAATTTTTAAAGGAACTTCTCACAAATAAAAGGAAGTTGGAAGAATTGTCCATAGTGGAACTCAACGAGGAATGCTCAGCTATTCTCCAAAATAAACTGCCAACCAAACTGAAAGATCCAGGGAGTTTTACTATTCCTTGTTTATTTGGTAGCCTAGACACCAAAAATGCTTTAGCTGATTTAGGAGCTAGTATAAATGTCATGCCTTATAAACTGTTTAAACAACTAGGTCTCGGAAAGCCTAAGCAAACTAAGATGAGCATTCAACTAGCTGATAAAACTATTAGGTCTCCTAAGGGAATAATTGAAGATGTGCTCGTCAAAATTGATAAATTTATATTCCCAGTTGACTTTGTTGTTTTAGACATTGATGAGGATAGCGATATACCCTTAATTCTAGGGCGACCCTTTTTAGCAACTGCCAGAACAATAATTGATTTAGGAACAGGTGAACTTACACTACGTGTAGGTGATGACAAAGTTACTTTACAAGCTCAAAACACAATTAAAACTATTGATAATAATATAGTCACGAGTCTTTGTAAAAACATTGAACTCACCAACCAACCTTCTGTGCAGGATACACTTCACATAAAGGCAACCCAATCACAGACAAGTCCATCCAATGGAGAGGCACCTAAAAAGCGAATGCTTCAGATCGAGGAACTAGATGAGTGGCTGAACTATCATGAAAAACCCAAAATATGCCACACCAACCCAGAGCATCACCAAGACGACCCTCAGGTAAAAACGTGTCAAATCAAGGTAGGGGATAAGGTACTTCTAGGGGAAGATGACCCCCGAATCTTGAACTCGAAAGAACAGACAAGTGACATACCTCACTTTACGGTAATGAAAATCTTCCCTTATGGTACAGTAGAAATAAAACATAAGTCACTTGGCACTTTCAAGGTAAACCATACTCGACTCAAATCTTATGTTAATAATAAAATTGCAAGCAGGATAGAAGAGTATCAGCTCTTCAAACCACCGTGAATGAACAAGCTTAAGAAAAGTCGAGCTTAGACTATAAACAAGCGCTTCTCGGGAGGCAACCCGAGCAATAACTTAATAACTTTTCTTTGTTTAAAATTTTTCTAGTATTTTTATGCAGCAACTAACATTTTTTATGCAAAAATCTAGGCCACATGGCCAGCCACACGGGCGTGCCTAAGGCCATGTGACATCTTAAAATAGAGACACGGTCGTGCACCCAGACCGTGTACAAACAGAGCAGAAGTTTCCCAAAAGCACGGGAGGTCGACAAATCACCACGGCCGTGTGATATGGCCGTGGCAACTTTACGAATTCCACACGGGCTATCAACAATTTCCCACGCTGTGCGACATGGCCGTGGCAACCCTGTAGTATCAACACGGGCTCACACAACGCCACACGCCCGTGTCCCCAAGCCGTGGCCAACACTGTCAAATCAGACACGGCCGTGTGGCTACCTACACGACCGTGCGAAAAAGCGAACAAGTTCACAACGGCCGTGCAATATGGCCAACACGGGCTAACCCCGAGACACACGGGCGTGTGCCTCTATTCTCTCATTCGGTTCTATTTTTTTTCTCATTTTTTTCCTTTATTAGTTTCCTTTTCATTTCAAAATTTATTTTTATGTTTAATCCTTTTAATCATTACAGTATTAGTATTTTTTAGAACTTAGTTTATTATTTTTCTGTTATTTAATTTTCTATCTTTCATATCGGCCAATCCCTAACGAGTAATCTCTATTAATCCAAAATTTCCACGACTAATTAAATATTTCCACAGTTTCAAAAAAAGGAGGTCTACAGATCATATTCGAACGGAAATGGGACCACCCCTGCCACAATTATCGACTCTTCCTCACAAATTCATCCTAAATTCAGGGAGTTTCAATTCTCTCCCTATCTTATGATATTATACTTCTCTTGCTATTTATATAACTTTGTACATTGAGGGCAATCGACATCTTAAGTGTGGGGGGAAGCTTACTTGAAATCTTTACATTATCTATGAAAATCCCTGAAATTGTACTTCATGCATTGTTCTTAACTAATTCTCAATCTCCTATTAGGAATTTATTCTGATTGATTTATGATTTCTATCGATATGTTGAGAATTAAGATATAGGTGCTTGTACTTTGATTATTCAAACTTTAAAACATTAGGGAATCAAGCATGATAAGTTGAAATTTTTGAGAACCCCAAAATTATTTTTTTTTTTGCATAAGTTATCTTCCCTAAATTTAAGTATTATCTTGAGATTTGAAATTCGCAGGATTGACATCAAAAGCCATAATTCTGGTGAGATTTTTTAGCCTTTTTGAGCATACATTTTTTGTGCTCACTTTTATTGTTGCTTTGAGTGAGTCAATACTGAATTGTTATTCTAGAACTTGCTTTGATTATACATGTCGAGACCATATCATTGATTTGATATACCAAAATGATAAAGGCACCTAGGATTTAACCCACTTACTCCACAAAAAGCCTACCTCCACAAATTAACCCCTAGTGACAACCTATTCTTTGACTCACCTTCTAATTATTAACCAATAACTCATTTCTTGTTAAATCCCATTCAATTACTTTAACCCCTATTTTTATCGAGATTTGAATAGAATTATTATCTAGCTTTACTCTCTTCTCTAGTTGCAAAATTGTAAATTTCCAAGTTATCATATTTGATTTAATCGTTCCAAAAAAAAAAGAAAAAAAAGAAAAAAAGAAAAAAAAGAAAAAAAGAAAAAGAAAAAAATGAGTACATACAATAAAATTCGATCGTAAATTGTAAATAGTTCAATGAGTTTTTGCATATTTCTATTTTAAGGCTACCAAGGCAGAAATAACAGTATCATAAGAATTAGCTGAGAAATATGTTCCAGTGATAGAGATTTTTCTAGGTAGATAATTTTTCAGTTCAATCTCAATTCTAACTGTGACAACACCCCTAACCAAGCCCTATTACAACCATTAAAAGACCTTTTGATCAATGTATCATATCAAACTTTAGTGGTGGAAATTTGATTTTCTTGCAAGCTTATGGTAATAACTTTTCAGGTTGACTAAGGAGTGCTTAAATTTTGAACCCTAAACACTTCGAGTGGATAGAGTGAACCTTTAGTGAGGATGTCAACTCCTGTTAATTAAGATAGAGAGATAACTACTTAGAAGGAAGGAAGAGACTTATGGTTTCAATGATAAAATTCTCAACTTAGAGTAATTGAGTCTTCAATGTTCTTTCGATTGAATTACTCATTGTATGACTACCTGTAGATTAGTTTGAAACATTATTGAAAAAGGTTGTAAGTTGAGAAGAATGATTTTTATTTAGGGATTGAGATTTTACTTGAGGATAAGCAAAGGCTTAAGTGTGGGGGTATTTGATAAACGCTAATTTATACATATTTTTACCTCATGATTAGCTTATATTTTGGATGAATTATTATCAATTTAGTGAGAATTGGTGCTCTTAATCCTTATTTTTCATATCTTATACTCAGGAGAGCATAGGGAAGAGAAAAGAATAGGAAATGGACTGAAAATGAGGAAAATGGGCCAAAAATGACATAACACACGGCCCAAGGAATTACCACACGGCCGTGTCACACGGCCGTGCCACACGGCCGTGCCACATGAAGATCACACGGTCCAGCCCTCGACAAGAATGAGTAGGTCACACGGCCGTGCCAAATCACACGGGCGTGGCACACGGGCGTGTTCTAGTGTGAGAAAGAGGAATTTCACTCGAATTGAGATACTTGGAGGCTAAGAAATGCTCCCCAAAGCTCTATATAAAGACCCTAGGAGGCAACTCTAAGGGTGTGCTTATTTCCCCCAAAAGGGAAGTATTCTTTGCTGCCAACATAGAGAGTAGAAGTAGGGATTACTCGCAGTGAAGCTGATTGATTCATCCCAGAAGCCAGAATTCTGCAGCAATATAGAGGATCTCCCTAAATTCCTTCAGGGGTTTTCAGGTTCTTTTATGTTTTGTTAGTTTATATCTTCTGAGATGTTTTCTTTCTTTATTATAAACTAAACCCCTCAAATATTTGAGGGGGATGAAACCTAAGATAGATCTTGTTATTTATTCTTGATTTATATGATAAATACTTGAATTGTTCTTAATTATGTGTTCTTCATTCTTGATTTAATAGTCCTAGGTATTATTTCAAGAATTGGATGTGCTTAGAACAGAGGAGCAAAAGTCCCTGTGATAAGAGTAGATCTACCATAATTAAGCGGAGTTGCATGCAACCCTAGACATAGGGCGACATAAATCTGCCGGATTAGGGTCAAACCTAATATGGGGAACCATAGATCAAATTAATGCAACCTAGGGAGTTAATTAATAAGGGAACTTTAATTAACAACTTAGGCCTAGTTACTCTACACCTTGACGGAGGGTTTAGCATAGATTAGGGATCTCTACGGATCAAGTCAAGTAAACAAATCATATAGTTCAAGAAAACAATAACAAGTGAAGTCTAGGTGGATTCTCCCTTAAGTATTGTCCATATCAATCAGCTTTTCCTTAAAAGTTTTCCCAATTTTACTCTTTGTGCTTTTCTTAGTTAGTTTTAGAATTAGTTTAAACAAACCCCTCTTTTATTCTTAGGCTAGATAATAGAAAGGAAGTAAGTAATAGTACTTTTGGTTCCCTGGGGTATGATAACTCGGTCTTGCCACTAAGCTATACTACTGTTCGATAGGTGTGCTTGCCTTAAAAGTCGTGATATTAGTTAGTTTGGGTGTGATCAAGTTCTTTATAAATTTTATTACTTCATATCACGTGATATCAATGATCATGAATGATGAATCAAAGAATATTTGAAAGAAAGTCCAAAGAACAAAAGAATCTATACATGGAAAGAATAAAAGAATATTTGTTCAAAAAAAAAAGATGAATTTTATTGAAATAAAAATTTTGGAAACAAGCCTATTTCACAAAAGGATTCTTTTTGCTTCTAGGCTTAAAGCAACAAGCGTGTTTTGAATATTACTCTAGATTAGCTCTAAAAATACAAGGATCTCTTCCAAAGTCCCATTGTTCAGAACACTCCCAAGTATGTAAGGGCAGATGCTTGGAAAATTATATTCCCCGGTTCCTTTTTTAGATACGCTATTCAGATCCCCCATTATTCCTTCTTAGGCTTTTGACTTCTTCAAAGAATCACAACTCTCTTGCCCCCTCCTTTAGTTATTGCATTTACTACCTTATTAGGGTAATTAGGTCCTCATGAATTGTCAAACTTCATAATTCCCATTTTAATGAACCTTTCGACCAACTTTTTAAACATAGTGCAGTTTTTGATTGAATGTCCCGTTATTCCTGCGTGGTATTCGCATTGGGCATTCGCATTATACCATTTTAGGAACAGAGGTTGCACGAGTTTCTTGTAGAATGGAGATACCGCATACACATCAAACAAATTCTGATACAGTTCCTTGTATGCCATTGGGATGGGTGTGAACTGGAGCCTTTCTGTGTTTGGCCTAAGGTTGGATTCCTGCCTTGAAGAGCCTTGATAGCTAGTGGTTACAGCCTTTGACTGGCCTACAGTGACTGATTTTGAATGCATGCTCAGGATATTTACATCATTTTTCCTATTTTTCGGGGTTGTTCTTCTAACGCTTTCTCCCGCATCTATCCTCCCACTTCTTATTGTGTTTTCAATCATCTCACCAGACATTATTATATTTGAAAAGCTCATGGTAGCGCTTCCCAACATATGACTAATGAACGGGGCATTCAAAGTATTGATGAAAAGCATTGTGGTTTCCTTTTCTAGAATGGGTAGCTAGACTTGTGTTGCTACCTCTCTCCATCTTTGGGCATATTGCCTAAAGCTCTCACTCTGCTTTCTTTTCCATATTCTGCAGTGTTATTTTGTCGGGTACCATGTCTGTTATGTGACCATAGTGCTTCATGAAGGCCTATGCCAGGTCCTTCCATGAATTAATTTGGGCACGACTCAATTGGTTATACCATTTAGCTGCTAACTCGATCAGACTGTCTTGGAAACAGTGGATTAATAGCTGGTCATTATTAACATATCCTGTCATCCTTTGACAGAACATTGTAATGTGAGCTTCCGGACAACTAGTCCCATTGTACTTTTCAAACTCTAGAGTCTTGAATTTTGGCGGGAGTACTAGATCTGGGACCAAACTCAGATCTTTGGCATCAACCCCGCAATAGTAATTAGCATTCTCCATTGCTCTAAGTTTTTCCTCCAACCACCTGTACTGATCTTCGAGTTGGTTTGGCAGTTCTACCTTTGCTTTTTCTATTCTTGCCATCTCATCTATATCAGGAACTACATGAGTGGTTGGATTGCCCCCGGATTGGAGCTTGAGCCTATCGGATAGTCCATAAATGCCGAGGTACCGGCCTAATTTTGTTGGGTCTGATAGTAATGGGTACCCCTTGTGAATGCCCGTCTAGTCGGGTCTGGACGCTTATTGGGGTAAAACATGGTGGATAGATGAACTCTTCATTATTATCCCCATTGTTGACCACTGGGCCTTTCTTTTTTCAAGCCCCCCGGCTAGTAATTGGGCCAACTAATCCATCATATTCCTTTGGGACTCTAGATTTGGTCCCTCATGTCCTACTAGATCTTGACCAGTTGCTCTTGCATTTGCATTTGTAACTGGTCTTGCATCTCTCTTTCAAATTGTTCTAGTATTTCCAATCTCTGGTCCATATCTTTTGTTCTATCACGAGTATCGTAATGATACTTAGTCGATAGACTTTTGTCGGTTCCCAGGTTAACTGAAATAATTTTATCTAATTAGGGTCCTTTTGTGAAAATTTGATGCATATGATGCAATGTAATGCAGATGAATGGAATGAATGCAAAAAGAAGGAGAGGCGTTGATTCTGAATTCAATTCCATTAGAACAACTTTTCTAGAAAATAATTTTCTTTACATAAAATAGATTACATATGCAGCATTGCCCTCATATTCCAAGTGAAGACATCAATCTCTTTTTCGTATCCAGGTGTTAAGGTCAAATCCCACGAACTTTTCAATGGATACTTCCACTATCTCTTTTTTTATTTGATCCGGGCCGCGACCCATTGCTCACTTATCCTCGTGATGTTAGCTTCTTTAAGAAAATCAAGATGTGACGGCTTCCGAATAATCTTTGTTAGCTTGAATCCTCGAGCAACGAAGCAAAGTGATATATTCCTCCACGAACTATCAGCCCTTTTCACGTTGTGTTTGCACAGACCATATTTGGACAGTCGCATTATATTCCACTTTATCAAGAAATCCATTTTCCATGACAAACTTTTCTATTTAGCAATCGAATTTAAATCAACACCTCTTTTCTATGATGAGAATGCAATGCAATCAAAACAAAAGAAAACACGTTAGCACAGGAGAATTAAATAACAAAATAGAGCACTTATTCGGGTGACCACTAGGGTTCGGCATAGCTCTACCTAAGGTGGGCTCTTAGGGCTCTCTATATGCGGTTTAACTCTAAGGCAAGGGTACCTGAACCAGCAGATTCCTTGATCCTCACCCATTATAGGCTCATACGGACTGAGTTCAGTTTAGGGGAATACATTTCCCTATGGCTGCACGGAGATGAAAATCTCACAAAGACATGGGTACGGATGTATCCCGAAAGTGATCCACTATCCTGCACGAAGGTGAAAACCTCACAAAGGAGTAGCTTCTCACTCCCACTTAAGAGGGTGTGACCAAACGACCATGCAATGCAATGTGCGGGAATAAATCTTAAAATAAAACAGAAACATGAATAAAACAAAATGAATGAGATGCAGTGAAAGGATCGTATATTAAAACCAAATTTTCTATTTTCAATAAAAAGACAGAAAATATCGATTTACGGCTTGACTCTATTGATGTCCCCAGCGGAGTCGCCAAGCTATCAAAACCATTTTTATTTTGAAAAACAGGAGTCGACTTAAAAAATAAAAATGGAGTTGCCACCAATCCTTTTTATTTAGGTGTGATCAGTTCACTTTGTAAAATGTTGTTTTACTAAAACATCGATTTTAGTCTACGAAATTTGAGAAAACGGGTTCGGGAGTCAATTACGTAGGAGGAAGGATTAGCACCCTCGTAACGCCCAAAATTGGTACCTAATCGATTAATTAATGTCCTAATGTCAAAATTTTGAAAAGATTTTCATACATGATCCTTTTAATTTTTCAAAACTTATGTGTTGAAAGGATATTCAATTATTTGGGTCAAAAAGAAAAGTCAAAACACAGTAAGTTATGGCATGATCTCTCAAATTCCCAAATACAAAATATTACCTTATTTTTTTAGAAATTTTTACCTCAAGACAACAAAATGTCACATCTAGTAAGTTAGGACGCAACACCTTGAATTCTCAAGAATAAACCTTTATTTGAAATTCATGTGTTTTATTTTTAAAAAAGGTACTCAAGCATTTAGACTCAATGGAAAAAATCAAAACCTAGTAAGTTAGGGCACAATTTTCTCAAAGCTCCCAAATGTCAAATATTGCCTTATTCTAGAAAGCTTTTGAATAATAGCAAGTGTGGAAATGAAATATATTTATTTAAAAATAAAAATAAAAAAACAATATGAGGATTAAATAAACGAATAAAAATAAAAAGAATAATTAATAATTAAACAATTAAATGGATAAATAAAAAAGGTTAAAAAACGCTTAAGGCAACCTAACTCTGACAATATGAGGATTCAACGAAATTCCTCCACCAAAATCCAACTCAAACGAAAGCAACTCAAAAAGAAACGAAGATGAATAAAGAACAAAATAAGAGCAAGCCACAGAAAATAAGAACGCAAGAGAGAGCGAATTTTGAGTGAATGCTCTCAAGAATTCTTATTACTCCCAAAACTCAAGTGATTTACAATGAAGGGAGAGGCATCTATTTATAGTTGAGTCTCCCCAAATCCAATGGTATAGATCAATTACATTAACGGCTAAGATTAAAGGGTATCTATAAATTAAATCTCTAAGATTACAAAATCATATCTTCCAAGATTTCATATCATATCTTCTAAGATTGCATATCATATCTAAGATTGCATATCCTTGAAGATTATGTTTCCATATACGTCAAGCTTGTAGATGGACCTTTATTCTTCTCAAGTAATGGGCCATTTCAATTGGGCCAAATGATATATTTGTAATTTTGGACTGGACTTGGACTTTGTTTTATTATTTTGGGTTTATTATTTTTTTGTATGGACCCTTGCTAAATTGGCCTATTACAAATGGTAATGTGTTTGTTAACTTACCCTTTAATCTTATGTTCAAATCTTCTGGTGCACAATTTTAAAAATAATTTGCTGTTTGCCATCTGTTAGAGGTTGAATTCAATTTTGAGCTCTAGTAAATGGTTAAGATTTAGTTGGAATTAAGGTATTTTGAATATATTTTATTTTTTAAAAATAATCCCAAATCCCTATTTTCTATCATCTATTAGTCGTCCACCTTTTTCCCCTTTTTGCATGTTTCTGCTTTTTGGTTTTTTCCCTTCACTTTTTACATTTCTGCTTTTTTTCTCTTCCTTTCTTCCTTGAGTTCCATTTTCCTTCCTTTGTTTTGCTACCTTATTTGTTGTCATTAAGTGGTTATGGATTGTTTCCTTAATTCTTCGACGGTATTCGTAAATCCAAGCAACATGTAAGTTATGCTGTTTACTTTTCTACTATTGAATTTAAATTCATTGTTTAGGGCAAGATGGGTGTTGGTTTAGTGTTCATGTTGATTCTTGTTGTGTTAAGTGTTTTCATGGTCCTTGGTTAGGCGAAGAAAACAATAATCGTGTCCCACTAACAAAGTAATTCTCGTGTTAGACGCTATTTTTGAGTGGTAAGTACTCAAACTTCACTTTAGGGATTGAAATATTGATTTAAGGAATGTGATTTTGGGTGGTAGTTTGATGATTAATCAGTTTAATTGGATGAATGATTATAGGATTCTTGGGTTCTCGGTTGCGTGGTTAATCAAAAATACACTCGAAACATCAATCGAAACTCAAAAAAATTGCAAGACATGGGTTGTTTTTGAAATTTCCCAGCGTCACACGGTCATGTGGTAGGCCGTGTGATAGACCATATGCACCACAGGGCTATGTGGTACGTTGTGTGCTAGGCCGTGTGTGATACACGAGCTGGCTTGTTGGGCCATGTGGGCCTTTTGGCCAATTTTAAGGGCTCGTTTGGGGACTGATTTAGGGATTTAAAAATTGGATCCGTGGCATTTTGGTAGGCTTATAAAAGTGGAAAATTAGGTATGTTGTTAATAAAAAAAACTTAAGGAGCATGTTATGTAAGTTCGCTTTGTATATGTTTTGTATCATGTTATGTTCTATAAATATATGTTTAGACATGCTGCTATGTAAGTTATATGATATGTATTCATGTATGTTAGTATGTTTGTACATATGCTCTACGTGGGTTTGATATGTTGTAAGAAGTGTATAAGGCAGTTTTACTGTAATTATGGCAGTTAAACCGTAAATTTTCATTTGGCAGCTCAGCTGCATATATATGAGTGGCATACCGCTACATATCAGTGTGATTAGATGGATGGACTTATGTAGTCCTAATTGGTGTAATTGGTGGGTTGGAGAAGGTATGTATTGAATAGGGGTAGGACATGCCCTGCTATGTTATGTGTAATGTTCTGATAAGTTATATGATATGCTTTGATATGTTACATATTATGACTCCGATATGAAATATGATAAGAAACATCAATTTGGTACAAACTTTATAAGTATGAGCAAAATGTGGTCAAATCACACACTGAGCGTAAAGCTCACTCGTTTGTTTGTTTCAGGTGATCCTCAGGCTTAGGATTAGACAGTGACTCTGGAGCTCAAATTTCACATTATTGGTTCAGTATGTTGTGGACTAAACTTTTATGGGCTTTTCAAGCATTTGGACATTTTTGGTTGTTTGGGACTTTAAAATTTGTTTGATAATTGTTTTGCAAAAATCTCAAATTTTAATCGATGATTTAAACAAGACGACACGTTAAATAATAAACCAAGGGATAAGACTGAATAGTTATAATGAACTTCCACTACTAAGTTTTTGACTAAGTTTTCATGATGTTTTTTATGCGAATGGTTAGGCAAATTTGGGTTTGTTTTAAATAAGTCAATATAACACGATTTTGTCAAAATGCTTATGAAATTTTTGGAATATGTAAGTTTTTAACGTTTAAACCTGTTCTGAATCTTTTTAAGATAAAAAAGAGTTTTACTTTAGAAATTAAGCTTCAAAGATTTCGTGATTGATGTAACCTTCATAATTCGACCATAATATCTAGGCTGAGTTTGGAGTGTTACATTTAGTAGTATTAGAGTCATGTTGCAAAACTCAGGCTGTGTATTTTTAGGTCCAAAATGTTTTGAAAAGATAATTTTTTGTTTTAAATGAAAATTCCATAAAAAAATTTTAATTAATTTTTTATTTCCAAAAACTGAAATTGAGACTCCAGCACCAATCCAAGTAAGAAATCTAAACTTTAGTTTTGCTTTAGATATACTTTTGTATGTAACACTTTAGTATAAGCATTTGTCTTTAGAGATTGTAGGCAATAACACTCTCTAAATATTGATATGTACTCCAATAAAATATTAAAATTAAGGTTTTAACATTTAAACTGATCCATAAAATTTTGAAAACTATAGATAAGATAATGAGTACTCGTGGATCTTGAGGACATGGTACTCGTAGGCACGGTGGTTGCTGACGAGGGGTTCGAGTTGAGTCTTTTTTATGGGCAGTATGCCCGAATTGGATAATGAGTGAAACCATTGGAACTTTAACCACCGAAATTGGGTCTGGGGCTCAGACTGCGGGGGACGATGCATTATCCCAAGCAATGTTGAGGGTTTGGAGATGGTCGTTGGGACCCATACTGGATCTGGGAGCCAAGGGTCAGTAACTGAACAACTCCGGTCTAATGGAACTGAACTGTTTAGGGGTGTCACTAGGTCGCCCCAACTATAGCCGAGTATTAGTTGGTGGCTACAAAAAGAATTATGAATGATTTAAACTACACCCCTTAGCAGAAACTAAAGGGTGCAGTATATTTGTTTTGTGATGAGGCGTGTGAGTGATGGTTGACAATTCAATAGGGTACTTAGCCTGAGCAGTTAACTTGGGATTATTTTCGGGGTGCCTTCCAAAATAAATATGTGGGGGCGAGTTATGTTGAGGCCCACAGATGTTAGTTTATAGGGCGAACTTAGGGGGATAAATCGGTGGCCAAGTATAAGGATGAGTTCTTGAGATTGAGCAGATATGCTCGCGGTTTGGTATCAACTAATTATGATAAGAGCATCCGGTTGGAGAAGGGTTTGAGGTATGACATAAAGGTTCTGATAGCTCACCAGAGAGAGTGAGTCTTTGTAAATTTCATGGAGAAAGCTAAAATCACTGAGGATATTAAACGCGTTAAGCGTGAGAAAAGGGAGAAGGAGGAAAATTAGAACAAGATCAAGAAGGATTCGGGTCCTTCTAGTTTTTCTCAACGACTTATGAAACGGGCCAGGTTTCACAGACCTCAGCAAACAGGATCAATTGCTAGAGTTGAGCCCGTTACAAGGGTCGAGTAGGTTTCAATCTGTTGGTTCTGTAATAGACACCACCTAAAGCGACTATTGGAGGAAGATTGGGACTTGCTATAGATGTGGGTCCACTGAGCATAAGATTAGTAGTGTCTTTGGATGGTTGATTCGATGCAGGGGTTTGTTAAGGTTTGTTGAGGGGTTCTCACTGATAATAACTCATTTGACTAAGTTGCTACGTAAGAACGCTCTATTTGTTTGGGTTGTTAAGCAGCAATCGAGCTTTAAGAAGCTTAAAACAATTTGACTCAAGCATCTATTCTGATTCAACCTAAATTTGGGAAAGAGTTCGTTGTATATAGCGATGCGTCTTTTACTGGTTTGAGTTGTATACTGATGCAAGAGGGTAAGGTGGTAGCATATACACCTAGATAACTTAAGTAGCACGATGGTAATTATTCGACGCATGACCTCGAGCTTGTCACTGTTATCTTTGGAGGCATTTTTTGTATAGTGAAAGGTGCATCATTTACATCGATAATCAAAGTCTTAAGTAGCTCCTCACTCAGAAGGAGTTGAATCTTAAGCAACGTCATTAGATCAAGTTGCTTAAGGATTATGACTGTTCGATAGAGTAAAATCCTAGTAAGGCTAATGTGGTGGCCGATGCTCTTAGTCATAGGTCTATGTCCAAGTTCAGGGCAATGTTTGCTAGCCCAAGTTTGTTTGATGATGGTGGGATTCTAGCTGATTTGCAAGTTAAATCGCCTTGGTTGGATGAGATTAAGAGTAAACAGCTTCTAGATGAATCTTTGGTTAGTTGGGTTCAGTAGATTAATGATGGTAAGACTTCAGAATTTAGGTTGAGCGGTGATGGTATTTTGTGCTTTTGAGGTCGAATTTGTATGCCTAGTGATGTGGATTTGAGGTAATCTATTCTACGGGAGGCATATAGTAGCTCTTACACTGTGCATCTCGGTGGCAATAAGATGTATCGTGACCTCTGAGAGTTATACTGGTGGTTTGGGCTGAAAAATGAGGTAACTAATTTTGTGTCACATTGTTTAACATGCCAACAAGTTAAGGCTAAGCATCAACTTCCTTTTGGATTACTTCAATCCGTTAAGATTCCATTGTGGAAATAGGAATAGGTAACTATTGACTTTGTTAGTAGGTTGCCTTTGACACGTATAAAAAGGACTCGGCTTAGGTTATTGTAGACCGGTTGACTAAGTTTTCTCACTTCATTTTGGTTAGAACCAATTACTCTTTACAAAAGTTAACGAAGCTCTATGTCTTTAAGATTTTTAAATTTCATGGGATTCCGGTATCAATTATTTCAAGCTGAGATCCTCTGTTTACTTCTCGTTTCTAGAAGAAATTACATGAGGCTCTCGAAACTCAACTGGATTTCAGTACGACATTTCATCCACGGACTAATGGTCAATCTGATAAGGTAATTTAGATTTTGGGGATATGCTTCGGAGTTGTGTTGATTTCTGAGGTAATTGGAAGGATTTTTTTACTGCTAGTTGAATTTGCTTACAATAATAGCTTTCAATCTAGCATCCAGATTTCCCCTTATGAGGCACTATATGGCCGAAAATGTCGTACTCCACTTTGTTGGAACGAGTTGGGTGAGAGGAAGGTTTTGGGTCATAAGTTAGTGGCTGAGACTGAGGATAAGGTTCGTTTAATTTGGGTTTGACTTAAGGCTGCTTCTGATAGACAGAAGTCTTATGCAAACCTTTAGAGAAGGGATATTAAGTTTAATGTTAGGGACCATGTCTTTCTTAAGGTGTATTGATGGAAAAAAGTTCTCAGATTTAAACGTAAGGGCAAGTTAAGCCCTCGATTCATTAGGTTGTATTGAGTTTTGAGGCATATTGGGTCAGTTGCTAATCAATTAGAGTTGCCTCCGAAATTGGATCGCATTCATGACGTCTTTCACGTGTCCATGTTGAGACATTATCGATTTGGTCCTTCCCATGTGGTTCCAATGGAGAAGGGTGAGTTAAGGCTAGACTTGTCTTTTGAGGAGAACCCAGTACAGATTCTGTATCGTGAAGTTAAGGTCTTGAGGATGAAGACCATTCTGTTAGTTAAGGTTCTGTGGTGGAATCATGGTTCATAGGAGGCCACTTGAGAGCTTGAGGACGCAATTTGTCAGCAGTAACCTTATCTTTTTTAGTTAGGTAAAATTTTGAGCCCAAAATTTCTTATAAGAGGGAGAGTTGTAACGCCTCGAATTTTCTTTAATATGGAAATTTAAATTATGACAAGTAATTTAATTTCGTTTAGTGGTTATATGTTTTATATGTGTGTGAGAGATCTTAAGTTCAAATCCTACCTTTTAAAATTTTGTTAATTTTTGTCTCTAATCTTATCCCTAGTCTTTTAGGCTTAAATGTTATTTCCATTCAAGTTATAACAAAATGAACTTGTTGGTTTGATGGTAAGGTGTTTGTTAACTTGCCTTTTGGTCTTGTTAGAGGTTGAATTCACTTTGAACTCTAGTAAACCTGATGGGTTAAGATTTAGTTGGAATTAAGATTTTTTAAAAAAATTATCCCAAATCCCTATTTTCCCTTACCCATTAGCTGTCCAACTTTTTCCCCTTTTTACATATTTCTACTTTTAGTTTTTTTCCCTTCCTTTGTCACATTTATGCTTCTTTTCTCTTCCTTTCTTCCTTGAGTTCCATTTTCCTTTTTTTGTTTTACTACCATATTTGTTGCCATTAAGTGGTTGTGGATTGTTTCGTTGATTCTTCGGTGGTATTCGTAAATCCAAGCAAAATGTAAGTTATGTTGTTTATTTTTCTAGTATTGAATTTAAATTCGTTCTTTGAGGCAAGATAGGTGTTGGTTTAGTTTTTGGTTTAGTGTTTATGTTGATTCTTGTTGTGTTAAGCGTTGTCGTGGTCTTTGGTTAGGTGAAGGAAATGATAATTGTGTCCCACCAGCGGAGTAATTCTCATGTTCAATGTTGTTTTTGAATGGTAAGCACTCAAACTTTGCTTTAGGGATTGAAAGGTTGATTTAAGGAATGTGATTTTGGGTGGTAGTTTAATGATTAATTAGTTTAATTAAGTGAATGATTATAGGATTCTTGGGTTCCAGGTTGCATGGTTAATAAAAATACTATCAGGTGTGTGAAACTAACCCGAAAAATCAATCGAAACTCAGAAAAATTACAAAACAGGGACTGTTTTCAAAACTGCCCGACGTCACACGGCTGTGTGATAGACTATGTGCACCACATGGCCATGTGGTAGGCAGTGTGTGATTACTCGACTTGAATTGGTAGACCGTGTAGACCACACGAGTTCACTTATTGAGCTATGTAGCATTCTATTGTTTGGCAACTTTTCCATTTAAAAATATGATAAAAATATGATGCTCTACCTTCAAAACACTTAAAAAAAAATCTTTATAACATAATTTTATTTCTATTTGAACTAAATTACATAAATTAATATTTGCACATATATACTTCAATTACAATAATACTCTTTAGTTGAAAGACCCACTATTAAAAGAAAACTTCGTTGTAGGTAATCCATCGAAGCACACCATCTATGGATATCAACATATCGTCATAGTAAAACTGGAGACAAATTTCTCTAAAAAAGGAGTTAGTGGGATCACTTTCTTCATAACCTTGAACTTCGATGAAGAACCCAACCTTCACACATTCCATGTAAACATGAATTAGGATAATCTCCACCATATGATCATGAAACTCAAAACCTTAAAAACCTTTGCAATTCACACACTTGTCAATGCTTCAATTAATATCAATATTAACAAGTGTCCCAATTAGATTTATTTTTATTTTTGAAAACTAAAGTACAGATTTATGGAGAAAACTAAGAAATAGAATATCACAAGGAATTAAAAAGACACGTCATTATCTTCGGAAACATGCACCAGACACATATCAATGGATTAATAATGTAAAATTATCATATACACTCTACATGCGTCACAACTCCCAACAGATTCCTAGAACTCAAATCAAGCCAACACAGATGCACTAACCAATTTACATGCTGATGATTTGCCTGTGTAGCAAATCAAAAATGAATCGCCAATATAAAAATGATGCTGAAGACAAAGTCAACTAAACACCTGAATAGGTAATAAAAGAATTAAAATTTGCCTTTGATAAATCTAATTTAAGAAGTATTAATCTTAAATAATAAGGAAATACATCAATCTAAAAGATTAGTAAAGCTTAAAAAATCACAAGACTAGTAAAACTTAGGAAAGTCTTGCCATTTCATCACCTAATTATCACAAGCAGAATTAGCAACAACTACAATTTTAAAAAATAGAAAAAAAAAATCAAATAGAAGCAAGTAAACAAATCATATAATTTCAAAATGGTTTTTAATTTCTCATTATTTCTCATAGTTAATTGTCTTACCGTCTATTTTGACAATTGAATTTCAAACTTGAATTAACTGGTTTCGCTTGAAGTGACAAATCACTGAAAAGAAATGGGCGAAGAAATTGAACAGAGAAAATCACCCAATTATTAAGAGTTCCATTTCTAAAAAGAGTAGAAATGGCTAGGGCTTTTTTTTTGTCAACGAAACTACTGCTTTTCTAGCACAAAGATGGAATCAAAGAAGAAAAAACAAGAAAGTGAGAAACTTAACGAGAGTATATAGAAATACGAGATAAATTTGTATAAAATGTCTTACAGATTTTTTTTTCGTTCTTACCTTTAAGGAAGATGAACGTCGTCGCCACTGGTGCAGTGCAGATGTCAGGGTGGCAAGGAAGAGGGAAGGAGAAGAGAGAAGGGGAAGTTTGATGGGATGTGAAGAGAAGAAAATTGAAAAATGTCTTAGGAAATAGAAAATGGTAGGACATGTTCCCAAAAAAAGCTCTCATTTTCCCATGTTTTGGAGAATGGTTTATAGTGGGAATTCATTTTTCACCAAACAAACATGGAAAAGAATAAAAAAAAAAAAATCATAAAACCTTTTACTGGCAAACAAACAGACCCAAAGTCTTGATCCGAGTAAAAAAAATTAAAGATTAAAGTGAAAAAGCAATAAAAACTAAAATAATGCATTAAAATTTGTTAAATTGTAATTGTTTATCCCATTGCCTAAATGTTTTTTTAAAAAAATTCAATCTTGAAATTTAAATTTCAAAACATTAAAATCAATTAAATAAATTGTTAAAAAATTTGTATCCCTTGATAATGTCAACCGATTTGTTACCATAATATTGAAATTAATAAACTTAATTAATTTAATCTCTTTTTAGATTTTAAAATTTTATTTTATATTTCCAGGTTATCTTTAACAAAATAAACTCATATAACTTATATTTAATTACATGTGAGCAAAACTCGATTTGATTCAAAAAAATCGAAAAAATTTTGAATTTCGAATTAATCGAATCTATTTATTCAAATTATTCGAGTCAACTCGATAAGTAATTCAAGTTTCGAGTTTCGAGTTCGAATCAAGTTGAATTTTACAATTCGAATAATTCGAATAACAGATTGGTGTAAATACCCTTTTAGTCCATGTTAAGTTTGAAAATGAGCAAATTGGTATCTCTCTCAACAAAAATTACAAAACATTCAAAAAATAAAAAAATTATATTTTTTTAAAAATTATAAAAATTTCAAAAAAATTATGAAACATATATAGAAAGTTAAAAAATTAAAAATTTTCTAGAATAATAACTTTGGGACCTAAATAAGTTAATTAATGATTCAATTTTATCATACCAAAGCATTTATTATTATTATTATTATTATTATTATTATTATTATTATTATTTTGCTTTGAAAAAATTTTCAAATATATATATAGTTTCAAATTTATGACATCTAACATAAAATTAATTATACTGTAACAAGATTTTAATTTGACATGTTTAATTTTTTAATTTAACTTAAACAATTTCACTTGATTTGACTCAACTCGAATTTTATTTCACTTGACTCAATTCGAAAAAAAATCAAATGCAGTTAGAATGATAAAATAGGACTCATTAGCTCGATTAACTCGAAATTTTTTTCACTCCTTTCGGCTCAATTCAATTGAACGCTCACCCCTATATTTAATAATTGTCTATGAAACTTAAATTTATTTTGATTATGTAATCTCAAATCTTCCATGCTAAACTAAAAATAAAGAAAAATCCTTACAATTAATTAAATTAATTGCTTGGTTTTTGTGTGGGTAAAGAAGTAATGAAAAAAATTTAAATTTTATTTGGCATGGAAGATAAAATTAATTAATTAATTTAATTAAATATGAGGATTTTTTTCCTTTGCGTTTAGCTTAGTATGAAAGATTTAATATCATCTAACAAAAAGAAATTTAAATTTTGTAGATAATTATTAAAGATGAGTTATTTGAGTTGACACTATGGAAGGATAAAAGAATTTCACAATTTATTTAATTGATTTTGAAATTTTAAAATTTAAATTTTAATATTAAAAAAAATAACTTTTGGCAAGGGGTAAATAAGTACAATTTGATAATTTTGAAGATTTTTTTTTATATAAGCAAAATGAAAGAACACAGAAGTTAAGTGAGCAAATGAAACTGTAAATATGATGTAGGTATATAGTGAATCATCATAAGAGATTTAACACTTAAATGATTAAAATAAAAGTGACTGGAATATTGGATGAATTGTAAGATGTGATTTTAAATGACCACAATGAAAGCACTTAAAAAGTTAAGTGACCAACTGAGGAGTTTACCCATGTATAAATAGAGGGTTACTCCAATTTTTTTGTTAATTTATTTGAATACCCTTCTCTGTCGTCTCTGCAAATCAGTTTTCTTCTCCTCTCATCTCAGTTCTCACCCACCGCCGTGTCCGCTGGTTTTCGCCGGATCTGACCCGTGTCCCGTGTCGGATCGTGTTGACACAATTACTGCATCCCATATTGCCAAGTCCGGGTAACGAAGGGGCTTCTATTGATGGTTTAGCTCTTTCTTTCCATATTAGCGATAAATAGAACATTTGAGGCCAACTTCAATGAGATTTGAGTGGCAAGTGGCGATCAGGAAATATTGATATGCCTTTTTATTCTTGTTCATTTGCAATATGTTGATACCAATAGCAAGTGACATGCTTTGTAGTTGAAGCTAACATGGTACGTGGAACGACAAACGATTTTCTAGACCGTCAATGCATGTTCAAAGGGATTGAACAAGAAAAGTTTTTATTTTCAAAATTTAGGATGAATTGTTTTATGGCCTTTGAAGTATGGAATTGGCATTGTAAGAATACTTGTGTTTTTATCAAAAAGCCAAGTTGTTTGATGATGCTTGTCTTTTAAATTCCCATCAACTGCTGCATTCAGTGGGTTGGTTTAGTATAAGATTTACTGACTAAAATGGCTACAATCCATGCTGTCAAATTAGGTAGTAACTTATTGGGTTACTTGTATCCCTTTTTGTAATGGAATTTTGTTATTTCTGCAAGTTCATCTATGTCAGACTTCCTTCTTGGTTTTGCAGGATCTGGAATTACAATGTCTTCATCATATCTCCCAGCAACCACCGATTCAATTGCTCGGGCCCTAGAAGCCAAAACACCATCTGAAGCCATCTCAATCCTCTATCGTGTATTACAAAATCCTTCATCTGCTCCTGATGCTGTGCGGATTAAAGAGCGGGCCATAACAAATCTGTCTGATCATCTCGGACAAGAGAACCGAGCAGAGGAGCTCAAAAGTCTTCTGGCCCAATTGAGGCCCTTTTTTGCGTTGATTCCAAAGGCAAAAACTGCCAAAATTGTTCGTGGTATAATTGATGATGTAGCTAAAATACCAGGAACATCAGATCTCCAGATTTCTCTTTGCAAAGAAGTGGTGCAGTGGACTCGTGCCGAGAAGCGAACTTTCCTACACCAACGAGTTGGAGCTAAACTTGCAGGCCTTTTGATGGAGAACAAGGAGTAGTCGGAAGCACTTAATCTCCTTTCCGGCCTAATTAAGGAGGTGAGAAGGTTGGATGACAAGCTGCTTCTTGTGGACATAGACTTGTTGGAGAGTAAGCTTCATTTCTCTCTCCGAAACCTGCCAAAAGCTAAGGCATCTTTAACAGCTGCAAGAACAGCAGCAAATGCGATTTATGTCCCACCAGCTCAACAGGGTAATATAGATTTGCAGAGTGGAATCCTTCGTGCAGAGGAGAAAGACTATAAAACTGCTTATAGTTATTTCTTCGAAGCATTTGAAGCTTTCAATGCTCTTGAAGATCCTTGAGCTGTCTTTAGCCTCAAGTATATGCTGTTGTGCAAAATAATGGTGAGCCAGGCTGATGATGTTGCTGGTATATCATCGAAAGCTGGGCTTCAATACGTGGGGCCTGAACTTGATGCCATGAAAGCTGTAAACGTTCCCTGAAGCTTTTCGGGATTGCTCTTCATGATTTCAAGGCTCAACTAGAGGAAGATCCTATTGTCCACAGGCACCTTTCTTCCCTCTACGATACTCTACTGGAGCAGAATCTCTGCAGATTGATTGAGCCATTCTCAAGGGTTGAGATCAGTCATATTGCCGAACTCATTGAACTGCCTGTAGACCATGTGGAGAAGAAACTTTCTCAGATGATTTTAGATAAGAAGTTTGCAGGGACTCTGGATCAGGGTGCCGGATGTCTTGTTATATTTGACGATCCCAAGACCGATTCCATCTACCGCACAACATTGGAAACCATCTCCAACATTGGCAAGGTCGTAGACAGCCTCTATGTCAGGTCTGCTACGATAATGGTGTAGGGTGTGATACCTAGGAATGGTTATATTATTAACCACTCTGCTTCGAGTCCGGGGAGAAAGTATCGTTTGCGGACTAACATGTTTCAAAGTTTCGGTTTTAATGGTGTATTGCGGAAGAACATTTGATTCAAATATGTGGTGTATTGCCTGATATGTTTCTACAACTTTTTCTAAGTTGTCTTTCTTTGAATTTAGCTTGTTCACTTTATTTGGCAACATTAGTTCTTTAATAGAACCATATCTTTTTAGGGATAAGTGGAACCAACTTTCTCATGACTTCAGAATTATTTTCTCATCTAAACTTAGTTTTATCGGACAAGAAAAATAGGTATAGTTCAAAATTATCATTTTGTATACAATAATTAGAATTATCTATGATCCCTTTCAACTTTTAAATAGAAAGATAGACGTATTTCAGGGAGTTCGAACTCACATCTTTATTTGTCAATCGAGTTTTTTCTTTAATAATTGTCAGTTTAAGTATTAAATTCAATTTGAATTTCATACGTAAATTTTAAACTTTTGATTGAATGTGTTAAAAAAGAAGATAGTAGATAGCATTAGTAAAATTGAAGGCATGTTAAATTTAAACTTTGCATGTGATTAATATACATGTATTTACAATTTGATTTGTATTAAAGATGCTTTAATACAATAAGCTAAGGACTACCACTAACAAATATTTTGAAGTTCGATAACCGATTAAAAATTAAATCATAATTTCGAGACTGTATAGTGTAACTAATCCTTCTTTCTATTCAACTCATTTTGATTGTCCTGAAATGATTTTTGTTTCCTTATTTTTCATATAGATTTTATATATACAACAAAATTATAAATGCAATAAATATATTGTTTTTCATAAAATATTTTTTGAAGAAATTATAGAAAGAGCCTGATAATATGGTCCCTAATATCAAATTAAATAATATGACCCCCCCAGTATTTTATCCGAACAATATGTGACTGCAATTTATGATCATAGCCACAGCTTCTAATTTTAGTATGGAAAACTGAAAAATAGATCGGTCCACTCCAAAAGAAGAAGTTTTATTATTTTTACGTTGACTTTGGATTCCAACGAACTTTCTCCGCCCAAATCGCACCAGAAAATATAAGCCACACAAAAAAACAAACAAACAAACATTTCCGATCCGGAAAAAGGTAGATCGTTGACCATGAACTCCGGCACATCCGACGGAGAATTGGCGGCGCGTGGATCGAGCGGGAGGGTGAGCTCCACATCGACAGCGGACAAGAAAAAAGACAAGGCAAGAGTGAGCCGCACGTCGATGATACTGTGGCATGCTCACCAAAACGACGCCGGCGCTGTCCGCAAGCTTCTCGAGGAAGATCGGGCTTTGGTCAACGCTAGAGATTACGACAGCCGTACGCCTCTCCACGTTGCTTCTCTCCACGGCTGGATCGACGTCGCCAAGTGCCTCCTTGAATATGGTGCCGATGTCAACGCCCAAGATCGCTGGAAGAATACGGTGCCGCTTTAAAGGCTTTCTTTCGTTTTCAATGTTTTAATATGGATTTAACCTGAATTTTGTTGATTTGATTTTTGTTTGCTTGATGATGTTAGCCTTTAGCTGATGCAGAAGGAGCTAAAAAACATAATATGATTGAACTATTGAAGTCAAATGGTGGATTATCTTACGTAAGATCAGAATTTTGTTTTGCAGTTTTTCTTTAGAGTATTTTGCGAACTATATTCTTTTGATATTTAGTCTAAGGCTAAAGGACTTCTCAAAATGCCTGCTCTCTTAATCGCATTATTCGTTGTAATAAACCTTGACCGTGTGATGAATGATTATTTGTGGGGAATGACACTTTGATTTTATGCGGTTACTCTGACTGTATCCAGTTTATGTTTCATTTTGGTCCACATTTATGCATTTCATACTTGGTTCTAAGACTTGAGGACCTAGATATTGTGGCTGACTTGATGGTTGATATTATGGATTGTTTTATTTTTGAGAATTATTATTTCTGATAACTTTTATTTTTGTTTTAAGTAATTGATGAACAGTTTCCTTAAAAAGTGAAATGGACCCTGCTTTTGGCTCTTAATAGTGCTTGTTAATTCTCTCTTATAATCTGATTGATTTTTGAGCTGGTAGAAATACTTGTAATTAAGACCTTGTTTGTTTTGCATTCTAACTTCGGTTGTGAGTTTTAAGTTAAAATTCTATTTGTTGCAGGGTCAAAGTGGAAGCCACTTTGAACCAAAGCCGGTTCTGCCCCCTCTACCAAACAAGTGTGACTGGGAAGTTGACCCTTCTGAGCTGGACTTCTCTAGTTCAAATATCATAGGAAAGGTGTGATTTCAATTTCTTAATATTGCTAACTTGCGGAGCAGAACAAAGCCCGCTTGCATGCATGCAAATTGCTTTCAAGTGTAAAACGATTTTGAGAAAAACTGGTTGTTTTATTTTTGCATGATGCATCTACCTTGGTTTTTGGCTTTGCTTGGTAAAGAGGATGGAAAATGAGAAACCTAGAAATTTTTATCTAATTGTTAGGTTTCATAACCACTTCTCAACTTTGTAGCTTAAGCATTGGAATAAAACTTTTTCCTTCCTCCTTGTCATCCTCCCAACCAAGCAAAGCCATAATTATTATCATAACTAAGACTAATGTCTTCTATCATTTTTGGTGTCTGAAGTGCCTGTGATTCTTAGATAAATCAGAGGGTTTATCATGGATGTAGACGTGGTGTGTGGCAAGAAAGGAAATAATAAAGACCTTATGACTAGCATAATTGTAATCTTCTCCATGGAAAAATAGTAACCATTTGAAGAAATCAAGATTTACTATGTCTTAATTTGACAATCATCAGGACATTTACATCAAAATTGGCCCTTATCATGAAGTGGTCTTTAGAAGTATGATATCATCTCCCCATACACAGAGGTGGCTGAATGTATGTCCTTTTCTGCTTAGTAGAAAGATTGATTACTATAAAAGCTCATACCTGAGATTATGTTTTTTGGGCTAATGTAAGTTTGAACTAGCTATCAAACTTCTTCAAATGGTTTAGATTGTTGGCGTGTCTCTCTGATGTGTAAGTTCCATTTGCCAGTTTGGAACTTGAGTTCATATGTAAGCTCCGTAATTTCTGGTTGTAAGCAAGTCAGCATGCAAGTATCTGGAATATGTGCTTTCTCTAATTATATCTCATATTGCCAGGGGTCATTTGGTGAGATTTTAAAAGCCAGTTGGCGAGGAACACCTGTAGCTGTCAAACGCATTCTTCCATCACTTTCAGATGATAGATTGGTTATGTAAGCCCACGATGTTTTGAGTGTATCTCTATAGTTTGCATCCAAAGCTCTTTCCCATAAAAGTTTCCTTCTTTGGTTTGTGTCCTATGCTGAAAAGGTGAATATGTTCTAATTGACAATGAAAAGCAGCCGAAGGAAAAGATAAACCGATTTGAGTTCACAGAAGAAGGCATGAAACATTTTCTTTAGTGACACATGCATCTCCTTCTTGTAATTAGCTTCAATTTTTGAAAGAAACTCCCATATGTTACCAGGTTAATCTGATGCTTGTTGTAGCATGATTAATTTCCTATCTATCCTGATTTTTTACTGAATTAAGAAGGCAACTTGTGTGTTTTCTGCTCTGCTGGTTCAGTCAGGATTTCCGGCATGAAGTGAATTTGCTTGTAAAGCTCCGCCATCCTAATATAGTTCAATTCCTTGGAGCTGTCACCGACAAGAAGCCCCTTATGTTAATTACTGAGTATTTAAAAGGGGTATGTGAATGTATATATGTTTCTCAATCCAGTTTCTCTTTAGAGTTTTGTTTTGAAACTTTTGCTCTAATTACTCTTTCTTTGATCTATATTATGTTTTATTACAGGGTGATCTTCACCAGTATCTCAAGGAAAAGGGTTCGCTTAGTGCATCAACAGCCGTCAGCTTTGCATTGGACATTGCGAGGTATATAAGAATGTTTCTAGGCTAAGTTGTATAGTCGTTGCAGCGCTATGTGTCCTGCTTTTGTATCAGAGTAAACCTTGGAGTAAAAGAGTGAGAGAGTGCAGAACTGTATCGTAAATCACGTTACGTTTTTAATTAGGATAAAATCATTGGTTTTCTTTAGTTTTCATTTTTCTAACTTCACGTCCTTTTGATTGGGAGTTACTCTGCAGAACATGTGTTGGCTATGTGTTAGCATTTAATTTTCTCTCATATGTACTGCTATTTTGCTAATCTGGATTTTATGATTGTGGCCAGGGGTATGGCTTATCTTCACAATGAGCCAAATGTTATAATTCATCGAGATCTAAAACCAAGGCAAGTCAGTTTCTATTTCAGTTTTGCTGAGCAAGTAATCCTGGTTTTTCTTCAACTAGCTATTTTTTGAGGACTCTATGCATTTCATTGACTGCGTGCGTCCTTATGTTGGGGATATTTCCTTTAAATTTGGAAGGGTTAATGAACTTGGCCTTCTGAAAGCACAAAAATCTTCCTCATTTCCTAGTTGATTTCTTTTCCTTTTTCTTCCATGGTTGAAAACTTTGAATTGCATCGACTTTTCATGTTATAATTCCTTTTTTTTTTTTTTTTTGTCAGGAATGTGCTTTTGGTCAACTCCAGTGCTGATCATTTGAAAGTTGGAGACTTTGGACTGAGCAAACTCATCAAGGTTCAAAATTTTCATGATGTCTACAAAATGACTGGGGAAACAGGGAGTTGTGAGTGTTTGTGCAGGTTTCCTTTGGATAACATATGATCCTCAGATTCTCAGGCTCTTTACTTTGCATTTGGGACAGATCGTTATATGGCACCTGAGGTTTTCAAGCACCGGAAATATGATAAAAAAGTGGATGTTTTCTCTTTCGCAATGATACTTTATGAGGTAATCTTCTTCCTCCTTCAAAATGACATTGATAGTAATCTATTTGAGATTAGTTCTAATGCATGATATTCTTACTTGGAGCAGATGCTTGAAGGAGAACCACCATTCTCGAATTATGAACCTTATGAAGCAGCTAAGTATGTTGCAGCAGGACACCGACCTTCTTTTCGTTCAAAATCATACCTCCCTGAACTCAGAGAGTAAGCCATCTCTATAATTCTTTTACTTTACTAGAAGGTTTCATGGCTTGTGCTACACCAGGTACATGGTCAAACCACAACTTGAATTTTATAATGATAAGTAGGTTATATAAGCTATAATATCTGCATGCAGATTTGCATTGACCTTAATACTGCCTTACATCTCCATCTTCCTAGCCTTTGGCATTATCCAACCTTTTAACTGCAAAATCTCTTCTCAAAGATGTTTAGCAATTAATGTTAATACAGTTACTTAACAAACAATTTGAGGTGCTGGACTTGGACAAGTGGAATTGCTGATTGTTTTCTTCTTGAATCTTTCTTAGCTTAACAGACAAATGTTGGGCTGACGATATGAATCAAAGACCTTCTTTCTTGGATATTCTCAAGAGGCTTGAAAAGATGTAGGAAAAAAATGTATCCTCAGATCATTGTTTGAATATATACAATACATAGTATTCAAGATTTGATGTAACTGATGATAAACCTCCCGCACCAATCAACTCCAAGCTCCCCCATTTGTGCCAATGGATGGTACTGTAAATAGACTCAGTAAGTTGCTTCTTATAGATTTTACCATAACTGGCTTTCCTCTATCCTCTTTCCAAATTCAGTCATAAAAGTATGTCTGCATTTCAATTTCAACTCTTTGGAGGTCACCCGAATTTGCATATAATAAAACGTTTCCTCGTCGTACACAGTTTAACTTTTCATCCTTATCGTCGTCATTCACCATTGATTATGAGGAACAATAATAGGCAAGAAAATATGTATGTTGTTATATTAGTACTATTTTTTAAGGTTGGACAAAGTTGTCCTAGTTTGAGCTTTCAGGTTGAATTTCTGGATTTTTTTTTTTTTTTTTTGGCTTAGGTATGCTTTTTGAATCATGGCTTGTTTCGTGGTAGCTGTTGCTCATTTCCTGTCGTCAGACTTTACAATTCTTATCTGTCAGCATTTGTATTATATTATTGTCATAACCAGGTTTAAGATATTTTATATTTATGTCATTTTAACATGTTAATATCTCTTATATAATTTTAATTATTTTTCATTTTGTATTTGTCATATGACCTTGCCATGCCTGATATTGCCAGATCTGCCTGTTGCTTTAACTTATATTCCTGTTTATTTTATGAAAAATTACATATTTCTTCTTCGCACGGTCTTTTCATTCTAAGGTTCAATTTGGATTTGAAGAACCTTAAGGGGTTGGGTGGGTATCTCAAATTTTGCCCTCAATCTTCATTTTGCAATCTGGTTGGCTTGCAAAATGTGATAGAAATTAGGTGATTTTCTATCATCATAATTGAGAATATAAACGAAACAAAAGTGTCGGATATCAAAATGTATCCGACGGTTTTTGTATATTTAAAAGGTCATGCTTTCATACCCACATTCAAACATGTGCGAGTATGTGTTAGATATAAATGCTTTAAAAAAAATGAAGAGTATGAATAACATAGGTAATAATAACAACTACCAAGCTTGTCATTTTGTATCCCCTTACCTCACTCTCTCCCCAAACTTCATCCATTATAGAAGGTAGCCACAAAGATATTACACATTTCATGACAGAGACCCATTCCAGCTATGAGACCTAGAAAATTATTTTTGTCAAAATATTTTGCAACAGTACAGGGAAAAAAACCTATGGTCTTACAAACTTAAATAAGCTTCTTCTTCTCGAAGAAGGTTTTCAAATGCCAAAATTGTAATCCAGCTACTGATAGGCAAAGAAACAGTGAGAGGAACGACAACCAGAACATTTTGGAGGTTGTAGCTTTGTTCAGTTCCTGCATTTCTTCTTCTCTGGAACACACACACACACACAAAGAATCATATGCAGAACCCAAACCCAAAACAGTGAATGAAGAAATAAGATTCCTTCAAGAGGAAGAGATAAGCGACAACAACGACGGATAAGATGTTTCCTTACCTCTCACGCAAATAAAACATTTCCTCATGAATGGATTGAATGGTATCGTACAGATTCTTCAGCTCAAGTTCCATTGCCTGGTATTTACAATAGAAATAAAAGAGAAAAACAATAAGGTTTTTCCTTTTTCCATCTAGGATTCAGATAATGGATTAGAACATAAGCACCAATTATGTTACACGGACTTGAGGTATGTGTTTGAAATGAGTATGGCAATTTTTGTGAAGTGTTTCTCATACCTATTGATGACAATAAAGAATCCGAGCATCAATGTTCCAGAGGCACGTAGGTAGGTACTCCTAAAGGTATGAAAACAATAGGAATGCAAACAACCTAGCATGCCTAATCGTTCTTGAAGAGTGATAGTGGGTTGGTAGTTGCTATCTAGGGTTTACTAATTAAAATGCATCAAGGACTGCACAATCTTTGCAAGCTATATGGAAAAGAGACTCAACTGCTTTAGCACTAAGGAGAGATAAAAGGTTAATGTTACTCTAATTGTATCCGGGTTAAGCATCAGGATCTTATACATATTAAACTATATTCTCAGCCTGTTTTGCTTACAAAGGGGGCAAATCAACAGCTGTAGAAACGATCATGTAAGAGAGTATCCATCTAATTTACAAAACCCGAATCCGTAGCTCCAAAGATTGAACCACAAGCAAGGAAGTTTTTGTTCATAGAAAAGGCCAAAGTCACAGAAATCGGTCTAGTGAACTTCATAACCAACATCTCATGCTAAGTGAACATGGTGGATCTGATGAAAAAAAAGAACATAACAAGCCTTGAACACTAAAGAAAAAGCAGTAATTTTCTATGGAACACCGAGACCGAGAGACCCTTTAGCTTAGCACTAAGCAACTAGGGTTCAAATCTTCTTCCAAGTAGTTCCAATCAACCAAGATGATCCTAATGATCATTACAATAAATCTACGTAGTTTTCAACGCTTAAAACTACAAGCACTCTAAATTGAATCATTGTTACAAAGAACAACAAAACTATATATATTGTAGATGCAACAATTATGGTCCCTTCACCCCCCAAACCCCCCCCCCCTTAAAGCAACATATTCGTGGGAAGGGATTATAATGCTTACATCGACTTGGCCTTTCTTGGCAACGTTAGTCCAGTCCTTGGTGTGGACTCCAGTCCTCCAATCGAAATCAACGGTGACCGTGATAGGCGGCGAATGCTCCGGCGCCCAAAAGCAAGCCATGTAATCACCTTGCTCCGTCGCCGTGAATGCAAACTGCCCATTTTCCACCTTTTCCGCAGAGTGAAAATTATTCCCATACGAAGACGTTACCTACGACAATTTACAGCCCAAAACATCTTAAACTACTCACTTCAAAACACAAAATTAGAAAGAAAAAGGTTGGGTTTTTTTTAAGAGTACCCTGACGGTGAGCTTGTGAGAATCGGGCAAAGGATAATCTTCATTAGGTTTAACAACGTGGTACTTTCCGACAGTCATTGAATTGCTCTTGATGTCTTCGGCGATGCATTTAGTTTGTCCCGATTGCAGATCGAAACGCAAAGATTGCGATGCAGGGAATAAAACCCCCACCAACAGAACCAAGATCAATACCGACCGGAGAATCATGGTCAACGGCGAAGCTTTGATTCCACAAAACAAAGAACGCAAAATCAGTTGATGCAAAAAGAAGAAGAGATTGGGGAAGAAAAATAAAATTAATAATAATAGTAGTACTAATAGTAATAAATAGAGGTCAAAATTAATAAAGACACGTGGTGGGATGGGATTGGAAGAGACACGTAACTGTGGAGACTTTTAGATACGATTAGGCTGTTTGATGTACTAAAATCCCAGATCTGTCTTAACGTAACAGCACGTTTTATACAGATACACACAATGTTGGATCTGTATTTCACTGTTTTGTCTTTATTTTTTTCAATAATAGTAATAATAATTCAGGGTTAAATTAGTTAGAAAGTACGTTTCCATAATTAATTATTAAGTTTTTTTATTAAATTTAGAGAAATTAATTGGTTTTGGAGCGAGAAACATAAAACACATTTTGTTGGACGCATTTTCATCCAACAATAACTTTTAATATAATAGCTAATTATTTTCTCTATATACTGTCATTTTCTTTCTTTTGCATTAAAATTTTATTCTCTCAACTATTTTATTATCAATTTTTCATTCAAATTCTCTCAAATTTTTATTTTTTTAATTCTATATTTCATAATTTCTTTGATTTTATTTTATTTTTATAATTTTTAAAATGTTAATTCTACTTATTTGTTTGGATGGCAAACACATTTCCAGCGTTTAATTACAAATGGTAAGAAAATTAATTTTTTTCTTTTAATTAATATAATTATTATGTTGTTAACATTATTAATTTATAATTTTTTATATTAATATAACCAGACTAAAAATTAGATTATCGAGACGTACATACACAATTTAAATGTGAGGGCATCACGTGTTATTAAACAACACTTGCAAGAGACGAGATTCTTGCATGTGTCTCGTATGCTGGGGGGACTCAATTGGATCCCACACTTATCAATTCTTTGGTGGAAAGATGGAGATTGGAGACACACACATTTCATCTTCCGTGCGGTGAGTGTACAATTACACTCGAGGATGTAGTATTTCAACTCGGTTTACCAATTGATGGGGCAATCGTTATGGGGATACTGGGCGCTGGTGATTGGAACGCAATTTACGACCAATTATTAGGGTTGGTTTGGATGGATAATGCGTTTACCTGCAATTAGTGTAAAAACAGCTATAGCGATGAGATTAGATATTGTAGCGTGAGACAAAAAGTAAGCTAAACGCACCGCACTGTCCTTCCAAACCCACACTTAGGCAAGGTATCAGACAAGTTGAGTGGCAGTCGGATAGAGATGAAATGATTAGAAGACAATTTAATCATATTGACAACTCCGCTAGTGCCATTGAAATACAACAATACACGCGAGTATTCATCCTGAGGTTAATCACGGGTGTTCTAATGCCAAATAAATCTCAAAATCTGGTAAATTTATTGTGGCTCCTAGAACTAGTCGACCTAAAAAAAGAGAGGTGGCTGGTTAAGGATCAGCTGTGTTGGCGACATTGTACCGAGAAATGTATCAGGCAACAAAAGCAAAAAAGAAAAAATAAAATTGATGGTTGCATACTCCTTCAGTCATAAGCATGGCATGCCTACCATTTTTACGTCCCCGAGTAAATGCCCCTTATGAATTCGCACTCATAATCGGGTAAAATTCACTTAATAATAGTTATCACAATATTTTTTTCATTATTTTTTTAAAATAACACATTATTTGAATAGGTGGAACAATAACGTGAATCAAGTGGGTATACTGGACAACCTCAAAGATATTTAGTTATTGTTAGATCAACAATCATAAACCGATGTTAACTTTTGAATTTTTCCATTATATAATATTTACGTAAGGATTTAGAATTTAATATTAGGTACATAATAGAATTTATAATTTCATACTATAGTTTGAATAAATGTCATACTCTGATTCAAGAATTCAAGAATGCATTTCGACTAAATTTTTGACTAATCGCAAAATCTGGCACATCAAAGTGTCATTGAAAGTTTTTGCAATGGTCGAGATGTATGAATCGCATCGAGTGATGCGCCAGTTCATGTCTAAGTAAAGTATTTCGCTGTCACCCCAAGAGCTCAATGAACTTCACAAGATCGACTTGCATGGGAGGAGGGGGAATCAATGAAGATAAACCTAAATTCCATGCCAAATGTATCTACATTTGGGAACATAGGTATAGTTTCATACCTATACATGAACCAATTCTCCCACCGGATTTGGCGACCTCTCTGGATTACATGACATGGTTTAGACTGCATGGTAAGCTATATCTACCTCCGGAGGAGGAAAGGAATTGGTAATATCATCGTAGAGGGCCAAGACGACCCCACATGAGGCTGCTATTGAAAGTACATGCATCAATGGAATCATCATCAGCTCCAATCTCACATGAGGCACTGATAGGTGTACCACTTCCCTGGCAATATGGTTCATATTTTTATGGTGCTTTCATTAACCCTATTTTTTTTTACACAGGCACCACATTATGCACCATCATACCATGCATCAACACATTCTCCAATTATAGTTTTTGCACCACCTCCATCCCCAAGACCATATTACACGCCACTGCCAACAACAACACTAATGTATCTATCATTACCTACAATTCCAACATTCTATCCACAACCAGGTTATCTGACACTATACAATTATTTGTCGATAGTGTCGGAAACACCCCTAACATTATTTTTCTTCAGATGTGGGTTATCTTTGCAACCACCTATTAATACAACGGACGATATACGGCGGGAACCTAGGACGTAAATGCACCATAGCACGGAGGAACAAGATGAAGATCAACATGGAGGTGAAGGTGAAGATGAAGATGAAGAAGATAAAGAGCCAGAACCCTGACTACGATGAAATCCTCTTCGAAATGGATACCTATGGGTTGTGGCACACATTCGGGCTGACAAAACCAATGAATTTTTTGTTTTAATTTTTTCTCATGTAAATCATTATTTAGTTTATTAATTTTTAATTTGTATTGTATTAAAATCTTCCATCCATAATGTACTTATTCCAATTTCCTCAAAAAAGTTCTATTGTATTTTACATCAATAATATATTTATTCATAATTTACAAAAAAAAAAAATTGTAGTCTATTGTATTTTCTATTAATAATATATACTTATTTACAATTTACAAAAAAAAAATTAAAAAAATATTTGTACTTTAGTCTATTTTATGCATTCTCAATAAATATGCTTATTTACAATCTAAGAAAAAAATGAAAAAAAAATGTTTATATTGTATTCTGTTGTATTTTACATCAATAATATATACTTATTTACAATTTACCAAAAAAATGAGAAGTAGTGAAAAAATGAACAAATTGTTTGTTTGTTTGTTTTTTGTATGTTTATAAAAAAAATGAATACATTTTTTTAATTAGGTCTTCTCCTCAATGATGCCCCCAAGTGTGAACATGTTGGTTTACTATGTCTAGGTTCCTAAAATAACTACATAACCTCAGTTGGTTTATTTTCTCTCGAATATCCATATTGTCGTGTATCCAAGTAGAATTTGGTTAACCTTTTGACTTGCGACGCAACGTAATATCCAGTACCAACTCGAATGGAGCGCTCAAGTTAGACAGCCACTTACTTTTATTTGGGATTGACAGGAATTCAAATACTTTATCCATGTGTTTTAGTTTGTAAACTTCGTTAAAATAGCTCATGCAATCTAGACGTGACAAGACACATGCACCAATTGCATGTGCGCATGGAAAACGAAATGCTTGAAATCTCCTACAGTCACAGGACCTTGTTCTTAGGTATACAAAGTACAATCCTCTAATAATACCTTCTTCGAGTTTATGGAAGAACTCTGTAACCTAAAATATTTGATTTGGACGTGAGTGACACACTGCAGACATAGAGTTCACTTTCTACATTTTCTTTAATATCTTTCATCACATCTTCACACCAAATATGGTAGTTGTAACACCCTTAACCCGTATCCATCGCTGGAATAGGGTTACAGAGCATTACCAAACTTATTACATACACAACCATACATTTCATGTTCATAATTCATATCTAAACATAAATCATTCACATACATTCATATAGTCCATAACACGAGCCCTCGAGGCCCCAAAACAAACCTTAAAATCAATTGAGACTAAATCAATAACTCATGGAAATTTTAGGAAAACATTGAAAATTTTCAAATATAGGGGACACGTGCCCGTGTGGCCAGGCCGTGTGTCTCACATGGCCAAAAGACGTACCCTGTCACAGGTCGTGTGGACATTCCAAATGGGATCACATGACCGTGTTCCAAACTGTGTCAGACCCCATGTAACTCTCTAACTTGTGTCACACGACCAACCACAAGCCTGTGTGACTAACCCGTGTAACTCACTGACTTGCTTTCATTAAAAACTACAGGGGACACACGGCCGTGTCACCTGACTGTGTGTCACACATGGCTGAGATACACGCCCATGTCCCTGCCCGTGTAGACGAAAATAGGCTATTTTCTAAGCAACATTTCTCACTCAAAGTGTTGTCAACCTAGGCATACCAAATAGCATATGACCATATCCTCAATAGGCGTTCAAAAACAACCACAACTAAGTCCAATTCATACAATTCCAATACCAACAACAATATTACTCATAAACATCACAATTGGCCATTCAAATTCATAGCAATTTCACATCCAAAAATTTACCTAAATGATCAAACTCACCTATTAGACTTTGTGCCTAAATCAACATGCATACCATATTCTCAAATTCTATCTTTTGTACTCAAAATACCAATTCACAATAAAGCATTCACATAGCAATTATAAACCAAATATCAAAGGCCATTTGTACATGTTTATATAACCAAGTTTACCAAAATAAGCCAAATCACATGGCTAAACACATAACCAAAACATACATCATTTATAAGCCAAATCAATTGGCTAATATATTATAAACATATAGGCCATATTAACCACAATACCTATACATGCCATATAACTAAATACATAAAGTTCAAAAGTACCAAAACGATATCTGGATAGTGTGATGAGATCTCCAATGACTTTCAAGTCGAGCAAGCTTCCGAATCACTATAAAACACAGAAAAGTAAACAAAGTAAGCTATTAAGCTTAGTAAGCTCGTATGGCTAATAAGTACAACTACCATTCATTCTCAGTTTAAAGAAACATAAGCAAATTTCATTCAAATCCAAGATTTGCACATTAACTCAATCATATTGATCATGTATGAATTCATCAGCTATCACTTACTTGTCGAACTTATCACGAGTACCTGAACTGATCCATATCATCCCTTATATCCTCGGACCATCATCTTTTACTGTTGAACCATTTGGAATAATATCGGATACTAAGGTATCTCACACACTAAGTGTCGATAATTTTAGCAATGTCGTTTTATTAACACATGTAACATAAAGCTTATTAAACATATAAACTTACCTCGATATAGTACGGATGAAAACTATCGTCTAGTCGATAACTTTGTCTTTTCCTCGATTTAGATCCTAAGGTTACTTTTCTTGATCTATATATAATCAACTTTAACTTATTTAAATATCATTCTATTCATTTTAGCCCAAAATACATATTTTTACAAATTTATACTTTTACCCTTAATATTTTAACTTTTTCACAATTTAGTCCTTATCACATAAAAATGCAAATTCATGCAATTTAGTCCACACCCACGCCAGCTGAATTCCACTTAAGCCCATAATAGCCCATATATTTCATTTATTCGTACATTTTACCACCAAAAATTTCACATTTAACAATTTAATCCCTATTCGACATTTTTAACAAAAATCACTTTACAAAACTTGTTTATCTAAAAAAATGTTTATTTTCTATCATCAAACATCAAAACACTCACACATTCATAATTGGAAAAACTCAAACACTTTAATGGTTTCACAAATTAGTCCCTGGGCTAGCTAGATTAAGCTACAATGATTCCAAAAACATAAAAATCATTAAAAACGGGACAAAAATCACTTACCAATTGAGTTTGTAAGCTTGAACGAATATCAAGCTCAAGAATGGATTTTTAAATCCTTAATTTCAGTTGAAGAAGGATGAATAAAGATGATATCTTGGCTTTGTTTTATTTAATTTATCATTTATTTACCATTTTACTATTATAACCTTTAAAAACATTCATAATTTCACTTATACCAAGCCATCACATTCCTCTATCAACATGAATGGTCTAATTACAACATAAGGACCTCCACTTTAAAGTTTTATAGCTATTTAACACCTTTAGCTAGTAGAACACAACTTTTACATTTTATGCGATTTAGTCCTTTTTCACAAATTATGCATACAAACAATAAAATTTCTTAACGAAAATTTCATGCAATCATACTATCATGCTGTAGACCTCAAAATAATATTAAAATAAATACTCTAACCTTGGATTTTTGGTTTCGAAACCACTATTCTGATTTCACTAAAAACGGGCTGTTACAACTCTCCCCCCTTAGGGATTTTCGTCCTCGAAAATCTTACCAAAAAATTGGTTAGGGTATTGCTTTCTCATAGCTTCCTCGGGTCTCACATAGCCTCTTCAATGCAGTGACATTGCTAAATAACTTTCGCTAAAGCTATGCTTTTATTTCTCAACTCTTTGATCTCTTGAGTTAAAATTCTGATTAGTTCTTCGTTATACGACATATTAAGTTGAATCTCAACATTTGCTGGTGAAATTTTATGCGAAGGGTCTGATCGGTACCATCATAACATAGATACATGAGACACGTTATGAATCTTTTCAAGTTCTGAGGGTAAAGCTAGCCGATATGCTACTGGCCCTATCCTTTGATAATCTCATATGGCTCGATAAAACGCGGACTAAATTTTCCTTTGCAACCGAATTGAAGAATCTTCTTCTAGGGTGATACTTTCAGAAACACTTTATTGCCGATCTAAAATTCAATGTCTTTACATTTCAAATCCGCATATGACCTCTGTTTGAAGCTGCTTTTAAACTATCACGAATTGCTTTCACTTTTTCTTTAGTCTCTCTGATCAAATCAACCCCGTAAACCTTTTTCTCATTAAGCTCGGTCCAATACAATGGAGTTCGGCATTTACGACCATATAAAGCTTCATGCGATGCCATATTTATGCTCGACTGAAAACTATTATTATAAGCAAATTCAACTAATGATAAATATTTTTCCTAGTTGCCTTCAAACTCTAAAACACAACAGCGAAGCATATCTTCGAGAATCTAAATCACTCTCAGACTGACCATCGGTTTGAGGATGAAATACGGTGCTAAAATGCAACTGTGTACCCAAAGCTACTTGCAATTTCTTCCAAAATCGTGATGTAAATCTCGGATCTCTATCCGAGATAATAGAGACTAGAACTCCGTGCAATCTTACAATCTCTAAAATGTACAATTCAGCTAATCATTCACGAGAGAAGTCTGTACACACTGGAATGAAATGTGCAGACTTCGTTAAACGATCAACAATAACCCATATAGCATCTTTCTTTTTTGGAGATAGGGGTAATCTCGATACGAAATCCATCGTAACTTTGTCCCACTTCCACTCAGGTATTATTACTGGCTGTAACAGTCCCGAAGGTACTTGATGTTTAACTTTAACTTGCTGACAAATCAAACATCTGGTCACAAAGTCAGAGATATCACGTTTCATACCTGACCACCAATACGATTGTTTCAAATCATAGTACATCTTATTACTCCCCAAATGAACAGACAAGCTACCACTATGTGCTTCATTCAGAATTTTCTCTATAAGATCTAGGTTTCTTGGTACACAAATTCTACCTCAAAACATCAAACAATCATCGATTCCAATCTAAAACTCTAAATTAGGAGTCAACTCACAATATACTCATTTTGCCTTCAACTCACTGTCACATTTTTTAGCTTCACAAATTTGCTGAAGAAACATCGGTTTAGCTTTTAACTCAGTGAAAATCGAACCATCATAAAAAAAGTCAATCACGTATTCATCGCTCTCAAAGCAAACAAAGATTTTCTACTTAAAGCATCTGCGACTACATTTGCTTTCCCCGGATGGTAATCAATGACTAACTCATAATCTTTCAACAGTTCGAGCCATCTTCACTTTCTCAAATTCAGATCTTTTTCTGACATCAAATACTTCAAACTCTTGTGATAAGTAAATATGTGGCATTTTTCACCGAACAAATAATGTCACCAAATTTTTAATGCAAATACAATAGCGGCTTAAACTGTTTGAAAGCATAAGCTATCACTTTTCCCTCTTCCATCAAAACACATCCCAAATCGTTTAATGATGCATCACTGAAAATCACAAATTTTTTATCCGACTCAGGCTGAACTAATACTGGTGCTTCGGTCAATAGTGCTTTCAACTAATCAAAACTTCTGTTGACAATTCTCAGACCATTCAAATTTCACATCTTTCTACAGTAATCGAGTTATTGGTGTAGCTATCATTGAAAACCATTTAAAAAATCTTCTGTAATAGCCAGCTAATCCCAGAAAACTTCTAACCTCGGATACATTTTTTGGTGGTTTTCAGTCAATAATTACTGAAATCTTACTTAGGTTAACTCTAATGCCTTCCATTGAACCAATGTGTCCCAAAAATCCAACTTCTCGAAGTCAAAACTCACATTTACTGAATTTAGCAAACAATTGCTTATCTCTCAATGTTTGCAACACTATACTCAAATGCTCAGCATGTTCAAACTCATCTCGGGAATAGATCAGAATATCGTCAATGCATACAACAAGAAATCTATCTAAATATGGTCTGAAAATTCTATTCATCAAATCCATAAAGATTGCAGGAGCATTAGTTAACCCAAATGGCATAACAAGGAATTCATAGTGTCCGTACTTGGTTCTGGATACAGTTTTTGACACATTCGAATCTTTAACTCTCAACTGATAGTAACCAGAACGCAAATCAATCTTAGAAAACATTGTTGCTCCTTTCAGCTGATCAAATAAATCATCAATTCTTGGAAATGGATATTTGTTCTTAATTGTAACCTTATTGAGCTATTGATAGTCGATACATAATCTCATTGATCCATCTTTCTTCTTTATGAACAGAACTGGCACACCCTAGGACAAAAAACTAGGTCGTGCAAAACCTCTATCTGTTAACTCTTGCAAATAAGCTTTCAATTCTTTCAACTCTGTAGAAGCCATTCTGTACGGAGCTATCAATATTGGTAAAGTTCCAGGTACTAATTCAATAACAAACTTAACTTCCCTAACTGGTGGTAACCTAGGTAACTCTTCTGGAAACACATCTGGATATTCACAAACCACTGGCACTGATTTAATTTTCAACTAAGATACTTTTGTATCCAATACATAAGCAATATATGCATTACAACCCTTCCTCACATATTTTTGAGCTAACATAGACGATATCACAATAGGCAATCCACTAGAATAATTGGATTCAATACGAAGAATTTAATCATTTTGACATTTCAACTCAATAGTCTTTCGTCTACAATTCACAATCGCATTATGCATAGTCAACCAATTCATACCCAGAATCACGTCGAATTCATCAAATGGTAAAAGCATCAAATTAGTCGAAAAACAGTAACCTTGAGTCATCAAAGGACAGTTCTTGCAAACTTTATCAACTAGGATATACTGACCTAAGGGGTTCGATACTTTAACCACAAATTCAGTGGGCTTAACAAGAAAACTTTTACTAGACACTAGATTCATACAAACATATGAATAAGTTGATCCAGGATCAATCAAAGCAATTACATTAGTGTCATAAAGAGGAAAAGTACCGGTGATAACATCTGGTGCTGATGCATCCTCGCGAGCTTGAATAACATAAGCTCTGGCTAGTGCTCGAGCCTCGGATCTCACAATAGAACCCTCTGTTGCACTTCTACCATCACTCACATTTCTAGTATGTTGGGATGGTCTCCCTCTTGTAGTTGTAGTACTTGGTCGAGCAGTCTGAAGTTTTTCATTTTCAGGTAACTCAAGACAATCTCGAATAAAATGATCTTATGAACCACATTTGAAACAAGGTTTATTACTCATCCAACACTCTCCACAATGTTGTCTACCACACTGTGGGCACTCAAGTTTGTTGGCTTTGACACACCAACACTCGATACCGAAGTGGCTTGAGCTTTTGGACTTGTGTGTTGCTTCTCACGATCTCTATCTGAATACCCCCTTAAGGCAGTTGAACGGTTATAAGAATCCCTAGATTTCTTTGATGATGAATAATATGATTTACCCATTAACCTCTTTCTCGAATCTCTGACCTCAGAATTGACTTTTCTCTTTTCCTTGCTAAGCTCTTCAGCTTTGTGTGCTCTGTCGACTAACACAACAAACTCTTTTAATTCAAGTATCCCGACTAAAAGCTTGATATCTTCATTCAACCTATCTTCAAAACATTTGCACATAATTTCTTTAGTATAAACATACTCATGAGCATACTTACTTAATCTTACAAATTCTCTTTCGTACTCAGTCACCGTCATACGACCCTGTTTCAACTCTAGAAATTTTTTGCGCTTTTGATCAAGAAACTGTTGGCTTATGTATTTCTTTCTGAACTTAGTTTGAAAGAATTCCCACATGACCTGTTCTCTCAGCACTACAGATATCAAAGTGTTCCACCATTGGTATGCTGCATCTTTCAAAAGAGATAAGACACATTTAACACATTCTGCTGTAGTACAAGACAATTCATCAAAGACTCAAATCGTATTCTCAAGCCAAAACTCGGCTCTCTCAGGATCATCATCAACTATAGCTCTAAACTCTTTAGCCCCATACTTTCAAATTTTATCAACAGGTGGCTTATTCATTCGTAAAGGTTCCAAACCTTGTGGAGCTACGGAAACTAGTTGGGGAATAGGTGGCGATGAAGGTTGTTGAGTAGCTAGATTCGTTCAGACATACTCAGAAAACCACTCATTCATCATTTGGAAGAAGGCTTCTTTGACCTCTTCTCCTTGACCCTCAAATACGGGTCTCAATTCAAACGGTGCTGGCCTATGAATGGAGGGGTGCATTACATTCAGCATCATCAGAGTCAGCTTAATTGGAATCCATTTACTATATGAAAAAATGATTCAAAAACTGTCAGGAGATATCGCACTACCACAAGTTAAATATGGCATGTATAAGTTGTAACAGCCCAATTTAGGGCTCAAACGGAACAGTGGTTTCAAGACCATGAATCTGAAGTAGAAAATTTTATTATGATAATAATATAAGGTTTCTAGTATGATTGAATGCTTGTGAGAAAATTTCATTAAGAAATTTCATCGATAGAATGTTGAAATTGCCTAGTAGGACTAAATTGTAATACGTGCAGTGCTTAATTGAAATGAATTCTTAAATTGGAGGCCCTTAAATGGTAATTAGACCATTATATCATAGGACGGACAAAAATGGACATGGTTAGGTGAAATTTCAAAGTTAGGCATTAAGGGTATTTTGGTCATTTGGTAAATAAAGAAAAAATTAAACAAATAAAATATATCATCTTCCCCAATTTAGTCTCTTTGTGCCGAATTTGAAGGGTCTCCATAGCTAGGGTTTTGGCCAAGCTTTCCAAGCTCAATTGTAAGTCCATCCTAGCCCCATTTTTAATGATTTTTATGTTTTTGAGATCCTCGTAACCTAATCTAGTCTTTCTAAGGACTAATTTGAAGTATTATCAAAGTTTAAAATTTTACCCATGTTAGACATGTATGTATTTTGATGTCTAATGGTAGAAAATGTATGTTAGATGTGTGATAAACGATTTTTGCTAAGTGATTTTTGGTAAAAATGTAAAAAAGGACCTATTTGTAAAAGTTGTAAAATGAGTAGTAGAAAATGTGAATAAATGAAAAATGTGGGCTACTTTGAGCATGAGAAGGGTTCGGCTAGGCTTGGGTAATAACGAAATTTAAAGAAATTCATTTTACGAGCCTAGTCATTAAAGTGTAAATATTTGAAAAGTTAAGGGCAAAAATGTAATTTTGCCATAATGTGATTTTTGGGTCGAATTGAATAATGTGATGATTAAATGAGTTAAGTTTGTTATTATAGATCAAGAAAAATGAGGCTCGGACTTAGACCGGGGAAAAATAAAGTATTTGACGATTCGGTCCATTTTAACTATTTTTATACCGAGGTAAGTTTGTATGTAAATAATGCATCATATATTATGTTTTAATGCTTTATTATTGTATAAATTGTGTGAATGACTCTTTGGACATATTCGACAAAGTTTCGACAAGTGAGAAAATCCCGATTGAACCTTAAGAATAGAATATGATACAAGTGACATGTGACTAATAACCTATGTGTATATACATGTTTATGTGATTCTGGGTGTTGGTCTCATACGTCTACCAGTGGCTGGGTACTTCGACATTTGTTGTAGATACTTGACAGCTTGTGTGAGCAGCACTGGGTAGCTATATTTTGACCGACAGCTTGTGTGAGCAGGCCCGTGAATAGTTTGATAGTGAGCCTATGTGAGTTAGGTAATATAAGGTAGCTTGGCTACATATGTGGCACTTATGTGCAAATTTTCGAGTATCTGTTAATATTCCAAGTGTTCAACAGGAAATGTCAAAGATGTGAAAGTGTGTGTGGCTATGTTACGATTTGGTACTAGTATGTACATAAAACTCATAAGTACGAATAATATAAGTGATGAACACTTGGTAAGATTGCGATTGAGTAAGTTATGCCTATATGATTTTAATGATAATTATGTTATCTCTCATTATATGAAATGCATGATAATTGTGTAGTTATAATGCTTATTATTTTCATATGAACTTACTAAGCTATATAGCTTACTCCCCTTTTTCTTTTCCTTGTTTTATAGTGTTGCCAAGCTAGGTCGGATTGGTGATTGTTGAAGATTCAAATCACACTATCAACTCTCTCATTTTGGGTATTGATTATTTTAGAATTTTGAATGTATGGCATGTATAGGAAGACTTGGTCATTTTGTTATGTGTCATATTTGATTTGGCCAAATATGTTGGCTTATTTTGGTTTGATGATTATTTTGTATAAGGCAATTGAAAATGGGCCAATATTGATTATAAGTATATTCATATGATGATATCTTTCTTGAATGATGTGTTAATGTCTTAGTTGTGGATATTTGGTTGTATGTATATGCTTGGATTGGTGTTATGGTTTGTTGTGTAGGTGTGTGCATTAAAGGGTGGTAAAATGGCTTGGTAAATAGCCTATATTTTGTCCACACGGGTAGGCACATGGGCATGTGTATAGGCCGTGTGTCACACACGGCTTGTCCTATGGGCATGTGTTTAGGCCGTGTGTCCCCTGCACCTTAATTTTGAGAAACAGAATGTTCAGAATTGAGCACACGGGCAGAGACACGGGTGTTTGTCTCATCCGTGTGGATGACACGGCCTCAAACACGGGCATGTGCCCTGGCCCTATGAAGTCTGCACCTATTTTTGTGAAAATTAATTTTTCATACGGCCTAGCACATGGGCATGTGACTTGGCCTTGTGATCTCAATTTGGTCATGAGTTACAAGTTAGAGAGTTACTCGGGGTCGGGACACGAGCGTGTATGACCATACGGCCTACCCACATGAGCGTGTCCCAAACTACACGGGCGTGTGACCCTTATTTAGTGGAAAAATTTCTAAGTGTTGTAAAATTTTCTAAAGCTTTCGATTTAGTCCCAAACGACTTCCAATGCATGTTTTGGGCCTTGTAGGCTCGTATTAGGGACTTTATGATTAAATGTAAATGGTTTTAATTTGGACGTAGATTTATGACTTGAAATTGTATGTTTGTTCGTGTGATAAGGCTTGTAATGCCTTGTACCCTATTTCGGTGTTGAATATAGGTAAGGGGTGTTACATTTAGTGGTATCAGAGCTATGGTTTAGTCAATTCTCTGACTAACTTAGCATGTGTAAGAGTCTAGCTATACATGCCATATATAAATTGTAATAGTGTGACGACTCCTGACAATTTAAATTGTGTTTTTATATAGTAAATAGATCTCGATCGAGCTGTAACTGATGAGGTAGAAAGTAAGGAGCTGGCTCCCACTCAAGGGGTAACGCCATCTGATAGTAGACCTCCCACGGTTTGTAAGGGAGAAGGGGCTAGGGAGGTCTTCCTCCACATGATAAATGAATGGTAGACTGAGTTTGTTCGAACAAACCTTATGGCTCAACATCCTCCACCTCTACTTATCCTCAATTGGTTCTCATAGCTCCTCAAGGTGTGGATTTGGTAAGACTAAATAAGCCTCCAATTGATAAGATCCAAAAGCAAGGGCTGAAGAGTTTAGAGCAAATATAGATGATGATCTCGAGAGAGACGAGTTTTGGCTTGAAAATACTATCGGGGTATGTGATGAGTTATCATGCACACTTGAAGAATGCTTAAAATGTGTTATATTGTTGTTGAGGGACGCAACATATCACTAGTGTAATACACTAGTATCTGTGGTATCGAGGAAGAGGGTTATATGGTAGTTCTTTCAAGAGGAATTCCGAAAGAAATATATTACTCAGTGATTCACTAATTAGAAACATAAGGAGTTTCTTGAGTTGAAACAAGACCGAATGTCAGTAACAGAGTATGAACGGAAATTTGTCAGGCTTAGTAAGTATGCTCAAGAGTGTTTTTCCTCTGAGGCTATTATGTGTAAGAGGTTCGAAGATGGGCTGAATGAGGATGTCAGACTGTTAGTCAGAATCTTGGAAATAAAGGAATTGTTGTATTGGTTGTATGAGCTTGCAAAGCTGAATAATTAAGCAAAGAGAAAAGAAAAGCCGAGAGTGATGCTAAAGATGCAAGAAAAAGGCTGATGAGTAAGTCATGTCCATCTCAGTCAAAGAAATCTAGAGAAATGTATTCTCGTTCGAATGTATCAGCTGGGCATTGACGTAGAGACTGCGGGAAACAATATCCGGGTTCTAAAGCTCAAGCTACTTCAATGGCAAGTGTGAGTAATGTTGGGTCTAATAGACCTGAATGTTAGCATTATGGTTGACGACATCCTGGTGAGTGTTGGATGATTAACCAAGATTGTTTCAAGTGTGGTTCTCAAGAGCATTTTATCTAAGATTGCCTTGAAAGGGATGAGGAAGAAAAACTTAAGAGTGCAAGGCCAAGCAATACTACCAATAGAGGCAGACCACCGAAAAATACTAGGAATGGAGCTAGCAGTAAAGGAGTGACAAAGGATTCAGCTGTAAGATCCGAAGCTAGAGCACTTGCTAGAGCTTATGCCATACGATCTCGTGAGGATGCATCATCTCCCGATGTGATTGTTGGTACATTTTCTCTCTATAATACTAATGTTATTGCATTGATCAATCCTTGATTGACCCATTCTTATGTTTGTATGAATTTGGTATCTAGTAAAAATTTGCCTGTTGAGTTCACTGAGTTTGTGATTAAAGTGTCAAACCCCTCAGGCAAATATGTGCTAGTTGATAAAGTTTGCAAGAATTGTCCTTTGATGATTAGAGGTCACTATTTTTCGACTGACTTAATGTTGTTGCCATTTGATGAATTTGATGTTATTTTGGGTATGGATTGGTTGACACTGCATGATGCCAAGTAAATTGTAGATAGAAAACTTTTGAATTGAAGTGTGAAAATGGTGAAGTTATTTGGGTTGAAACAGATGAGTCAAGTGAATTGCCTATAGTGATTTCATCTATGTCTGCTTAGAGGTATGTAAGAAAGGGTTATGAAGTATTTCTTGTATATGTACTGAATACGAAAGTGTCTGAATTAAAGATTGAATCAGCACCGGTAGTTTGTGAATATTCAGATATGTTTCCAGAAGAGTTGCTAGGATTACCACCGATCAGAGAGGTGGAGTTTGCTATTGATTTGGTATCAGAGACTACACTGATATCGATAGCTCCGTATAGAATGGCTCCAACAAGTTAAAAGAATTGAAGTCTCAATTACAAGAGTTGACAGATAAGGGTTTTGCGAGACCGAGTTTTTCACCATGGGGTACACCAGTGTTATTTGTCAAGAAGAAGGACGGATCCATAAGACTTTGTATTGATTACCGGTAACTCAACAAGGTGACTATAAAGAACAAGTATCCTTTACCAAGGCACCAGTATTAGTACAACCTAAGTCGGGAAAGGAGTTTGTGATTTTCAGCAACGTTCTTCGAACAGTCTTGGATGTGTGTTGATGCAAGAGGGAAAAGTGATAGCTTATGCCTTGAGATAGTTGAAGCCATATGAGAAGAATTATCCAACGCATGACTTAGAATTGGCTGTCGTTGTGTTTACTTTAAAGATTTGGTAACACCATTTGTTTAGTGAAAGGTGCCACATCTATACCAATCACAAGAGTTTGAAGTATTTGATAACTCAGAAAGATCTGAACTTGCAACAACGAAGATGGCTCAAGTTACTGAAAGATTATGAGCTAGTGATTGACTACCATCCGAGAAAGGCGAATGTAGTCGCAAATGCTTTGAGCAAAAAATCTTTGTTTGCTTTGAGAGCTATGAATACGAGCTAACTTTGTCCAATGATGGTTCAATTTTGGCTGAAATGAGAGCTAGACTGTTATTTCTTCAGCAAACTTGTGAAGCTCAGAAAAATGATAGTGAATTGCAAGCTAAAAGAGCTCAGTGCGAATTGAGTAGTGATTTAGACTTTTGGATCAGTTCGGATGATTGTTTAATGTTCCGAGATAGAATATGTGTACTGAAAAATGATGAGCTTATTCAGAAGATTTTTCATGAAGCACATAGTGGTTGTTTATCAGTTCATTCGGGCAGCACAAAGATGTATAATGATTTGAAGAAATTGTATTGGTGGTCAGGTATGAAAAGAGATATCTCTAAATTTGTATCGAAATGCTTGATTCGTCAACAAGTAAATGCCGAACATCAAGTGCCTTTAGGTTTACTTCAGCCTGTGGTGATTCTTGAGTGGAAATGGGATAGAATTACGATGGATTTCGTAACTGGACTACCTCTGACTCTGAAGAAGAAAGATGTTGTTTGGGTCGTTGTTAATAGATTGACGAAATTAGCTCATTTTATTCCGGTACGTACCGACTATTCACTTGATAAGCTTACCGAATTGTACATTGCTGAAATTCTTAGATTGCACGAAGTACTTATTTCTATTATTTCGGATAGAGATCCAAGGTTTACTTCTCGATTTTGGAAAAAGATGCAAGAGGCCTTGGGCACGAAATTGAGCTTTAGTACCACATTTTATCCGTAAACCAATGGTCAATCGAAAAGAACAATACAGGTTCTTGAAGATATGCTTCATTGCTGTGTTTTAGAGTTCGAAGGTAGTTGGGAAAAATATCTATCTTTAGCCGAATTTGCTTATAACAACAGTTTTTAATCAAGTATAAAGATGGCACCATATGAAGCTTTGTATGGCCTCAAGTATCGAACTCCGTTGTACTGGACCGAGCTCTGTGAGAGACAGATTCATGGAGTTGATTTGGTTAGAGAAACCAATGAAAAAGTGAAATAATTCGTGATTGTTTGAAAGTAGCATCGAATAGGCAAAAACCATACTCGGATTTGAAGCGAAAGGAAATTAAATTTCAAGTCAGTGATAAAGTATCCTTGAAAGTGTCTCTGTGGAAGAAAATCCTTAGATTCGGTTGCAAGGGTAAGCTAAGTCCACACTCTATTAGTCCATATGAGGTTATTGAAAGGATAGTGCCAGTGGCATATCAGTTAGCTTTACCAACAGAGTTAGAAAGGATTCACAATGTTTTTCATGTATCTATGTTGCGCCGTTATTGATCAAATCCTTTACACATAATTTCCCCAACAGAGGTTGAGATTCGACCTGATATGACTTATGGTGAGGAACCAATCAAGATTTTGGCTCGGGAAGTCAAACAGTTGAGAAATAAAAGCATAGCCATAGTGAAAGTTTTATGGAAAAGACATAGGGTTGAAGAGGCTACGTTGGAACCTGAGGAAGCTATGAGAAGATAGTACCCAAACCTCTTTCCCGGTAAGATTTTCGAGGACAAAAATCCTTAAAGGGGGAAAGTTGTAACAGTCCAATTTAGGGCTCAAACGGAACAGTGGTTTTGAGACCACGAATCCGAAGTAGAAAAATTTATTGTGATAATAATTTAAGGTTTATAGTATGATTAAATGCTTGTGTGAAAATTTCATTAAGAAATTTTATCGATAGAGTGTCTAAATTACCTAGTAAGACTAAATTGTAATAAATGCAAAATGTGAGTTCTGGAAGCTATAGCTACTTAATTGAAATGAATTCTTAAATTGGAGGTTCTTAAATGGTAATTAGACCATTATATCATAGGATGGACAAAAATGGACATGGTTAGGTGAAATTTCAAAGTTAGGCATTAAGGGCATTTTGGTCATTTGGCAAATAAAGACAAAATTAAACAAATAAAAGATATCATCTTCCCTAATTTAGTCCCCTTGTGCTGAATTTGAAGGGTCTCCATAGCTAGGATTTTGGCCAAGCTTTCCAAGCTCAATTGTAAGCTTATCGTAGCCCCGTTTTTAATAATTTTTACGTTTTTGAGATCCTCGTAACCTAATCTAGTCTTTCTAAGGACTAATTTGAAGTATTATCAAAGTTTAAAATTTTACCCATGTTAGACATGCATGTATTTTGATGTCTAATGGTAGAAAATGTATGTTAGATGTGTGATAAACTGTAACACCTCGAATTTTGGGCCTAGAAGTATTGGGCCTTGGTTAAGTTTTGGATCCTAGCTTAGTATTTTTAGGAGTTTAATTTTGGCCTTCTAGAAGGTTGGAAGTGGCATGAAGATGGACTCTAGGGAGAGTGATCAGAAGAGAAAATATAGGAAGAGGTTAGGAGAGCTTATCGTGGAGAAAAATTAGGAGATGGGATGTAGATGAAGTGGAGCCAATTGGGACTTTAGGGGTTTGGCTTTGGGTATTTATAGGGGTGCCGAATTCTTTTTGAAGAGTTTCCATTTCTTTGCCAAACCGAATGCTTCATTCTTCTCCTTCTTTCTAGTTCCTTTTCGTCTTTTGCAAAAGCCGAATACCTATATCCCCTTTCCTGATTTCTTTCCTTAATCTCTTAAAAGCCGAATACCCATATCCCCTTTGCCGATTTCTTTTGCTTTCCTCCATCATAAATTTGTTTTTGTTATTTACAACCTTTAATCAAGATTTTAAAAGCTGATCACACTCAGTAGATATCTAGGCCGCAAGATCAGAGACTAGTTTCAATAAGTACTTAGTTAACCATCTTTTAGTGCGCTTTGATAAAAGCCGAAGGGCTATCTAATCTTTCTCTTGTCGTTAACCCTATATTAATAAGGGGTAGGGTTCAAAGATTTCAAGCGTGGTAAGGATCTCTAGCGGGTGGTAAGTGTACTCACTCTCAACTTCGGTTTCATAGGTGGCCGAATGTAAATGTGGTTGATAGAGGTGACTCGTATGGAATACGAGTCACTTGATGTTGATAATATGTGTGTATTGGTACAGATCTAAGGATATTCAGAAATAATAGCGAATGAGAGGCTATTAAAACTGGTGGTACACGGTAAGGCTTCGGGATTTGATAAAGTTGTAGTTTAAGGTATAGAATTGATTCGAAGATGGTTTTGGTTGTAGGTCGAGGCTGAGAATAGTGTAGTGCGGGTCGTCAATTAGGTGTGTACATACACTACATATACGAAAATCGGCAAAAGCCAAAATCTCGAAATCCCAAATGGACCTGACGAACTTGTGGGCCCAAAGTGGCAAAGTTATGATATGAAATTATATGATGAATTGACATGCATGAATGTATGTTTGGATTGTGATCGAGCCTAATGGGCTACATAAGCATGTTTGGGGCTTAATGGGTTTTATGAATATGATTGGGCCTAGTGGGCTTTATGGGACTATAGAAATGCATGCTAGGGTTTTATGGACTTTAGGCCTAGTTTTGATCTCTCAAATTTTACATAAGACTTAATTAAATAATTAAACAAACCCGTAGGCAAGTCGCTAGACTAAGGTGTGGCAATGGATGTGTGCATGTCTAGGATTGGATTTAGGAAGAGCTTGGTACTTAAGCGGTCCGAGTGACCCACCTCCTCTTCTCTTGAATCCTACCTGGTGTATAGTGTCTGTTCATCTTAGCCGCGAGGACTTGTTGATGGGCCAAAATCCATAATTAAAATCTGTATCATTAGAAAATTACGAAAATACCCTTCTAGGATAAAATTACGAAAATATCCTTTTAAGGTAGAATTACGAAAATGCCCTATAATGTAGAGCAACTAAAACACCCTCGTAGGGTTGGAATGCCGAAATACCCCTATAGGGTAGGTTTACGAAAATACTCCTAGGTAGTGAAATGACCAAAATACCCCTAAGTGCTTAATATGTGAAAATGTGTGAAAATGTGTATGTTGCATTCATGAATTTTATGTTGCACTTGGGTGGGTTTTGATGATACAGAGGAAGTGTTTTAAGGATCGCATAGTCGCTTGATGACCGTGGATCCACCGTAGGCTTTCAAGCCACTAAGTAGTTTTGCTACACCGCATATATATAGCCACCTTACTGCAACGTGAGTAATGCCGCAACCGGTGCTACCTTTAGAGTGTAGAGGATGGGTGGGTTGATGTAGACATCCCCACAGGAGTGTAGGGTTGGTACGAGTGGAGTGCAGGGTTGGATTTGGGATGAGAATATTTGCATTCATAAAATTCTGATATGATATGAGGTCATTGTGGGCTAAGGCCTAGACCACCGATATTGTTAGGGCTTAGGCCCAATGTGATATGTGTATATTGAATTGATTTGATTGCCAAGGGTCGTACATACTGAGTTTCGAAACTCACACCCTTATTATTAATATTTCAGGTGATCCACAATAGACGGCTTGACGCGGGAGAGGATTCGAAGATAGCCACACTACAAGTTACTTTGGGATTTTAAGTATTGATTTATTAAGTGTTTTATGATAATTATTTTTTTCACGGTGATGTAATAAGGCTATGTAACTCCGATTTCACTATTTACTTGGGACGTATTTAGTTACTGTTATATTTAATAAACATGGTTTCTTTTTTTCTAATTATCCGTTTAATTAAATTCTTCGATTTTTAACTAAGTAAATTCTTTTCAAGCATATTTCGTTCGAACTAAGTTTTTAACTAAACCATTTTTAAAAGCAACTATTCAATGTGACATCACCAGATTCATGCCTAACTTCTAGACCAGGTTTGGGGTGTTACATTTAGTGGTATCAGAGCCTAGTTACAAAACTCAGACTGTGAAATGGGTCTTAGATTTTGGGTTTTAAAAACAAGTAGATTAAAAAGTTTCTGTAGGTTTCTTGAAGTGTGGTTCACCGAGCCCTCGACGTCGAGCCAAGTAAGTTTTTCTGTTACTATACTTGTTTAGATTTCTGAACTATATTTAGATATTAGGCTACTTTAAACAATAGGTTCTTAGAGACTAAAGCCCGTAGGAAACTTAAGCCTGTAGTGGATTTGCGACGACGAAATAACTTTTAAATTATTAATTGCATAAGACATAAGCTTTAAACAATGGAACTATGAGCTAAAATTTCATAAAATTTCTAATCTAGAAATACGTACGCAATGATGAGCGCTAGAAGAGGTGCAAGAGGCCACAGCAGAGGCCGTGGAAGTGTTAGGGCTTTGTAAACATTTGAATCAGAGTTTGGTACTCATTCTGGGTGTGTTTGAGGGTGTTTGTGATAGGTGGATATCTTGGGTGTGTATTAAATTTATTTAGATCAGAGTGCGCAGCGGTACCGTAGTGGATACACGACCACCGTGTTATTTAGAAATTTTGAGGACAAAATTTTTTTTAAGAGGGGTGAATTGTAACACCCCGAATTTTGGGCCTAGAAGTATTGGGCCTTGGCTAAGTTTTGGATCCTAGCTTAGTATTTTTAGGAGTTTAATTTTGGCCTTCTAGAAGGTTGGAAGTGGCATAAAAATGGACTCTAAGGAGAGTGATTAGAAGAGAAAATATAGGAAGAGGTTAGGAAAGCTTATCGTGGAGAAAAATTAGGATATGAGATGTGGATGAAGTGGAGCCAATTGGGACTTTAGGGGTTCATCTTTGGGTATTCATAGGGGGTACCGAATTCTTTTTGAAGAGTTTCCATTGCTTTGTCAAACCAAATGCTTCATTCTTCTCCTTCTTTCTAGTTCTTTTTCCTCTTTTGCAAAAGCCGAATACCTATATCGCCTATTTCTTTCCTGAATCTCTTAAAAGCCGAATACCCATATCCCCTTTGCCGATTTCTTTTGCTTTCCCCCATCATAAATTTGTTTTTGTTATTTACAACCTTTAATCAAGATTTTAAAAGCTGATCACACTCAGTAGATATCTAGGCTGCAAGATCAGCGACTAGTTTCAGTAAATACTTAGTTAACCATCTTTTAGTGCGTGTTGATAAAAGCCGAAGGGCTATCTAATCTTTTTCTTGTCGTTAACCCTATATTAACAAGGGGTAGGGTTCAAAGATTTCAAGCGTGGTAAAGATCTCTAGCGGGTGGTAAGTGTACTCACTCTCAACTTCAGTTTCATAGGTGGCCGAATGTAAATGTGGTTGATAGGGGTGACTCGTATGGAATACGAGCCACTTGATATTGATAATATGTGTGTATTGGTTTAGATCTAAGGATATTCGGAAATAATAGTGAAGGAGAGGCTATTAAAACTGGTGGTACATGGTAAGGCTTCGGGATTTGATAAAGTTGTAGTTTAAGGTATAAAATTGGTTCGAAGATGGTTTTGGTTGTAGGTCGAGGCTGAGAATAGTGTAGTGCGGGTCGTCAATTAGGTGTGTACATACACTACACACACAAAAATCAACAAAAGCCGAAATCTCGAAATCCCGAATGGGCCTAACAAACTTGTGGGCCCAAAGTGGCAAAGTTGTGATATGAAATTGTATGATGAATTGACATGCATGAATGTATGTTTGGATTGTGATCTAGCCTAATGGGCTACATAAGCATGTTTAGGGCTTAATGGGTTTTATGAATATGATTGGGCCTAGTGGGCCTTATGGGACTATAGACATGCATGCTAGGGTTTTATGGACTTTAGGCCTAGTTTTGATATCTCAAATTTTACATAAGACTTAATTAAATAATTAAACAAACCCGTGGGCAAGTCGCTAGACTAAGGTGTGGTAATGGATGTGTGCATGTCTAGGATTGGATCTAGGAAGAGCTTGGTACTTAAGCGGTCCGAGTGACCCACCTCCCCTTCTCTTGAATCCTACCTGGTGCATAGTGTCTGTTCATCTTAGCCGCAAGGACTTGTTGATGGGCCAAAATCCATAATTAAAATCTGTATCATTAGGAAATTATGAAAATACCCTTTTAGGATAAAATTACGAAAATATCCTTCTAAGGTAGAATTACGAAAATGCCCTGTAAGGTAGAGTAACTAAAACACCCTCGTAGGGTGAGAATACCAAAATACCCCTTTAGGGTAGGTTTACGAAAATACCCCTAGGTAGTGAAATGACCAAAATAACCCTAAGTGCTTAATATGTGAAAACGTGTGAAAATGTGTATGTTGCATTCATGAATTGTATGTTGCACTTGGGTGGGTTTTGATGATACAGTGGAAGTGTTTTGAGGATCACATAGTCGCTTGATGACCGTGGATCCACCGTAGGCTTTCAAGCCACCGAGTAGTTTTGCTACACCACACATATATAGCAACCTTGCTGCAACGTGAGTAGTGCCGCAACCGGTGCTACCTTTAGATTGTAGAGGATGGGTGGGTCGATGTAGACATCCCCACACTAGTGTAGGGTTGATACAGGTGGAGTGCAGGGTTGCATTTGGGATGGGAACATTTGCATTCATGAAATTCTGATATGATATGAGGTCATTGTGGGCTAAGGCCCAGACCACCGATATTGTTAGGGCTTTGGGCCAATGTGATATGTGTATATTGAATTGATTTGATTGCCAAGGGTCGTGCACACTGAGTTTTGAAACTCACACCCTTATTATTAATATTTCAGGTGATCCGCAATAGATGGCTCGACGCGGGAGAGGACTCGGAGATAGCCACACTACAAGTTACTTTGGGATTTTAAGTATAGATTTATTAAGTGTTTTATGATAATTATTTTTTTCATGGTGATGTAATAAGGCTATGTAACTCCGATTTCACTATTTACTTGGAACTTATTTAGTTACTGTTATATTTAATAAACATGGTTTCTTTTTTTTTCTAATTATTCGTTTAATTAAATTCTTTGATTTTTAACTAAGTAAATTCTTTTCAAGCATATTTCGTTCGAACTAAGGTTTTAACTAAACCATTTTTAAAAGCAACTCTTTAATGTGACATCGCCAGATTCAACCCTAACTTCTAGGCCGGGTTTGGGGTGTTACATAAACGACTTTTACTAAGTGATTTTAGGTACAAATGTCAAAAAAGGACCTATTTGTAAAAGTTGTTAAATGAGTTGTAGAAAATGTGAATAAATGAAAAATGTGGGCTACTTTGAGCATGAGAAGAGTTCGGATAGGCTTGGGTAATGAAGAAATTTAAAGAAATTCATTTTACGAGCCTAGCGACTAAAGTGTAAATAATTAAAAAGTTAGGGGCAAAAATGTAATTTTTCCATAACGTGATTTTTGGGTCGAATTGAATAATGTGATGATTAAATGAGTTAAATTTGTTATTATAAATCAAGAAAAATGAGGTTCGGACCTAGACCAGGGGAAAAACAAAGTATTTGACGATTATGTCCATTTCAAATATTTTTGTACCGAGGGAAGTTTGTATGTAAATAATGCATAATTATTTTATGTTTTAATGTTTTATTATTGTATAAATTGTGTGATTGTCTCTTTGGACATATTCGATAAAGTTTCGACAACTGAGAAATCCCAGTTGAACCTTATGAATAAAATAGGATACAAGTGACATGTCACTAAAAACCTATGTGTGTAGATGTGTTTATGTGATTCCTGGTGCTGATCACATACATCCTACCAGTGGCGGGGTACTCTGACATTTGTTGCAGTGACAGCTTGTGTGGGCAGCACTAGGTAGCTACGTTTTGACCGATAGCTTGTGTGAGCTGGCCCGTGAATAGTTTGAAAGTGAGCCTATGTGAGTTAGGTAATATGAGGTTGCTCAGCTACATATGTGGCACTTATGTGCAAATTTCTGAGTATCCGTTAATATTTTGAATGTTCAACCGGAAATGTCAAAGATGTGAAAGTGTGTGTGGCTATGTTACGATTTGGTACTAGTATGTACATAAAACTCATAAGTACGAATACTATAAGTGAAGAACACTTGGTAAGATTGTGATTGAGTAAGTTATGCCTATGTGATTTTAATGACAATTATGTTATCTCTCATTATATGAAATACATGATAATCGTGTAGTTATAATGCTTATTATTTACATATGAACTTACTAAGCTATATAGCTTACTCCCCCTTTTCTTTCCCTTGTTTCATAGTGTTGCCAAGCTAGGTCGAATTGTTGATCGTCAGAGATTCGAATCACACTATCAACTCTCTCATTTTAGGTATTGATGATTTTAGCATTTTGAATGTATGTTATGTATAGGAGGACTTGGTCATTTTGTTATGTGTCATATTTGATTTGGCCAAATATGTTGGCTTATTTTGGTTTGATGATTATTTTGTATAAGGCCATTAGAAATGGGCCAATATTGATTATAAGTATATTCATATGATGATATCTTTCATTAATGATGTGTTAATGTCTTAGTTGTTGATATTTGGTTGTATGTATATGCTTGGATTAGTGTTTTTATATTGTTGTGTAGGTGTGTGCATTAAAGGGTGGCAAAATAGCTTGGTAAATAGCCCATATTTTTTCCACACGGGTAGATACACGGGCATGTCTCTAGGCCTTGTGTGACACACGGGCGTGTGTCTAAGCCGTGTGTGACACACGGCTTGTCCCACGGGCATGTGTTTAGGTTGTGTGTCCCCTGCACCTTAATTTTGAGAAATAGAATGCTCAAAATTTGAGCACACGGGAAGAGACACAGGCGTGTGTCTCATCCATGTGGATGACACGGCCTCGAACAAGGGCGTGTGCCCTGGCCATGTGAAGTCTGCACCTATTTTTGTGAAAATTAATTTTCCACACGGCCTAGCACACGAGCATGTGATTTGGCCGTGTGATCATAATTTGGTCATGAGTTACAAGTCAAAGTGTTACACGGGGTCGGGACATGGGCTTGTATGACCACACGACTTGCCCACACGGGCGTGTCCCAAACCACACAGGCATGTGACCCCTGTTTAGTAGAAAATTTTCTAAGTGTTGTAAAAATTTTGGAAGGTCTCGGTTTAGTCCCGAACCAATTCCAAAGTATGTTTTCAGCCTCGTAGGTTCGTATTTAGGACTTTATGATTAAATACAAATGGTTTTAATTTGGATGCAAATTTATGACTTGAAGTTGTATGTTTGTTCGTGTGATAAGGCCTGTAATGCCTCGTACCTTGTTTTTGCATTGAATATGGGTAAGGGTTGTTACATAGCTAGATTCATAGACACTACGTAAGTCCAAGAATCGACTAAACCGTAGCTTTGATACCAATCAGATGTAAATCCTCTAACCCGTATCCATCATCGAAATAGGGTTACAAAGCATTACCAAACTTATTACATGCACAACCATAAATTTCAAGTTCATAATTCATATCTAAACATAAATCATTCACATACATTCATATAGTCCCTAACACAAGCCCTCAAGGCCCAAAACAAACCTTAAAATCAATTCGAGACTAAATCAATAACTCATGGAAATTTTAGGAAAACATTGAAAATTTTCAAATACAGGGGACACGCAATTATAAACCAAATATCAAAGGCCATTTGTACATATTTATATAACCAAGTTTACCAAAATAAGCCAAATCACATGGCTAAACACATAACCAAAACATAGATCATTTATAAGCCAAATCAATTGGCTATATACATTACAAACATATAGGCCATATTAACCACAATACCTGTACATGCCATATAACCTAAATATATAAAGTTCAAAAGTACCAAAACCACAGCTGGATGGTGTAATGAGATCTCCGATGACTTCTAATCCGAGCAAGCTTCAGAATCACTATAAAACATAGAAAAGTAAACAAAGTAAGCTATTAAGCTTAGTAAGCTCGAATGGCTAATAAGTACAACTACCATTCATTCTCATTTTAACAAAACATAAGTAAATTTCATTCAAATCCAAGATTTTCACATTAACTCAATCATATTAATCATATATGAATTCATCAGCTATGATAAACTATAAATTATACATATTTTTACCTCTTAGCCTAATTTCTGGATGAATTATCATTAAATTTGTGAGAATTGGTGCTCTTAGTCCTTCTATTTCATGTTTTATACTCAGGAGAGCATAGGGAAGAGAAAAGAACAAAAAACGGGCCAAAAATGAAGAAAATGGGCCAAAGTGCAAAAACAACACGGCCCAAGGATTCACCACACGGCCGTGCCACATAAGGTCCAACATGGCCCAGCCCCGACAAGCACGGCCTAACCACACGGCTGTGCCACCCTTGACAGGCCTACACACGGCCTCTTATTGATCCACACGGGCGTGTCCTTGTCGTGAGGAAGTGCAACGTCACTTGGATTTGGATACTTAGAGGCTAAGAAAGGCATCCCAAAGCTCTATATAAAGACCCTAGGAGGCAACTCTAAGGGTGTACTCTTTCTCCCACAAAGGAGTGCCTTATTTCTGCCAACACAGAGAGTGGAAGCAAGGGATTACTCCAAGGGAAGCCGATTGATTCATCCCAGAAGCTGAATTCTACATCAAGACAGAGAATCTCCCTAAATTCCTTCAGGGGTTTTTAGGTTCTTTATGTTTTGTTTTCTTATTTCTTCTGAGATGTCTTCTTTATTAATTATGAACTAATTCCCCCAAATACTTGAGGGGGATGAAACCTAAGATAGATCTTGTTATTATTTTATCTTGAGTTATATGATAAATACTTGAATTGTTCTTAATTATGTGTTCTTAATTCTTGTTTTAATAATCCTAGGTATTAATTCAAGAATTTGATGTGCTTATGCAAAGGAGCAAAAGTCCCTATTTAAGAGTAGATCTAGCATAATTAAGCGGAGTTGCATGCAACCCTAGACATAGGGCGACATAAATCTACCGGATTAAGGTCAAACCTAATAAGGGGATCCATAGATCGAGTTAATGCAAGACTAATGGTTTTAACTAGAATGAGATTTCAGTTAATCAACCTAGGATTAGTTGTTCTTATCCTCGACGGAGGTATTAACATAAGTTAGGGATCTCTACGGATCAAGTCAAGTGAATAAATCATCTAGCTCAAGAATTGATAACAAGTGAAGTCTAGGTGGATTCTCCCTTGAGTATTGTCCAATCAATTAGTCTTTCCCAAAGAACTTTTCCCCACTTTACTCTTTGTGCATTCTTAGTTTAATTTTAGAATTAGTTTAAGTCTTCATAAAAACCTCTTTTATTTTTTTAGGCTAGATAATAGAAAGGAAGTTAGTACTAGTACTTTTGGTTCCCTTGGGTACGATAACTCGATCTTGCCGCTAAACTATACTATTGTTCGATAGGTGCACTTGCCTGAAAATTGTGATTTTAGTTAGTTTTTGGTACGATCATTATTATAAATTTTATTACTTCATATCACGCATATCAAGTTTTTGGCGCTGTTGCCGGGGAACTGAAATATTAAGAACGCTCGATTTCTATTACTTTAGCCATATTTATTTTTATTTATTTTCAGCTTATTTTTATTTTTATTTTTATTTTTATTTTACTGAAATTTTCTTTTCCTCTAGGTACCTCTAGTTTATGACTAAAAGGAACCCAGCAGGACCATTGTTTTTTGACGAAGATTTAGAAACGACTGTTCGCAGAACTCGTAGAGAGATCAGAAGAAGCCTACATTATCCAGAATAAGGACAAGAACAAGAGCCAAAACCTACGGAAGATGTAACACCCTGAATTTGGGCCTAGAAGTATTGGGCTTGAGTCTGGGTTCGGATAAAAAAAAACCTGAATAATTGAGAAGTTTTAAATATTAGTGTTAAAAAATTAATTAAAATTATTATTATTATTGATAAAATATTACTGCTATTATTAAAGATGTTTTAATTTTTATGAAAATTATAATAATTATTATTAGATAAAAAATATTATAATTAATTTGGTGTTTAAATTTAGTGTTTAAATAAATTTTGAATGATTTATAGCGCGGGAAAAGTCTTGGGTTTGATCCAAGACTCTAGCAAAAAAATTCTTAATTTTGGCATTCTTACGGAAATCGGGGCTTGAGGCCTTATAATTAAGTTAGGCAAAAACTGGGCATAAAGGAACACCTGGCCCAGTGGTTAGCACGCTGAGAAGCAGGACGAGGGCCACGGCTCAAGGCACGATGCACACGAGATGTGGGGTTTTTTTAATAATTAGGATTGCGGCTAAGTAAGGCTTAAGAAAAGTTGCGATGGGATTATGCCACAAGAGCGCCTGTGGCGCAGTGGCAGCAGCACATTGGGACTCCAAGGGGACGCGGATTCGAGTCCAGGCGCAGGTAAGTTGTAATTTTATTTTTTAAAAAATAGCAGGGACTTCAGCAGGTATGGCTTAAGATTAAATGTGACCGTATATTGTTGAAAACAAAGTTGTGGCACAGTGGCCAGCAGCGTGCTAGGCTACCTGGAGGTTCTGTGTTCGAGCTGGGGCGCACGCAGGAGGATGGCCTTTTTGCTGGGCGTGTGTGGGAAGGAGCTGTGCAGGATTGAAGCTCCTAAGCAGCTGCGGTGTAAGCGGTGGTAAGGAATTTGGGTGAAATCCAAATTGGTGGGGGCTGAAATTAAGGAGCAGAGAAAGGAATTTAATTTGGGAAGGACGTTTGTGCCTATTTAAGCACCCATTCAGGCATAAGCATGAGGTGCCGATTGCTTCTATTATTTTGGGGGGGCCTTCATGAGTTATTTTTCTTCTTGGAGATTTGCGGTATTTTTTTTAGTGTGTTAGCCAACTTTGTTTTTACTTTTCTTTCAATCGGGTTTGTTTCTTTTTAATTATTTGCTTTATTTTATTTATTTTCTTTTGGCTCACCTTCTCTTTTATTTTCACCCAAAGGTCGAATGAACTCTTTCTTTTCTACTTTTTTTTATATAGCCAAATCCTATTGAAACAACATTTCTTCTCAAGTCTACTTGTCGACACCTTCTCTTTTCCATTACAACTTCTACTTTCTCTTTTTTATTACACTAAAATCCGAAACCTCTATATTTTAGTGATTCGGGAATTAATATTTAGATCTATTTTCTACTGGCGTTGAAGTTGGATTCACAGTGGATCTGAGGTTGGAAAAGTGTTGGAAACGCTTCTGACAAGTATGTCTTTGGTGGTAAGTATTCGGATCTTATTTTTCATTATTTAGTAATTTGAGAAAAAAAAGCCGAAAATCTCTAAGTTTAGGAAAGTTTTCGAATTCAGTAAAAAGAGTAATGCTAGTTTTGCCTTCTGTGGTTGTTGTGTTTTAGTCACAAGAAGGGAAATTGGCAAGGAGCAATAAAGGCTAAAGTCGTGGAAGCGATCTAGATTTAGATCTAGATCTAGTGGATTAAAATCGACAAAGGTAAGTATTTGAGGGCCATATAGGATGTTGGCCGAATATGGTGTTAATGGTTACATTGCGTTATCGTTGATTTATGGTCTAATACCTTTAGTAACCGATTGTAGGAGAAATCGCGTAGGAGATCTCATCGGTATAATCGCAAAATAGGTGTGTATCGAATACCTTTCTTTAGTCTAATTCGGCAAAAGCCAAAGTAACCGAAAAGTGACCGAAAGTTTAACCGAAAGTTGGTAATTCGTGGGCTTGTGAGTGTATGAATGCTTACAAAACGCTTAGAAATCGTTAGATCTGAAATCGCAAGTGGTAAGGTAGTTGCGCTGCAATTTCGTGCAATACGGTAAGTTGGGCCTCGATGGGCTGAATGTGGGCCCAGTGGGCTTACGGGCCCATATGGGTGAAAATGGTAAAAAAAAGGGTGCTGTTAGACTGTAGGTTCAAAACTATTAAAACTGATAAATCAATCGTAAAATCTGACGTAAATGGGCTTAAATAGCTAATAGACACTGTAGGGCCCATTAGGGGTTTTAAGGCCCAATAGCTAAAACTGTTAAACTAAGGTAAATAGACTACTGTGACGACAAATGGATTAGTAGTGACTGTAATATGCATGAAATCCCTAAAAACTGATAAAATTACCGAAATACCTTAATAGGTGGAAAATTACTATTTTACCCCTAAGAGCAAAATGACTATTATACCCCTAGGGCTAAGTGTGACCAAAGTACATGTTTTACTGTTACTGTTTACTGCTTGCCATGTCATTATTATCTGTTGCATGGGACTGGGATATTGATGGAGGAAGTACTGTGGCTTGACCACGTACTGGAGGCTTTACCTCAACTTACTGATATCTGAGCAGCTATGCTGCAACTGTGGAGTGTAGGGCTGGATGGGTTGAGTTATTCCCCACATGGTGTGTAGGGGTGGTACGGGTGGAGTGTAGCGGTTGGATTTAGGCTGGGTTGGGCTTGCATACATGTTAATATCTGTTCTGTTCTGAAATGGGCCTATGGGCCATACTGTTATCTGAGAAGGGCTAAGGCCCAGTATTCTGTATCTGGATAGGGTGTCGGCCTAATAAACTGAGACTGAATAGGGTTTAGGCTCAGTGGGCTTGAGCTGATTTGGGCTCTAGATGGGTTTCTATACATACAGAGTTTTCCAAACTCACCCCTTTTTCTTCCATCCATGCAGGTGAGCCATAGATTGATGGACTTGGAGCTGGTAGGGATTCAGAATGGCCACATGGACTAGACTGTTGGTTTTTAATTAAATTAATTATTTCAATTTAGTCTTAATTATTTTTATTCTGATTTTGGGTTTGTAATAAGGCCGCTTTTATTACTTTATTTTAGTTTTTTAATTATTTTATTTGTTTTTAGCTTAAGTAGGATATTGTTTAAATCATTTTGAAATAGGTTAGCTCTAAGGCGCGTTTTTATAAAAGTTACTTGTTTTCAAAATATCACGATAACCGAGCAAAGCTTCCGCAATGTAAACGTTTTCATAAATAAATGTCTTAAATACACTTAAACTTAATTTATTGTTCGTAGACAAGTCATAAGGTTAAAGTGTGGCAATAGATGCGTGCATGTCTAGGATTGGATCTAGGAAGAGCTTGGTACTTAAGCAGTCTAAATGACTCACCTCCTCTTCTCTTGAATCCTACTTGGTGCGTAGTATCCATTCACTTTAAGCCATAACAAAGAAGGCCTGATTTTTCGATACTTAATCTGTTTTTAAAATAACATGTTTCCGCAACTACAAAGGTTTACAAGCTTTCACAATTTTTCCTTGAGATTTTACGAAGTTGTTAACAATGTTTTGATTATTACAATGAATCACGTTTTGGAGAAATAAACACAAGCTAAGGCTTTATTCAAGTTTAACGGTAAAAGGTCCTAAACATTAAGAAGGGTTTTCAATGAAAACATGGTTTTCGAAAAACACTTCAATGTGACACACCGGACTTGGCCGTAACATTTGGGCCAGGTTTGGGGTGTTACAGAAGAGATGGAAGCAAATCATGATAATCAACCACCTCCCGGGATAGTCACACAACCAGTGAACCAGGATGATGCTCCTCGTACTATGTATGATTATGCTAAACCGAATTTGGCTGGTACTCAATCTAGTATTATTAGACCTGCTATTGCTGCTAATAATTTTGAGTTAAAACCTAACACTATTCAGATGATACAGCAATTTGTGCAGTTTGATGGTTTACAGGATGAAGATCCAAATTCACACATAGCAAACTTTTTGGAACTTTGTGATACTTTTAAAATTAATGACGTTTCTGATGATGCCATTCGTCAAGGCTATTTCCATTCTCTTTGAGAGATAAAGCCAAACAGTGGTTAAATTCTTTACCATGAGGCTCAATCACTACATGGGAACAGATGACAGAGAAATTCTTACTTAAATATTTTCCTCCTGCTAAAACAGCTAAATTGCGAAACGATATCTCTTCTTTTGTGCAGATGGATTTAGAGACGCTTTATGATGCTTGGGAGAGATACAAAGATCTGTTGAGAAGGTGCCCTCACCATGGGTTACCTCTGTGGTTACAAGTTCAAACCTTTCACAATGGTTTGAATCCATCAATGAGGCAAATGATCGATGCAGTCGCAGGAGGAACAATCAACAACAAAACACCCGAAGCAGCTTATGAGTTTATTGAAGAAATGTCACTAAATAACTATCAGTGGCAAGTCAAGAGGACAAAGCTGACAAAAGCTGCAAGAGTTTTTAATATTGATGTAGTCACCATGCTTACTAATCAGGTAGAACTCTTAAATAAAAAATTTGATAATTTTGTTGGTTCTACGTAGGCACAACCGGTGATGCAGTGCGGCGCAACTCCAGGAAATATGTTCAATCCAGACTACTCATCTTATGGACACAGCATAGAAACTGAGCAAGCCAACTATATGGGTAACAATTCTAGACCTCAAAACAACCCTTATAGTAACACTTATAATACAGGTTGGAGAAACCACCACAATTTTTCATGGGGAGGACAAGGAAATCAAAGACAACAGTCTCCTTCGGGATTCCAGCAGCCACCACCACAACAAGAGAAAAAGCCGAATCTTGAAGAGATGTTCACCAAATTTATGGCCATGTCAGAAACCTGTTTCCAAAACACTGAGATGGCACTAGAGAACCAGCAAGCACCAATTCAAGGGCTTGAGAACCAAATTGGTCAACTTGCAAAGTTGATATCGGAAAGACCACAAGGTGGACTACCCAGTAACACTGAGCTAAATCCCAGAGAACATGTCAAGGCAATTACTCTAAGAGATGAAAAAGTACTGACCAAACCAGAAAAGAAGCCTGTTCTAGAATCACTAGAAGACAACGTAGAGGAAGAGAAACCTAAGGAAAACACTCCACCAACACTCAAGGAATACAAACTGCTTATTCCATATTCGGCAAAGTTGAAGAAAGACCGCACAAATGCTCAATTCGGTAAATTTCTTGAACTTTTTAAACAATTACATATTAACTTACCTTTTGTTAAAGCAATTTCGTAGATGCCGAAGTACGCAAAGTTTCTTAAAGAACTTCTAACAAATAAAAGGAAGTTGGAAGAATTAGCCACAGTGGAACTCAAAGAGGAATGCTCAGCTATTCTCCAAAATAAACTGCTGGCAAAACTGAAAGATCAGGGAGTTTTACTATTCCTTGTTTAATTGGTAGTTTAATTATTGATAAAGCATTGGCTGATTTAGGTGCTAGCATTAATCTGATGCCTTATAAAATGTTCAAGCAACTAGGTCTAGGGAACCAAAACCCACTAGGATGAGTATTCAATTAGCTGATAGATCTGTTAAATATCCCAGGGGAATTATTGAAGATGTGTTAGTAAAAGTAGATAAATTTATATTCCCTGTTGATTTTGTTGTGCTTGACATGGATGAGGATATTGAGGTGCCTTTAATTTTGGGACGCCCATTCTACTGCTAGAGCTATTATCGATGTAAAGGATGGTAAATTAGTACTTAGAGTTGGTAAGGAAGAAGTCGTTTTTAAAATTTATGATGCTATGAAATTCTCTAGAGAACAAGATGATTCCTATTATTTTATTGATGCTATTGATTATTTTGTTCAAGACAATTTTTAGGAAATTTCTCTTATAGACACATTGGAACTATGCCTAGCTCAAGGTGGGGGGAAGATGAAGCCACCACTGAAGTTAAAGAAGTAATGAAAGAATTAGACCATAATGAATTTGTTGCAAGGCATATAAGCTATGAAAGTATAAAGATGAATGATGAATTGAGACAGAAACCTTCAATTGATGAACCCTCTAAATTAGAGCTAAATCAACTGCCAGACCATTTAGAGTATGCATTTTTAGGAGATGATTCGACATTACCTGTGATTATCTCATCAGATTTAAGCAATGAAGAAAAATAGGAACTACTTCAAGTGTTAAAAGAACACAAAAAAGCTATAGCTTGGAAAATTTTCGATATTAAGGGAATTAATCCTTCTTTTTGCACCCACAAAATTTTAATGGAAGATGAATATAAACCATCGGTGCAAGCTCAGAAACGATTGAATCCCAACATGAAGGAAGTCGTAAAAACCGAGGTAATTAAACTTCTAGATGCAGGTATTATTTATCCTATTTCTGACAGTTCTTGGGTAAGTCCTGTGCAGGTTGTTCCTAAAAAGGGAGGCATAACCGTGGTGCCTAATGACAAAAAGGAGTCAATACCTACAAGAACAGTCACTGGATGGAGAGTTTGCATTGATTATAGGAAGCTGAATGACGCAACTCGAAAAGATCATTTTCCCTTACCTTTTATTGATAAGATGTTGGAAAGATTATCAGGTCACATGTATTATTGTTTCCTAGATGGCCTCTCTGGTTACTTCCAAATCCCGATAGCTCTAGAAGATCAGGAGAAAATGACATTCACATATCTATACGGTATGTTTGCTTATCGCAGAATGTCTTTTGGATTATGTAACGCTCCTGCTACTTTCCAACGATGCATGCTAGCTATCTTTAACGAATTCATGGAAGACATCATGGAGGTATTTATGGATGATTTTTCAGTCTTCGGTAATTCTTTTCAACTTTGTCTTAATAATTTAAAACGTGTTCTCATAAGATGTGAATAGACAAATCTAGTATTAAATTGGGAAAAATATCACTTTATGGTTCAAGAAGGTATTGTATTAGGACATAAAATTTCTAGTAAAGGGATAGAGGTAGATAAAGCAAAAATAGAAACCATTGAAAAATTACCTCCCCCAAATTCAATTAAGGCTATAAGAAGTTTTTTAAGACATGCCGGTTTTTATCGCAGATTTATTAAGGATTTTTCTAAAATAACTAAGCCTTTAACGAAACTACTAGAAAAAGACGTGCTTTTCAACTTTGATCAGGAATGTTTAGAATCTTTTAACACTCTCAAAGAAAAGTTAGTCAATGCCCCAATTATGATTTCACCTGATTGGAATCTGCCTTTTGAACTAATGTGCGATGTGAGTGATTTTGCAGTAGGTGTAGTTTTGGGACAACGAAGAGACAAGCACTTTCAACAATTTATTACGCTAGCAGAACTTTGACAGCTGCTCAAGCAAATTATACTACCACAGAAAAAGAATTACTAGCCATTATTTTTGCATTTGACAAATTCAGATCTTATTTAATATTGTCAAAAGTCATCGTTTATACTGACCACTCTGCTCTTCGTTACCTTTTGACTAAAACTGATGCAAAACCTCGATTGATCAGATGGATTTTATTATTATAGGAATTTGACTTAGAAATAAAGGATAAGAAAGGAGCTAAAAATTTGGCAGCAGATCACCTTTCGAGATTAGAAAATCCACATCCCAAGTACCTCGATAAAATAAACAACTTATTTCCTGAAGAGCAACTCCTAGCTATAGCAGACGAAGCAGTTCCTTGGTTTGCCGATTTTGCAAATTATTTAGCAGCTAACATAACCCGAAAGGGTTGACTCATCAGTAAAAGAAGCGATTCTTCGCTGATGTGAAAAACTTCTTTTGGGAAGATCATTTTTTTTTTGTATTTGTGCAGATCAGGTTATTTGAAGATGCGTTGCTGAGACAGAAACATACCAAATATTAGATCACTACCATTCGGGACCCACAGGAGGACACCACAGTGGAGCTAGAACTGCCCATAAGGTACTCGAATCAGATTTTTATTGGCCTACACTTTTTAGAGATGCCAACAGGTATGTTACCTCTTGTGATAAATGCCAGAGAACAGGTAATATCTCTCAACATAATGAAATGCCTCAGAACTATATACTTTCATGTGAAATATTTGATGTGTGGGGTATTGATTTCATGGGTCCATTCCCTACTTCATTTGGGAATAAGTACATACTAGTAGCCGTACATTATATGTCAAAATGGATGGAAGCCCAAGCCTTACCTACTAATGATGCTAGAATGGTAGTGCACTTTTTGAAGAAACTTTTCTCTCGATTTGGAACACCTAGGGTGATTATTAGTGATAGGGGAACCCATTTTTGCAATGCTCAATTTGAAAAAGTTTTAAAAAGGTATCGAGTACACCGTAGAACAGCTACCCCTTATCATCCACAAACCAGTGGTCAAGTCGAAGTAACAAATAGGGAACTAAAACGTATCTTAGAGAAAACGATAGAAACAAATAGAAAAGATTGGTCAAGAAAGGTAGACGATGCTTTATGGGCCTATAGAACTGCTTTTAAAACGCTCATAGGTACATCTCCTTATAAACTTGTCTACGAAAAAAGTTGTCATCTGCTATTTGAACTTGAACATAAAGCATTCTGGGCTATTAAAATTTTAAACCTTGATTTTAAGCTTGCAGGTGAGAGAAGATTAATGCAGTTAAATGAGCTAGACGAATGGCATTGTAATGCCTATGAGAGCGCACGACTATATAAGGAAGCCATGAAGCGACACCATGACAAATGACTAAGACAACCTAAGCAGTTCAAAATGGGTGATCTTGTCTTACTCTACAACTCAAGGCTGAAACTATTTCCTGGAAAACTCAAGTCAAGGTGGTCAGGTCAATTCACTATTCAAACTATCCTCCCATACGGTACAGTTGAGGTAACTCACCCAAACCACGGTACATTCAAGGTAAACAGCCATCGGCTTAAACACTATAAAGGTGAGAATTTTAAAGATAATAGAGAGGAGCTTCAACTCCACGAAATCCCTTCGTGATACATCCAGGTAGAGTCGAGCTTAGACTCTAAATAAGCGCTTCTCGGGAGGCAACCCGATCACTAACTTAGTAACTTTTCTTTTATTTTTGATTTTAGTATTTTTATACATCAACTAACCCTTTTAAATGCAGAATTTAAGGACCACACGGCCATGCCCACGGGCGTGTCCAAGGCCGTGTGGATGTTATGAGCAGAGACAAAGTCTTTCACCCAGGCCGTGTACAAGCAGGGTAAAATTTTTCCCAAAACACGGGCTACGACAAATTGCCATAGCCGTGTGATGTGGCCGTGGCCAACATATCAATTTTCACACTAGCTTCGACAACTTCCCACACCCGTGTCACCAAATCGTGGCCAACACTGTCAATTGACACACGAGCTGAGACTAGAAGGACACGGCTGTGCGATACGACCGTGTGACCCCAAAACGGGCGTGTGACACGCCATTGCCCCAAGACCGTGGTGGACACTGCCAAAACCAACACGGGCGTGTGACCTATCACACGACCGTGTGCAAAGCGAACACCTTAGGACATGACCGTGCAACATGGCCGTGTGCCTTAACACGCCCTCGGTACACGGGCATGTGCTTTGAACCAGGCACGCCAAAATCCCCAAAATTCGAACAACACGGGTAAAACCCGAGCTACACAGGCGTGTGCCTTGCTCGTGTGACCCAAAATCTATATATAAGGTCCACTATTCATCATCTTTCTCATCAAAAACACCCAAACCCTACCCCAACCCTCTCTAGCACCGCCGCTAGTGTCTACAGTGCTCCCACGACCTTGTCGCCTCACCCACGACCGTGCTCCGCCTCATACCTCTTCCATTCGATTTTATTTTCTCATTTTTCTTTCAAATTTTTTACTGCTTATTTCTATTTCTTTTTCAATATCATATTATATTTAGGCTTAGCATTGTTTTAAGCATGGAATTGATTGAATTAGCATGAATAATCTAGAATGTTATAGAGAACTTTGTGATTTCATGCCACTTAGAGTTACATTTGATTGCCATTTTTCCTATCTAAACTCTCATGCATTTAGTATAAATACATACCTATGTTTCTTAAATCTGATATTATGTTAGATGGATAATTTATATTATTTAGGTTAGTCCCCATTTTATCTCAAAAATGTTTTAGGCAAATTGTCATTTTAATATAGATATTTATTATAGTTTTTGATTCAATTTAATTTCAATTTTTAGGATTAATGTATCTTATTTTGTTTTTAGGAATTATGTCAACATCACGCGGTAAAAAGGCTACCGTCCCACCTTCAAAGAAACGCAAGGGACCCGGTGGTTCATCTTCGTCGCGGCCCGTCGCTGAAAACTGCTACCCATTCCTCCATTTTCCACAAAGCTCCCAAGAGGAGTTGTTCCAAATCCTACGAGCTCGCCCCCTAGATGCCGGATGTTGCATTGACTGGGACACTCTAGAACGAGTCCGACTCGCTGATGCCATTCGAGCCTTACTATCCACAGACCCATGGGGACAAATTTTCGACATCATCGAGCCCACCTATATGGAACTAACACTGGAATTTTGCTCTACATTTCATCTACAGGTGGTAATGATGAACCATGATGATCCAGGCACTATCCAGTTTCGTCTCGATGGATTGGTACGCCAGTTGAGTGGCCCTAAGTTTGGCATCACGCTAGGACTCTACACAGACGAGTTTATAGCCGACGAGGACTTTTCTAAACTTCCCCATCGCATCCATCTAAAACCAGTCGATTGTTGGCGCGAAATCACCTAGGGGCATCCTAAATATGACCCCAGTCGCACCAAGGCTACCGCCCTTACCCCATCTTTGAGGTACCTTCACGCCCTCCTCGTACACACTCTGACGAGAAGATGCGAAAGCACTGGAGTCTTCAACACACACGATGCATATTTCCTCTGGAGCATAGGGAACACTCACACCATTGACCTAACTTTCTTCATCGCCCATGCCATCCAACACCAGACAGAAAGGCATTGTAAGGGGTCAATATCCATGGCCCCGTACATCACACGCCTAGCCCGCCACTTCGGGCTACTCAACACTGCAGCCCAGACATCCTCATACACACTGATAGGCCAGATGTCCCCTCAGGGCATCCAGACCATGCTACATATGAGGATGATCCAGCGCAGACCTAGAGCCGACCCCCTACAGTACCGTTATCCAAGGGGCCGAAGAGCATGAGGACATTATCGATGATGTCCCACCACCGGCGAAGGATGCACCCACCGAGCCACCACCCCCTCGCTGTCCAGTTCATGCGGCAGCTTCATACGCTGACATATCTGAGTGCCTATCACGATTCAAGCAGCAATGCTTCCAGCGCTTCGATCACATCGATGCGACACTACAGCAGATATGCCAGCATCTCCACATCACTTCACCACCGCCACCGCGTGACCCATCTGAGAATTAGAGACTTCTATTCCTTTTAACTTTATTTTTATCTTCATTTTTATTTAAACTCTAATCTCTATTTTTACCTTTTCTTCTAACTTTATTTTCCTTTTCATTTTTACTTTTATTTTCTTTCATTTTATCTTTTTCATTATTTGAATATTAGTATTTTCAGATTTAGTTTATTTTATTTCAATTATTTCCTATCTGCTATCTCCTAACCAGTAATTTTTCTAATCCTGAAATTCCCTAAAAATGGTAAGTGCTTTCGCAGTTTCAAATGAGCTTTACAGCTCAAATTTAAATTCTAAAGGGAACCTTGCCACAACCTCACCGAGTTGACATCTCCAAAGCCTGCACTTACAACATGAAAGCTATGGACAAACAAACACTACCACCACTGGAGTATCTACCTCTGCACATTCCATTGTCCCACACTCTATAGGCACCACCACCTCACTAATCCATCCAAAGCAGGGAGTTTCATGCCTTTCCCTATCTTATGATCTTGTGCTTCTATTGCTACTAATGCTTCTTTGTACATTGAAGGTAATGTACATCTTAAGTGTGGAGGGGAAACTTACTTTCAGTCATTACATTTTGAAATCCCTGAAATTTTTCTACTAACATTTTACATTTTTCTCAATATTTCAAATTCTCACTTTCACTCTTTGCATTATCTTTAATCTCCTGTTAGGAATTTATTCTGATTAATTTATGATTTTTGTTGATATGTGAGAATTAAGACATAGGTGCTTGTACTTTGATTATTCAAATTTTAAAACATTAGAGAATCAAGCATGATAAGTTATAAATTTTTGAGATTCCAATTTTTTTCATAAGTTAATTTCCTTAATTTTAAGTGTTATCTTGTGATTTGAAATTCGCAGGATTGACATCAAAAGCCATAATTCTGGTAAGATTTTTGAACCTTTTTGAGCATACATTCTTTCATGCTCACCTTTATTGTTGCTTCGAGTGAGTCAATACTGATTTGCTATTCTAGAACTTGCTTTGATTATACATGTCAAGACCACATCATTGATTTGATATACCGAAATGATAAAGGCACCTAGGATTTAACCCACTTACTCCAAAAAAGCCTACCTCCATAAATTAACCCCTAGTGAACCCCATTAAGCCTAACAACCTATTCTTTGACTTACCCCATAACCTGTTTTTGTTGAAATCCATTCAATTACTTTGATCCCTATTTTTGTCGAGATTCGAGTTAAATTATCATCTAGCTTTATTCTCTTTTCCAGATTGTAAAGTTGTAAATATTCAATTTATTATATTGCATTTGAATTGTTCTAAAGAAAACGTATGTATATTAAAGAAATTCAATTGTAATCTCTAATAGTTCAATAGTTTTTGCATATTTCTATTTTAAGGGTACCAAGGCTAGAATGATGTCATCATAAGGCTTAGCTCGAGGAATATGTTCCAGTGATAGAGATTTTTCCAGCTAGATAATTTTTTAGTTCAATCTTGATTCTAACCCTCTTTTGTAGCTTGTGACAACACCCCTAACCAAGCCCCATTACCACCGTTAAAAGACCTTTTCATTGATGTATCATATCAAACTATAGTGGTGGAGATTTGATTTTCTTACAAACCTATGGTAATAACTTTTCAGGTTGACTAGAGAGTACTTAATTCTTGAATCCTAAACACTTTGAGTGGATAGAGTGAATCTTTAGTGAGGATGTCAAATCTTGTTGATTTCAATTGAGAGATGATTACTTAGAAGAAGGGAGGAAACTAATGTTTCGATGATAAAATTCTAAACTTAAAGTAATTGAATCTTTAATGTTCTTCTGATTAAATTTTCATTGTATAACTGCCTGTGAATTAGTTTGAAACATTATTGATAAAGATTGTGAATTGAGAAGAATGATTCTTGATTATGGATTGAGATTTTTCTTAAGGACAAGCAAAGGCTTAAGTGTGGCGAATTTGATAAACAATAAATTATACATATTTTTACCTCATGTTTAGCCTAATTTCTGGATGAATTATCATTAAATTTGTGAGAATTGGTGCTCTTAATCCTTCTATTTCATGTTTTATACTCAAGAGAGCATAGGGAAGAGAAAAGAACGAAAAACGGACTGAAAACGAAGAAAATGGGCCAAAGTGCAAAAACGACACGGCCCAAGGATTCACCACACGGCCGTGGCACACGGCTGTGCCACATAAGGTCCAACACGGCCCAGCCCCGACAAGCACGACCTAACCACACGACTGTGCCACCCTCGACAGGCCCACACACGGCCTCTTATCGATCCACACGAGCGTGGCACACGGGCATGTCCCTGTCGTGAGGAAGTGCAATTTCACTTGGATTTGGATACTTAGAGGCTAAGAAAGGCATCCCAAAGCTCTATATAAAGACCCTAGGAGGCAACTCTAAGGGTGTACTCTTTCTCCCACAAAGGAGCACATTATTTCTGCCAACACAGAGAGTGAAAGCAAGGGATTACTCCAAGGGAAGCCGATTGATTCATCCTAGAAGCCGAATTCTACATCAAGACAAAGGATCTCCCTAAATTCCTTCAGGGGTTTTTGGGCTCTTTATGTTTTGTTATCTTATTTCTTCTAAGATGTCTTCTTTATTAATTATGAACTAATTCCCCCCAATTCTTGAGGGGGATGAAACCTAAGACAAATCTTGTTATTATTTTATTTTTAGTTATATGATAAATACTTGAATTATTCTTAATTATGTGTTCTTAATTCTTGTTTTAATAATCTTAGGTATTAATTCAAGAATTTGATGTGCTTATGCAGAGGAGCAAAAGTCCCTGTTTAAGAGTAGATTTAGCATAATTAAGCAGAGTTGCATACAACCCTAGACATAGGGCGACATAAATCTGCCGGATTAGGGTCAAACCTAATAAGAGGATCCATAGATCGAGTTAATGCAAGACTAGGGGTTTTAACTAGAAAGAGATTTCAGTTAATCAACCTAGGATTAGTTGTTCTTATCCTCGACGGAGGTATTAACATAAGTTAGGGATCTCTACAGATCAAGTCAAGTGAATAAATCATCTAGCTCAAGAATTGATAACAAGTGAAGTCTAGGTGGATTCTCCCTTGAGTATTGTCCAATCAATCAGTCTTTCCCAAAGAACTTTTCCCTGCTTTACTTTTTGTGCATTCTTAGTTTAATTTTAGAATTAGTTTTAGTCTTCATAAAAACCTCTTTTAATTTTTTAGGCTAGATAATAGAAAGGAAGTTAGTACTAGTACTTTTAGTTCCCTTGGGTACAATAACTCGGTCTTGTCGCTAAACTATACTACTGTTTGATAGGTGCGTTTGCCTTAAAATCGTGATATTAGTTAGTTTTTGGTACGATCATTATTATAAATTTTATTACTTCATATCACGCATATCAAGCTATCACTTACTTGTTGAACTTATCATGAGTACCTGAACTGATCCATATCATCTCTTATATCCTCGTACCATCATCTTTTCCCATTGAACCATTTGGAATAATATTGGATACTCGGGTATCTCGCACACTAAGTTCTATATACATGGTTAAACCACCTCTATCACATATCTCATATAAATGCCCATTCTCGAGCCATCACTAGGTCTGCTCACACAAGCTGACGGTCAAGACGTAGCTACACGGTGTTACTTACACAAGCTAACAAGTAACCGCAACACATACCAGAAAACTCAACCATCGGTAGGATGTACAGGACCATCACCCAAATCACATGAATCACGGTAACCTCTAATGACATGTCATTTGTATTCTATCTATTCCTAAGGTTCAATCGAGATCTATTTTTTGTCGATGCCTCATCAATAATTTCAGCAATCTCGTTTTATTACAATTACATAATTTAAGCATTTAAACACATGTAACATAAAGCTTATTAAACATACAAACTTACCTCGATATAGTATGGATGAAAACTATTGTCTAATCGATAACTTTATCTTTTCCTCGATTTAGATCCTAAGGTTGCCTTTCCTAATCTATATATGTTCAACTTTAACTTATTTAAATATCATTCTACTCATTTTAGCCCAAAATACATATTTTTATAGATTTACACTTTTACCCCTAATATTTTAACTTTTTTACAATTTAGTCCTTATCACATAACAATGTAAATTCATGCAATTTAGTCCACACCCATGCCAGCTGAATTCCAATTAAGCCCATAACAGCCCATATATTTCATTTATTCACACATTTTACCACCAAAAATTTCACATTTAACAATTTAATCCCTATTCGACATTTTCAACAAAAATCACTTTACAAAACTTGTTTATCTAACAACAAGTATTTATTTTCTATCATCAAACATCAAAGCACTCACACATTCATCACTGGCTAAACTCAAATACTTTAATAGTTTCACAAACTAGTCCCTAGGCTAGCTAGATTAAGCTACAACTATTCCAAAAACATAAAAATCATTAAAAATGGGACAAAAATCACTTACCAATTGAGTTTGTAAGCTTGGATGAATATCAAGCTCAAGAATGTCTTTCTAAATCCCTAATTCCGGTTGAAGAAGGATGAATAAAGATGATATCTTGGCTTTTTTTATTTAATTTATCATTTATTTACCATTTTACTATTATAACCTTTAAAAACATTCATAATTTCACTTATACCAAGCCATCACATTCCACTATCAACATGAATGGTCTAATTACAGCATAAGGACCTCCATTTTAAAGTTTTAAAAGCTATTTAACACCTTTAGCTAATAGAATGCAACTTTTACATTTTACGCGATTTAGTCCTTTTTCACAAATTAAGCATACAAACAATAAAATTTCTTAATGAAAATTTCATGCAATCATACTATCATGTTGTAGACGTCAAAATAATATTAAAATAAATATTCTAACCTTGAATTTGTGGTTCCAAAACCACTATTCTGATTTCACTAAAAACGGGCTGTTACAGTAGCCTTTTACTTGTCCAACATATTTTGCCGCTGATTTTAGAAATAAGGCTGCTAAGCAAAAATATGTTTCTTTGACCACTGACATTATAAAAAAATGATATGTCCCTTTCAATACGGAATTTATGCATTCTGCTAGATTCATTGTCATGTGTCTGTATCATAGACCTCTATCATATGATCGAGTCCATTACTCATTGGGCATCCCATTGAGACATTCTGCATTGGCTTTGTTTATAGCCTGTAAGTTCTCTAACATTTCATCGAATCAATGTTGGACAAGCTCATATTCTGTCGAAGGAAAAAAACCAATATCAATGAATGCAAACAATGTTTATGTTAAAGAATGATATATAAAAGCATATTTATTACATACCCATGTTAATAACATATTGTTGCTTAGCATCCTTATGATATCGACCCATGTAATTTGACCCTATATGACGTATACAATACCTATGGTGTGCATAATCCTAGAGGCTTCCACGTCGATCAATTGCAGCTTGTATTCTAGGTCCCCTATTAGAAATAAGACATATATCAAGTTACGACACAACATACCTTCTCAAGTTAGTCAAGAAGAAATCTCAAACATTAGTTATTTCTCCTTCAACACTTGCAAAAGCTATTGGCAAGATTTTTTTATTACCATCCTGTGCAACAACCAACAATAAATGATACTCATATTTCGCGTACATGAATGTGTTGTCAATTTGGACTAATGGTTTATAATACTGGAATACTGTGATGCATTATCATAATAAACAAGTTTCATTTACAAATCAATGATGATATATGGGACATATTGATTTAGTGCCTGACACCATTGTTATAAATCATTATATGATGTAAGACACGGTGTAATTGTACTAACCAAGGATATTGACAATCAAAATTGGCAGATAATGTCAGAGATCATGTCAGAATCCAATTTTGAATGATCTTGTGACATACTTGAAGCAAAACAACTTTTTTAAAATAAGAAAATGTTAGATATTAGGTTAGAATCCAAGTTCGAATGATTCTGTGACATACCTGCAACAACACATGTAATAGCCCAATTTTAGCTAAATCGAAACAGTGGTTTCAAAACCACAAATTTGAGGTTGTAAAATTATTTTAATATTATTTTTGGTGTTTACAGCATGTGATTATATATGTGTGAAAGTTTCATGAAATAATTTTATCGATTGAGTGGTTAATTTGACAAAAGGACTAAATCGCATAAAATGCAAAAGTTGCCTTCTAATTGTTTGAGTGCTTATTTGCTATGAATTATTAAATGTGATGTCCTTATGATGATATTAGACCATTTGAATATGGATTGGACAAATATGTACATAGATGAGTGGATTATTAATGTTATCCATTAAGGTTAAAATTGTAATTGTGTTATTAAGTTAATATTAATAAATATTATCATAAAATTCATTCATTTTCTATCCATCCTTCACCGAAAACAAGAAATAAAATATTCATTTTCATGTTTAAGGGTTCGGCACTTTGAAGTCTTGGTTGAGGTATGGATTTTGTTCTATTTTTGATGATTTTCATGTTTTTGTGATCGTTGCATCTAGTAATAGCTAGCCCATGCCTTAATTTTCAAATTTTTTAATGATTTTGTGAATTGCAATTGATGAACATTCAAGCTTTTTGTTGTTTGATCATGAATTATAGAAGTTAGATGATAGATTTTCAAGTTTTGTTAACTGATTTTTGGTGAAATTGCTATTTAGGGATTAAATTGTGAAAAGTGCAAATTATGAGGTTGAAATATGAAATAAATATGAAATATGGGCTGCTAGAGATTCACTTAAAATTTGGCTAAGGATGGGTGTAATGAAATTTTGTGTAATTTGTGTTTTTATGAATTAAGGACTAAAATGTAAAAATGTGAAACTTTAGGGGCTAATGTGTAAAAATGCCCATTTTTGTGTTTTGGATGAAATTGAATAAATATGTGATGAAATTAGTTAAATTTGAATTTATATAGATCAAGAAAGAAAGAAATCAGATTTAGATTGGGGGAAATCGAAAGTTGTCGAGTAGTCGATCCGATCCATTCATCCTATATACCAGGTAAGTTCATATTCAAGTAAATGTTTTTAAATTGAATTAAATATGCTTATTTGTCATTGAACTGCATTGAATGCCAAATGATCAAATACGAGCAAGAATCAACAGAGTTATAATGTCCAAAAGCCCTGTACGAACCTTAGGAATAGTATAGGATACAAATGTCATGACATTAGGATTACCGAGATGTGGTTACGTGTAAGACCATGTTTGGGACATTGGCATCGTTATGTGATTTCGTGTAAAACCAGAGCTGGGCTATTGGCATCGATATTTGATAACATGTAAGACTATATTTGGGATATGGCATTGTACAAGTTATATGTGATTTCCGAGTATCCTTAACAATTTCGAATGGTTCATTTGAGTATTAAAAGGAAGGTAAATAATGAATTACATGTGTCTATGTGGATTTCATGAGAAAGGTTGATAACTATGTATGTGTTTAGCTATAATTTGCATACTTGAATTAAAATGTACTTGTTTCATTTTGTGATTTTATTTGTATATGGTTTACTAAGCTTTTAAAGCTTACTTTGTGTGTTATTCTTCCTTGTTTTATAGAGAATCGAAGCTAGCTCGGACTCAGGGATTGTCAAGAATTGTCATCACACTATCGATCGTTTATTCGATACTTTTGAAGCTTGTAAATATGGTATATGGCATGTATAGGCTTGTGTCATTTTGTTATGTTTGAATTGTGGATTTAGCCATGAGAGATGGCTAGTAAATGATTGTGATGATGGAATTATTTTGGTTTATGTTATGAGATGAAATATGGTATATGTGATATATATATATTTTTGGCCTTGTGATTTGGAAAGTTTAGCATAGTGTTGGTGATGGTTTGGTAATGATTTGTTGGTGAATTATCAATGGTATATTATTGTTGGATGTTGAGATGGTTAGTTTAGTGTTGAATTGATGCATATTGGGATTTGGTGGAATGTATGAATTTGGCATATGAATTTGATATGTTTTGTTATAGTAAATGTGAATTGAATTGGTTGATGAATTTGATATATGAATTGTACATATATTGGACCTGTTTTAGCTATCTTTTGGGTATGAATTGGTGCCTTGTTATTGAGCTTGTAGGGTAGACCCTTATGGGTGGCAAATTGGCCTTGGAAATGGCTTTTTTTTGTCTATATGAGTAGAGACACGGGTGTGTGTCTCAGCCGTGTCCCTCGATGGTTCAATTCAAATTGAGCCAGTATGCTCCACACAGCCTCACACACGCCTGTGTGGCACAAGTTAGTATACTCTACAGGTTTCGCACGGCCAAGCACATGGCCTAGACACGGGCATGTGAGGCCATTTCGAATAGGCACACGAGCTGGGCACACGGCGTGTGACTGGCCGTGTGACCTAAGTCACTATACCCTCCAATTTTCACACGGCCAAGCACACGGGCGTGCGGTCGGCCATGTGGTACAAGTCAGTATGTAGGCCCTGTTTTCACACGGCCTGTGACACGGGCGTGTCTAAAGCCATGTGAGTCACACAGCCTGTTTACATGGGTGTGTGACCTCTGTATGTTAGAAAAATTTTAAAGTTTTGGAAATTTTTATACGAGATCGGTTTAGTCCCGAACCATCTCTAAAGCATGTTAAAGGTCTTGTAGACCTATATAAGGGACATTGTGTATGTGGATGAATATTATTCGATAATGAATGAGCGATCATGATCTGATGAAGTAATAAAATTGATAGTACCTAGAAACTAACTATTATCACGATAAAAAGGCAAGCGCCCCGGTTGAATAGTAGTATAGTTAGTGGCAAGACTGGAATATCAAATCCAATGAACTAAAAGTACTAGTAATAACTTTCTCCCTATTACCTAGCCTAAAAATAAAGGAGGTTTTGGTTGTAAACTAACTAATCTAACTTAAACTAAAGACACGACAAAGAGTAAATTGGGAAATTACTTTGGAAAGATTAAATGATAAAGGCAATACCTAAGGAAGAATCCACCTAGACTTCACTTGTTATCTAACTCTGAACTAGACGATTTCTTCATTCAACTTGATCCGTAGAGATCCCTAAATTATGTTAATATCTCCGTCGAGAATAAGAACAACTAATCCTAGGTTGATTAATTGAAATCTCTTTCTAATTAAAACCTCTAGCCTTGCATTAATTCGATTTATGGATCCCCATATTAGATTTGACTCTAATCCAGTAGATTTTCGTCATCCTATGTCTAGGATTGCGATCAACTCCGCTTAATTGTGTTGGATCTACTCTTAAACAAGGACTTTTGCTCCTCTGCCTAAGCACATTCGACTTAAATTAATATCCCAGAAATATCAATTCAAGAATTAAAAACACAATTAAGAATAAATCAAATATTTATCATATAGTTTAGATAACAATAACAAGATTCATCTTAGGTTTCATCCCCCTCAGGTATTTGGGGGTTTAGTTCATGTTCATAAGAGAAAACATCTTAGAAGAAAGAGAACAACAAAACATAAAGAAAACCCAAAACTCCTGAAAGGATTGAAGGGAGATCTTCAGTCTTAGTGTAGATCCTGGCTTTTGAGATGGATCAATCGGCTTCCTTCGAGTAATTCCCTGTCTTCTACTTAAAGTCTTAGCGGGGATACTGTACACCCTTGTAGTTGCCTCCTATGGTCTTTATATAGAGTTTAGAATGTCTTTCTTAGTCCATAAGTAGCCTTTTCCGCATGAAATTGAAACTCGTCACGACAGGGACATGCTTATGTGACACGCCCGTATGTATCGGGCCTAGGCTGTGCTTGAGCCTGTTAATGTGGCACAGCCGTGTGGGTTACTCGTGTGCTGAACTCTAGGCCGTGTTAATTATTGATTTGGGCCTATTTTGCCCATTTTTGGCCCATTCCTTTCTCTTTTCTCTTCCTTATGCTTACCTAAGTATAAAACATGAAATTAAGGATTAGGAGCATCAAATTCCACAATTCAATGATAATTCATCCATAAATGTGCTAAATGTGGGATAGAAATATGTATAATTTACAGTTTATCAAATACCCCCACACTTAAGCCTTTGCTTGTCCTCAAGCAAAATCCCAACTCACAATTAAAAATCATTCTTCTCAACTTATAATCCTTATCAATAATGTTTGAAACTAATCCACAAGTAATCATACATTGAGAATTCAACCAAAAGGAAATCAAAGTCTCAAACAATCTAAGTTGAGAATTTTATCACAGAAACATAGGTTTCCTCCCCTCTTCTAGGTAATTACCTTTGACTCAAAATCAAAAAAAGTTGACATCCTCACTACAGATTCACTCTATCCACTCCAAATGTTTAGGGTTCAGAAATTAAGCACTCATTAGTCAACATGAAAAGTTATTACCATAAGCCTGTAGGAAAATCAAATCTCCACCAATATGTATTGACATGATACACCGATCAAAAGGTCTTTCAAGGGTTGTAACGTGACCTTGGTTAGGGGTGTGGTCACAAGCTGAAAAAGAGGGTTAGAATCGAGATCGAACTGAAAAATCATCTAACTAGAAAAATCTCTATCACTGAAACATATTCCTAGAATAAAGCCTTTTTCTTTTGGATAACATCATTTAAGTATAGAAGCTCAAAATTACATGGAAATATGTGAAACATTGAATTACAACTGAAATATACATACATTTTTTTAAGAACAAATCAAATATTTATAAACTTACAAGCTGAAAAGGAGAACATAGCTAGATAATTATTCAACTCAAATCTCGACAAAAAAATAAGGATCAAAATAATTGAAGGGATTTCAACAAAAAAAAATTGGTTATAGGTTAGTATTGAGGATAATTCAATGAATGGTTTGTTAGGCTCAATAGGGTTCACTAGGGATTAATTATGAAGGTAGGCTTTTATGGAATAAGTGGGTTAAAACCTAGGTGCCTTTATCATTTCGGTATATCAAATCAATGATATGGTCTCGACATTTATAATTGAAGCAAGTTCTAGAATAACAGATCAATAATGACTCACTCAAAGTAACAATAAAAGTGAGCACGAAAGCATGTACGCTCAAACGTCACAAAAATCTCACTAGAATTATGGCTTATGATGTCAATCCTGTGAATTTCAAATTTCAAGATAATACCTAAATTTGGAGAAAACAACCTAGAAAAATTTAAATTCTCAAAAATTTCGACTTATCATGCTTGATTCTTGTAACGGTCATTTGTGCAAGTGTACACAGTCGCTCAAGTAATAAGTAAGTATAAAGAGTTATTGTCTCCACAGGGATTGTATTAGTGGAAAGTCAATTAATTATAAAATTATATTAACAATTCGGTGAATAAAAACTCAATTTGATTGGTAGTGATGATTTAAAAGAATTAAAATAACTAGATGCAATGATCCCTAATGCAAATTATCCTAAGTATGCAACTATATGAAGGAAATAGATTTTAGCATATTTAACACGATATGCAGCAATTCTAACATAAATAAACTAGGATAATCACTTTAATTAAACTTAATTTATTTTTAACATGCTTAATAATATTCAGAAAAACATTCCATGCCAACTCGACCTTTCATGAGTTTGAAAACCATTTGAGGATTTCTTAGTATTCATGTGAAGTAACAAGGACGGATTAAGGTATGAAACAATTTAATCACATAAATCTAAGAACTATGTAGATAACAGAGTCGTACTAGGGATGTTATGCAACCTACAATTTAATCGGTTTAATGATCTAAATTGAGCATGCACATTTCAATTATGCATCCATTAGCCGTTGTCTGGTTAGGATCGCTCAGCTAATTTAGGTGCATTTCAATCACGTATGAACAAAATAAAGACTTGATTTTAATTGAAAACATGATCGATTGAGGCACAAAACATTTTAAGCATGAATCAAATAAATATTATTTAATTAAAATAATCATCCTAGCTTAAATAAAATTAAGCTATCATTGTTAAAAACAAGAACAAAGAACTCATAGCAAACATGTAAATCAATTTAAGAAAAGAAAGATTAAACCCTATTTAGAACGGCTGTCACCCAAGACTCTGAATGGTGAGAATTCCTTCGACTCTTTGCTTGCTCCTTTGCTGATGGCTCTCTGAGGTGGCCAACCAAGGTTTCTTGATAGGCTAAATAAGCTAAAAACCTTTAAGGAAAGGTGGTGGATGGCATGGGGAGAAGAGAGAATTGAGAGAAAATGAGAGAAGAGAAGAGAATGGATGAATGAGGGATGATTTGAGAAGTGGGGTGAAGGGTCTTATTTATAGGTGAGGTTGGGGTGTGAGTTTACTAAAAATGGAAGTGTTCATCCACTTCAAATCTTTCCAAGTGTGGCCAGCCATACATGTAGGTAAGGTGGCTGATTTTTAGCTTGATTCATGTGCCACATCATGCAGGAGCAAGACTCAGTCTCCGGTGAATCTTCAGGTAAATCTTCGATTTCTTTAAATCTTCAGGGACTTCATACAATTAACCAAAATGTTGATTTGTTAACCTCCATGTGCAGCTGAAATTAGGAGCTAATTTAGTCCAATTGGGATGTCATTGCAATTGAATTAAAGCTCTCCCACCTGTCTGAAAATAACAGAAAAATCAGGGGAGCAAACAATGCAAATTAACCACTTTAATTAATTAATTTTACTTAATTAATTAAGCTTGATTTTATTAATAAAACATATAGAAATAATTTATTAAATATAACTTTATATTTTATTATAAAATTAAATCATGCATGGCCCATTTTATAACTTAAAAATATAATATGCTCAAATTAATATAAAATAAGTCATTTTATGCATAAAAACCATATAATAAAACATAAAATTACATTTTAATAATTTCCATGTCCTAATTTCATTTTTCCACATATTTCATTAATTCAATAAACAATTACTAAGTTTTAGTAATAAATTTAAGCAAAAAGGTGATGAATTATATAGGAAAAATCCTATATATTTTCCCGTTTACACACCCTCAAACTTAAATTATTACTCGTCCCGAGTAATGTTTATGCATAACACCAGGTTTTGCTAAGGCAAATTTTAGCTACGAATGTAAGTAGCATCAATCCTTGTCCCATAATCATGCTTCAATAAATTCATGCTCATAGATCTTCTTCATTAATAATTACCTCATATGCACACATTTGAGAGTTTCATACTAAGTTTCAAGATATGCCAACATGAATCATGATATGCATGCATGCCATTGCCGAAAATAATATTCTTCATTCAACATAATTTTTCATCAATCAAGCAAAACAATCATAAGGCTTATTTATGTTCTTCATATGTTCAACTTAGTACTTCCTCTCCACTAATGTAGGTGACATAATCATCAAATCAATAGGTCTTTCATAAGGTTGTAATGGGGCTTGGTTGAAGGTTGGGATTTTAAGAGATGGGAAATTTCAGTTTCAAAATCTTAACCTTTAACTTTGCCTTGGACTTGAAATTCAACCTTCTTCTTAAAGTCCCCCAAACTTATTTTGAACCTATGCTCATATATTTTTCTTTTTCAAGACTGAGCAAACTTTTCTTCACTCTTTTTTTTTTTTAAATATGAGCACATACATCTTCTAAACATTTTGTAATAGCCCAAATTTCAGTAATATTAGGAATTGTGGTTCGAGACCACCGAATTCGATAAATGAACCCGTATATAATATTATTTAATATTTACGAGCCAAATGTAGTTTTTAAAAGATTTTTGAAATAGTAAATTGTGTTTTATAAAGATTATTTGGTCAAAATATCGAGAAAAAGAGGTATCGAGATCTCGGTGTTATAGACCGAGCTATAAATATTTTTGTGAATATTTACGGAGTGTCAATAAGATAACATTAAAATTTCGTTAGAAAATTTTGACGTTTGGGGGGTTAATTGAGTAAGGACTGAATTGTATGAATTGTGGAATTTGGGACAAAATAGAAATCAACATGTTACACTAAAGCAGTTTTGGACAGCAGCAATTGTCTAACTTTGAAAAATCACTAAAAATGGTATAAATTGAATTAGAAGTTGAGTGAGATATGGAATTAAAGCTTGTTGAGTCTACTTTCATATAAAAGAAACAGAGCAACTAAAGGAACTCTGTTTTCTGAGATATTTAGATTTTTGTGAAACTGGTTTAGAATGATTGCGGGATCCTCTGTTCTGACTTGTAAAAATCATTAAAAATTGTACAAAAATAGTTATGGGACATAATTTATATGGTTAGATTTCTCAGTGAGTCTGTTTTCATTAGAAACAATCAAAAACACTACATGAAAATCGTACTATGAGATAATTAATTTTTAGTGAAGAAAGGTCAGAGCTGTTGGACTTTGTAACAGGGGAAACTTTAAAGAATAAACTGTATTAATTGGATAAACTAAAAATTCTGAAAATTTTATGGTAAGAAGATATATGAGTCTAGTTTCAAGAAAAATTTACGGATCTTAATTTTGAGTTCTGTAGCTCAAGATATAAATAATTTGGTAACCATGACACAAATGGACAGTTTTGAATATACATATAAGTAAATAGTGAAATTATTGATAATGTTACTTATAGCATGTTATATAAATTAAGGATGTGGAATGGAGAGGAGGAGGAGGAAAATATGTATGAATATTCATCTAGCATGGATAATTTGTATATTTTAGGCCCAGGGACTAAATTGAATAAAAGTAAAACTTTATGGGCAAATTTGTAAAAATGTTAGAAATGACCAATTTGCATGAAAAGGATTATTTTATTATTTAAATTTCAAAATTTAAATGGAATTATTAATTTAGTTCAAGTTCGGTGAAAAATACGTTTTAAGGATTAATTTGCAAGAATTTTATTCTCTGAGCCTAAGGATGAAATCGTCATTAGTTAAAAGTTTAGGGGCAAAATGGTAAATTTTGTTTAGAACATTAGTTGAATGTATTAGAACATGAAATAAATGAAAATGACAATCATCTTTATTTATAAAGATCCGATTGATTCAAATATGAGACTAAAACGTGGAAAAGAAAAGAGATTATTGAAATTATAAACATGAATAAATAACGAGGTAAGTTGGGGTAACTTGAATTGTATTTTTAAATACATGAAATATTGATATAATAAATTACCTAATTTATGTTTATGAAGAAATGGTAAGAAAATGATATTTATCATGACATGTAAATATGTGATTATCTGTTATTCTTAATACAAGGAAACTAAGTATGTTGAAACATTTAATAAATTCATGTCGAGAAAAATAAGCACGTTTAAGGGACAACATGTTTAATTTTAATTGGTTTCAAATATGAATGTTAGATGAAGTAAAATATCTGATAAATAAATCGGTAACTTCGGTAATGCTCCGAACTCTATTCCGGTAACGGATTTGGGTTAGGGGCGTTACATTTAGTGGTATCAGAGCTTTGGTTTAGTCGGTTCTTGGGCCGAATGTAGTATATATGAACTTTAGAAATACATGCCATTATATGACTTGTGATAATGTGATATTTTCTGACTCTGATAAAAATTTGTATTACTATAATTCAAATTATTTATTATTAAATGTTAAATTTTAATTTATAAGTTGGAAAGTAAATTATGAGGTGAGTGTTGTTATGGAATTTAATGATAATTGAAATGGTTGTTAAATAAATTTTAGTATTGGATAATGATTAAATTGTTAAATTGAAAGAGAATTTAGGATTTAAAGTGAAGTTGAATTGAATGAGAAATATGTGTTAGTATTGTATTGTATTTTGATTAGTGGATGGAAAGTGTATTTGATTGTAAAAGTGGATTTTTTTTTAATGAAAGTGAAATTGGATTGTGGAATTGAATTGCAAGTGAAAAGTGTAAAAGTGATATGCGTGCATGAAATAATTTGTCTAAGTAGAGGTTAGAACTACTAAGATATTAATGGCATGCCATTAAAGCACCTTAGTATGCTCTCTGATTATTAGCACTTCGGTGCTCTCTGTTTATTAGCACTTCGGTGCTCTCTGATATTAGCACTTCGGTGCTCTCTGATTTTAGCACATCAGTGCTCTCTGATTATTAGCACTTCGGTGCTCTCTGATATTAGCACTTCGGTGCTCTCTGATTATTAGCACATCAGTGCTCTCTGATTATTAGCACTTCGGTGCTCTCTGATTTTAGCACATCAGTGCTCTCTGATTATTAGCACTTCGGTGCTCTCTGATATTAGCACTTCGGTGCTCTCTGATTATTAGCACGTCAGTGCTCTCTGATTTAATAGTGCATAATAATGCACCTCTGTAACAGTCCCGTATATCCTAAGTGTTATATCTAGTCTACTAGGCCTCTGTTAAAAAATTATAATAATAAAATGGTGAAATGAAAGGATAGAGAATGCATATAAATGATAAACTAGATAAATATATGCAGGAAGGAACTATAAAATTATAGGGATAATGAAGTTAATGATAAAAGCCATGTTATGTGTATATATTGGCTTTACAACCTCTGCTCCCTCATAAGTATAGTTTTATACAATGAAATTTACCAGATTTATATTGATTAAATTTACAAGTGTGAAGTTGAAAAGTTCAGTGGTTAAATAACTAATAATGCAGTTAGAGCAAAAAAAAAAAAAAAAAAGAGTTATTCATGAGTAATTGATTTATTCATGTATGGCATTTACAAAACAAATTTACTTGAAATTTCTTCTAAATTAGTTCCTTTAGTGAACTGAATAATGTGATATTATTGATGACTTTGGTAGTCAGTGGAGTAGTAATGAAATCGTAAAAATATCTGAAAGCAATTATTATAATTGGATATGATACAACAATTTTCCTGGGCATTTTTTTTATGGATATTCTAAATGTTCTTTTATCTTTAAAGGTATATGCAACTATTTAGAAGTGATTCTTATTATATAGAAAGCCTGGTTAATCATAATATTAAACGGAAGTATTATTAGTCTGGTTAATTCATGATCGGTATTACTCTATTTTTCTTCGGTCTTCTGATTTGTTCTGTTAAAAGGAAAACTTGATGGTCATACTCATATAAAGTTATTTTGTACTTCTACTAGTTGATGTTCTAAATTATATATGTGTAAGTTACACTGTATCTATTATGATTGTTATATTATGAATGTGCAATATTACTCCCCTGGACTTTCTCTAGGATTTAATTAAAATTTTTTTTATTATTCAACATGGATTGTTTCCTTGAAAATTCAGTATAACTTTGTAATTTGGATTTTGTTATCTCGATTTTCTTTTTATTTTATGGTCTGATTGGAAAAGATATCTATTGGCCAGTGGTAATCATACTTATTATTGTTATGAATTTTGACTTGATCATGGGAATTTGATAGTGTGGATCACCAATTATAGAAGTTGTATTCTTGCATGGGTTGATATTGGAACTATTTTCGATTTTTCTCTTCTATTTGAAAATATGATTGAAGCATCAGTTCTGGCTTAGTCTAAATTGGGTAAAAAAAAATTAAAAAAAATTAATTAATACTATTATTGTGGTCAGAACTAATTGGTTGCTTCAGAAATTTACTGAGGTGTATATTCGGGAAATTGTAAAATTATAAAAAAATGACCAAATTGAGTTGTGAATAAATTGAAAGTGTAATCGGAATTGAAAAATGATAAGTGAAAAGACCATAGCTATGCTATGGCATCAGTGATTATCAGTGAAATTCAATACATATCGGCACACACCAATGAATACGAGACCATGATTGTACCGTACAGTAAGTGAAAAAGTGAAAGATCATAGTTGGATGAGACTATGGCACCAGTGAAAAATGACGATTTCCAAATTGATAAATGTTTGGTAAGTATCATTTGAATTTATATGATAGATTTTAATTGAACATTGAAGTTGAGCTCAATAAGTGATTTGTCACTTTAAATTGTGATTGGAACAATAGTTAGTGAATTACATGCTTGTGAATTGATATTTAAATTCTGGTAAGTGATATATGATTATTATTAGTATTGATTCTAATGTATGTGTACTCTTCGATGTTGAAATGATTCAACGTATAAATCTAGCATACGAATGAGTAAAACTTATGCATGATATAAACTCAAAGGCGAGTAAGTTATATTTGAATTTCTAGCATTTCTTATTTGATATAGATCATTTGTTCATTGTTATATGGTTAAACTGATAATTGTTTCATGAGATGATTGAGAATTGAACATGCCTTTGTAATTATGGAAATGATATAGTGAGGTAAACTGTGAATGATACCGTTAAGTTGTGTATGATTGGAAAATGGAAAGTACCTAAGGAGCAAGGAAAATAAGGCTAAGTGTTGAAACTTGATTAGACATTAGTGATGATTCGAGTAAAAGAAATGAAAGTTTATTTTGTGATAAGTTCATTGATGTATGGCTAGTGTTCATATAAAATTAAGTTGCATGTGTTACTAAGATATGTGAAAGTGTGTCCATAACAAGTTAGAAATTTGAAATGCTTGAATCAATGTACATGATACTATTAGTTAATGAAAAATATTTGAACCTCTTCACCAAAGGAATTTTCGAGGACGAAAATTCTTAAAGGGGGGAGAGTAAAAGTTGTAATAGCCCAAATTTCAGTAATATCAGGAACTGTGGTTCGAGACCACCGAATTCGATAAATGAACCCGTATATAATATTATTTAATATTTACGAGCCAAATGTAGTTTTTAAAAGATTTTTGAAATAGTAAATTGTGTTTTATAAAGATTATTTGGTCAAAATATCGAGAAAAAGAGGTATCGAGATCTCGGTGTTATAGACCGAGCTATAAATATTTTTGTGAATATTTACGGAGTGTCAATAAGATAACATTAAAATTTCGTTAGAAAATTTTGACGTTTGGGGGGTTAATTGAGTAAGGACTGAATTGTATGAATTGTGGAATTTGGGACAAAATAGAAATCAACATGTTACACTAAAGCAGTTTTGGACAGCAGCAATTGTCTAACTTTGAAAAATCACTAAAAATGGTATAAATTGAATTAGAAGTTGAGTGAGATATGGAATTAAAGCTTGTTGAGTCTACTTTCATATAAAAGAAACAGAGCAACTAAAGGAACTCTGTTTTCTGAGATATTTAGATTTTTGTGAAACTGGTTTAGAATGATTGCGGGATCCTCTGTTCTGACTTGTAAAAATCATTAAAAATTGTACAAAAATAGTTATGGGACATAATTTATATGGTTAGATTTCTCAGTGAGTCTGTTTTCATTAGAAACAATCAAAAACACTACATGAAAATCGTACTATGAGATAATTAATTTTTAGTGAAGAAAGGTCAGAGCTGTTGGACTTTGTAACAGGGGAAACTTTAATGAATAAACTGTATTAATTGGATAAACCAAAAATTCTGAAAATTTTATGGTAAGAAGATATATGAGTCTAGTTTCAAGGAAAATTTACGGATCTTAATTTTGAGTTCTGTAGCTCAAGATATAAATAATTTGGTAACCATGACACAAATGGACAGTTTTGAATATACATATAAGTAAATAGTGAAATTATTGATAATGTTACTTATAGCATGTTATATAAATTAAGGATGTGGAATGGAGAGGAGGAGGAGGAAAATATGTATGAATATTCATCTAGCATGGATAATTTGTATATTTTAGGCCCAGGGACTAAATTGAATAAAAGTAAAACTTTATGGGCAAATTTGTAAAAATGTTAGAAATGACCAATTTGCATGAAAAGGATTATTTTATTATTTAAATTTCAAAATTTAAATGGAATTATTAATTTAGTTCAAGTTCGGTGAAAAATACGTTTTAAGGATTAATTTGCAAGAATTTTATTCTCTGAGCCTAAGGATGAAATCGTCATTAGTTAAAAGTTTAGGGGCAAAATGGTAAATTTTGTTTAGAACATTAGTTGAATGTATTAGAACATGAAATAAATGAAAATGACAATCATCTTTATTTATAAAGATCCGATTGACTCAAATATGAGACTAAAACGTGGAAAAGAAAAGAGATTATTGAAATTATAAACATGAATAAATAACGAGGTAAGTTGGGGTAACTTGAATTGTATTTTTAAATACATGAAATATTGATATAATAAATTACCTAATTTATGTTTATGAAGAAATGGTAAGAGAATGATATTTATCATGACATGTAAATATGTGATTATCTGTTATTCTTAATACAAGGAAACTAAGTATGTTGAAACATTTAATAAATTCATGTCGAGAAAAATAAGCACGTTTAAGGGACAACATGTTTAATTTTAATTGGTTTCAAATATGAATGTTAGATGAAGTAAAATATCTGATAAATAAATCGGTAACTTCGGTAATGCTCCGAACTCTATTCCGGTAACGGATTTGGGTTAGGGGCGTTACACATTTAAACATTGACTACCAAGACCACTTAAGTTAAGATGGGTGTACAACATTGGGATAACTTTCAAAAGATGGGAACATGGCTTGTAATGTAGGTTCATGACAATAAACAGGCCATTAAGCTCAAAATTTTGGTTTCAAGCGTCAAATGTCGCAAGGTTGGCTTTGAAAGGCTCAAACATTCCAAAGAAATGGTGCCTAGATCATTTTAGATTTTTATATCTCGTAGGATTTCGCCTCAAGAAAGTCACTAAGTCAATTCTAAATATATAAACCCTCATGTATGTCTAATCTCAGAAGAAACTAAGTTTTCATGGCAAACATTACCTACGGCTAAGTTCATACAATTATTCCATTCTTCACGATAACATACAATCACTTAGATAAAATCATCATTCATGCTTGCATACGAGCTATCTTATTAAAAAAAATTTCTTGAAATATTCATTTATTAAAGCATACTTATGAAAAAATTGATTGAAACAACAAACTTGTGCAACCTATTTGCCTTACCCCCTTTAAAAAGAAGCAATGTCCTCATTGCAAGAACAAAGTAATGAATGAAAATTGAACACTAGGTAGGGTTGAAAAAGAAAGAGAGGTGAGTCATTAAGACTGCTTAAATACCAAGTCTTTCCTCATAACCCAATCCTAGATATGTTCATTCCCATTACCACATTACTTAGTCTTTTTCTTTCTAAAGAAGTATTTATTCATGCTTGCTAGGTTTTATTTTGCAAAATTAAATCCTAAATACTAAAGAAATAAGTTCCTAGAATAAAATAAAAGACAAGAATCCCTCCTTTTTATTTTCTGACTCATTCCCTTCGTCTTTCTAAGCTCCATCCGCACTTGCATCGTCACTTTCTTCCATCCATTTCTCGAAGATATCATCTGGGAACTCAGGCACAAAAGTATTAGAGATATTCTTAAAGGTGTTTCGAATTGAATCATCTTTAATTTTTGCATATTTCCAGTAAGTTTGCTGTTGTTTGTGCATGAACTTGCATATATCCATCATAATTGACAACTCCAATTTCTTTGAAGTACTTGCATGAGTTGGTATTGGAGTTACAAATTCGGGTTCAACACTCGGCTTAACTAGTTCTTCTGGCTCAACCCTAGGTTCAGGGTTTGTAGTTCTTTTAGCTAGTTTAGGACCTGCTGGTTCTGTTTCAGATTCTTCTTCTTCAGATTCTGCAACTGAGTTAGATTCAGTTTTAGCTACATTTGTCAACTCTTCAGTTTCTGGCTCAGATGGCTCTGCTTGCTCACCTTGGTTCAGCTTCTGCCCCCTTCCTAATAATCTCTCAAGGTCATGAATTGTAATGCACCCTTGAACATATTGCCCCTTCAGATTTGCTTGTGTTTTCACACGGGCACGTAAGCAAAGTGAAGTGATTAATGCTGGGAAATAAGCACTTCCTTTCTTCTTTTTAGCACAATCATAAATCACTTTGAGAATAATTTTCCCAACATTAATGGACTTTTCCGTCAAGATAGCATATAACAACAGCATCTATTCCATCGAGATAGTGGAACTATATGAGATAGGCATAAAACTATAGTGAACAAAGTAAAACCATACCTTTGCTATTGGTTTTAGGTATTCCATTCGGCAAGAATGGCTCCCATACTTTCTTATAATCCATTGGGATCCCGGATTTGTCACAACATTAAGTACTTATTGAAGTTAATCCCAATTGATGTTGTTCATCTTAGGGTAGTACTCATCTTCTTCAACATCAGGTAAATTGAACAAATCATTAATGGATTTAGAAGTAAGAGGTACCTTTTTTCTTCGAACGATAACCTTGGTAGCATCTTGTATAGTCAAACTTGCATAAAATTCTCGAACTAGTTCATCATCAGGGAGTGATCAAGCATCACAAAATCAAACCTTCACATCATTGCTCTTTAAGTTGAAACCTTTTTCCGGCATCATGGGTTGATGCTTGAAAATTGAATCAAACCTCGCTTTCACCTCTTCGTCAATCACAATTGGATTTTCTGGAGTAGTCTTTGACGATCTAGTTCTTTTGCGAGACATGGTCCTTTTTCCCGAAAATTCAGCAAAGTTTCGGTAAAATCACTACAGTAAAACAGAATTATAGCGGCGTTTCTAGCGGCGTTTTGGAAAAAACGCCACAAAAGATGAGCACTAGCGGTGTTTTCACAAAAACGCCGCTAAAGGTAAGGGCATTAGCAGCGCTTTTGTAAAAACGTCGCTAAAGGTAGGGGCACTAGCGGCGCTTTCATAAAAACGCCGCTAAATGTAAGGGCACTAGCGTTGCTTTCCCAAAAACGCCGCTAAAGGTAAGGGCATTAGCGGCGCTTTCGCAAAAACGCCGCTAAAGGTAGGGGCATCAGCAGCTCTTTCGCAAAACCGCCGCAAAAGGTAGGGGCACTCGCGGCGCTTTCTTAAAAATGCCGCTAAAGGTAGGGACATTCGCGGCGCTTTCGCAAAGACGCCGCTAAAGGTAGGGGTATTAGCGGCGCTTTCGCAAAAACGCCGCTAAAGGTAGGGGCATTTGTGGCGCTTTCTCAAAAACGCCGCTAAAGGTAAGGGCATTAGCGGCGCTTTAGAGAAAGCGCCACTAAAAGTAGGTGCATTAGCGGCGCTTTTGCAAAAACGCTGCTAAAGGTTGAGTAGCCATTTTGTGTAAGGACTCGTTTCGATTTGATCTGATTTAATTTTCATATTTTTTCTTATTCTTGTTTTGAATTATATTTTCATAGTTCTTATTTTTGGGCTTAGAGTTTAATATTTAAGGTTTAAGGTCTATAGTTTAGGGTTTAATGTTTAGAATGTTAATTTTATGGTTTAGGGTTTATTATTTTGGGTTTGGGGTTTAGTGTTTAGTGTTTAAAATCTTAATGTTTAGTGGTATTAAGAGTTTAGGGTTTAAGGGTTAGAGGTTTAAGGTTAAAGGTTCATGGTTTATGTTTTTGTGGTTTAGGGTTTAGGGGTTTAAAGGTTAGGGTTAGGGGTTTAGTGTTTGTGATTTATAGTTTGTGGTTTAAGGTTTATTGTTTTATAGTTACGGTCTTAGTACTCTTCATGGTTTTAGGGGTTAGGCTATTAGGGTTTAAGGGTTTATTGTTTTATTGTTTGAGATTGTTACATGTTTGTTTTGTTACTTCATATTTTTCGGGAATTTTAATACTACTTTCATATTTTGAGCACATTAGATACTGTTCTTTCATTGACGTTTTAGAGACATATAACATGGGATGAACTTTTAGACTTATAATTTAAATTTTTGTCTCTTGTTATTTATTTTTAAGAATATGGTCAAATGATTATGTATTAAGCTTATAATTTAACATTATGAAATTATTATATGATTATGATTATGTATTAAGCTTATAATTTAACATTATGATTATGTACTAAGCTTATAATTTAACATTATGTATTAAACTTATAATATTAAGCTTAAATGTCATTTGACAAGTTAATTATTTACACCCTTTCTTCATTGATTAAAGTTTAAAAACGAATATTATTTTGATATAATTTCTTAAGAAAAATATATCAATATTAAAAATTTATTCATATAACAATGATCTTAATATTTTTTGTTATAATTGATTTAGTTATAAATTACGAAAAAATTTAAATATGTGCACACTTAGTCTAATTTTACCTTTTTTTCTCAATATTAAATTTTTATATACCATTTTTAATATTTGATATTAAAAAATATAAATATATGTTAAAAATGGAAAAAAAATGTAAAAATTTTAAAAAATAAAAATTCCTAAAAATGATAATCCCAACATAAAAATTTTTAAAAAAAATAAAAAAATATACGTTAAAAATGAAAAAAAATTAAAATTGAATAATAGTGGCGTTTTTCAGGAAAACGCTGTAAAAAGTTGAGATATAGTGGCATTTTTTAGTGAAAACGCCGCAAAAGCTATTATTTTTTATAACAAAAAGGGAAATTAAAATCCCGCTCTCCCAAAGAAAATTTTTGGTTACCGCTGCTTCCTCCCTCTTCTTCTCATCTCTGTCGAATGCCCTAAATCCTCCAAAAATAAAAGTTTGTAGTTAATTCTTTTTCCCTTTTAATCTCAAAATTTGCCCCCAAATTTCTCATTTCCAACAACACCGAGTCAATACACCTAGTAGAAAGGAAAGTAAAGGAGACTCTGTCAATTGAAAAGGTATGCTTTCTTTTCTAGGGTTAAAGATCTGGTTTCATTCTCATTTTCTCATTCTGGTTGTGTCATAGGGCTTTGTTTTTGTTTGAAAGGCATTATTGGTGTTTTTGTTTTTTTTTTATATAGATTAATGTTGAAATTGGCTGACCCAGATATCAGTTGATATCCTTCTTTCATTTTGTTTTCAACTTTAGAACCTCGAGTGCTCATTCTGTTTGCTCTTTGCTGTTGTGCTTTATTTTTTTCATGTTATTTATTTATATAAATTTTAACACTTTGGTATATTTCTTTTCACATCCTCTCTATACTCTAAACCCTTCTCGGGTCAAACTCACTCTTTAAAGTGCTATCTATATATGAGCAAAGGGAGGGGGTCTCTATGGATAGAGTTCTATCAGAACCCAACCCTTCAAGCTACGACATGGAGGTAAACAACTGATGAAGTGAAGTGGCGGCTACTAAAAGATCAGAGAAAGCAGAAAACTCAGTAAGTAAAGAATACTGCTTGGCACTTACTGTTGTGCTTTATTTTTATCATGTTATTTATTTATATAAATTTCAACATTTTAGCCAGTGACTTAAGAAGGTTTTTTAGCTGGTGACTGGTTCACATTCAGCTAATTTTTACTTTTGAGCAATACAAGTTTGCCCATGGAAGACTCTGCTTTGCTGACTGTATTTCAATTATTAAAATGTATATTAGTCTTAATGTGTATAGCTAAAACTTTTCCTTTTCACTTTAAGTGACTTTTTTGAAAATACATGTCAAAAGTTTCCTGTAATATTAAAGGTGAATGAAGCTTGAGTGTATTTTCTTTTTATCAATTTCAACTGGAAGAACACAATTTTGCTGAACTTTCAAAGAGCTTCTTGGGACAACTGGGATCACAATTTGGCAGTCTAAAGCTCTTAGATTTGTTAGGAATAAATGAGAGAGATTCTTAAAATGAAAGGAGACAAAAATGCATGCTTTGCATTATTCTTGGAGGGACATGATGGGTGAAGTTTGTTAACACGGGGAAATATTTTGCCCTTGGTTGCACTAATTTTTTGTTCTTTCAGTTCTATTAGTTCATAGAAATAATTATGCCACGGGATTAACTGGATGCAGCCTAGGTAGCGTAGTTTATTGTGATTGGGAAAGGAGAATGACTACCAATTTTAAATTTCTTGCTGTCACACAAACAAATAGGACGACTATTTTTTTGGGGTTACTTTATAAAGTTTATAATGTTATCCTGCTCAGTTTACTATAGAATATTCACCTACCAAAGCCTACATGTTCAGTTACTCATGAAGACGATATGTTTTTATGAGATTGGTGGCTGGCCTCCTTTTGATCTTTAGAGTTTGAAATGATATTTTGATTTTAAAAGTAGAACGCTTGAAAATAATTAATTTGTTCTACGAAAATCAGCTTGTAGATTTTTTTTGGCAATGATGCAATTGGTAATGACTGGGCAATTTTGAGGATTCATTGTTCAATTAAATGTCCTGCACTAATCCTTTCGTAGCCTAACTAGAAAGCTTTCACATTCCTGAGAAGGAATTGAGATTCAACTTCAACTCAATTGAAATCTCAAACTTTAACCATTAGAAATGTAAAATAATCAGCTAATGATATGATAAGGAGGTGTACTTTATTGTTATATTGATTTTTTTATTATTTTCTTCGTCTGCTTGCAGAAGCAATAATAGTGGATATTGAATTTAAAAACCCTCTGCAAATCCTTTTTTCCATCTTAAGTGTTTCATTGATATGCGAGCTTTCTGCAAATCCTGAAGAATTGAACTCTGGCAAGTTGTCAAAATTTATTACATTTTACTTTGGCTATTGTTCCTCTCTTCAGTTTATTTATAATTTGACTGAAATTCACTTATTAACATTTTAATTATAATGCAGGGGCAAATAGTTCAAACGTCGAGCCCCAGGATGATGAATACAAAATATCAACTTCCACTGGGTATGTGTGGCTGCTATCTACATATATGTACAATGCATATATATATATATATATATATATATATATTTGTTTGTATGTATTGATGTGTGTTTATGTATTTGTAGTAGATTTATTATTATAAATTTAATTTACATAAAAAATAATGCAATAATAAAAAAAGTAGATTTATATTTGATATATTAAGATTAAATTTATATAACGTGTTTAGGTTCATCATACATCCTTATGATTTGACATAAACTCGATTAACTCGAAAATTTTTTATTCGATTCGATTCGATTCAATCGAATGCTCACCCCTAGTTGAAGCAGCTCAAAACATACAACCTTCCTGTTTTGCTTATTTTGTGTATTTATGTGTTTTGAATTTTATCGATTTTGGTTTTTATAGACTTCCTTTAGGTATTTAGAACATGACTCATTGTAGTCAAGTATATTAAATTTAATTTATTATTTTTGATTTTATGCAATTTCATTTATATTCTTCTTGTAGCTTCTCAAAAGTTTAATCGTTTTAATTTGACAGATCCACTTTGCAAGACGAACTTTTAATTTTAGCTTTTAGAAAAGTTGTCTTTCATGTTGGTTCCTCAAATTCTGTTTCCTTTGCTTCTTAAAAATTTTTCTTCTTTCAAATTTAACCATCTTTGAGGAATTAATTTATCTTTTAGGAGCCATTTGACATTAGTTTGATATTTTCACAAGGTTTCAATTTGTGTGTTTCTTTGGAGACAGTATGCCTGCAATGCGGTCCTTATTCCTTTCTAGAAAACCCACCAATTGAATGCTCTGCTACACAACTATTGCATGTGTGAGTGCTAACTGTTCTATTTTTGTTAGTTGTTTCTTGAGATCATAGCTAATCGTGTTTTGTCTGCAATATTTAAATTATGTTGAGAAATATAAATTATGTTGCATGTGTAATTATTATTTATTATTATTATGATTTCAGGAAGTATTGAAATCGACAAGGACTCAGCTGGAAAGAGAACTTCAAATGGACAATGTGTTGCGGATTGAAGATATGCCTTCTTATACCCTTCTTTGTTAGCCAACTTAACCAACTCTATTATTATTAGTGAAAGAGGAGCCCCCAAAATCACTAGTTCAGTAAAGCTATCTGTAGAGTTTGATTTTCTTTTTAAAGCTGTCTGTAGCATAAGGAAAAATGAAATCTTTATCATTAGATTCTTTTAACTTAGTTAATGTTGTGATTCACTTTCATATTAGTAGTTAAATGTTAGATTTTCTCTACTCCAATGGCAAATTTGGCAATGGAAATTGTATTTGTGGTTTTGTCCAATATTAGCATATTAAAATTTTGAAAAATATTTTTTATATATTTAGAAATAAATATTATTTAATAAAAATATTTTTTTTGAAGGTTTGACCTTTAGTGGCGTTTTCCAAAAAAACGCCGCTAAAGGTCATGATCTTTAGCGGGGTTTGTGGGAGAAGCGCCGCTAAAGGTCATGATATTTAGCGGCGTTTGTGGGGAAAAGCGCTGCCAAAGGTCATGATCTTTAGCGGCGTTTGTGGGAAAAGCGCCGCTAAAGGTCATGATCTTTAGCGGGGCGTTTGTGGAGAAACGCCGCTAAATGTCATGATATTTAGCGGTGTTTGTGGAGAAGCGCCGCTAAAGGTTATGATCTTTAGCGGCGTTTGTGATAAAAGCGCCGCTAAAAGTCATGATCTTTAGCGGTGTTTTTTCGACATAAACGCCGCTAAAGTTTGCGGCGCCTTCTTTAGAGGCGTTTTTTGCGGCGCTTTAAAGTATTAGTGGTGCTTATAAACGCCGCTAAAAGAAAAAAACGCAGCTAAAAGTCTGTTTTGCTGTAGTGAATAGGGAGAAAAAGGTTGGCAAGGTGATGGGATTTGCTATGGCAAACCCTTGCGATAGCGATGGAATTGCGACAGCGTCGACGACGTACGGCAGCAACGTGGGTTTGCAGCAGCGACGGAAGTGACTTGCGGCGGCAATGCCAATGCTTTGGCAAACCTTTTTCGGCGGCACTAGAGTGTTTTGGCTAGGGGAAAAGAAAAAGGAAACTAGGGATTTCTTTAGGGATTTGAGGCTAGCAACACAAGAAGAGAATTTCGGGATTTTTTAGGCTAAGTAACTTGCTTGATGGATGTGAGAAGAAGTAGAATGAAAAGGGGTTTATATAGGAAAATTTAGGGCAACATGTAGCAAAATTTTAGCCACATTAGGGTTACTTGGGCGGCAAAGAATGGAAGTGGAGGCAAAGGCATAGATTTTTCCCTTCTTTTTGCTAACTTGGGCCTCAAATTTGGACTGTATGTACAGACTCAATTAAAAGAAAAAATTAATTAGTACTTAGGCCAATTTTTGGCCTCCTTTATTAATATGAAAAAAAACAAAAGAATTTAAAATTAAAATAAAACTAGTACTTAAGAATTTGAAATTTAATTAAAATTTCTTCTTAACAAATTACATTAAATTAATTCCCAGGAAAGGTTGGAGGGGTCATAGCGGTCCCGCTTAAATTCCAATCTCCTTAGACAGAATTAATTAAATGTCCTAAATTAAAAAAATAAATTTTAATTATTTATTTATTTACAAAACAAATTTGTGAAAAATCAAGGGTCTGTTAATTTGAACGAGGATTCAACTCGCTCAACTTCACCATCCTAATAGTGTTTGAGACGTTGACCATTAACTTTAAACGTACCTCCGTGATTGTCATATAATTCAACAGCTCCATAAGGATAAATTCGATAGATGGTGTAGGGTCCTCTCCATCGGGATTTCAGCTTCCCAGGAAATAACTTCAGCCTTGAATTAAACAACAATACCTTCTAACCTTCCTTAAACTCGCGAGGCTATATGTGACTATCATGCCATCTTTTTTATCTTTCTTTACACATTTTGGCATTCTCATAGGAGAACAACCTCAACTCTTCCAACTCATCCAATTGTAACATTCTTCTTTCACCAGCTTGCTTAAGATCAAAATTTAACTTCTTCAAGGCCCAGTGAGCTCTATTTTCCAACTCTAGCGGCAAATGACATCCCTTCCCAAAGACTAATCGATAGGGAGTCATCCCTAGAGGTGTTTTAAATGCTGTACGATAAGCCCACAATGCATCATCGAGCCTTCGAGACCAATCTTTTCTACTAGGGCGTACTACCTTTTCAAGGATGCCTTTGATTTCACGGTTCACTCTTTCAACTTGTCAATTGGATTGGGGGTGATAAGCAATAGCAATCTTGTGCTTAACATCATACTTGTCAAGCAACTACTTAAGCCACTTGTTCACAAAATAAGAACCTTCATCACTAATAATAGTTCTTGGTGTCCCAAATTGTGTAAACACATGCTTATGCAGGAATCGCATGACTATTTTAGCATCATTTGTAGGGTATGCTTCAGCTTCAACCCATTTGGATACGTAATCCACAGCAACCAAAATGTACTTATTTCCATACGAAGAGGGAAACGGGCCTAGGAAGTCGATGCCCCATACGTCGAATAATTCAATTTCCAAAATATTTGTTAATGGCATCTCATTCCTCCTTGATATATTTCTGGTTCTTTGGCAATTATCGCAATTCTTCACATAAGTGTAAGCGTCTTTAAATAATGTAGGCCAAAAAAACCCGCTTGCAAAATCTTGGCTGCGGTACGTGAGCCACCAAAGTGTCCCCCACTTGGAGATGAATGACAATGATATAAAATATCAGCAATCTCACTTTCAGCTATACACTTTCGGATTATGCTATCTGCACATAGTTTGAACAAAAATAGATCCTTCCAAAAATAATACCGACTATCATGAAGGAATTTCTTCTTTTGTTAGTATGTCATTTCTCGAGGAATTATTCCACATGCAAGATAACTGGCAAAATTAGAAAACCAAGGAGTTTCATGAATTTGACTTACCTCAAATAGATGTTCATCTAGGAAGTTCTCGTTGATTGGCACACGTGATTGAGTTGCCTCATCTTACTCTAACCTTGATAGATGATCAGCTACTTGATTCTCGACTACTTTCCTATATTAGATCTCAAGGTCAAATTCTTGGAGCAAAAGTATCCAACGAATTAGCCTTGGTTTCGCATCTTTCTTGGTGAGTAAGTACTTAATGGCTGCACGGTCAGTAAATACCGTAACTTTGGTACCTATAAAATATGAGCGAAATTTGTCAAAAGCAAAAACTACAGAGAAGAGTTCATTTTCAGTTCTCGTATAGTTGAGTTGGGCTCCCGTCAAAGTTCTGTTTGCATAGTAGATAGGGTGGAAAATTTTGTTTCTTCTTCGATCCATCACAGCTCCAACAGCATAGTCACTTGCATCGCACATCAGCTCAAAAGGTGACCTCCAATCGGGTGTAACAATTATTGGGGCTGAGACTAATTGTTTCTTCAAATCTTCAAAAGCTTCTAAACACACTTTGTTGAAATCAAACACTGTATCTTTCTCTAACAATAAGCATAGTGGTTTAGAAATTTTTGAAAAATCCTTGATAAACCTTCGGTAAAACCCGGCATGGCCTAAGAAACTTCTGACTCCTTTCACATTGATTGGAGCCGGTAATCTTTCAATTACATCCACCTTTGCTCTATCAACTTCAATTCCTTTCTTTGAGATTTTATGTCCCAAGAAAATCCCTTCTTTAACCATAAAATGGCACTTCTCCCAATTAAGGACAAGATTTGTCTCTTTGTATCTCTTTAGTACCTTAGCTAAATTACTCAACCAAATATCATAAGTGTTAACAAAAGATAGAAAAGTCATCCATGAAAACTTCAACAACATTTTCAACCATATCAGTGAATATTGCCATCATGCATCGTTGAAATGTTGCAGGTGCATTACACAAACCAAAAGGCATTCACCTAAAAGCAAACATACTGTGTGAGCAAGTAAACATTGTCTTATGTTGGTCCTCCGGAGCTACAACTATTTGGTTATATCCTGAATATCCATCAAAGCAACAGTAAAACTCATTACCTACCAGTCAATCTAACATTGGATCCATAAAAGGCAATAGAAAATGGTCCTTCCGAGTAGCTTTATTTAGTTTTCTGTAATCAATATAGATCCTCCACCTAGTAACAGTTCTAGTTGGAATCAACTCGTTACGCTCGTTTTCAACAATCGTGATCCCTCCTTTTTTCGGCACACACTACGCCGGACTTACCCACGAACTATTTGAAATAGGATAGATGATCCCTGTATCTAACCATTTGATTACCTCCTTTCTCACCACTTCCTTCATAATCGGATTAAGTCTCCTTTGCCCATCAATTTGAGCTCTTTCACCCTCCTCTAAAATGATTTTGTGCATGCAGAAAGAAGGGCTTATACCTCGGATGTCAGCTATGGTCTAACCAATTGCTTTTTTGAATTTCCTTAGAACAGTAATTAGTCGCTCCTGTTGATCTTCCGTTAGGTCTATTGAAATAATCACATGCAAAGTAGAACAGTCACCTAAATGAACGTATTTCAAATAGGAAGGGAGTACCTTTAGCTCGAGTTTAGGTGGTTCATCGATTGACAACTTGGGTTGAATAAATTCTCTGACTTCTGAATCCAACGGTTCAAACCATGTGGTCTGAATAAACTTCCTCGAATTAGCTTCCATCAAAGACATGTTTTCTTTATTTTCTTCATCCTCCAAAGGGTCAAACTCTAAGGCTTTCTCCAATGGATCTTCTTCATAATTTCTTTCCATAGAAACCAAGGTCTCTATTTCTTCCATAACTGAACACTCTTCTACTGGATCAGGAAATTCCATCACTTTCAGAATGTTAAAAGTTACCTGATCGTCTTGAACTCGGATAGTGAGTTCGCCTTTCTGTACATCAATTAACGTTTTTCTTGTGGCTAGGAATGGTCTTCCGAGGATGATCAGCACTTCCTTATCTGCTTCAAAATCTAAGATAATGAAATCAGTGAGAACAATAAATTTATCAACTCTTACCAAAACATCATCGATCTTTCCTTCGGGGTAGGCTATAGATCGATCTGCTAGCTGAAGCGTCATAGTTGTATGTCGTACATCACCTACTCCTAACATCTTGAAAATGGACTTAGGCATCAAGTTGATACTTGCTCCTAAGTCACACAAAGCTTTACCACTATAAGATTCACTGATGTTACAGGGTATCGTAAAGCTTCCTAGGTCCTTCAACTTCGGTGGCAACTTGTTCTGCAGGAACGCATTGCACTCTTTTGTTAAAGCAACAGTCTCATACTCGCTCAGCCGTTTCTTTTTGGATAGTATATCCTTCATAAACTTCACATAGTTCGGCATTTGTTCTAAAGCCTCCACCAACGGGATGTTGATGTGTAGCTGTTTCAGAACATCGAGAAACTTCTTGAACTGCACCTCCTGTTTCTGCTTATGTTGTTGCAATCTTTGCAGATATGGAGGGGATGGAACTTTAGGTTGGATCAGACAACTCTTTTGGTAGATAAATCTGCATCCAAAAAAGATGTTACAGTATCTGAATTTAGTAAGTTAGAATTTACCTTGTCAGACTTGGCAGATTCTAACTCTTTTGGTGTAGGAATTTCAGCGGCTGGTTGTCTTTCCTCTTTCCTTGTAGGATTATCTTCAACGTCAATCACTTGGGGCTCCAGAACTTTACCACTTTGTAATGCTACTATCTTGATATGCTTTTTACCTAAGTTTCATGGATTCTCAGTATCACTTGGCAAAGTTCCTTGCGGTCTATTGTGAAGCTCTGTAGCTAACTGACCAATTTGGTTCTCCAAATTCTTTAGTGTTGCTGCTTGGCTCTAGATCAAAGCGTCATTCTTCGCCATGTACGTATTTAATAAGTTCTCCAAACTATTTGATGGCTCAGCTTGGGCTGGCCTTGGAGCTTGCTAAATATACCCTTGGGATTGGTTGGGTTTCTGCTGCATAAAGTTGTTCGATCTATTTCCTTGGTTGCTCCAAGAAAAGTTAGGATGGTTACACCATGAAGGATTGTAGAAGTTGGACTGGGGTTCTTGTCCACTCCTATTTTGCTGCTGGTTCCCTACATAGTATATTAACTCAGGATTTGATGGACAATTCTCAAAAGAATGACCCTCCCCACAATATACATAGGAAACTAGTTCAAACAGACTTGGTGGTTGAGGTGAAAAATTATTAGAGTTGTTAGTGGTAAACTATTTCAACATCGAGGAGATAGACGATACCTGAGCTGATAATAAAGTGAGGGCATCAACTTCATGAACTCTGGCTACACATCTTCCTAAAGCTGTACGATTTGTTGGCCATTGATAGTTGTTGCTTACGATCCTCTCGATGATCTCATAAGCCTTATTATAAGACTTAGACAAAATTGCACCATTCGTAGAAGCATCTACCATCAATCTTGTATGCACATTGAAACCATTATAGAATGTCTCCAACTGGATACAATGCAGAATCCCATGACGAGGGCACTTGCAAAATAACTCTTTTAATCGCTCCCAAGCCTCATACAAAGACTCGTTATCTATTTGTTGGAAAGTTGTGATCTCGTTCCTTAGATTAGCGTTCTTGCTAGGCAGGAAATACTTAACCAAAAATCTTTCTGCTAATCTTACCATGTAAATATGGAACTTGGTGGCAACGAATTGAGCCATGCATGTGCTCGATCTCGCAACGAGTACAGGAACAACTTCAGCCTTAGTGCATCCTCAGTCACACCAGCTATCTTGAATGAATTAGTCACCTCCATAAACAATCGAAGGTGGAGATGTGGATCTTCCGTGGGCATACCACTAAACTGGCCCACCGTTTGTAGCATTTGAAACATCACTGGTTTCAATTCGAATTGGATTGCCACAATGTATGGCCTTCTAATTCTTGGATTCAACTCATTGAAGAATGGCACAGCATATTGTCTGATGCATCGGTCCCTATCATCGGCGATAAGGATGGGATTTCGTTGATGATCGACTTCATTACCTTGGTCTTGATTTTGATTTCCAAGGTCCATCTCGTTTTGTCTTTGGGCTGTTCATTCACGTCTTCTTTGTCTAAAGGTTCGCTCGATTTTAGGGTCTACAGGGAGTAAATCGATAATTCGATCTATGCTCATAAACTCCTGAAAGAGATTCACAAAATTAACAAGAATAAGTTAGTAATGTTAGAAAAAAACCAAATTGAAAATAATTAATTTCACAAAAAAAATAACTCTGGCGACAATTAACAATCCCCGACAATGGTGCCAAAAACTTGTATCGGTCAGTTTGTGCAAGTGTACACAGTCACTCAAGTAATAAGTAAGTATAAAGAGTTATCGTCTCCACAGGGATTGTATTAGTGCAAAGTCAATTAATTATAAAATTATATTAACAATTTGGTGAATAAAAACTCAATTTGATTGGTAGTGATGATTTAAAAGAATTAAAATAACTAGATGCAATGATCCCTGATGCAAATTATCCTAAGTATGCAACTATATGAATGAAATAGATTTTAGCAGATTTAACACGATATGCAACAATTCTAACATAAATAAACTAGGATAATCAATTTAATTAAACTTATTTTATTTTCAACATGCTTAATAATATTCGGAAAAACATTCCATGGCAACTCGACCTTTCATGAGTTTGAAAACCATTTTAGGATTTCTTAGTATTCATGTGAAGTAACAGTGACGGATTAAGGTATGAAACAATTTAATCACACAAATCTAAAAACTATGCAGATAACAAAGCCGTACTAGGGATGTTATGCAACCTACAATTTAATTGGTTTAATGATCTAAATTGACCATGCACATTTCAATTATGCGTCCATTAGTCATCGTCTGGTTAGGATCGCTCAGCTAATTCAGGTACATTTCAATCACGTATGAACGAAATACAGACTTGATTTTAATTGAAAACATGATCAATTGAGGCACAAAACATTCAGGAATCAAATAAATATTATTTAATTAAAATAATCATCCTAGCTTAAATAAAATTAAGCTATCATTGTTGAAAATAAGAACAAAGAACTCATAGCAAACATGCAAATTAATTTAAGAAAAGAAAGATTAAACCCTATTCAAAACAGCTGTCACCCAAGACTCTGAATGGTGAGAACTCCTTCGACTCTTTGCTTACTCCTTTACTGATGGCTCTCCGAGGTGGCCAACCAAGGTTTCTTGATAGGCTAAATAAGCTAAAAACCTTTAAGGAAAGGCGGTGGATGGAGTGGGGAGAAGAGAGAAATGAGAGAAAATGAGAGAAAAGAAGAAAATGGATGAATGAGGGATGATTTGAGAAGTGGGGTGAAGAGTCTTATTTATAGGTGAGGTTGGGGTGTGAGTTTACTAAAAATGGAAGTGTTCATCCACTTCAAATCTTTCCAAGTGTGGCCGGCCATACATGTAGGTAAGGCGGCTAATTTTTAGCTTGATTCATGTGCCACATCATGCAGGAGCAAGACTCAGTCTCCGGTGAATCTTCAGGTAAATCTCTTATTTCTTTAAATCTTTAGGGACTTCATGCAATTAACCAAAATGTTGATTTATTAACCTCCATATGTAGCCAAAATTAGGAGCTAATTTAGTCCAATTGGGACGGCATTACAATTGAATTAAAGCTCTCCCACCTGTTTGAAAATAACAGAAAAATCAGGGGACCAAACAATGCAAATTAATCACTTTAATTAATTAATTTTACTTAATTAATTAAGCCCGATTTTATTAATGAAACATATAGAAATAATTTATTAAATATAACTTTATATTTTATTATAAAATTAAATCATGCATGGCCCATTTTATAACTTAAAAATATAATATGCTCAAATTAATATAAAATAAGCGATTTTATGCATAAAAACCATATAATAAAACATAAAATTACATTTTAATAATTTCCATGTCCTAATTTCATTTTTCCACATATTTCATTAATTTAATAAACAATTACTAAGTTTTAGTAATAAATTTAAGCAAAAAGGTGATGAATTATATAGGAAAAATCCTATATATTTTCCTGTTTACAATTCGCTAATGTCTTAAAGTTTGAATAATCAAAGCATAAATACCTATGTCCTAATCCTCAACATATCAATAAAAATCATAAATCAGTTAGAATTCATTCTAATTGTTAAGGCCAAGATCCAGGGATTTGAGAACAATGCAAAAAGTCAGTGGTAAAAATTTTTTAAGGTTCAAGGATAATGCAAAAAGTAAAAGTGAATCCCCCCCACACTTAAGATGTACATTGCCCTCAATGTACAAAGATAAAGTTAGTGAAAATAGATGCATAAAATCATAGTATAGGGGAAGAAGTAAAACTCCCTGAAAATTGGATGGTATCCTTGAGTTGGAAGTGTGGAAAACTTGTAGGAAAAGGTGTCGATCCACAATCTCTATGCCAAAAGTGTATTATTGTGGTGGCTATGGTCGTGGTTGAGTAGTATCCAAGAGTTGTCGCAGGGTTTTCCTATTAAAGTTGGATTTGAGCTGTAAAGCTCTTTGAAACTGCGATAGCATTAATAAAATTTTAGGGAATTTAGATTAGCACAATGTACTCGTTAGGAAATAGCCGATATGAAATGTTTAAAATAAAATAAACTAAGTTTTTAGAATGCTGAAATTCAAATAATGAATATGATAAAGTTTAAATAAAATAAAAAGAAGAATAAAAATAAAAAGGAAAACAAAGAAAAAGATAAGAGGACTCGAGAGTCCTAATCCTCAAATGGTTTGTGAGGTAGGGGCGGCGGTGGTGGCTCCTTGTGGGATGGAGGGACATCATCAGGAATGTCCTCTGGGTCCTCCTGCTCAGTGGACTGAGATAAGCGGTGTTGAAGAGGATCGGTCTCATGTCGACGCTCAATCATCCTCATATGAAGCATACTTTGGATGTCCTGCGGGGACATCTAGTCGATGAGAGTATAGGAGGATGTCTGGGCCGTTATGTTGAGAAGGCAGAAGTGGCGGGCTAGGCGAGTCACATATGGGCCCATTGAGATCACACCTCTACGATGCCGCTCCGTCTGGTGTTAAATGGTGTGGACGATGAAGTAGGCGAGGTCGAGCACGTGCCCGTGCGCCATGCTCCACAAGAAATATGCGTTGTGGGTGTTAATGACGCTAGTGCTTTCTCGTCTGCACGTCAATGTATGCACAAGTAGGGCACGAAGGTACTTCAACGAAGGGATAAGAGTTATCGCCTTAGAGCGACTAGGGTCGTAGGTTGCCGAAAGAGGGACTAGGGCCTGCCAACACTTGGCTGGAGAAAAATGGATGTGGCGATGAAGCTCAGAGAGGTCTTCGTCTTCTAAAAATTGCTTAGTATATAGATCCAGTGTTGTACCAAACTCAGGTACACTAAGCTGTCAGCCTAGTCCCCCGAGGCGGAACTGGACCATCCCTGGATCGTCATATTTGGACATGACTGTCTAGAGGTGGAATGTGGAGCAGAGCTCTAAAGTAAGCTCGATGTATGTAGGCTCGATGATCTGAAAGAATTGGTCCCATGGGTCCATTGTTAACAAAGCCCAAACTGCATCTGCCAATTGGACCCACTCTAATGCGGCCCAATCAATGCACCTCCCCACTCCAAGGGGTCTCACTCTCAGTATTTGAAATAGTTCCTCTTGGGAACTTTGCGGGAATTGAAGGAAGGGATGTCTAATTTTAGTGGTAGCTCTGGAAGAGGAACTACCGGGCCCCTTCTGTTTTTTAGAGGTGGGGACAGCGGCTTTCTTTCCTTTTGATGATGACATTGTTCCTGAAAGCAAATAAAAGTAACGGTTTAAAGGAAATAGAGAAAATGAACATATGCTATGAATATTCATAAGTTGCTAAACTAACTGACAAAATAAGCTAATCAAAACCACTAAAGATTTAATGCCAAAGGTAATTTCAAAAACAAATAAATTCAGTGTTTGAGTTATCCTAAGCATGGAACTTAACAAAATAATGAAGACAATGGCTCCTATAGTGACTTTTATCATCAATGTGTACTAAAATCAATTGTATGAGATAGCTAAAGATGGCAGCAAGAGAATGATTCAAAATGGCATTACTCTAAATCAATAGATCATGGGTATGGATATCAAATAACCATTGAAAATAAATTATAAGAATAAAACATGAATGAATGAAACAATGAAAATAAAAATAGAAATAATTAAAAATAAGAACAAATATTAAGAGAAAATGGAGAAAGGAGAACCAAAAATGTAAGAGTTGGGGCGGAGTAAGGTCGTGGTGGTGCTACACAGGCGTGGTAGTGCTAGTTGGGTCGGCGGCGGTGCAAAGAATGGCTGGTAAGAGCGGCGGTAGGAGAGGGATTAGGGTTTTGAGTGGAGAAGATGATGAATAGTGAGGGGTTTATATAGAAATTGTGGCACACGGGTGTGTCACACGTCCGTGTGAATCATTTTTAACCCGTATGGTTCTAGTTTTAAGAATTTTGGCGCGCTTGAGTCGTGGCACACGCCCGTGTTCTTTGGGCATGTTAGAACACATGGCCGTGTCGTACGGCCGTGTCCTTCAATGTTCGCTTCTCCCACGCCCATGTATAGGGTCACATGCCCGTGTATGAATTGGCAGGTTAGACCACGGGGTTAGGGCACGGGTGTGTCTCCTGCTTATGTCAATTTAGTAGGTTTGACTATGCTCTGGGGACACGGGCGTGTCGCACGCCCGATTCGATTTGCCAGGATTGGCCATGGCCGCATCGCATGGTCGTGGCTATATGTTACAGCCCGTGTGTTGGGAAAATTTTGTCCTGCTTGTGCACGACCGTATCATACGACCGTGTCTTTGCGCATGGTGTCCCCACAGCCTTAGGCATGCCCGTGGGCATGGCCGTATGGTTTGAAAAACCTATATTCATGAAGTTAGTTGATGAATTATAGTTTGAGAGCTTAAATAAAAGAAATTTACTATGTTAGTGCTCGGGTTGCCTCCCAAGAAGAGCTTGTATATAGTCTAAGCTCAACTTCTTTCAAGCTTGCACAGTCACGGTGGTTTGAGGAGTTTGAACTCCTCTCTCATGCTATCCATCTCAATATCAAAATAAGGTTTGAGTCAAGTATAATTTACCTTGAAAGTGCCCAACGTCTTATGTGTTATCTTGACTGTACCATAGGGGAAAATTTTCATTATCGTGAATGGAGGTGTGTCACCTGTATGAACTTTTGAATTCAAGATTTGAGGATCTTCCTCCTCTAAGAATACCTTATCCCCTACCTTAAATTGCTTCGTTTTTACCTTAGGGTCGTCATGCTGATGCTTTGGTTAGATGTGGCATATTTTTGGCTTCTCTTGGCGGTCGTTTAGCCACTCGTCCAATTCTTCAATCTGTAGGGGTGGTTCTTTTGTTATCGTATGGAATTGAATGTGGCTCTGTTGCACTTCTATGAAGACTACCCTGCAAAGAAGGTTGTTCAATGAGATCATTTGTAGGACAAGGACTCGTAATAACATCCTTATCATTAACAGTCTTATTAGAATTACGAGCTTGCAAAGTAATTGTTTCATCACCTATACGAAGTGTGAGTTCACCTGTCCCTACATCGATTATAGTCCTTGCAGTTGCTAAGAAGGGTCGCCCTAGAATTAATGGCACATTGCTATCTTCATCTATATCCAAAATAATGAAATTTACTAGGAATATAAATTTATCAATTTTGACTAGCACGTCTTTGATTATACCCCTAGGAAATCTAATGGTTTTGTCAGCCAATTGAATGCTCATCCTAGTTTGTTTAGGTTTCCCAAGACCTAATTGTTTAAACAATCTGTAGGGCATTACATTAATACTGGCTCCTAAATCAGCTAAAGCATTTTTAGCATCTAAGCTACCAAGTAAACAAAGAACTATAAAACTCCCTGGATCTTTTAGTTTGTTGGGTAGCTTATTCTGTAAAATGGCTGAGCACACTACATTTAGCTCTATATGCGACGACTCATCCAACTTTCATTTGTTTGTCAGAAGCTCTCTTAAAAACTTAACGGCGTTTGGCATCTGTGAAAGAGCTTCAATAAACGGTAAGTTAATATGTAATTTCTTTAAGAGTTTAAGAAATTTACCGAATTGTTCATCTGTACGATCTTTCCTTATCACATTAGGACATGGGACACGAGGCTTATATTCTTTGACAACTGGTTTGGTGCTACTTACCTCACCCTTATCTCTACTTATCATAGTTTCCTTACTTGGCTCTGATCTGGTTTTAGCTAACCTTCTTTCATCAATCGTGTCGATGGCGTGGAGTTGCTCCTTAGGGTTAGTCTCGGTGTTGCTCGGTAAACCACCTTGTGGTCTTTCAGAGATTAGCTTAGCGAGCTGGCCTATTTGAGTTTTGAGTCCTTGAACGGATGCTTGCTGGTTCTTAAGTGCCGTCTCGGTGTTCTAGAAACGGCTTTCTAACACGGAGATAAATTTCATGAGTATCTCCTCAAGGTTTGGCTTTTTCTCTTGTTGGTAACTTGGTTGCTGAAATCTCGGAAGAGGTGGTGGTCTCTAATTTCCTTGATTGCCTTGTCCTCCCCATGAAAAATTAGGGTGGTTCCTCCAACCAGCATTGTAAGTGTTACTGTAAAGGTTATTTTGAGATCTAGAATTATTACCCATATAGTTGGCTTGCTCGTTTTCCATGCCATATCCATAGGTCGGGTACTCAGAATTGCTTGAGTCACATTGCATCACTAGATGTACCTACGTAGAACTAACGAAACTATCAATCTTTTTATTAAGAAGTTCTACCTGATTAGAAAGCATGGTGACCGCATCAATATTAAAAATTTCGGTAGCTTTTTGTGGCTTTGTTCTCATGACTTGCCACTGACAGTTATTTAGTGACATCTCCTTTATAAACTCGTAAGCTGCTTCTGGTGTTTTGTTATTGATTGTTCCATCGACGGCTGCATCAATCATCTGTCTCATTGAGGGGTTCAAACCATTGTGAAAAGTTTGAACTCGTAACCAAAGAGGTAACCCATGGTAAGAGCACCTTCTCAATAAGTCCTTGTATCTCTCCCAAGCATCGTAGAGTGTCTCTAAATCCATTTGCACAAAAGAAGAGATATCATTCCTTAGTTTAGCTGTTTTAGCCGGCGAAAAATATTTGAGTAAAAATTTTTCGATCATTTGTTCCCATGTAGTGATAGACCCTCGTGGTAGAGAGTTTAACCACTGTTTAGCTTTATTCCTAAAGGAAAATGGGAATAACCAAAGACGAATGGCATCATCAGAAACGCCATTTATCTTAAATGTGTCGTAGAATTCCAAAACGTTGGCTAAATGAACGTTAGGATCTTCATCCTGCAAACCATCAAATTGAACAAATTGTTATATCATTTGAATAGTGTTAGGCTTCAGTTTAAAATTATTCACAGCAATAGTAGGCCTAACAATACTAGATTCAGTGCCAGCCAAATTAGGTTTAGCATAATCATACATAGTACGAGGAACAGGATTTTGCTCGACAGGATTTGCGGCTACTATAGGAGGTAGCTAAGTATCTTGATTTGCCTCCATCTCTTTAGTAGATTCAGGTTCTTCTTCTTGTTCTTGTTCTGGGTACCGTAGGCTTCTTCTTATATCTTTGCGATTTCTGCGAACTGTGGCTTCTAAGTCGTCGTCAAAAAGAAAAGGTCCTGACGGGTTTCTTCTAGTCATAAACTAGAGATACCTGCCAGTGATAAACAAAAAAGAAGAAAGAAAAATCAGTAAATAAAACCTAATATAAAAACTGAAAATAAATAAAAGTAGTAATGGCTAAAGTAATAGAAATAGAGTGTTCCTAATATTTCAGTTTCTCGGCAACGGTGCCAAAAACTTGATCGTGATCTGATGAAGTAAAAAAATTAATCGTACCTAGAAACTAACTATTATCACGATAAAAGGCAAGCGCACCTATCGAATAGTAGTATAGTTAGTGGCAAGACCGGACTATCGAACCCAAGGAGCTAAAAGTACCAGTAATAACTTTCTCCCTATTATCTAGCCTAAAAATAAAGGAGGTTTTGGTTGTAAACTAACTAATCTAACTTAAACTAAAGACACGACAAAGAGTAAATTGGGAAATTACTTTGGGAAGATTAAATGATAAAGGTAATACCTAAGGAAGAATCCACCTAGACTTCAGTTGTTATCTAACTCTGAACTAGACGATTTCTTCATTCGACTTGATCCGTAGAGATCCCTAAATTACGTTAATATCTCTGTCGAGAATAAGAACAACTAATCCTAGGTTGATTAATTGAAATATCTTTCTAATTAAAACCCCTAGTCTTGCATTAATTCGATTTATGGATCCCCATATTAGATTTGACTCTAATCCGACAGATTTTCATCGTCCTATGTCTAAGATTGCGATCAACTCCGCTTAATTGTGTTGGATTTACTCTTAAATAGGGACTTTTGCTCCTCTACCTAATCACATTCGACTTAAATTAATATCCCGAAAATATCAATTTAAGAATTAAAAAACAATTAAGAACAAATCGAATATTTATCATATAGTTTAGATAACAATAACAAGATTCATCTTAGGTCTCATCCCCCTCAGGTATTTGGGGGTTTAGTTCATATTCATAAAAGAAAACATCTTAGAAGAAAGAGAACAACAAAACATAAAGAAAACTCAAAACTCCTGAAAGGATTGAAGGTAGATCTTCAGTCTTGATGTAGATCCTGGCTTCTGAGATGGATCAATCGGCTTCCTTCGAGTAATTCCTTGTCTTCTACTTTGAGTCTTGGCGGGGATACTGTACACCCTTGTAATTGTCTCCTAGGGTCTTTATATAGAGTTTGGAATGTCTTTCTTTGTCCCTAAGTAGCCCTTTCCGCGTGAAATTGAATCTTATCATGACAAGGACACGCCCGTGTGAATCGGGCCTAGGCCGTGCTCGAGCCTGTTAATATGGCACGACCATGTGGGTTGCCTGTGTGCTGAACTCTAGGCCGTGTTGATTATTGATTTGGGCCTATTTTGCCGGTTTTTGGCCCGTTCCTTGCTCTTTTCTCTTCCTTATACTCACTTAAGTATAAAACATGAAATTAAAGGATTAGGAGCATCAAATTCCACAAATTCAATGATAATTCATCCATAAATGTGATAAATGTGGGATAGAAATATGTATAATTTACAGTTTATCAATGAGTATTGCATTATTAAATGTTAGTTAAATGTTGTATTTTGATCTGTAATACCTCGTAACCCTAATTCGGTGACGGATACGAATTAGGGGTGTTACAACACAAGTATGTGAAGTGTTTTATTTCTTAATTGTTTAGAACCCCGTCTTCTTTCTCATAGATGCCATGAAGAACTTGCATGACTCAATATTCTATGAGAAAATTCTTGAAATTCTAACCCACCTTTAGCATCAAGGTCAACATTAAGCATCTTGAGTGGAGGTGCATATGTCATGAAATCTAGATGGATATTTCCAGCAATTTTCGGACCTTCACCTTCAAAACCACTCTCTTATAGTTCACTGCAGCAACAAAAGCATCTTTAAAGGAATACTTTATTCCAACATTTAAATCGTCGACATTTAACGAAAATGTAACACCCTAAACTCGACCTAGACATCACGGTTGGATTGTGGAGGTTATATCGTATGTAAAAACTGTGTTACTTTAACTTTGGTGAAAACCCATTTTTTTAAGTCAAAAGAAATCAGATTGATTATCCTAATAAAAAGTATCAATTCCAAAAACCCATGAATACTAAAAAAAACACGACTTAGTAGATTTAATAAAACAAATCCAATTTATTCAATTAATTAGTGTGATAAAACATTTTGTCGAATAATAAATATAGACTTGGCAATAGAAAACATTTTAATAATCGGTTTTACATACCCTTAGTTTATTGTTAATTGTCTTGATTCAATCAGTGGTTTAAGAATTAGAACTTTTGCATGACAAAAACCGAATATAAGTTTTTAAGTCCCAAACATATTAAAATGTCTCAAAAGTTTGAAAAAGTCCTTAAAAAATATAAGTTCATAACATACTAAATCAAAAGCGTGAAACCGTGCTCCAGTATTGCTATCCAATCCTTAGCTTGAATGTCACTTGAAACGAGGCAAACAAACGTGTGAGCTTTACGCCCAATGTGTGATTTGACCCACAAAATGCAGTATAAATATATATATCAAAATGTACCACAGCACATCAGATTCCATATCAAAGTATATCTTATAACATATCATATCCTACCTCCATCTGCTACACACCATCTCTGTCCAACCAATCACACCAATTAGGACTACAAGAGTCTGTCCATCCAATCACACCAATACATGGAGGTATGCCACTCATAAATATGCTGCTGAACTGCCAAACAGAAATTTACGGTCTAGCTGCCGTAATTGCAGTAAATATTGCCATATAACACATCTTCCATCATGTCAAATCCCACCCTAAAACATAGACATAATATCATACATGCATATAACAGAAATTGTATGGCATGCGTGCACATATATTTCTATACGGAACATAACATAGCATATGGTACTCATAAATTATATAGCTTGCATAGCTAACGTACATATTTATAGAGCATATCATATCATATTACTATACTTATCGAAACTTATTTAACACGCTTCCTACTAGGAGTGAGCAAAACTTGATTTGACTAAAAAAATTGAAAAATTTTTCAAATTTCAAGTTAAACAGATTGAGTTATTCGAGTCAACTCAATTTTTTTTTGAATTTTAAGTTCGAATTGAGTTTGATTTTCAAATTTGAATAATTTGAATAATTCAAATAAATCGAATACCAAAGTATAATAATTTACATTTTTACCACAAACCCTCAATCTTTTTTACTTTCCCCCCAATACTTCTACTCCCTCCCACTTTCCCCCAAAAACTTTTACTCCCCTCCCATCCCACCCCCAATCTACCCCAAACCCATTCCCCCCCCCCCAATTTTTTTAATATTTTCTCACTATTTACTTTCCCCCAAAACTTTTTATTTTTCCCCTACACTTTTACTTTTCACCCTTTATCCCCAAATAAAAAATTATCTTAAAAAATCTCTAAACCTAAATAGTAATAATTTTATTTATATCTACTATTTATATTATTAAATTAAATTTCATATTTTGTACTATTTATATTATTAAATTGCTCAATCATATTAAATCTTTATAAATTTATGTTAAAATTGAATTATTGATGATGACAAAAAATATTCATGTTAAAATTTTATATTAGTATCAATTTCATATTTTATCTTTAAGATCACTTTTATTAAAATATCACATTTTTTATATTTAATATATTTTTTTAATTTGAAAATACATAATGACAAAAATCAGAAGATAATTAAAACAACCAAGCAAGCAAAGAAGCTAATCCGTGTATAAAAGATTAATAAATAAATTTGAGGAGTGAAAGTTAATAACAAATTTGATTACGGTGGGTGACAGCAGTTATAAGGACCCCAAAGTCATTTTTTGTAATTTAACTCAAACAAATATATTCGACTCGATTCGATTTTAATTCAATCTCACTCGATTCGATTTGAGAAAATTTAAAATCGAGTTAGGATGATAAAATAGGATTCGTCAACTTGATTAACTCGAAATTTTTTCATTCGATTTGATCAAACGCTCACCCCTACTTCCTACGCATACATAAGTTTGCATATTGAAACTTACACTTTTTTGGGCCTACATAACGCCCACAGACCCAATTCTTAAGTCCCTTAATCGGCCCCTTTTTAGGCTTCAAAATTGGCCCAAAAGGCCCACACGGCACAAAAAGACAGCCAGTGTGGTTCACACGGTCTACACATCCAAGTCGAGTGCTCCACATAGCCTGTCACACAGTCATGTGGTGCGCACGGTATACCACACGGCCTGACACATGGTCGTATGGTGCTTGGCAATTTTGAAAACAACCCCTATTTCGCGATTTTCTTGAGTTTCAAGCGAGGTTCTGGGTTAGTTTCGCATAGATGGTTGTTGATTTGATAGACTACACCATTAGAACTCACAAACACATCCTTAAACCAAAATTTTAGATCCTAAACCAAAATTCGATTACTTACTTATTTGAAACAGCATCCAAAATCGAGCATACTCTACTGGAGGGTCTTTATTCAGAACCCTTTCACCTAAACAAGGACCATGAAATCACTAATCACAATGACTAACAAAAAAAAAATACCAACTCATACCCAACTCGTTCAAGAAACGAACTAAAACTAAAACAATAATAAAAAGACAATAATGGTACCAAAATGAAACTTACAATGCAACATAACACAATTCCAACAACAAAACACACAAAATAATCAGTAATATTCAAGAATGATTAAAGCGAAAAAAAATAAAGAAAGATAAAAAAGAAACCAAGAGAAAAGGGAATAAAAATGGCAGAAGTGAAGAAACAAAATGGTAGTAACATGGAAAGGGGGAATGGGAGATTAGACATTTGCAAGTGGAGAGAAAGTAGAGATTTGATGAAATTAAAATTAAAGTAAAATAAAATAGAGATTTAATTTGATCCAAATCCCACCCACCAATTTTTTTAGAATTTAAATTAAACTCAAAAACTAACAATTGCAATGGACAAAAATATTACCCTCACGCGCAACACGAGAGTCAAACACAAGACCTAGTGATAAGCTAAAGTCTTATCACTAAACCAACAAACTCATTCTTATCATAATCCAACGAAGAATATAAAATAAGCCCGAAAGCTCAAGCTTGACATAATGCCAAAATTTAATAGAAAAATCCAAAATAAGGGAATTGAACTTAAGATCTAAAGCATACTTTCCAAGCACTAAACTGACACACCAAATCAAATTATTAGACACACTTGCACAAAACAAAACCAAGAATTTTTAGGGTGTTACAGAAGAACTTGCATGGCCTGGTATTTTATGAGAAAGTTTTAGAAATTCTAATCCACCTTCAGCATCAAGATCAAAATTAAGCATGTGGGGTGGATGTGCATATGTCGTAAAATCCAGATGGGTTCCTCCAGCATTTTTTGGATTTCACCGTCAGAACCACTCTCTTCTAGTTCAATAGGAATGGGCTCTAATTTAGAAAATAATGCAATTTGTGAACTATCTAATCCGAACTCCCAAATTGGATCATTATCAGTTTCAAATCCCTTTTTCTTCTCAGCTCCCTCTTCATTATCAACCCTAGTTGCATGTTCAGGGTTGGATGTGTTGGAAAAAATTCAGTTTGAAAATAGTTTTCTTGCACAGTGGGAAATTAAAATTTTAAAAATTTACTGAGTTTGTGATATTAATAGCAATAAACTTTAGACTTAAATCATACTTATGTTTTTGGATAAGCTAATCCTTGATGTTTTCTGGCTTTCAACCAACTATTTCGAGTGTGGGCTCGAACTAATTGAATCAAAAAACAAAACTAGAAAAAAATTTCCAGTTTTCTGGGTGAAAACAAATCTAGAAAAAAATTTCCATTTTTCTGGGTGAAAACAAAAATTCTCTCTTCTTTAATAAAAACCAGTAGAATTGCTATTTTGGAAAAATATTAATAGTTGAGAATAAATTCTCTCTATTTTCTGCATAGTAACAATCTCTTAAAGTTGTATAAATAACTCTACTAGTGTTATCTATTCATAGGGAGAGAAGATAGAACCCTTTTTGAATTGTAGATATTTATTTCAAATAGAAAAACAACTTCCTAGTCCAACTAGGAGAATGAGAGGGGCTAATAGGGTGTGTTTCCCCTCATATGTATTATGATGGGGATTTGAGCATCTCATTGTATTGGGCCCAATTATATGTGTTTTCTAAACTTTTAACCCAACACTTAATAATTTAATCCATCATAATACATATTTTTTTATTTTCCAAAATAAACAGTAATATTTTATATTAAATAATTTTCTCATCCCTATTTTATCCCTAACAAAATTTGACAATTTTACCCTTGATAAAATTTGGAGAAAATAACTCAACATGTTCACTGTGACCGAATGGTTTATTTTCAGTTTCTAGCTTCAAAACAGCTCAAAAACATAAACTCTTTCTTCCAATCATTTTTAAGTAATCCATATAGAATTGTAAATTAATCATTTCCATTTCCATTTCTATTTCCATTTCCATTTCTATTTTCATTCTGGAAACCTTCATTCATTTCCAAATGATTCTATTTCTCCATTTCGAAAAAAACCATAATCATTCCTAAATGTTTCTCATTTCTCATTTCCTATTCATTCTGTTCATTTCTATTCAAACACACAATTCATTTTTGGTTTCAACAAGCTAGCAGAGGGACCGATTGGACATATGTAATTGAGGCTCAAATTATTTATAATTAAGTTATGGTTTTTCACCTATTGGTTATAAACTCATTTATTCACAAAGTCATTCCACTATATTATTGAAACTAAGCTCTCCTCAATGACATACCATTACGAAAGCAACTACTCAGTGCTCATCCAATAATCTTATCATATGTGTGTTACACTCATAGGATATCATTGATCTCTTTGGGATAATATTTGTTCTCCCAATATGATCATATTTTATCTCATGGTAATCGTTGCATATTCATTCATAAAAAGTCAATCACTAATCAAATAGTGATCAAGTCACCCATCACAAAGACGAATGACTCATGACCTGTGACTATATTTACTTTTCATCAACCATGTAATGCCTATGAGAGGATATCATTTACTCATTGCTCAGGCTATGAATTCCACTGTTGTGAAAAATGCTACATACTGCAGAAGTCGTACACCTAACACACCAACTTTCGATTCCTTATCTATTCACACTCAGACTTTTACTTAAATCAAAATATACGAGCCATACATACATAGTCCACCATCCACTCAAGATTTAGGTATGCCACACTATGAACATCATAAGCGAATAGATCCATAAATGGATTCAAGACCTATTCTACTTTGGTCTAGTCCGATGTAATGTCAATTTAGCCAGTCACATCTATGTTTCTATCTTCTAAGAGTCATTCGCTCCAATGCCCAAGACAAGGCATCTCCCCAATTAGATTTGATAGATGCCATATTAGTCTTTCAATTGATTTGCTCATTTTTAATTAAACTAGGGACATGTTTAGGTTCATCTACTAATACAAGCTATCTTTTTGTACTACAATCTAACCACGTAATACCGCTTAGTATTATTTTAAACAATAAACAACCAATGAGCAACATTTGCTTCCACTTTTCTTTGCGTGCAAAAACCTTATGAGGACATTATACAAAGTATTAATGTAATTCATGAATAATTTTATGAACCAATTTGTTCTAAAAAATATAAGTGTACTTAGATAAAAATATTGCACTTAGGGCACCAGATCTAACAAGATGTCCCTTCATCGGTGCAGGTTATAAGAAGTACATCAGTCGTTTTTATAAACCCTACATTAAAACCAAAATCACTTGCAAATTACCCACCAGTGTAACTTGATGGCATACTTGTATAAGTGTTCCCAACATAGAACATCAGTGTTTGGAAGTTGAAATCAAAAGCACTCACAGAATGTTGTGTCAAGGTGTTGATGTTTGGGTTACCAACTAACCCCGAATATTGGATTGCCTATACGTCAAAGTTGAAATTGAGGGTTGAAACCAGTAAATGCCTTACTATTGATGATTTTAGCATTTCCTGATAGGAGATTTGTAATAATGCTATGAACCCACCACGCAACCGAATGGTTGAGCTTTCTGGTTCTTATTCTTGATAGGCATTAATTGGAACTGCTGTTAAACTCAAAGCACCTTCCTCAACATAAAAAAGTGGACATATAACTCTAGTATAGCATTTCCACTAGTGCAATGCGAATTGAGCATCGCCTTGACTTCCATGTTGCCTTTGAGCTCAAATATATCATATCTAACAGGGTTCAGTGACATTAGATATTTATATTTCAAGCTCGAAATTCTTCTCTAGCTTGAAGTCGACACTTTCCTTCTAATTCTTGATCGAAGCTCGTGCAATTTTATGCTCTGGTTAAAAACCAATTTTGTAGATTGGGTTGATAAAAAAATGTACCCAATTTTGGTGTCGCAAATTTGTCCGTTGTAATAAATAACAGCTCTAATTCGTCTACTCATCTTCAAAAAAATAACATATTTCACATATTTAAAACAAAAAAAAATTATATAGAAAAACAAGTATACATTATCCAAATTCAAGCAATGACACTTACTTGAACTAGTTTGCTTTGTTGGGTCGATTTTTGAAATTCAGATTTGTAACATGAACAATCTCCTTCTTATGCAAATCTCCTTATGGAAACAATCTGCTCAAAATTTCAGTATAGAACCTCTATACAGAATGTACTTATATTATAAGAAATACTACCCTAGATATCAAACATAACTTTAAAATGTTGGAAAAGATTAGACATGACAATGAAAAGTTTAAAAACGCTTCTAACAAGAAGCGTTGTCTTGAAATGTCTAAATTGTTTTTTAAAAAACGCTTCTTGTTAGAAATGTTTTTCTAAAATATTTGGGATGTGATATCTGAATTTTATTCCAGATTCTCAGGCTCGAGAATGCTGAGTTTAGGGATAGGGTTCAGGGGGCCTCTTGAAGAAGGCATTCTCTTCCTTCACATTTCAACCCTAACCCTAACAGGGAATCCTGGGACAATTTGAAACATACCATCATGGGAACCCTGAATGGTTATAGGCTCCCACATAATATTTTTAAAAAATTTTCCTTGGTTGCCTATATAAAGATGGTTTTTCTTCCCCCTCCTCTATCAACTCTCTCGCCCATCGGCCCTTAGATTTTTTCTAAATTGTCTTTTTTTTGGTTGAGTGTTGAAATTTTGGGAGAGAAAGTTTGTTTGTGTTAGATTTTTAGGGTGACATTGTTATAGTTTTAAGGTATTTTGAGTTCACAATGATGTAGTGGCGCTCAGTGTCACATCTTGAAAATTAGGTTAGTAGAATTGGGCATTAGATTATGGGTTTGAGAGAAAAATCAAATTTTGTGTCATAGGAATTAAAATAGGATAAAATAAATAATTAGTTAATAGTATAAAATAATAATTAGATTAAATAATTATAGTATTAATAATCGGGACATTAGTAAAACAAAATTAATAATAATAGAGACTAATTTAGGAATAGTGATTAAAGTAAAGGTTAAATGTGTAAATTTAAAACTAATAGTTAAAAGAGGAACTATTAGAACAAGGGAGAATAGGGGAGGAATTAGAAGGCAAATAGCCCATTTTTTAAAAATGGTTAGTTGGCTATAAAAAGCCACACCGTCTGTTTACTTTTTATTTGGTTTTCCTCCATCCTTCTTCATTTTAAAATTTGTTAGATCTAGATTGGAAATTTTTCTCCCAAAAATTTTTGCATCTTTTATATTTTTTTGCACCCAAACACTCCCCATTTCATCATTTTTGTAAGAAAATTATTCTTTCTTCTCCAATTTCTCACTTAAACTTAGCTCGTTTTTATTCAATCTGTACAAATTTGTAGAAGTTTTCAAATTAAAGATAAATCTATTATTTTCTTATGTATTAAATTTTTATTAAGTGTTTTTAATTTGAATTTTCATAGATCTAATCAAGAAATTAAAGATCCATGGTTTTAAAGTTATCTTTTGCATAAAAATGGTGAATCTCATAAAAAGAGCTAAGATATGTTTTTAAAATTATTTGTAGTATATTTTGATGAGATTAAGAGGTTTACAAATTCAATTTATCAAAATCTTTAAGTAATTGCATGAATTAAATAGTTTTCTTTTGAAAATGAGGATGAACAATGTCTTTTCAAAAAAAAATTAATCAAAGAAATTGAGCAAAGTTAGAGATCTAGGTCTATAATTAGGCACAAGTTGGGGGTTAGGAGGTAGAAATTAAGGATTTAATTAAGTTAAAAAGAAGAAATTAAGCGAAATAGATTGTACGAAATAATTCGAATAAGTATGTGTGAGTGGAGAGTCGCTGTATGAGCATAAAGAGAGTAAGCTAGATTGTTTTTGAATGTTTAGTAATATGTATATTTTTGTCAAGCTGAAAACATTGGTGGAGCCTCAACAAATCGAGATAAAGGCAAGAGAAAATTTGTCTAGCTCGACGAGCTGTGGTGAGCTATATGTGAGTGCATTTATATGTCATGTTTTAGCATGAATTGCGAAATCTAAAAACTCAAAATGAGGCTTGCGAACCCCCATTTATGGTATGTACGCATGGTCTATTATATACATTATAAATATATGCGTGGAATTTGTGTTGTACATAAATATGTGTGAATTTTATTATATGATATATATATATATATATTATATAATATATATATATATATATATGCAAATTTCACGTGACAGAGAGTTTCTAAATACGTATGTGTATATGAAATAATTAAACGTCTTGTTATAATATATATATATATATTATATATATGCGTTTATGATTATATATAAGTTTTAAGGGGTATTGTTTCATATAATATATACATACGTATAGGAGTTGTATTATATATAATATATATATAGGCATGGGTGGCTATATATAAAATATATTTATATCCATGGACTTTATTATAATATAATGTAATATAATATACATATGCATGATTGTATTGTATACAGTATATATAATTATGGGTATGGTTTTATATAATATATAAATTTATGAAACGTTTAATGTATGCTTAAAATTTGAAGTTACAAAGTATAATATATATTCGTATATGATTTTGCAATATTTACAAATGGATATAAGAATAAATAATATAATATGAATTCTTACAATGTCCAAAATTTATCATTAATGCATATTTATGCATGCACGGACCCGTAAGTGAATTATGAGATTTATGATATTGAGAGTTTTCATTAGAACAAAATTATATTATTGTGAAATGCTAAGTGCGAGCTCAACAATAATGCGAGCTAGTTATATTGTGAAATAAAATGTGATTAAATAGATATGTTGACAGTGTGAACACATGAAACTGTTGGATATGATTAGCATGCCATAGGATTGTGAGTATTCACCCTTTTTATTATGTGTTGGGCATTGTGTCCCGGAGATAACATTGGAGAGGTAAGAGAATGACGAGCATAGTTCCATTCACCGTAGATAGCATGGTGTGTTTGAAGAGTGTGAGCATACATGCCACACTTACATGGAGATAGCATACGACTTTTTGAGTCATATGGTATGTTTTGAAGATCTATTTATCCAATGAGTATATAATTTGACTATGTTTCATATTCACAAATTGACAATATATCACTGTGTTGAGTATGAAAATTGTGTTATAAGTGAATTGTTAAAATATGTTTAAATCCTAACATGTCTGGTGTGTGTATATATTTGTTTTGTATGCATGTGTACTCACTGAGCTTTCCCAAGCTTATCCCCTTGCTTACCTTGTAGATAAATAGTTCCCGGGTTACCGAGGAGGGTGGCAAATCGGGGATCCATCGCAAGGCATTTTTTTAGAGTATGTGCATTGAGCTTTTAAACTCCGAAGTGAAGGCAATGTGGGTCGCTCCAAGGGTTTAGTACTAAAATTAGACTTAGACTTTTTAAATAAAATTTTCAACGGGTTGTAAATGGACATTACAAGCTATTTGTTTTTTGGGGGATTTTTAAACGTTACAATTGCTTACTTGATTGCTTGTTTAGATGGATTTAATTACTTGCTTAATGTGATGATAATTAAATGAACTAACAAATTTTTGCAGCTAAAGGAGACTGCCAAGTATTAAGGTACGCCTTTTACCTTCTATTTGTGTAAATGGGATGATTACTTTAGAAAAGCAAGCACTTAGGACTAATTTCCTATATGAAATATTTTGCAATTGTGTTGTGATTTCCTATATGAAATATTTTGCAATTGTATGGTGTGTATGTGTGGTTGGTGTGGTTCATAAAGTTTCAAATGGATAGGCACCTCGGTGGCTAATCTAATGTTCTAAATTTGGGTCGGACCGTCCCGGTCGAGCTTGGGGAGTCACAGTCAGAGACCCACACATTTCATTTGTCGTGTGGGGAGTGCACCATCACCTTAGAAGATGTTGCATTGCGACTCAAGCTCCTAGTTCATAATAGTTATACGGTCACAGGTTGAAGTATAACAGTTGACGGTGGTTATGCGATTACAGGTTCAAGTTTCATGTCACTAAAAGAGGATGCTTTATAAACCCCATATATGAGTTTGAGATCATAATCAGAGGGGGGAAAAAGGGGTTCACTAGTATAAACAACTTATTCTTTTTCTCCATCTAAGTGATATCCTTAACCTCATTGTCCAATACCTGTGGCAGAGTTGGGGGCAATAAGACTTTCAAGGGGAAGAGTGATTGTGATAGTGGAGAAAAGTTGAAATGCGACTCAGGTCGGGAACGATTGCTATGATTAAAGAACTCATTAATAACTACACCCGTTGTCACCCCGACTCAAGTTTCAACTTTTTCTCCATCGTCACAGCCACTCCTCCTGAAAGTTTTCTTACCTCCACCTCTAACATAGGTTTCAGACAATGAGGTTAAGGATACTACTTTGATGGAGAAAAAGAATAAGTTGATAATACTGGTGAACCCCGTTTTTCCCCTATGATTATGATCTCAAACTTATATATGGGGTTTATAAAACATCCTTTTTTTATGACATGAAACTTGAACCCGTGACCGCATAACCACCGTCAATTGGGAGCCCGAGTCATACTTCAACCTGTGACCATATAACTATCGTGAACTAGGAGCCCGAGTTGCAATGCAACATTTTCTAACTTAAACCCGTGACTGCATAACCACCATCAACTAGGGGCCTGAGTTATACTTGAACCCATGACCGCATAACTACCATAAACTAGGAGCCCTAGTTATATTTCAACTCGTGACCGTATGACCACTGTGAACTGGGAGCCCGAGTTGCAATGCAACATCTTCTAAGGTACTGGTGCACTTCTCACATGATAAAGAAAATGTGTGGATCGTCGAGCGCCATCACATCATTGTGAACTCAAACATATCTTAAAATGATCACAATTTCTCCCTAAAACACACACGCAAATAAATCTTTCTTTCCAAATTTTCAATACCCAATAAAAAATAATAATTTTTAGAAGGAAGAAAATGCGTCCTGCTGAAAGCGTTTTTAGCTGAGGTGGCAACAAAGAGGTTGAAAGCACAATGCATTTTCTGTTTCTCTTTCCAAAATCAACCCATCTCCCTAAATTTGGGAAAAAGCAACTTAATTCCCTAATTAACTAGGGAGAAAAACCTTTTTCGCTAATTTACCCAATCATTCAACTTGGTCCTTTTTTATGGTTTTGGGAGTTGTGTTAACTGCTTAAAATTATTAAGTCTTTTTTATAACATTATAACGTTTTTAGGAAAGGGTTTTTTATCTAAATAATATAAAAATAATTAATTATGAAAATGGTATAGAAAACAAAATAATGACGAAAATAGGCATTTGCTACAGTGTTATGATAGTGTCACTTGACATATTGGTAGTACCAGACTAAAATGTGATGATCTAAAAACTCTAGGGACCTTATATGTAAATTTCTCATTTTAATTAGGTGCTGAAAAAACACTTCAAACTGTGCCATTTGACAGTATGGCAGCACCAAACTTTAAAAGGAGAAATTGCACCCTAAACCCCCTTTATTTATTATTATTTTATCATCTTTTAACACAAAAAATAGATTGGCCTCTTATCAATTAGTCTAAAAAGTTTTTCTACCAAAAAGTATTTTTGTAAGTAAGCTGATTCCAACTGGAAATAAACTTTATTTATTTTTTAAAAATTATTTATAATTTTATTATCAATTTGATTTATAGACAAGGTATAAAATTATAATTATAAAAGCTTTAGAAAAATCTTATTATGTATAAATTACAATTATTAGTTAAATTTATAGTTTCCAAATATAATGAGAGCAAAAGAAAACCACTATACATACTGTTAACTGTTATGTTAAACATAATTTGAACAATAAAAATATTTTTTGAAAAATAAATAAAATTTATTTTGAGTTAGAATTAGCTTACTTACAAAAATACTTTTTTGTAGAAAAATATTTTAGACTAATTGATGAAAGGTCAATCTATTTTTAGTGTTAAAGGAGAATAAAAATTAATAATAAATAAGGGGTTTAGGGTGCAGTTTACCCTTTCAAAATTTGGTGTTGTCATACTGTCAACGGCACCCTTCAAGCGTTTTTCAACTGCCAATTAAAAAGGAAAATTTATATAAGGTTCCTAGAGTTTTTAGATCATCACATTTTAGTCTAGTGTCGCCAATATGTCAGGCGGCACCATCAGAACACTGTAACAAATGCATATTTTCGTAATTATTCTGTTTTCTATACTTTTTGGTAATTAATTATTTTTTATATTATTTAGGTAAAAAACTGTTTTAGGAAATTATTTACTTCTTTATAATATAAAGTACTTTTTAAAAAAAAAATTCAATTTCTTATAAAATTACTTATAATTGAGTAATATTCAATCTCTAATAAAATTATGAAAATCTCTTACAAAATTCTCTTAAACTTGTGGAAAGTTGATTTTTAAGGAGCTTTTTTGATGAGATTTGTTTGGTGCTGCTTCTTGTTTATATTAATGAATTCTTATTAATTGTTTTTGATTTCTCGTTTATTTAACGACAAGTATTCCTCTGTTTAAACTCTGAAGCTCATTGTTCTTTATTTGGGCTGTGTTTTCACTTACAAGCTGACTGTGTGTTGTATTTTCTTTTTCTTTTATGTTGTTTACTTGTTTTCTTCTTGCTTTTGCACTGCAATGGATTTATGTGCGTCTTTTACATCATTAATACAGAAAAGAAAAAAAAAAAACTAAAATGGAGTGAAAAATAAATCATTTATGAGAATAAATTGTTTTAAACAATAAAAAGCAATATCGTTAACGTGTCAATGTATCATCTATAAAAAATAATATTTTAACAAAAATAAATAAAATAATAAAAAATTAAAAGAAATAACATTTTAATCTCAAAAGTGGTGTAGCCATGGAAGGGGGCGGCATCACTTTTTCACATCCACTTTTCTTTTTATTTTTTAAACAAATGTTATATTTTTTAGTTTTCTATTTATATTTTATAATTTTTATAATTTTATTTTATTTAATAAAAATATTTTATTTTATTTTCATATTTTTATAATTTTTTTTTTGAAATATAACTAGGCTAGATATTATTATGGAAAATAAAATAATAAGTCTGACCAACATGTCCACCCAAAACTAGGGAGGCCCAAAACCAATAAAAACAAAGAAAACGAAAAAAAGGAAACTTTAGAGAAAAAAAATCAGAGCAACCTAGAAAAAAAACTCTTCAAATCCTTTACATTTTAGAAGACTCTTCACTATCCCTTTGTCGAATCAGTTCACTAAGTGCAGATCTCTTCACAAGCAATCACCATTTCTACGTTGCTATACCAGTTCAAAGCAACGATGCTACCATCTAGTCAGGTTCCCTTTCCCAATGTGACCTTGTTAAGAGTCTAAGAAAGGCACTCTATTAGTCTGTTAATCTATTACACAAATTGTTATGCAGTTACTAAAATGTTAACAGTAGTTACTCATACAACACTTATAAATAGTATTGATTGTACATATTCAAGTATAAAAATAATCAATTCAATTTCTGAGAATATTTTCAATCTTACTAGAGATATTAACATGGTATCAGTCGCCTAGCTTCTGGAGACCTTGATAAACATGTTAAATTGCATTTTTTTTGTATTTAATTTGGCTTATTGTTGAACTGAACTCTGCTAATTAAGTGCTTTTATGATTTAATATTTGTTAGGGATGTAATTAGACGAAAACAAGTAAAAGGGGCCAAATCGAAAGAAATTATTTAAATGGGGCCAAAGCAAAAATATGGAGCAAGCCAAGGACTCAACATAAATTTTGACTTTGTAAAAGGCTAAAAATAGGGAGATATTTTATTATATTATTTCTATTTTTATTTTATTTATTAATTTAGTTAGGCTATTTTTAGTAAATCCATGTATATAAATAGGGGTATTTGCCTCTTTGAAAATCATCGATTAATCAAGTTTTCCTACTTCTCTTTGGAAATCTATTATCCTCTTTGTCTTGTTTTTCCTACTTCAATTGAGAATTGAAATACTTTTGTACATATTTTATTATATTATTTCTATTTCTATTTTTATTTTATTTTATTTTATTTATTAATTTAGTTAGACTATTTTTAGTAAATCCATGTGTATAATTCGGGGTATTTGCCTCTTTGAAAATCATCAATTAATCAAGTTTTCCTACTTCTCTTTGGAAATCCATTATCCTCTTTGTCTTGTTTTTCCTACTTCAATTGAGAATTGGAATACTTTTGTCTTGCTTTTTCCAAAGTTGTTCTAATTCTCTTTTCAAATATTTTTCCCTATCCATTTCCATCACTTTTCATACAATTTCCATCATCTCCCATAACCTTCAAGCATGATAAATTCATGCTTAACTAAATTTTATCTTAGTCTTAGGCCGGTATTCCTTCCGATCGGGAATTGTGAGATATGCATTCGTGCTAAATATCATTTCATTCGGTATTCGCCTTTTTCCTAAGTATTGAGATTGACAACTCATCCTTAAGGCTAATTCGATTTCAAGTCAAAAAGAGCTCGTTGGGTTGGAGTCGTGTTTGCTGACAGTTGGGGAAACGAATCGGCCGTGCTGTATTCAGATCTCCAAGAACAAATCAAGGAAAGGGTGATCGAGTTTAAACGACCCGAGCAGATGAGGCCGTTAATTCGAGTTGGGTTCTTCAGAACGCAAGGCTACCGGAATTAGATAATCGGTAAGGGTTGGTTTGCAGGACGTACCGGGACCAGGTACGAGAGGAAGAATTGGTGATTAGGACATTCTTAATCACTATAACCAGCTTATCGTTTGAAGGAGAAGATCAATTTTCGAGGATCAATTCTTAACACGGAATTTACCGAGACTAAGGCTAAGGCTTAACAATTCTGTTTATAAAATTCTAAATTTATTTTCGATTTACATTTATTTTTTTAACATTAATCAATTGTTCATTTTATATTATTTACTGCCTTAAACATTCTTAAACCCCTAGCTTTATGTATTTATTTTATTTTTTGCAGGTACGTTTGGAGTCGTGGGCACAACCCTTGCCACGACCTCTTGACACGACGACATTCTGTTCATAAGTGAACAAAGAAATTGATTACAGATCCAATCTCTGTGGATTTGACCCTATTACCACTCTTACTACGGTTTAGAGTTATTTAGTAGGAATTAATTTTGGTGGATTCGACGCCCATCAAATTTTGGCGCCGTTGCCGGGGATTGCAGATATTTTTCAAATTTTTGTTTGTTTACCTTATGACCAGATCAGAACCGGGAAATCTAGAGTTTGAGCCAGAAGTTGAGAAATTGGCCCGACAACTACGAAGAGAAGCCATAGACGTGGTAAAAGGCCAAATCCCAGATTCGAAACCATATCCTACACCGAGGAAATTTTTGACGAACCAGACGAGATGGCCGAACAGATGATACGCCAGCTCGCAGCGGCACTAGATGAACAACAGCCCTTATGTATAACCTATCCAACAGGAGGAACGCCGTTCGAGCTAAAGTCGGGTTTGATCCATTTATTGCCCACCTTCCGTGGATTACAAAACGAAAATCCGCACACCCACCTTAAAGAGTTTCATATGGTGTGCACAAGCATGAAGCCTCAGGGAGTAACCGAAGACCAAATTAAACTTCGTGCTTTTCCATTCTCATTAGCCGACTCTGCTAGAGAGTGGCTATTTTATTTACCTTCGGGATCTATCAACACATGGTCTGACATGTCTCGTTTGTTTCTTGACAGGTTCTTCCTTGTAGCTCGAGTGGCCAAATTAAGAAAGGACATCGTAAGAATCTGCCAGAAAGACACTGAGTCGCTCTACGATTATTGGGAGCGGTACAAAAAGTTGTATGCAAGCTGCCCATAACATGGACTGACTAAACAGTCACTCTTGCAGTATTTTTATGAGGGTTTACTCCCGATGGAAATGAAAATGATTGATGCTGCAAGCGGGGGGCGCTTGTTAATATAACGCCTTAAAAAGCGAGAAAGTTGATTTCAACCATGGCTGCCAACTCTCAACAATTTTGACCGGTCACAGAACCCACAAGACGGGTTCATGGGTTAAGTTCTCTATCCCTAGAAGATAAAATTGATAAGTTGACTAATGTCGTTCAAACTTTGCTTTCAGATAAAACGAGCCCATCACGGTTGTGCAAAATTTGCACTAAGCCAGACCATCCGACGGAGTCATGTCCGATTCTACATGAAGATTCGACAGAAAAAGCAAATGTTTTCGGGAACTTTCCAGGACCGCTTCAAATGCGATATGACCCCTACTCGAACTCGTATAATGTGGGGTGGAAAGATCACTCGAATCTAAGTTACTAGTCGAACCCTTGGTTAAATCAACCGTACCAACAAAGACCGCCTCCGAATCAACAGTTACCACCCCCAAAGTCATCCTTGGAGGTTATAGTGGAAAGGTTAGCCAACAGTACTGAGAAATTCCAACAAAAAATTGACTTGCATTTGTAGGAGTTGGATAAACAAGTGAGCAAGCTCGCGCTCGCAGTTAGCTGTTTGGAGTCTCAAGGTAAGTTGCAGTCCCAAACTGAGCCTAATCCTCGACACAATTTAAGTTCTATGATGTTAAGGAGTAGAAAGGTTTTGGAACCCGTATCTGGCATGAGTCGTGCCCACGACGTTAGTCGAGATAAGGAGAAACTTGACACAGAGACTCCAGTAGAGTCAGCATCACAAAACTCATTTGCAGTACCACCTCCGTTTCCTCGAAAACTAGTCCAATGCAAAAAGGAGCAAAAAGATAAGGAAATTCTCGAAACCTTCCGAAAGGTAAAAATCAACATACCTCTTCTTGATGTAATTAAACAGATCCCAAGGTATGTAAAATTCTTAAAAGAATTATGCACAAGTAAGAGAAAGCTCCTGGGCAATGAAAAGGTGAGCGTCGGAGAAAATGTCTCCGCCGTTCTACAAAGGAAAATACCACCCAAATGTAAGGACCAAGGTATTTTTTCTATAACTTGAAAAATAGGTAGAGTTGATATTAAAAAGGCTATGTGTGACTTAGGCGCATCAATTAACATTATGCCTTTATCAATTTATAAACTACTTAACGAGGGTCCTTTAAAGGAAATAGGTGTAATTATTCAACTTGCAGATAGATCTGTGGTACATCCGGAGGGGGTATTGGAGGACGTTCTTGTTAAGGTAAACGAGCTAATATTTCCTCCAGACTTCTACATTATCAACATGGAGGATGACAATTCAGCTAATTCGTCTGACATAATTCTTGAGAGACCATTCTTGAGTCCTGCGCGAACAAAAATTGATGTTTGGAGTGGAACACTTACCATGGAATTTGATGGTGACGTGGTTAGGTTTAGTGTTTATGAGGATATGGGACATCCCAATGATAAGAAGTTACAAAGCATGCCTTGCAGGAATGTAGATCTCGATGTTAAGCAAAAGGAATATTCGGTGATCCAAAAACCAATACGTGAAGCTATCATGAAAGCCTCGAAGTTAGAAATCAAACCGGTTCTAGAACATACAAGGATTTCAATAGAGAAAAACGCAAAGATGAACGGAGAAGTTCAAATGATAGGGGAATCCTAAAAGGGCTTCAAGGATAGTGGGAAAGGGTTGAAACCTTTCTGCAAGAACATCCAAGTGCACAAGATGGAAAAAATAATTCTCAATAAGCCCAAAGGATAATATTTAAGGTCATCGAGCTAACGACGTTAAACAAAAGTACTTTTTGGGAGGCAACCCAAATTTATTTTCATTTATTTATTTTTAAGTTTTAGTAAGATTTAGGTTGAAAACAAATAAATTTTTATTTAATCTAGTTAATTTGGTGTTTTCAGGAACGTAATAGAGATGGAGAATTTTCTGAAAGTCAGATAAAGATGGTGGCGTGGGCACAGTCGTGCTAAATGCTAGCAATTATTTCTCGACGCCGACCACATCGTTAGAAACACATGGGGAGTATTTTTAGCCTTTCACTTTGCTTGTTGCTTAAGTTACTGCCCTTTATTTCATATAACACATGCTTGAGATTAAGTAGGGGGTTAAGTTGGTACGTAAAATGATAAATAAGCATGATTTTTGCTGCATGTCTTTATTTTGCATGTGTTTAATCTTACAATGAATTCTTTCGATAATTTATTTAACATTGAGCCTTTAACCTTATACGTAGTCGATTTAAGCAATTGGGCAAATTTTGAATTAAATGTTCAAGTATATAGATTGGTCGACATTTATGTTTTAAAGTTGGTATATGTAGCTAGAATTTTTCATATGAATTGATTGATTGAATAAAATATATTTGCTTGTGCATAAATAAGTAAATAAAAAATAAATAAGCTTAAGTTATGAGTGAAGTTTCGAAAATGTGATCGGATTGAGTAACCGGGATAGGGTGCTTGGGTTGTCATCTTATCTCGCGTAAAAAAAGTTCGAGTGACAAGTCGACAACTTATAACATTCCGCTAACTGAGCCTCTATTAAAAAAAACTGTTTGAACCAAGTAACCAGGATAGGGTGCTTGGGTTGTCATCCTAGTTAGTGTAAAAATGTTTGAGCACGTCCATAATTTTATGTGTAGTTAATAATGTCATGCAAATTATGAGATTCAAACTCAATTTAATGAAATTGTTTAGTTGGCATATTTCAATTTTATGACACTTATTGATCAAAATATATATTTTGAACATTATTTATTTTTGCCTATATTGTTTGCATTGATTGAGGATGTGGAAAAGAGGCTCGATTTGTAAATTATAGAATGAGTTCCAATGTTGGCAAGAACAACATGCTTGAGGGCAAGCATGAGCTAAGTAGGAGGGATTTGATAAACATGTTAAATTGCATATTTTTTTGTATTTAATTTGGCTTATTGTTGAATTGAACCCTGCTAATTAAGTGCTTTTATGATTTAGTATTTGTCAGGGATGTAATTGGACGAAAACAAGCAAAAGGGGCCAAATCGAAAGACAAATTATTGAAATGGGGCCAAAGCAAAAAGATGGAGCAAGCCAAGGACTCAACATAAATTTTGACTTTGTAAAAGGCTAAAAATAGGGAGATATTTTATTATATTATTTCTATTTCTATTTTTATTTTTATTTTATTTATTAATTTAGTTAGGTTATTTTTAGTAAATCCATGTATATAATTAGGGGTATTTGCCTCTTTGAAAATCATCGATTAATCAAGTTTTCCTACTTTTCTTGGAAATCCATTATCCTCTTTGTCTTGTTTTTCCTACTTCAATTGAGAATTGGAATACTTTTGTCTTGCTTTTTACAAAGTTGTTCTAATTCTCTTTTCAAATATTTTTCCCTATCCATTTCCATCACTTTTCATACAATTTCCATTATCTCCCATAACCTTCAAGCATGAATAAATTCATGCTTAGCTAAATTTTATCTTAGTTTTAGGCCGGTATTCCTTCCGATCGAGAATTGTGAGATATGCATTCGTGCTAAATATCCTTTCATTCGGTATTCGCCTTTTTCCTAAGTATTGGGATTGACAACTCATCCCTTAAGGCTAATTCGATTTCAAGTCAAAAAGAACTTGTTGGGTTGGAGTCGTGTTTGCTGACAATTGGAGAAACGAATCGGCTGTGCTGTATTCGGATCTCCAAGAACAAATCAAGGAAAAGGTGATCAGGTTTAAACGACTCGCGCAGATGAGGCTATTAATTCGAGTTGGGTTCTTCAGAACGCAAGGCCACCGGAATCTTCAACCGGGAACACGAGTATCTCAATTAGAAAATCGCTAAGGTTGGTTTGCAGGACGTACCGAGACCAGTTACGAGAGGAAGAATTGGTGATTAGGACGTTCTTAATCACTATAACCAGCTTATCATTTAAAGGAGAAGATCAATTTTCGAGGATCGATTCTTAACACGAAATTTACCGAGACTAAGGCTAAGGCTTACCAATTCTGTTTATAAAATTCTAAATTTATTTTTTACTTACATTTTTTTACATTAATCAATTATTCCTTTTATATTATTTATTGCCTTAAACATTCTTAAACCCCTAGCTTTACGTATTTATTTTATTTTTTGCAGGTACGTTTAGAGTCATGGGCACAACCCTTTCCACGACCTCTTGACACGACGACATTCTTTTCATAAATGAACAAAGAAATTGATTACAGATCCAATCCCTGTGGATTCGACCCTATTACCACTCTTACTACGGTTTAGATTTATTTAGTAGGCATTAATTTTGGTGGATTCGACGCCCATCAGACCTGTGTATTGTGCTTCTATGGTCACATTTGCTTCAACTGATTCTACCATTTCTACTCACGGCTGTTCATCGTTCACCAGTGCTCAACTGGTTCAGTCCTTCCCTCATCACGACACTGTTAAGCTAGATGACAGTAACTTCATTCAATGGCAATAGCATATCCGTTTGATTACTGAAGGATATAATTTGACTGGCTTTTTAGAAGGGACACTACCTGCTCCACCAAGATTTCTGTAGTCGCCGAATGAATCTTTGGTTCAAATCTCGTGCTTCATCATATTTTCAATAGGATAAGTTACTTGCTTCTTAGCTTCTTTCTACTATTAGCTTGTCTCGTTTATCTTATTTTACAGATGCTAAGGCAGCATGTGACGTTTGGACAACTACTACTCATCTCTTTGCTGTTATTACTGAGGTCAAGATCTCTAGCATCCGTCATGAGATACACTCGACTAAGAAGGGTGCCCTGTCGATCAAGGAATACATTGCAAAGATCCAGAACACCTGTGCCTTGCTTGATGCCTTTGGATCTCGGATTTGAGAAATGGAGAAGGTGAAGATTGTGCTTGCGAGCTTGCCGTTAGAGTTTGACGTAGTGTTCACTTTGCGTCTTTTTCGTCATAGCCTCTGCCCTTACAACGTGTCATTGATGTTCTTTTAGAGTACGAGAGTTGTCAGGCTCAAGCGTTGCAAGAGGTGCCAATTCATGTACATCTAATGAAGGCGGTTCCATCGTTGATGGTGGTGGATGCTGTGCGTGGCGGTTGTGCCCCTTCTAGTCGTGAGAGGTGCTTTCGTTCTCGCATCCAATGTCAGATCTGTGGCCAGTTTGGCCATTTGGCTCAACGGTGCTACTATCGCAATCACAGCTACAGTGGTCCGGCCTTGGTGGTGAAGCCTTCATCATTGTCTACCTTCGCTGATCTAGGTTTGGGAGTTGCTGGTTTTGGTGTCCATGGTAGGTCATCTAATGCACCATCTGCTAGTTGCCCAATGCCGTTTTCCAGATAGGTTGCTAGTTTCTCCTCCCCGACGCTGCAAATATTTCTCCCTAGAGGCTGGTAGGGCAGTTTGACAACAGTTGCAACTCCTTCACATTTAGGGTTGCTCCTTACCTTTTTGTTACATATGATGATAGGGCAGGCCATGATTTTAGGACTTCGGGCAAGCCTACTACTGGACCGATTATACGTGGTCCTTCTCTTGGGCCGACTATTGCTGGGTAGATCATGAATAGTCCTTCCCTTGTGTCGTCTGCTGTAGGCCACAATTTTGAGGGAATTTTTCCTACTAGTGGACCATCTAATAATGCACATCCTAGTGGGTCGGTTTTCAATTATGTTCAATTTGAGGGCTCTCTTGATCATGAACAGGGACTTCAGCCTATCGGTGTGGTGATTCTAGACCGAATCTAGGTCGCGCGTTCCCTAGATGATAAAACCACGTGCTCGTGTTCATCCTGCTTCGACACTACTTTGTGTTAGGTCGCCTCGAGTTCTCGACTTTCATGCGTCTGATTTCTCGAATTCTACCGGCTCCAATGCTAATGCAACTCATTTTGGGTCTACTTTTGATGATGATGACTCATATATTCCTATGCCTGTAGGAACATCATCTTGGTATCCAGATTCAAGGCCTACGCATCATGTTTGTCGAGAAGCTTCTACCGTGAATGAGTCCACACCATACTCAGGTGTCTCTCCACTTTTCATAGGCGATAGGACTCCCACCAAAATTTCGTGTGTTGGTAACTCTATTTTACCAATAAAGACTAAGTTACTCTATTTGTCTAATGTTTTGTGTGTGCCAACTATACGAAAGAATCTCTTATCTGTTTCTCAGTTTGCTACTAAAAATAACATCTTTTTTTAATTTCATCCGTCTTACTGTGTTATTAAGAACACCAAGACTTAGGAAATTTTGCTACGAGGCCACATTCGTGATGGACTCTACCAATTCTCCCCAATTGCTTCTGTTCACTCTACTATAGTTCTTTCTGCTTCAGAAACTAGACTTTAGTCCTCTACTGACAACTGTGATATTTCTATTTTATGGCACCGAAGACTTGGTCACCCCCTTCTCATGTGGTTAAGTCTATTTTAGATAAGTGTTAGATTGTGTCAAATAATTCTTGTCTTACTACTATTTGTATTGCTTGTCAGAAGGGGAAGTTTCATAAATTGCCTTTCCCTCACTCTACCACTGAATATAATGAACCCTTTGCTTTGGTCGTCTCTAATTTATGGGAACCTGGGTCTGTTGCTTGTGACAATCATTGGTACTATGTTTCATTTATTGACATGTGTACTCACTATACTTGGCTCTATCTTATTCAGCGTAAGTCGTAGGCTGTAGATTGCTTTATTCAGTTTCAGCAGATGGTCAAAACACAATTTGGGATAGATATTAAACAGTTTCAAAGTGAGTGAGACGATGAGTTTCGTGCGTTTAAGCCTGTATTGGCTGAACATGGAATCATCCATCGGCTATCCTGTCCGCATACATCCGAACAAAATAGGGTGGCTGAACGTAAACATCAACACAGTATTGATATAGACCTTACTTAGTTAGCTCAAGCAAATCTTACTATGGGTTTTTAGGGCTATGCGTTTGGTTGTACAGTTCATCTTATTAATCATCTTCCCACATCCATTCTAAAATGACAATCTCCTTTTAAAGTTTTTCATGGCCAGGATCCCATATATGATCATTTATGTGTGTTCGGGTGCTGTTGTTTTCCGTATATACAGTAATTACTTTCCCATAAATTAGATTTTCACTCTCAGCCATTCACATTCTTAGGGTATTGTTCCCAACATAGAGGTTATCAATGTCTTACCCCAAATGGTAAGGTAATTTTATCCCAATGCGTCGTGTTTGATGAAAGTCATTTTCTGTTTCTAAGACTATTGCAGAATCCTATTCATCAGGACAGTATATTTCCATTTATGTTCCTATTGAGGCTAGTAGATCCATTGAGTCTTCGCTCACACAACCTGGTATGACATCCCCTTCTACTTCTGGTCTATCTCTCACTCTGTCTATTTCGGTACACTCTTAGGATATCTCTAATTCTTTGCCCATGGGCTCCACTCCTTTCAGGTCACCATCTATTTCTTCCAATCCTCTGACTGTTCCTCCGCATGTGGAGAGTACACATTCCATGGTTATGAGATCTAAGGTCAGGATTTTTAAACCTAAGGCTCTCTCTGTTAAAGCTCTTAACTGTGAACCCTGCACAATTGATGAGGCATTTGCTAGTAAGGAATGGCGTTTGGTTGCTCAAGCTAAGTATGATGCTTTTATTCATAACTTTACTTAGGATCTTGTTCCCTTGCCACCAAATCAGAAGGTAAGTGGTTATTTCAGGTTAAAAAAATCTTCATGGGACTATTGCTCGTCATAAGTCCTGGTTGGTGACAAAAGGTTGTTCTCAGGTTCCCGGATGTGATTTCAAAGAGACGTTTAGTCTTATGGTCAAACCTGCTTCTATTCGAACCATATTATCTGTTGCTGTCTCTAAGGGATGGCAACTTCGTCAAGTTGATGTTAATAATGCCTTTTTAAATGAAGATCTCACTAACGAGGTGTTTATACAACAGCCTTTAGGATATGTTCAATATGGTCTACATGGTAAGCACTTGGTGTGTCGTCTGACCAAAGCTTTATATGGATTATATTAAGCTCCACATGCCTAGTTTGATAAACTGAAACATTTCCTTCTATCTGTTGATTTTGTTTTATCCAAATCGGATGCCTCTCTATTTATCCGTGTTACGCCTACCTCTAGTTTGTATGTTTTGGTTTATGTAGATGATATTATTGTTACCGAAACTGGAGGTCTGCCAGATAGCATTGATGTTTTTGTTCAATAATTACATAGTGAATTTTCTCTTAAAGACATAGGCAACCTCTATTACTTTCTCGGAGTGAAAGTTACACGGTTCTCCACTGGATGCCTATATCTATGTCAGCGTAAGTACATTCGAGAACTTCTTGATAGAAGTGACTTGGCTAATGCAAAAAGTGTTCACACATCGATGATCAGTTCTTCTGTTTTGTCAAAAGATGAAGGAGATCATCTAAGTGATCCCAATGAATATAGCAGTCTTACTGGTGCTTTACAATATATAGTCTTGACTCGACTTGGTATTGCCTATGCCGTAAATCGTATATGTCAATTCATGCATGCTCCAACTACTATGCATCTGGTTGTGTTAAAGTGAATTTTACGTTATTTACGTGACACTCTTAATTATGGGCTAGTTTTTTGTCCGTCTGACAAATTATCCTTAGTGGGTTATGCTGATGCCAACTCGGGATTAGATTTTGGCAATCGTCGGTCAACGACAGGGTATTGTGTGTACTTTAGACCTACACAGTCTCATGGTCTTCTAAAAAACAACAAGTAGTGTCTCGATTTACAGCTGAGGCTCAGTATCGAAGTCCTACCACTGCTACTAGTGATGTTACTTGGTTACTCCCGTTACTACAAGAGTTACACCTATGTTCTACCGATCTACCCGCTATCTGGTGTGATAATTCTAGTGCCATTGCAGTTGCAGCCAATCCTGTTCTCCACTCTGAGTTTAAACATGTTGAGCTCGACCTCTTCTTTTTCTGTGAAAAAGTTGCTAATGGTTCACTTATTATTAGTAAGGTTTTGGCCTGTGATCAGGTCACTGACATCCTCACCAAACCTCTATCTATTTCAAACTTTGCGTGTTTTCATAATTTTCTTCAGGTTTTACCTGTGGTGAAGCTGGGAGAATGTTAAGAGTATAAGAAAGGCACTTTGTTAGTCTGTTAGTCTGTTATACAAATTGTTATGCAATTACTAAATTGTTAATAGTAGTTACTCATACAACACTTATAAATACTATTAATTGTACAGATTCAAGGATAATAATAATCAATTCAATTTCTGAGAATATTTTCAATCTTACTAGAGATATTAGCAGACCCTAGACCCATGAGTCGTCTAACAAAGTCTAGCAACGCTTTCACTAGGTAAATCTCTATCCCCCTTTTTAGCAATTCCGAAACCATCATATGACCCAGATGATTAGTTATTTTTGGTATATTCTTGAAATAAATTTCCTTAAACTCTCGTTTGTTCTGATGGATATCTATGATAATATTTCCAATTTTAGATCTGTCATTTTCTTTAGAATTACATTTTTAATGACTACTAATGAATCTCCTTTGACCTCAACAATGTCAGCTCCCAAACTCTGACCCACATCAACTGCTTGCAAGCATGCTAATGCCTCTACCGCAAAAGAGGACGCAACCTTCCCATGCAATGTTGACTTGGTAAGTAGAACCTCCCCCCTTTCATTTCTAACAACAACACCCGAACTTGATCTAAACTCCTTTTAGTCAAAACTAGCGTCGAAATTTATCCTAATGAAAGGATTTGCTGGAGGAACCCATTTTGAACTGACATAGTTTTTGGTAAGTTCTCAATTTGCTAACCCATCCAATTTGTGCAAATAATTTTTTGTAGACTCAGCTGCCTACTGTCCTGAGTTTTTAATCCCCTCATGGAGGCTTTATTTCATTCGTTCTAGATTACTTACAATGCACAACTATCCAACTTGTACTTGCCATAATTACCAAACTGGCCCAGGTCAACCATTCTTGAATATTTAACTAAGATTAAGATGTTAACCAAGATATATTAAGTTCACTCCACATCTTCTTTGATATATGACGTTCCCAGAAAGCATGATTGATCGATTCTGGGCCAACTCTACACCTGGGACAGACTAAAAGAACACCCAATCGTCTGCTATAAAGATTAGCTAAAGTAGGCAAATAGTTCCACAAGATTTTCCAAACAATGATTTTCTGTTTTGTAGTTAAATTTAGATTCCATATTTTTTTGTATAAGCCTTTTGTGGCATTTACGAGCACTGTAGATTCAGAATCTTTGTTATTGTCAAGAAGTAATTTGTATACACTCCTCACCGGAAGCGCTCTTGAAGGTTCCTCTTCTATACAATGAAGTCCTCATGCTCTATTCTAGCTAACGAAATTCACAAAATTTTATCGACATCACTCTCCTCAAAGGTACTTCTAATAAGACCTCCATTCCATTTTCTACAAGAATGATCGATCAAGTCATAAACTTTAATTAAACTGTCGTCACTAATTTGCCCACCAACTTTGTATTTATAGCCCCAACTAGCTAAGCATCGTCCCGGATTAAAATTTTGTCCTTTCTACCTACCCGCCATCCAAGGCCCTCATGAAGTATCCCTTTCGTTGACAATATACTAAGCCAGGTAAAAGAAGGTAAACTTCCTAGTCTAGCCTCCAAAAAATCACAACTCGGGTAGTATTTAGCTTTTAATACACGATTCAACAAAGAATCCAAATTATTAATAAGATGCCAAACCTGCTTGGCTAATAAGGCTAAATTAAAAGAGGATAAACAACAAAAACCCAACCTACCATACTCTTTAAGCTCACACAATTTCGCCCATTGACATTAATGGATACCCTTCCATCCATGACTTTTTTTTTCCACTAAAATCACGTTAAAATACTTTCCAATTCCTTACAAAGTGACTTAGGCAACAAGAAACATGACATTGTGTATAATGGAATGGCCTGCAAAAATGCTTTAATAAAAACTTTCTTCCCACTTCACGACAATAGCCTTATGCTCCAATTATCTATCGTTTTTTTTGTCTCGGTCTTTTAAAGCTTGGAATGCTACTCTCTTTTGCATACCCACCAATTTGGAATACCTAAATATCTTTCAATCTTATTTGATAATCGAACCCCTAATAAAATTGACACCCAATTCTGGTTGTCTTCTAACACATTTGAATTAAAGTACACAGCAGACTTGTCATAATTGATACACTGACTAGAACAAAATTCATATTCCATCAATAATTGTTTCATAGAATTGGCCCCTCTATCACTAACTTCACCAGATAGTACACAGTAATCAATAAATAGGAAGTGTGTAATTTTCAGTCCCCTTCTACTAGCCTTTACACCCTTAATCAACCCTTTACCTAAAGCTAGCCTCATGAGAGTAGATAAACCTTCACTACAAATCAGAAAAAGAAAAGGGCCTAAAGGGTCATCTTGTCGAAGTCATTTGCTTGTCACAAACCTCTTCCCCACTTTTTCGTTCAATACCACAGAGTAAGAGACTGAAGAGATACATCTCATAATAATATATACCCAATTGCTTACAAAACCTATTCCTTCTACAATTTATTTCATGAAACCCTATTCCATTGATCATATGCCTTACTCATATCAAGTTTAAGAGCCATAAAACCTTTGTTCCCACCCTTTTTTGATGAAAGGAATGTACGATTTCATAGGCCAATAAGAAATTATCAGATATTAACTGCCCTGGCACAAAAGCACTTAGGGCATTATCAATGCAATCCTCCAAAACCCTTTGTGTAACACCTCCAAACCCTAAACTGTCACCAGAACAGGGTTACAGAGCATTACCGAGGAGTACATTCCTGGTAATACTAAAATAGTACACAGTAAACTCTGATGGGCAGTATATTTTAATAGCTGTAAAACTCTCTTTGTTAACTCCATCCAATTTTCAGCCTATGTACTAGCTGTGTGTCTCACACGGTCTGGTTACACGCCCGTGTGCTAGGCCGTGTGGACTCTATATGAGCCTTTTACATCAAATTAACCAACCCTACAATTTTAAACTGCAATCAATTCAAAACCAATGCCATAACCAATCCAATTTATATACAAATACACCTAAGTCATATTAAACACATCAAACCTAAAATTTCACTAAATGATCATTCTCATATATCATTCAAATTACGTTAGAAAAATTCATTCCAACCCTTCTCAAATTTGGTACTGAATATGTCATTTTAATTCCTTAACATTTCATTTAACCATTCCAAAACATCATATATCATTTTTACAACCAACCCATATTGACCTATACACAAAACCTTGGTACATGCCATTATCATCAAAAGAAATATACAACACCAAATTTCTGAGGTCGGGATCGGCTCTAGATGTTAGATAGAAATATTTGACTTTTATTAAATTGCACACGGAAAACAAACGTACACTGAGTATATTATACTCAGTGGTATTACTATAATTCAAATTTATATAATAAAATAATTACATTATACTTATTTAATCATATCACATTATTTCATCAATAATTCCATTCATACTCTAGTTTTCATTTCCCACTAATGGCAATTTCAATAGCCATTCATCAATTTGATTTCATTTAACATCTAATTTGAACATCAATCACTACATAAACCTTTGAATCTTTCATTTCATTTTCATTTCTCAATTTCATTTCTCATTTCATTTCATGGGCAAAAATCATTCATTTTCATTCAATTTTTCCATTTCACTTATTTACCCTTATTAACAAGATACGGACTTTGGCAGATACACGGATCCAACCAAACACACCAGTATGTCACCTAGTGCCTCATCGGATAGTTCGAAGCAATAGTTGACACCCAGTGTCTCATCAGCGAAGCCGAAGTAAGTTGGTACCCAGTACCTCATTGAATCTATTCGAAGTAATATAACAACACCTAGTGTCTCATCTACTCAAGGTCGAAGTATCTTTGAATACTTCCAATCCTATGGCATGCCAACTATATCCGACTCAGCCCGACTAGTTAATAGGGTTTCCAAGTCACTTTTCAATTTCAAATTCTCTTTCAATTCAATCATAATTAAATTTCCATTCAATTCAATAATGACACTTAACTCATAATTCACTTACCATACACATAATTTAAATTTAACATTTGAAAATAAATTATTCGAATTACAGTAATACAAACCAAAATTTTTCTCGATTTAATCCTCGTCCACTTTCTCTTTCCCCTTCTTAGCCGATGTCTCCGGCACTACGTTAGTTACGAAAATTAACATAATTTACAATCATTAATACAACACTAATTCACATCAAATACTTGAATTTCCTATTTAACTTTTACCTTAATTCCAATTTAGTCCTAACAATATTCATCTATTTTTCCATCCCAATTCATACCTTATTTCTATTCAATTTCCAACTAAACTTGAATTTAACTATCTAATTCTCATCATAAAACCCTAATTTCAAATTTATTTCAATTTAGTCCCTATTAAACAAAACTTATAACCTAGTTTGCAATTTAATCCTTCAACCAATTTCAATTAGAAATTCTATCAATTTAACCCCTAATTCAACAATTTATTTAACATGAACCATGTCCAAAAATCTAATAACTTTCAAAATTTCAACATAAATTCAATAGTATTTTACTCTAGAATCATAAAAACTAAAAAAATTACAAGAAAATGACTTAAATTGATTTACCAATTGAACTTGGAATCCTGAAACCCTAATTTCTCCTTTTTCTTCTTTTTTCCTATTCTTCTTTGTTTCGTTTGCCTTTTGTTTCTTTGTAATTCACTTATTTCTTTTATTTTTTTATGTTTATGATATTAATATAATATTTTAATAATATAATATAATAATTATTTCTTATATAATAAGTAAATATATATGTATTACAAATGTATTTATATAATTTACTACACATGTATTTATAATTACCATACACTTGTCTCTTATAGTTTAATTGCTTATTTAGTCCCTTAACTTTTCTCTCTACTATAATTAAGCTTTTACACTCTATTCAATTTAGTCCTTTTTCCTAGTAACCCCTAATTAATACAAATTTTCTAACCAAAACCTAATTAAACACACAACTAATTTCGTAAATATTTTTTAATAAATATTTACGGATCCATTTCACTAAAATGGAGGCCCAACAATACACTTTTCTATGCCCGTGATTTTTGGGACATTACATTTCTCCCCCTTAATAAATTTCATCCTCGTAATTTACCCGAAAAGAGATGGAGGTACTAAGATCTCATTGTTTCCTCTGGTTTCCAAGTTGCTTCTTCTACACTATGACTTCTCCATAATACTTCTACTAAGGGAACTCATTTATTTCATAACTATTTTACTTCCCAAGCTAATATCTGGACTGGCTCTTAATCATAAGACAAATCAAGTCGAATTTTTATATCTTCAGTGGGAATGACATAAAAAGGATCTGATTTGTATCTCTGTATCATGGAAACATGAAAAACATCGTGGATCTTCTGTAATTTTGGAGGCAAAGCTAATCGATAAGCAATTGGCCCAATTCTTTCCATAATTTCATATGACCCGATAAAACGAGGACTTAATTTTCCCTTTCGGCTTAAGACTTTCTTCCAATGCGACACCTTGAGAAACACCTTATCACAGATAGAATACTTAATATCTCGGCATTTCAAGTCTGCATATGGCTTTTGTTTGTCAAATGTTGTTTTTAATCTATCTCAAATCTTCTTGACAATTTCCTCCGTTTCTTATATTAACTCTGGCCCGATTATTTTTTGTTCACTCAATTTTATCTAACACATTAGTGATCAACATCTACGACCATATAGTGCTTCATACGAGCCATTTGAATGCTCAATTAAAAACTATTATTATATACAAATTCAACTAATGGTAAATAACATTCCCAACCTCATTCAAAATCAATGATTCAAGCTTATAGCATGTCTCCCAAAATCTGAATTACCTGTTCAGACTGTTCTTCAGTTTACGGATAGAAGGCTATACTAAAATTGAGTCGAGTTCCCAAAGACTCATGCAGTTGGCTCCAAAATCTCGATGTGAGCTGTGGATCCTGGTTAGAAATTATCAATGTAGGAATACCGTGCAATCTCACAATTTTTCGAATGTAAACTTCAGTAAGTTTTTGTAACGACCAATCGATTCTAACTGCTATAAAATGAGCTGGCTTAATAAACTAATCAACAATTACCCATATAGCATTCTTCTTACTTGCCAACAATGGTAATCCTGTAACAAAATCCATCATGATGCAATCTCATTTCCATGCAGGAATGTTAATAGGCTGGAGTATTCCTGTAGGAACCTCATGCCCTGCTTTCACTCGTTGACAAGTTAGACATTTTCCTATGCACTCAACTATATCTCTTTTCATTCCTGGCCACCAATACAATTCCCTCAGATTACGATACATCTTTGTTCCTCCAGGATGTAAAGCAAACGGACTATCATGTGCTTCTTAAAGAATTAATTCTTTTATCTCAAAAACAACTGGAATACAAATTTGATCTCGGCACCTTAAGCAATCATGTTCATTAGTGTTGAAATTTTCCACCATGCCATTTTGTACCATTTCTTTTATAGCTGTGCCGCCCTAATCTAATCAAACATTATCGGCTTAACTCTTAACTCAGCTAATAAACTTCCATTATCACTAATACTGAGCAGTGCAAACATTGCCCATAATTCAATTGCATCTTTTCTACTTAATGCATTAGCTACTACATTTACCTTTCCCGAATGATAGTCTATAATACAATCATAGTTCTTCAGAAGCTCAATCCACTGACGTTGTCTCAAATTTAAATTCTTTTAAGATAAGAGATATTTAAGACTTTTATGATCAGTATATATGTAGCATTTCTCCCTGTACAGATAATGTCTCCAAATCTTTAATGCAAAAATCACAGCAGCTAATTCTAGATCATGTGTTGGGTAATTATGTTCATGTGGTTTTAGTTGACGAGATGAATAAGCTATCACCTCCCCATCTTGCATAAACATACAACCCAAACCACTTAAAGAAGCATCACTATACACAACAAAACCTTTTCTCGACTCTGGTAAAGTTAAAACCGATGCTTCAGTCAACATTTGCTTCAACGTCTCAAAACTTCTCTAGCATTGATCATCCCAAATAAAAGGAACATTCTTTTGTAATATCTTTGTCATTGGCAATGCTATTTTCAAAAACCAATTAACAAATCTTCTATAATATCTAGCTAATCCTAGAAAACTACATACCTCAGATACATTCCTTGGTGCTTTCCACTGAACAATTGCTTCAATCTTCTTCGGATCAACTCTAATTCCATCAGCAGACACAACATGTCCCAAAAATACCACCTCCAATAACCAAACTTCACATTTGCTAAGTTTCCCATACAATTATTTCTCCCGTAATATCTGTAGAATAATTCTGAGATACTGATCATGTTCAGCTTCTAACTTCGAATATACCAATATATCATCAATAAAAACCACTACAAACTGATCTAAATACGGCTGGAAAATATGATTTATAAGGTCTATAAAAGCAGCTAGAGCATTTGTCAATCCGAAAGGCATCACTAACAAGTCATAGAGGCCATACCATGTACGAAATGCCATCTTTGGTACATCACTTTCCTTCACTTTAATCTGGTAATAACCTGACCTCAAGTCAATCTTCAAGAATACTGAAGCTCTTTTCAACTGATCAAATAAGTCATCAATGCGGGGTAATGGATATTGGTTCTTAATTGTCACCTTATTCAACTGTCGGTAGTCAATACAGAGTCGCATCGATCCATCTTTCTTTTTAACAAATAATACCGGAGCTCCCCACGATGAAATACTTGGTCGAATGAAACCACAGTCTAGCAAATCTTGCAACTGTACCTTCAGCTTTTTTAATTCTATGTGTGACATACAATATAGAGGTATAGATATCAGAGCTATACCAGGATAAACTTTAATCGCGAACTCAACGTCTTTATTTGGTGGCAATCCTAGTAATTCTTCAGGAAAAACATCAGAGAACTCACAAACAGTTCGAATCTTAATGCATTGGCTTCCAACAGAATCAGAATTAATAACATCAGCCAAATAAGCTACACAACCCTGATGAAGTAATTTATTTGCCTAAATCACTAAAATGATACGTGTTGACCCACTAGTACGAATACCATTTACCTCAACCTTGCCTCCTTCTTCAGTCTGAATAATAAACCTCTTTTTATAACAATCTAAAACCACTCCATGCTTAGACAACCAATCCATTCCCAGGATTATATCAAAATCACCGAATGGCATTACCAACAAATCAACGGGAAAAATTCTATCTTGTATCTATAACGGGCATCTTTGACATACGTGGTTACAGACACTATTTATCCCAATTGACTAGGCACTTCTATAGATACTCTAGGCATATCAGGTTTTAACTCTCCCGATTCAACCAGTTTTGAATTAATGTATGAGTGTGAGGACTTGGGGTCAATTAAAGCATAAATTGGTTCTGAATATAGTAAAAATATACCTGTTGCCACATCATTTGCATCACCTTCTTCTCAAGTCCGAACCACATAGGCTTTAGTTGGTACTATAGCTTCTAATTACTGAGTAACTATATCACTCCCTCTCCTTGTACCTCCTTCTCTAGTAATTGAATTGCCTCTACCTGTTCCTCTACCTCTAGTAGTAGATATTGATCTTTGTGAGGTCACAGGTGCAACACTTTCACCTTTCGGACAATTTCTAATAAAATGATCTATAGACCCACATCAGAAACAACCCTAGTTAATTTCCAGCACTCACCTCGATGTTTCTCCCTACAGTGCTCAGAATCTAGAATGTCAATGTCTGGGGATCGACCTCTTACACTACCAATGGAGACTATTGTCTGTTTTTCCCAATTTCTATCACCTCTGTCTAATCTAAAACTTGGTCTCCAACCACTACGAGACTCTTTTGATCTTTTAGGTTGAGGATTTGAACTAGTTGTTCCCGAATGTTTCCCAATCAGTTTAGCAATTTTAGACTTTTTATCGAGACCCAGAACTTGTTCTACCATCTTTGCTCGTTCAACCAAGTCTACAAATTCAATAATTCGATGAGATACCAACTGTACCCTTAATTCATCTTGCAAACCTCTCAGAAATCATTTTCAACTATTTGCTTCAGTCGATACAAATTTAGCCGCGTATCTGTTAAGTCTTGAAAACTCCGGCTCATAATCCACCACTGACATTTTGCCTTGTTTTAGCATTAAAAACTCTTGCTTTTTATCTTTTATGTATAGTTCTCTAACATATTTCTTCTGAAATTCTTTCTGAAATAGATCCCAGGTTACTTGTTTTGTCGGTAAATGTCGGATCACTAATTCCCACCATAAGTAAGCTTTCCCTTGTAATAATGAAACAGCACACAGTAAACTCTCCCAGGGAGTACATTCTAACTGCTGTAAAACTCTTTTTGTTAACTCCATCTAATTTTTAGCCGTGGATGGATCAACTCCTTTTAGACCCAAAAATTCAGTGGCACCATACTTACGTAATTCTTTGATTAAGGCCCATCTAATAGTAGGAGTAGATGTTACAATAGGCGTAGTCCCTGCCACTCGTTGTAAAGCATCGGCTATAACTCTTAACAAATGAGAATAATTTCTTTCTCTAACATTTTCCCTTTCCATATTAGGGAGTTGAGTGCCTAACGGATTCACACTAGGTGTAGCTAATTCTGTTTCATCAAATTCTTGGTCTCCGATATACAATTCTTGGTCTCTGATAAATAATTCTTGATCTACATAATCCATATGTTCATATGACATTTTAACTATAAAATAAAATCAAACAATTATATCAGCATCCAAATCCTAACTCAGTTTTGACTCAGCAGTGGCATGTACATCTAAACTCAATTACGAGCTCAATTTAATCTGAGAATCGGCTAAACCTGAATAGCTCTGATACCAATAATTGTAACACCCCTAACCCTAAACCATCACCAGAATAGGGTTACAGAGTATTACCAGACATTTCTAATCATTTACAAACATTATATAAACAAATTACATACACATTATAAAATGTTCATAACGCCCATTTAACGGATCACTGAGGCCCTAAATATGTGTTAAGAACGATTTGGGACCAATTCGAGTGCTCTGAAAATTTTTCTTGAAATTCTAAAATTTTTCTTGAGTGCAGGACTCAAACGTCGTATGGATCAAAGACACGCCCGTGTGGTCAAGCCATGTGGTAGTACACACCCATGTCCCTAACCCGTGTAACTCTCTGACTTGCAAACTAAGAAGAAATTGCATTCATGGCCAAGCCACATGCCCATGTGCTAAGCCATGTGCCTCACATGGCTCAGACACACGTCTGTGTCTCTGCTCATGTACCTAAACCTAGGCATTCTATTTCAAATTTTTAAGATGCAGGGGAAAAACAGCCAGATCACTTGCCTATGTGCTAGCCGTGTGGACTCTATATAAGCTTTTTATATCAAATTAGCCAACCTTGCATTTTTAAACCGCAATCAATTCAAAACTAATGTCACAACCAATCCAATTTATATACAAATACACCTAAGTCATATTAAAAACATCAACCCTAAAATTTCACTAAATGATCATTCTCATATATCATTCAAATTGGGTTAGAAAACTTCATTCAAACCCTTCTCAAATTTGGTACTAGATATGTCATTTTAATTCCTTAACATTTCATTTAACCATTTCCAAAACATCATATATCATTTTTACAACCAACCCATATTGACCTATACACACAACCTTGGTACATGCCACTATTATCAAAAGAATATACATCACCAAATTTCTGAGGTCGAGATCGGCTCTAGATGCTGGATAGAAATATTTGACTTCTACTAACCTGCACACGGAAAATAACCGCACGCTTAGTATATTATACTCAGTGGTATTACTATAATTCAAATTTATATAATAAAATAATAACATTATACTCATTTAATCATATCACATTATTTCATCAATATTTCCATTCATACTCTAGTTTTCATTTCTCACTAATGGCAATTTCAATAGCTATTCATCAATTTGATTTCATTTAACATCTCATTTGAACATCAATCACTATATAAACCTTTGAATCATTCATTTCATTTTCATTGCTCAATTTCATTTCTCATTTCATTTTATGGGCAAAAATCATTCATTTTCATTCAATTTTGCCATTACACTTATTTACCCTTATTAACAAGACTCAAACTTTGGCAGATACATGGATCTAACCAAACATACCAGTATGGCACCCAATGCCTCATTAGATAATTTGAAGCAATAGTTGACACCTAATGTCTCATCGGCCATGCCGAAGTAAGTTGGTACCCATTGCCTCATCGAATATATTCGAAGTAATATAACGACACCTAGTATCTCATCGACACGAGGTCGAAGTATCTTTGAATACTTCCAATCCTATGGCATGCCAACTATATCCGACTTAGCCCGACTAGTTAATAGGGTTCCCAAATCACTTTTCAATTTCAAATTCACTTTCAATTCAATCACAATTCAATTTCCATTCAATTCAATAATAACACTTACCTCATAATTCACTTACCATACACATAATTTAAATTTAACATTTGATAATAAATAATTCGAATTATATTAATACAAATCAAAATTTTTCTCGATTTAATCCTCGTTTGCTTTCTCTTTCCCCTTCTTAGTCGATGTCTCCGGCACTACGTTAGCTATAAAAATTAAAATAATTTACAATCATTAATACAACATCAATTCACATCAAATACTTGAATTTCCTATTTAACTTTTACCTTAATTCCAATTTAGTCCTAATTATATTCATCTATTTTTCCATCCTAATTCATACCTTATTTCTATTCAATTTCCAACTAAACTTGAATTTAACTATCTAATTTTCATCATAAAACTCTAATTTTAAATTTATTTCAATTTAGTCCCTATTACACAAAACTTATAACCTAGTTTGCAATTTAATCTTTCATTCCATTTCAATTAGAAATTCTATCAATTAAACCCCTAATTCAACAATTTTTTCAACATGAACCATGTCCAAAAATCTAATAACTTTCAAATTTTCAATATAAATTCAATAGTATTTTACTCTAGAATCATAAAACTCAAAAATTACAAGAAAATGACTTAAATTAACTTACCAATTGAACTTGGAATCCTAAAACCTTAAGTTCTCCTTCTTTCTTTTCTACTTCCTTTTCTTTCCTATTCTTCTCTGTTTGTTTGCCTTTTGTTTCTTTTTGATTCACTTATTTCTTTTTTTTACTTTATGTTTATGATATTAATATAATTTTTTAATAAGATAATATAATAATTATTTCTTATATAATAAGTAAATATATATATGTATTACAAATGTATGTATATAATTTATTACACATGTATTTATAATTACCATACACTTGTCTCTTATAGTTTATTTGCTTATTTAGTCCCTTGACTTTTCTCTGTACTATAATTAAGCTTTTACGCTCTATTCAATTTAGTCTTTTTTTCCTAATAACCCCTAATTAAGACAAATTCTTCTAACCAAAACCTAATTAAACACACAACTAATTTCGTAAATATTTTTTAATAAATATTTACGAATCTGTTTCACTAAAACAGAGGCTTGGCAATAAACTTTTTTGATGCCCGTGATTTTTGAGTCATTACACTTTGGAATCGATTAGCTATCGTTTTAGCATTAATCTTATAAAGAAACATGCATAAACTAATAGGCCCAAAGTTCGCTAAATTCAACGAGCAAGGAATTTTAGGAATAAGCACAATATTTGTAAGGTTTAAAGAAGCTAAGGTTTTACCCTCGTTTAGGATCTCCAAATAGTATGAAGTAATATCCTTACTAATAATATGCCAGCATCTCTGAAAGAATATTTTTGGGAAGCCATCGTTGCCAGATGCCTTCATAGGACCTATGCCACTCAAAGCCTCTAAGACCTCTTTCTCAATATAAGGCGCTATCAGCAAAACATTAGCGTCATCAGAGATATAATGTCTTACCCTAGCCTAAATGTGATCCATCTCCCCTATCCCCTTTGATTTAAAGAGATATTGAAAATAATTCCTTATGATAATTTTCATCTCCACCTCCCCCTCACTATCCATCCGTCCTTCTCTTGCAGTCCATATATTCTGTTCGTTTTCCTCCTTTGGGAAGCAAAGTTATGAAAAAAAAAAGTCGTATTCTTATCCCCTAACTTCAACCACTTTGCCCTTGCCCTCTGTTCCCCAAAAAAAAAATCCTTATCAATCTCTAAGTTTAACTGAACTTTAGTATCAATCAACTTTGCAAGATTGTCATCATCTCTATCTCCTTCTAATAACACTTCTAGCTTCTTAGACAACTCCTTTTTAACCCTCCGGTCTTACATCTAATCTCTTGCACCCACTTTTCCAAACCTTCTCAAACCCTATCTAATTTAGTAAAAACATATTTGTCACCCTCCCCCCAAAGGTCCCTAACCTTTAGTTCAAAAGTCTCCTCCAGAACCCACCAAGACTCGAACTGAAAACGTTTAAATCAAGGATTACCTATATCAATCTCTGTCTAAATAAGAAGTGGACAATGGTTAGAGAACGAATGTGAGAGACGACGCATCGTTGCATTGGGAAACAAAGCCATTCAACCTTCATTAGCTACCCCTTGTCTGATATTTCCTTAACATTAGTTTTTGAGAGATTACCTCTCTCCCAAGTAAACCAGAGTCCACAATATCTAACATCCATCAATCGACAATCACTCAGAGCCTCTCTGAAATCCTTCATTCACCTTTCCTCTCTAAGAAGCCCCCATTTCTTTTCAAAAGAATATAAAATTTCATTGAAATCACCTCCCACAAACAAGGAAGGTTCTGAGATTGACCTAATAATTTTATAATTTTATAATATTTTATAATTATAAAATTTTAAATATTTAAAATAATGACCAAATTGATAAATTTTTTGATAAAAATGACATAAAAATATTAGGGTAAATTACCTAAATAATCAATTAAGTTTTTTTAGCGAGTTCCTGTTTTGATCATCGAATTTTTTAATATTTATAAAAATGGTTGATTTGTTTTATTTTTTATTTTTTAAAATATTTTATAATTATAAGTTTTTGAAAATTTACAATAATGATAGAGTTGATAATGCGTAAACTTTGAGGGTGAAATTTATTGAATTTTTTAGAAATAAAATCAACTTGATAGAATGTGTAAAATATTAGGGGATAACTTTGTTATTATACCAATCAAAAGAAGGCCACATCGACATTCTGTTTGGTGACCAAATACATTTTAATGGTAGAGTGACTAGAATTAGAAATTCACTTAACGGGAGTGATGAAAAAAACAAAAAAAATTTTGGTGACCAAAATAGGAACTCGCTAAAAAAATTTGAATGACTATTTAAGTAGTTTACCCTAATATTTTTATGTCAATTTTACAAAAAAATTATCAATTTAGTTATTATTATTTTTATACAATGCCTAAAACTATCTACAATCTCTTTCCACTTGTAAATAGGAGGATAAATGCACTTTAACGCGCTCAAACTTATATCATTCTGCTTTGACAACAATGTTGATATCAATCGAGCGAAGACTCAGTCGATCTTTTATAATTATAAAATGTTATAAAATTATGAAAATAAAACAACTTAGCCTTTTTTTATTAATATAAAAATATAAAATATAAATATAAAAGTTTTTTTTTAAAAAAAAAAGAAGTAAAAGTGCATGTGAAAAAGGGGTGTCACTCTTTGTTTGACGACACCCTTTTTTTTAATTAAAATAATATTACTTTATTTATTTTTATTAAAATATATTTTATAGGTCGCATTCCTTGACACATTGATAATGATTTATTCTTGTAAATAATTTACTTTCTACACTATTTTTTTTCCGTATTATTGACGTAAAAAAGTTGATGTTTGTTGTGATGCTTTTCTCTAGTTATGAATATAGCACGTTGATTATTTACTTAAAAAATTGTACATAAGAATTTATATATATATATATATATATATATATCTAAGAAGTGGTAAATCCAGAAATACTTCATAAGAGTAGAGGGAGATTCAGACTTTTTTAGGGTTAAAATTAAATTATATATTTTTATGATAGTAAAAATACAATTTCGCCATTTAAATACCCTATATCTTTATAATTTTTAAAAGATTATATCAAATTTTTATTATTTTGGGGTCTAATTTTACCATTACTAACTTAAAATTTTATAAACTATAAATAACCTAAATAGAAAATTTTCCATTTTAGGGGCCGAAATCCTACAAGCCCCCTAAATCCGCCCTTGTATCCAAATTCATTCGTTTTAATTTCTTTTTCATAAAAAAAATCTAGGAAACTTTTAACATAATATTTATATTGATTTTTTAAAATTTAAATAAATGAATATAAAATTAAAATTAAATTGTTATAATAAATTATAAAAAAATATGAATGAATTAAGATAGGACACAAACACACTATAATAAATTAATTAATATGTAACATGAATACAATTCAAAAGTTAAAATTATATAAAACCAATAATTATTTGTTACATTACCTTGAGTAAGCAAGCGAGAGAGTTTAAAGAATAATAAAATGAAAGTGCCAAATCTCTCCAACTAAAACATGTTCAAAAATTTTAATTAAAGAAGCTATAATGAGTGTTGAGTTAAAGTTGTATCCTAAAAGATTAATTTAAAAGCTTTAATTATTTGTCAACTGTGCAAAGCGAGAAACATTGGGAATTAAGATCATTTGCATAAGTTGAAAACAAAATTTTCATTCTAACGAACATTAATAGCATTCTTTATTTGGTGAATGAAATTTGAATAATTTTCATTTATATTAAACTTTTTGGTATTGTTAAAATAACTTGCTTTATTTATAGTAATAATAATAAAATATTTGCTAATAATAATAATAAGGCTTTATTTTCCTTATTTATTTATTTATTTCAACCTGCATGATCATTATTTAAAAGAAAAGCTAGTTACGATGTATCAAAGACGAGCAAATTACCAAGAGACAGAGATAAGCTTGCATGCATGAAATAAATCAGGTTCCTCTACTGTTGATCCTAGCCATCAGTCCATGCTTCATGTGGAAGACAACGCTACTCTTGGGTTCAGCTGGGTGATCCTCCTGTATCTCAATATCGTAGTTATAGATAATCGTTGCTGCGGTTGCCTTCATCATCATAAATGCTAATTCCTTCCCTAGACAAATCCTCGGCCCTGCACTGAATGCCGGAAACTGATAATGTGACACGCGTGTAATCTCTCCTTGCGCGGTGATCCATCTCTCTGGCTTGAATTCATGACAATCGTCTCCCCAAATCGATGTCATCCTTCCCATTGCGTGTACTGCGATCACAACATTCGTGTTCCCATTGATTCTATGGCCGCTCGGGAGGGTGTCAGGTTCAACAGCTATTCTTGACAGCACTGGTCCTGGTGGGAACAGTCTCAATGTTTCGCATAATGCTGCATGTAGATACACCAATTTGTTCAGTTCTTGTGGGTTATTTTTAAATATTTCATCTCTAATTTTAGCTTGAACAGATGGATGCTTGGCAACACTGTAGAAGAACCATGTAAGAACTGAACTAGTTGTGTCTTGTGTGGCAAATATGAAACTGACAATGTTGTCCCTCAACCCTTTACGAGTAGCAGCTGATCTGAAGGCCTTATCCTCCCCGGTAACGCAGTAAACACCTTCAAAATTGCAGCCCTCCTGATGATCTTCCCCTTTGGCTGATTCTTCTTGCTTCTTAGATATGCAATCTGCAAAGACACGATCAATGGTTTGCCAAGCATGTTTTAGTTTCTTTTCTTTGCCAATTCCTAGCCACCTATGTAACTTCCACAAACTATGGGGCATTAGAAAACGAGAAAAAGCCGCTTCACATGCATCTTCTAAAGCCACGGAGAACGGATCTTTCCGAAACTCGATCCCCAGAAAGTTGGGATTGTAGCCGATGGATGTCATCCAAGCAATGTCAAGGATGAGTTTTTGAAACAAATCTTGGAGGTCAACCAGTAAAGCCAGTTTCGAGGCATGTTGAAGCACAGGGATGAGCCCTGTCTGTATTCTGTCCCAAACAATCTTGGTGGTGGCCTGATGGAATTTGTGGTGACTAGTGAAAGAACGTACCGTTTTTCTTTCTTTCTCCCACTCTTTAAAATCGGCACTGAAAAGGGTGTCTCCAAGAACATCTACGTGTTCTCTCCATTTCGACCCCTTGGGGTAATTGGAAAAGTTCGTGCTTAGTACATGGCAGACGTTTGCAGGGTCACTGGTGAGCAGGACTTTGGTTCCAGTGAACCATGAATATTGATGGATGTGTATTGTTCCCTTGCTTCTTTCAAGCATTTCAGCAGTTCTATCGTGAACGCTTACGTCCAGGTTCGGAAACAGTAACGATAACATCGCTAGCAATAGCCTCTTCTGAGGGACTCCATTGCAGGATTTAGAAGCAAAAAAGAGGATTAGTCTTATAATAATAAAAACTAAGATTGAGATGATAAGAATACTGTAAATAAAGGAATCCATATTGCTCTGTTTTGAGCCCAAACTTGAGCTGCATTTATAGTCGAAGGTTTAAATTTTGAAGTTGAAACCAACCGAAATTGACAGATAAGGAAATTAATAATGTGAAATAACTTTTCTCAAGGTTTGAATAAAAGGCATCGGCTATTAAATAAGATGTATGCTAAATGGACTCTATATGACATAAATGCAATGATTCAGTAGAGGAGAAGGCATGTAATGCAAAGACGGCACAATGCAAAAATGCTTTAATAACATTCCTATCCCTATATACCCTCTCCCCCTACCTATCCCTCTATTCCCCCTCCCCCTACATAAATTAATTAAAACTTGTATCTCTATATGCCCTTACCAATTAATTATTGTTGTTTTGATTTAATGAAATTATTGTTTCTCAAAAATAAAAAGAAATTGCCAAATAAGGCATTGATAAGATTGGTTCTTTGGACAAAGCTGATGAAATTCAAGTCTTTGGCTCTTGAATTACTGCAATTGTTGGATATTTGATTGGAGATGATAGAATCAGAGATTTAGGGTGAGTTTGGATACGTGGTGCGTTTAGCTGCGGTTAGTGTAAAAACAGCGGCGGCGGTGAGATTAGATACCGTAGCGATACTGTAGCGTGAGACAAAAAGTAGTCTAAACGCACCGCACCGTACCCAATTGGCCATCCAAACCCACCCTTATATAGAAATAAACAGTACACTTCGAGGCGCGGATGATGCTTTTCAAAGAGAACTATTTATCCTCACACAAAGTTGTTAGAGGGTTAAGACAAAGGTCCTCTCAGAATACAATGAAGTTTTGAATTTCCTTTAATTAGCAAAATCGAGGAATTCCCTAATTCTCACTCTAGTTTCTGAAAATAAGATTGATTGTAATTGTATATTTTGTGAGCACCATAATGTCTCTATTTATATGCACTCAATGAATACAATTTTGAAGAGCCACAACCCTTCATATTGGACATACTTCTTAAGAGAAACATGCCTCATGGAAATGTATCCATTGGATGATAAAGCATCACTTTTAATGAATAGTGTTTATGAATAATTAAATTTGTAAGATGATAAATCATCACTTTTTATTTGAATAGTGCTCATGAATAATTAATTTGCAATTTATAATTTCTAACAATCCCCTACTAGATTGCTAATCCCCACTAGAAGGGTGTCCGCAGATTGAACCTTCCTTTAGTGCAAACTCTCAGAGTATCAACAAAGTGAATGGTGGCTAGTCACTTGAACCATCACTCTTAAAGTAAATATTGGAAAATTTTCACACATAATCGTAAAGTATTAGAGTAAGAGTTTAATTTACTTTAGCACCATTACAGCCATGTACTCATCCCATTTCATGAACATGTACGAGAGAAAACCATAAAGAAAATCTCATTGAAGTGGCACCACTTCATATCCATATAGGTGGATTTCATGACAATTAATGTCCATTCATTAAGAGTAAAACTCATCCTCCTAAAATATAAATACTAAATCCTGATCCTTAGTGTATGTTGTCATTCGATAACTTGTTATTACCTTTTGAACCTTGAAACTAACTTTTGGCTAGAACAAGGTAGGGTTTCCATTATCAATGATGTGATTAGAATGGTTTTAGTCCCATCTTAGTGGTTTTACTCTTAACCAAATCCCTTGACAAACTTTTCGTCAAGAATCTGTTAAATTGTCAATTGACTTAAGATAGGTCATAGTTATCACATCGTCCCTAACCAATTGTCTCACATACTCATGTCTCAAACTTATATGTCTAGACTTTCCATTGCACACCTTATTGTAGGCTCGAGATATGGTAGATTCACTATCATAATATACGGAAATGGTGAACCTAGGTTGTGGCCACAACTTTATATCTAGCAAGAGATCTCTTAGCCATTCCACTTCCTTGCCAGTAGCCACTAAGGCTATAAATTTAGCCTCCATAGTTGAATGTGAGATGCAAGTTTGTTTCTTGGAGGCCCAACTAATTGCTCCACCTCCAATTGTAAAAATTCATCCCGATGTGAACTTATTGTCACTTAGACTTGTAATCCAATTTGCATCTGAGTAACCTTCTAGTACTGCGGGATAATCACTATAGAATAATCCCAAGTTTTTTGTTTTCTTAAGATAGCCAAAAATCCTACAAATGCCTTTCCAATGATCGATACTAGGACAATTTGTAATTCTCGTCAATTTGCACACAACAAATGCGATATCAAGTCTAGTACAATGCATTGCATACATTAGACTTCCGATTGCGCTGGCGTACTCAAGTTCCGATATAGCCTTGTCATTATTCTTACTTGAAGTTCAAATCGTATGGAGTGTTCGAATCCTTGATATTCAAGTGTTTAAACTTTTCCAATGCTTTCTCAATGCAGTGAGATTGACTTAGTGCAAAGCTCTTTTTATGTTTTTCACCTTTATACCTAGAATTGTATCTACCTCATTGAGATCCTTCATTTTAAATTTCAAGGCTAGTTGCTCTTTGGTCTAACAAACACCTTTCATGTTCGTACCAAAAATCAACAAATAGTCTACATAGAGACAAATAATTACACCACACATATGGATGAATTTAGTGTAAATACATTTATCCACACCATTATGTAAAAAACCATATGACGAGATAAATGATTCAAATTTCTCATGTCACTGTTTAGGCGCTTGTTTTAAACCATATAATGACTTGATCAACTTATACACCTTATGTTCATTCCCAGGAAGCACAAAACCTTTTGGTTGCTCCATGTAGATTTCCTCTTCGAGATCACCATTCAAAAAAGCCGTCTTAACATCCATTTGATGTACATGTAACTTATGGATAGATGCAAGTGCTATAAGAATTCAAATAGAGGTCATCCTAGCCACTGGTGCATAAGTGTCAAAATAATCTAGGCCTTCTTTTGCCTAAATCCTTTATCTACCAACCTAACCTTAAAGGTTGGAGAACCCCCTGTTGGAGTATTTTTCCTTTTAAACACTCATTTACACCCAATAGGCTTCGATCTTTGAGGAAGATCAACTAAAATCCAAGTATTGTTGGATAATATTGAATTCATTTCATCGTTGATCGCCTCTTTCCAAAATGCTGCATCCCTAGAAGTCATGGCTTCACCATAGGATTGTGGATCACCCTCCACATTAAACATTATGAGAATCTTCCTAATTACGGATTCTCTATTTCCCTCAACAAGGAATCCTAGAGATTGCGAGGAAATGAAATCAAGACCAAAGTCCTTTACTTTTCTCACTCTTTGACTTTCCCTTAACTTCGTATCCTTATTATCACAAAGACTTCTTTTGGTTTGATCACTTGAGATCATTGGTTATTATTCTTTTTTCTGAATCTGTTAAATAATTGAAAACCTTATTTTCAATGAATACAACATCTCTTATTTCAATTATCGTGTTTGACACTAAGTTAAGAACATGATAAGCCTTAAAGTGTTGGGCATATCTAACGAATGCACCCTTGATGGCTTTTAGACCTAACTTTGTTCTCTGTTGGTCGGGAACTCTATAGTAAGCCAAACACCCCCACCTTTGAAATAATCTAAGTTTGGCATCTGACCCTTGCATAACTCATATAGAGATACTTTGAATTTTCTCGATGGTATTCTGTTAAGAATATATCACACAGTCAATAATGCTTCACCCCATAGATTATATGGAAGTTTAGCATTTAACAACATCGAGTTAACCATATCTACTAAAGTACGGTTCTTTCTTTCCATCAAACCACTTCGTTGCGGAGTATAAGGCGCGGAACACTCATGTACCACACCTTGTTCCTCACAAAACATATTAAATTCATTTGAAAAATATTCACCACTTCTATCACTACGAAGCACTTTGATTTTCTTATTAAACAAACTATCAACCTCATTTTTAAAACATTTAAACATAACAAAATCCTCATCTTTGCTTCTCATGAGATACACATAAGTAAATCTAGAGAAGTCATCTATAAAAGAGATAAAATATCATTTTCCACCTCTTGTTAGTGTAATAGCTTGATTTTCAGTGATGTCGAGGTAAGTTCGTATAACTAAATTATGTATATTTATATGCTTAAATTGAATGTTGAATATGTAAATTGTATAAATGTCATGTATGTGTCTATAATTTACCTCATAACTGACAATTCCTGATAAATGAATAAGCTCTGATAAAATGAATGAAACTCAATTGGGTACAGGATTTTGTTTCCAGAAATGGTAACGTTTCTGCATATGTTGCAAACGTATAGTACCTCGAAAGAGCATCCCGTTATAAGCCCTCTCAAGCTTCCTGATATAGTGTTCCTGCAAGCCCCTATTTATAGCTCTTCGGAGCATCTTGATTGGTTGTGATCCTGCATATGTTGCGGATACAAATGTAGCTTTATATGAGTGTCATGTTAGTGCTCGCTTTAACTTCCCCTTATAAGCTATCCGGTGCTTCCTGATAAGTGCTCTCTAGAGCTTCCCATTAAGTGCTCTTTGGAGTTATCCGATATAGGCTCTTTGTGAGCTTCTTGTTATTAAGCCCGGATAAGCTTCCCGTTACATGGCTCAATGAGCTTCCCGTTATAGTGCTTGATAGAGAGCTTTCTATTTAAGTGCTCTAATGAGTATTCTCGGATATGAATTGACAAATCTCTACTTTGTACACTTTATGTGTACTACCCTTGTATCCATCAAGATTTCAAATCATTCAATAGGTGAAATTCTGACATTAAGACAAGTGAGAATCAAAATGAAATCAATATCTAAAAATATATGAAATGCATGGAATTTGGTATTTGATGAGCTCATCTTTGTTATTAATATTTACATGAAATGAATAACTAATATATTTGTTAAGATTGTATGCTTAGGTTATGGCTAAGTTATTTGGAATGTATGTGAACGTTTACTTAATATACAAATAAATGGTAAGCTTATTTCTTGTTATATGAACTTACTAAGCACTAAGTGCTTACTCTATTTTATTTTCTCTGTTTTATAGTACTCAGAGGCTCGTAAATGTTGGAAACTGGTCGGAGTTACATCACACTATCAACTGCTCTCCTTTTTGGTATAAATATTAATTTGACTTTGGTATAATGGCATGTATAGGCTACTTTGGTCATTGTTGGCACCTAAATATTGGTTGTAATTATTCATTGAGATGACTTGAACTTGGTATATTTTGAAATACATGTATATATATATATATATATATATATAACTTTAATGTAGTGCATATGTGAAATTGGTGAATTAGATAAGATTAAATACATGAATACTTGCAATGAATTGTCATGCTTAAGACTTAGTTTTGGCTAGATTTAAAAGTCTTAAATTGGTTGGTGAACATGTTTAAGTGTTTATATAGATGAAAGATGAAATTGGGTGAGGAATAAGGCTTCGAAATAGCCTTATTCTGTCCATACAGGCAGAGACACGGGTGTGTGTCTTTGCCGTGTGTGGCACATGGCCTACCACATGGGTGTGTATTCTGGTTGTGTGTCCTCTGCATCTTAAAATTTCAAAACAGAGTACTTGGAATTGATCATACGGCCTGGCATACGGGCGTGTGACTTGGCCGTATAACCTCTGCACTTAATTAAGTTCTAAGTCAGAGAGTTACATGGGTTCGAGATACCGGCGTGTGCCCTACCTCATATGCCACACAGCCTGAGACATGGGCATGTCACTTGGCCTTATGAGCCACACGGCCGGACCACATGGGTATGTAACCCCTAAACCTAGGAAAATTTTTAAAATTTTGTGAAAAGTTCTCTGAGTTCCTGATTTAGTCTTGACTCATTTCTAATGTATGATTTCGTCATTAAGAGCCCATAAAAGGGACGATATAGTTTAATTATAATTAATTTTTGATACAATTATGAAATAACATAAAATATCTGAATATGATCTGTAAACTTTGGTAATGCTCCTAAACCATGTTCCGGCGAAGGAGATGGATTAGGGATGTTACATTTGTTAGTATCAGAGCTACGGTTTAGTCGATTCTCATACTGGTATTTGTGCACGTAAGGATACCTCCACACCTGATGTGATTACTGGTATTTTTTCACTCTTTGATATTGATATAATTGCTTTGATTGATCTTGGTTCAACACATTCATATATTTGCACGAATTTAGCATTTAATAAAAATTTACCTGTTGAGCCTACTGAATTCGTGGTTAAAGTTTCGAACCCCCTAAGCTAGTATGTGATGGTTAATAAAATTTGTAAAAATTGTCTGTTAGTGATACAAGGTTATTATTTTCTTGTTAATCTGATGTTACTGCCATTTGATGAATTTGATGTGATTCTGGGTATGGATTGGTTGACTCAGCATGATACTGTAGTCAATTGTAGACAAAAACATATTGTACTGAAATTTCAGAATGGTGAGATACTCTGTATTGAATCTGCTAATTCGGATGGTTTACCTAATGTGATATCATCCATGTTAGCACTGAAATATGACAGAAAAGGGTATGATGCTTATCTTACTTATGTTTTGGATACTAAAGTATCTGAGTCAAAGATTAAATCAGTGCTAGTGGTATGTGAGAATCCCAACGTGTTTCTAGAATAATTACCCGGATTACCGCCTACCAGAGAGGTTAAACTTTCTATAGATCTTATTCCAGGAACAACACTGATATCTATAGCACCCTACAAAATGGCTCTAGTAGATTTTAAAGAGTTGAAAGCACAGTTGCAAGAATTGACTGATAGAGGTTTTACTCAACCTAGTTCATCACCTTGGGGTGCACCGGTATTGTTTGTTAAGAAGAAAGATGGATCGTTGAGATTGTGTATAGATTATCAACAGTTGAACAAGGTTACAATCAAGAACAAATATTCAATACCTCGTATTGATGATATGTTTGACCAGTTAAAAGATGCTATAGTATTTTCAAAGATTGATCTCCATTATGGTTACTATCAACTACGGGTAAAAGAATTAGATGTCCCAAAAACAGCCTTCAGAACCAGGTACGGACATTATGAATTTCTTATAATGCCATTCGGTTTGACAAATGCACTTGAGGTATTTATGGATTCAATGAATAGAATTTTCAGACCGTATCTGGATAAATTTTGTGGTGGTATTCATTGATAATATTTTGGTATATTCTCGAGATGAAAGTGAGCATGTTAATCATTGAGAATTGTTCTGCAAACCCTATGTGAGAAACAACTGTATGCTAAATTCAGTAAATGTGAATTTTGGCTTCGGGAAGTTGGTTTTCTGGGACATATAGTATCAATTGAAGGCATCAGAGTAGATCTGAATAATCAACAACAGTTAATTGGAAACCACTGAAAAATATGTTTGAAGTTAGAAGTTTTCTAAGATTAGCTGGTTATTATCGGAGGTTTGTAAAAGGATTTTCCATGATAGCTTCTCCAATAACACGGTTGTTGCAGAAAATATGTAAAGTTTGAATGGTCTGATAAATGCCAACAAAGCTTTTATAGATTGAAAACCCTGTTTACTGAAGCACCAATTCTAGTTCAGCCTAAATTGGGTAAGAAATTTGTAATTTACAGTGACGCATCATTAATGGTTTAGGCTGTGTCTTGATGCAAGAAGGCAAAGTAATAGCTCATGCCTCTAGACAGCTAAAACCACATGAAAAGAATTACCCGATACATGATCTTGAATTAACAACTATTGTGTTTGCGCTGAAAATTTGGTGACATTATTTCTTCGGTGAAAAGTGTCATATATTCACCTATCATAAAATTTTGAAATACCTGATATCGCAAAAAGATTTAAATTTGAGACAGCGCGGGTGGCTTGAGTTGTTGAAAGATTATGTTTTGGTTGTCGATTATCATCCGGGTAAGGCAAATGTGGTTGCAAATGCTCTGAGCAGAAAGTCTCTACTTGCTTTACGAGTAATGAATACCCGATTGTCATTGTCAGATGATGGTTTAATCATAGATGAGTTAAAAGCTAAGCCGACATTTCTATAGCAAATCTGTGAAGCTTAGAAAAATGATAATGAATTACACATTAAATAGAAACAGTGTGAAACGACTTCTAATTCAGAATTTCAGATTGGATATGATGATTGTCTATTATAGAGAGGCAGAGTATGTTCACTGAGGAATTCAGAGCTTATACAGAAGATTTTACATGAAGCTCATAATGGTATCATGTCTGTTCATCCGGGGAGTAATAAAATGTATAATGATTTGAAAAAAGATGTATTGGTGGCCGGGAATGAAACCTGACATTTTAGAATTTGTATTTAAATGTTTGATATGTCAGCAAGTTAAGGTTGAACATCAGGTGCCTTCAGGATTATTACATCCAGTTACGATACCAGAATAGAAATGGAAAAGAGTTACTATGGACTTTGTGTCGAGATTGCCCCTATCTCTAAAAAAGAAAGATGTCATTTGGGTAATCGTTGATCGATTAATGAAGTCTACACACTTTGTCCTGGTATGTATGGATTTCTCCCTAGATAGATTAGTAAAATCATATTTTTCTAAGATTATCAGATTACATGGAGTGCTAGTCTCCATTATTTCTGATAGAGATCCGCGATTTATATCCCGATTCTTGGAGAAGTTACAAAAAGCTTTCGGTAAATAGTTATATTTTAGTACGACATTTCATCCTTAGATAGATGGACAATTAGAGCATGTAATATAGATTCTAGAAGATATGCTTCGATGCTATGTATTAGAATTCGAAGGCAATTGGGAAAAATATTTTCCGTTAGTCGAATTCGCGTACAATAATAGCTATCAGTCGAGCATTAAGATGGCACCGTACAAAGCTCTGTATGGTCGTAACTGTAGAACTCCATTGTATTGGACTGAGCTCAGTGAGAAAAGGATACACAGAGTTGAACTAGTTCGTGAAACTAAAGAGAAAGTAAAAGTAATCCGCAATAGTCTGAAAGCAGCTTCTGATCGTCAGAAATCTTACGCGGATCTTGAAAGAAAAGAAATAAAATCTCAAGTTGGTGACAAAGTATTCTTGAAAGTTTCACCTTGGAAGAAAGTTCTTCTGTTTGGCCGTAAAGGGAAATTGAGTCTACGATTTATCGGGCCATATGAGGTGATTGAGAGAATTGGACCTGCTGCATATCGATTGGCACTACCACGATTCACAATGTCTTCCACGTGTCTATGTTACGATGATATCGGTCAGATCCTTCACATGTTATCTCCCCAACAGAGATTGAGATTCAGCCTAACATAACTTACAGTGAGGAACCAATCAAAATTCTGGCACAAGAAACAAAAGAACTGAGAAATAAAAAGGTAGCACTAGTGAAAGTTCTCTGGCAATGACGTAAAATAGAAGAGTCTATTTGGGAACCATAGGAAACAATGAAGAAGTAATATCCAAACCTATTTACTGGTAAGATTCTTAAGGACGAAACTTCTTAAGGGGGAGAGTTGTAGTAGCCCGATTTTCAGTGATGTCGGAAACAGTTGTTCGAGGCCACTAAATCCAGTAAGAAATCTCGTAGATTTCATTATTTAATATTTAAGAGTCAAATGTAATTTTTAAGAGATTCGTGAATTAGTAATTTATGTTTTATAAAGGTCTATTAGGTCAAGAAATTGAGAAAAAGAAGTATCGAGATCTTAGTGTTATAAACCAAGTAGTAAATATTTTTATAAATATTTATGGGGTGTCAATAAGGTAGTATTAAAGTTTCAATAGAAAATTTTAACATTTTGGTAGTCAATTAATTAAAAAGGACTAAATTGAAAAAGGTGCAAATCTTGCTAAAGTGATTAAATAGCCTAAATAGTAAATAAAGGAGGACTAAAAATGCAAATAGACCACATGAAATAGCTGAAGCGGCATAAGCTTAGAAAAATAAGAGATTTTATGTGAAATAAGGGTATAATTTTAAATTTTGCCAAATTAAATGAAATAAAAGAGAGATTGAAAATTCTAGAGAAAATCATCACCATTTTTAGTTGAAAAATAGCCATTGAAGAGGGTTTAAGTTATTTTTTCATACTTTAGCTTTACATCCGGATAGATCAAAAATGGAGTTAGATCGTGGTAAAGAAAATGTATCAGATTAGTAGATTTCAACTTACGAACAATTGTCGAGGTAAGTTCGTGTAAGTAAATTGTGTATATTTATATGCTTAAATTGAATGTTGAATATGTAAATTGTATAAATGTCATGTAGGTGTATATTATTTACCTCATAACCAACAATTCCTAATAAATGAATAAGTTCAGATAAAATGAATGAAACTCGGTTGGATATAGGGTTCTGTTTCCTGAAATGGTAATGTTCTTGCATATGTTATAAACGTACCATAGCTCGAAAGAGCGTCCCATTATAAGCCCTCTCAAGCTTCCCGTTATAGTGTTATTGTGAGCACCTATTTATAGCTCTTTGGGGCATCTTGATCGGTTGTGATCCTGCATATGTTGCAGACACAAATGCAGCTCTTTGTGAGCATCCTGTTATGTGATCGGTTGTAATCCTGCATATGTTACGGACACAAACGCAGTTCTATATGAGTGTCCTATTAGTGATCACTTGAACTTCCTGTTAGAAGCTATCCAGTGCTTCCTGATAAGTGCTTTCCGAAGCTTCCCGTTAAGTGCTCTTTGGAGCTTCCCGTTAAGTGCTCTTCGGAGCTACCCGATATAGGCTCTTTGTAAGCTTCCTGTTATTAAGCCCAAATAAACTTCCCATTACATGACTCAATGAGCTTCCCGTTATAGTGCTTGAGAGAGAGCTTTCTATTTAAGTGCTCTAATGAGTACTCCCGGGCATGAATTGACGGATTTCTGATTTGTACACTTTATGTGTATTACCCTCCTATCTATCAAGATTTCAAATGATTTAACATGTGAAATTCTGACATGAAGACAAGTGAAAATCAAAATGAAATCAGTATCTGTAAATATATGAAATGCATGGAATTTGGTATTTAATGAGCTCATTTTTGTTATTAATATTTATATGAAATGAATAACTAATATATTTGTTGAGATTGTATGTTTAGGCTATGGCCAAGTTATTTGGAATACATGTAAATGTTTACTTAATATACAAATAAATGGTAAGCTTATTTCCCATTATACGAACTTACTAAGCACTAAGTGCTTACTCTATTTTATTTTCTCTGTTTTATAGTACTTAGAGGCTCGTAAAGGTTGGAAACTGGTCGAAGCTACATCACACTATCAATCACTCTCCTTTTTGGTATAAATATTAATTTGACTTTGGTATAATGGCATGTATAGGCTATTTTGGTCATTGTTGGCACCTAAATGTTAGTTGTAATTAGTCATTGAAATGGCTTGAACTTGGTATATTTTGAAATGTATGTATATATATAAATATAATATTAATATGTTGGATATGTGAAATTGGTTAATTAGGTAAGATTAAATACATGAATACTTGCAATGAATTGTCATGCATAAGACTTAGTTTTGGCTAGATTTAAAAGTCTTGAATTGGTTGGTGAACATGTTTAAGTGTTTATATAGATGAAAGGTGAAATTGGGTGAGGAATAAGACTTGGAAATAGCCTTATTCTGTCCATACGGACAGAGACACGGGAATGTGTCTCAGCCGTGTGTGACACATAGCCTAGCACATGGGCGTGTATTCTGGCCGTGTGTCCCCTGCATCTTAAAATTTTAAAATAGAGTACTTGTAATTGATCACAAGACTTGACACACAGGCGTGTGACTTGGCTGTATGACCCCTGCACTTAATTAAGTTGCAAGTTAGAGAGTCACACGCGTTAGGGACATGGGCATGTGCCCTACCTCATATGCCACACAGCCTGGGACATGGGCATGTCACTTGGCCGTTTGAGTCACACGGCCTGACTACACGGGCATATGACCCCTGAACTTAGGAAAATTTTTGGAATTTTGTGAAAAATTCTATGAGTTCCTGATTCAGTCCCGACTTATTTCTAATGTATGATTTGGGCTTCAAGGGCCCATAAAAGGGACGATATAGTTAAATTATAATTAATTTCTGATAAGATTGTAAAGTAACATAAAATATCTGAATATGATATGTAAACTACGGTAATGCTCCTAAACCCTATTCTGGCGATGGATACGAGTTAGGAGTGTTACAGTTAGTGTTTCATTTAATTCACAAACATTCGAATGAATTAAATCTAACACTTGTGAATTCCTTTCACACTTATTAGGAAACGACTTCTTGGTAATTTTTGATTGAATACAAATTTCACATTTATCCTCAAACTGATCATTACTTAGACTTATATAACCATTCTTTTTCATATATTGTAAAGTTTTAAAATTAAAACGTGCTAAACACGCATGCCACAAAGGATAAGATTCAACCATATAAGCAGAAGAATTAACTTTATTTATATCAATGCTCAACTTGAACATACCCTCATTACAATATCATTTTCCTACATATATATCACCCTTAAGCAAGACAAACTTATTGGATTCCAAGATAATCTTAAACCCCTTATTACATAGAATACTTGCAGACACTAAATTCTTTCTCACATCGGGAACATGCAACACATTAATCAAAGTCAATTTCTTCCCAGATGTGAAGTTGAGTTCTACTGTCCCTTAACCGATTGATAGTTGCCCATAAGCACTTCATGATTTGCCACTAGTTCATAACTCTTGAATTGTTCTCGATCATTACACACATGGACAGTAGCTCCAGAATCGAGCATTAAAAGACTTATCAATCATGGCTATGTTGAGTTCAATAATCATACCAATCTCCAAATTTTTAATCCCTTCCGTAACCATGGCCAGTAAGTCTATGCCCTTTACCATATTGGCTTTGGAAGTTGTGGCATCTTGCTTCTTTTTGAGAAGTCTGCAATCCTTAATATAGTGTCCTTTCTTATTGCAATTATAACAATTGCGAGTTTTTTTCTTCTTGTCTTGCACATCCTTGGTTCATATGTGGCCTTTCGCTTACTATTTCGAGAATTCTTGGACTCGCTTACATGGTTCACTTTAGAACTTTGGGGAAGATACACAACATCACACTTTTGAGTTTCCTCTTCAATATGCAAATGCCTAAGTATTTTCTCTACAGTGAAGTCCTTTGGCATATGCAGAAGTTTCTTCCGATAATTGTTCCAAGACAAGGGCAACTTCGAGATGATAGCCCCAACTTGTAACAATTCCAGAATAACAACTTTCAAGTCACGAAGCCTACTTACAAGGACTTGTAATTCATGGACTTGATCCATGATCGGGATACTATCGAGCATTTTGAATTCGAAATATTTCATTATTAAAAATTTATCAGTACCTTGTCGCTCGGTGTTGTATTTCTCTTCAAGAGCTTTCCATATTTCCACCGAGGATTGCATCGACATGTAAAGATCATATAATAGATCAGACAAAGTGTTGAGGATGTGTCCTCGACATGCGAAATTGTCTTCTTCGCGCTTCTTTTTGAGTTCAGCCACTTTCGCAATTTCCTCAGAATTTGCATTAAGGGCGGGATCCTCTATAGGTTGTGGGTTTGGATCCAGAACGTACGCCACATTTAAGACAGTAAGAAGGAGCAACATCTTGTCCTTCCAACAATTGAAGTTTGAACCATCAAATCGATCAAGTTTCACAAACTCTTGGTTCATCACTTTGAATGCGGTGTTAGCCTCCATTGCCATCTCTAAAAAATAGTTCTCTTTGATTGTCAGATATTTGATTGGAGATGATAGAATCGAAGACTTATATGGAAATAAGCAGTATACTTCGAGGCGCGGGTGACGCTTTCCAAAAAGAACTATTTGCCCCCACACAAAGTTGCTAAAAGGTTAAGATAAAAGTCCTCTTGGGATATAACGAAGTTTTGAATTTCCTTTGATTAGTAAAATCGATGAATTCCCTAACTCTTACTCTAGTTTCTGAAAATAAGATTGATTGTAATTATATATTTTGTGAGCACCATAATGCCTCTATTTTTATACACTCAATGAATACAATTTTGAAGAGCCACAACCCTTCATATTAGACATACTTCTTAAGAGAAACATGTCCCATGGAAATGTATTCATTGGATGATAAATCATCACCTTTTAATTTAAATAGTGTTCATGAATAATTAAATTACAATCTATAATTTTCAACAGCAACAACTAGACAAAGAAAGTTTATAACTTTATATGAATCTAAAACTTCTTTAAAACACTATAAAAATACATAAACAAAACATGGGTATACAAATTATCACTCTACTTTTGGCAGCTAAAAGCCATTAGTAACAATAGCTTTTCTTTTTGGGTATTAAAAGAAAAAAAAAGCATTTACTACATCTTTCGGACACTGAATTTGTGAAAGGTATCAGGTTTCTGAAGATTCTTAATGCTGCTGGATTGCCTTCCAAGAAATTGGATTCAGATTTGCCTTGCCTGCTTCTAAGATAGAGATGTTGAAGGTGCTTAAAGCTTAATCATCCTTGCTTGATTCCTCCTCCTCATCATAATTGAAAGGAAGCGGAACCGATTTGAATGCTCGATACTTGCCAACGTTGTTCAAGTGTTCATTCTCTATCCTAAATCATGAAAACAAAACAAATCCAGTATGCAATTTTCAGACTATGGTAAGGGATGTAAGAAACTAGACATGTTAGTTGATTGCTACATTATGTACCTGAAGAAGCTCCAAATACCACGACGAATGATTTCCAGACAAGAAACTACGGTTGTTATTGCCATTCTATGAAGTGAGTGCAACTTAAATTCCAACACCAACTGCATCCAAGCAATTCTCAACACTACATCCAGGGCCTGTTCGCACCGAAGCATCCAGTCATTAGTACTATGAAGAAGATCAGAACATCGATCGATAATCCATATTAGTAATTACCATTGCTGCAAAGTAAATACTTTTGTATGGAACTAGAAGTTTATCTCTGAGATAAGGATTCTTCGAATGCCGTCGTAGAAGTCCCCAGTCGAAGACGATATCCCAATATGTAGCGACTATTACTACTACAGATGAGCTAAGCAAAGCCAACACCATCCAAGCCATTCCCTTCTTTAGTTCACAAACAGTTCTAATGATAGCTGCAACAATTGTCAAGAGGTAGTTCACGCTGCTGTATCCGTGCATAGCTTCTTTTTCCTCGAACAATCGACGAATGCACTACGATAAAACGGCAATACGGTAAATGAATAAATGAATCCCTTTTTTCAAATAGGGGTTACGAGATGAAATAATACCTGTAAGAAACGGAGCCAGAATGGTATCACCGGCACGGCGAAATAAAGGACATTGTAAATGCCGTGACCATGGCATTTGCTTTCTCGTTGGGAGCGTTCTCCCAAACCATAGTAGCAAATATAAAGGTCAAGACTCCTTATAGCTGTGACCTATTATCGAATGATTGAAACTTAGTTAACCATATAAACTTAGTTAGCAAATATAAAGTTCGTAAAATACTATCGGAAACCTGGCTGGTGACATGATCTGCCAAGAAGAAATCTGGTAGTGTGACCTGCAGAGAAATGAACAAATTGAAATCCAAGGCTATCAGTTGCCATATCCAACTAATATCATTGTGATTTTTTAACCATTTCATTACCTTGTAAAGAGGAGCGCAAAGACAGCGAAATAAGGACTTAATGAAGAAGAAACGCGTCGACTGATATATGATGTTGAAAGGGCAAAACAATATGATCAGAACAATCTGCAATGTGGAAGCGAAATAATCGGATGTAGCTTCGAGCATGCGTAGCGAGTCGATAATAAATACAAAAATATGAAAGATACTTATAAAATCTTACTGCAACTAAGCCCAAAGGGAAAAGACCAGTTAATGTCTTGTATCTTTGAGCTGTAGAGCCCAAATCTAAGTACAAGTTCCCCAGGAAACAACTTAATGAAAGTACAGCAAGACCTGTACCGAGGAGGAACACTTCTCGATAGCTTAACTCAGTTCCCGGCTTGAAACCGAAGATAAACGGATAGTTGATTTTAAAACGTCTCCAAAAGTATATGTCTGCAGCATAGATGAGCAAATGCAGGACAATATATGCAAAAAAACTGCAAAGATATTCAAGTAATGGGTCTATTAGGATGGGGGAAGAAAAAATAATCGAAAAGCTAAAACGAATTCGAATAATTTGATGAATATTTAATCAGAAAATTTTCTTTATTTGCCTGTAAAGTGGGAAAATGTTAACCGTGTAGGAGGCACCCTCCTTCTCCATTAGTTTCTTTGTCTCTATTCTTAAAGCAACAGCAATGAGCAATGCTGCTGAAAAACCAGAAAAACATCCTGAACACAAGAAGTCAACAATTAATAGATGAATGTTTTAATCTCAGATTTCCATAATATCGGTGTAATCAGCTTACAGAAAGGGCTTCTTGATTTGCAAGTTAACACTTACCAGACCAGAATGTTACACTGTGCTTCTCTTTCTTAGTTTTTGGCCTCAATGATTTCATGCCTTTTTGTATATTTGAATTCGAAAAGTGCTTGATGAAGGTAGCTTCAACTCTTTCCAATAGATTATTCACCTAAAACAGAACAAAATTTGGTGTTTTAGAAAGTAACTGTGATAATAATTAACAAGATAAAGTATGTTAGTAAGGTAACTTAGACGAAACCTCATCAGAACTTCCGATATAAGAGTTGTCGATTTTTTTCAAGTATAGTCTTGCTTCCCTTCTTGATGTAATCTGCATCAATGTGGAGTCAGAAACAAGTAAACACTAAATTTAGTCAGTTTGGGACCCAATTGAATCTAAGCTTCTAAAGGCAAGATGGATATTTATAGAAGCATTTGGTCTCTGACCTTTTCATATGATTTCATGATCTTGGATAATGCTGAGAGATTCATGAAACTGGTTTGGCCATATGAAACACACATGTCAATGATAAAAAAACATACATACGAGTGGTAAATTAACAAATGGTTAAGCCGTTTATTATCACCTGTATTGCTTTACAAGCCTTAGCTTCTGATAGAACTCAATAAAGGCTAGTCTCAGCTTTGCTTCAACTTTCTTCAGTTCATCTTTCTTGAAACACAAGTCATCATGTTTGGAATCCTTGAAAACACCTTTTATGGTATCTAGAGGAGATTCAAGGGTGTTTCTTATCTTCACTCTCTCAAGGATTTCTAGGGGATCACCTTGCTGGTTGGTAGAGTTGTTGCCTACTTCCTCCGGGCGACCGTTACTCTTCTCAATCGTATTTTTCTCTGAGACACTCGTTGATTCATCATCTTGGTTTATCCCTTGGAGAATCAGATCCGTGATTTCACTTCCTGCGAATTCGGACTAAGATAGTAAGTTGTCGAACTCATAGCTCCCCCTCGAGTATCAGAAGATTGTTGTCATATGATGCATACCACTAAGAGAGTTGGAAGATACTTCTAGTGCACGATGTTCACTCATCTCCACTTCAGAACTTGAATCCAGAGACCCCATTTCTACACCTTTAGCATACCGTAAACATACATAAGCATTATAACTTATTAGGCTCCATGCACATACACTACATGATATTAGTTACAGTACTTACCCTGATGTTCCGGTGAACAAGCACCATTACTGCAAGAGCTTCGTACCTTGAGCCGCAAGGCAATCAAAGCGTCGAGTTGTTTATTCAGTAAAGTTGATTCTTCCATCACTACTTCTATCTGTTCCTTATAAAATGTATTGATCTTGTTGAGTTCTTCATCAAGTTTTCTAAAGAACTCGATCTCGATCTCGATCTCTCGCCCTTCTCTAGTCACTTGGTTCTCCACATCTCCGTTGGTGTGCCGATGTAAACCACTAAGAGTTCGATGCAGAGATAACTTCTTCTCCAAGGATTTCAAGGGTGTTTCCTGTTTCTTGCTTAGGTTGTAATGCAAAATCTCTCGTAAAATACGTTTGAGGCCATCGTAATCCACATAGGCTTCTATCCATTCAGGTACCATTTCCCTCTTGAAGTCTTTGCTGAACTTCATCTTTATATTGCAAAAAATGGAAGCTTCAATTCACCCAAATGCTTGTTGAAATCAACAATGGCAGATATATAATAAGACAGCCACATACACATATATACATATACACTTAGTTTAAAATAAGCAAAAAATAGAAACCGTGAGCTGTCATATCTGATGACAAAACATGTCAATGCCTGTTAATGTAGCAATATTCAGGTCTTGACATGTGAAAAAGAAATCAGGTGATGTGTGTTTTCACATATCATGGAGGTGGTGTCGGTCAATAAATATGTTGTGCTACTTTTTGCATAGTTTCTGTAGTCATCTGATTTGTTTGCAGTTTTACTGGATAAAACAAAGACATGGTATGAGGTGGAACAAATGGAGCAACACGTGTCTTCACCCTAGGCCAAAAAGGGTGATGATGTGCTATGATTTTTGCAACATTGCGTAACAGAAAATACGGCATTGGTTGGATTATTTGTATTGTACGACGAACCCCAGTTTCCAATCGGTTTGTTTTTTTTTTTTTTTTTATGGGTGAAATCATACTTGAGACGGGATATAGGACAAGTGTTTCATCAACGTTAGCATACAGCTCGGTATGAAAGAACATACCAGGAGAGGCTGCAAATGTTGTCATTATTGGACATCATGAAGAGATTTTGTAGATGATAGTGACAGACCGAACATGGAAATTTAATGAAATTGGTGTTTTTATATGAACAGTGAGACAAGTTCTTGATATCGAAATTAACGACTTATGAATTAAAAATGTTAAGAATCCTTGTAATATTGAAGCAGAACATGTTACTGGTTCTGCCGCCTATATCCTTTCTTTACTGGTGATTTCATTAAACTTGTAGAATACTTGACAAGACATACAATAAGAACTAAAATGCTTATGTGACCATAGTGCATATGATTTTTTTTTATGGTCCAATGTTCAAATATTGAAAATTATAGTTTGATGCTATTGCTATCCATATGTATTATTATTGTTTGATCTTATATATAAGACACGTATTGAATACTCATCTTTATGTTCGGGTAATGCAATTTTTTTTATGGTTTGTATGAACAGACTCAAAAGTCAGATGCTGCAGTAAGATAGTAAAAAAGCAAAACATATGAATTGATTAGTAGCAAACAGCATATTTTTTAATTATATAATGCAAAAATAAAAACTAAATACTTAAATGGCAGGCCAATACTATTATTTACTAAAATAGTATGTTTGCAACAGTATCAAGAGATGATGAACATGAAGGAGGCGGCACCAATTTTTTTCTATCACAATTATGAAGTACTATTACAAAATGAAGTATTTAAAAAAAAAAAAACATTTTTTTAAGGGTAAAGAGTGTTAGAGAGGCGGCAGTAGTATTTTCTGGGTGGACGGTAAGAAAGAGGTGGCACCAATATTTTTTTTTTTTGTATTTATTTATTTTATCATTTGAGTTGTTAAATTTTTTTTTTGTATTTTTGAGATAATAAAGTCAACAAACAAATATATAATAATTACAAATAAAAATTTAAAAAAATTACATTCTTCAACATAATAATCGTCTTTATACTAGTTAAGTAAATAGTAAAAAAAAAAAGCAAAAAGAACTCTAAAAAATTTCAACAAAAATTAATGTTAAAAAAAAAAAAGAGAAACATACATGCTCCCTTTCTTCAAAACACCCTCTCTACAAAATAAACTATCAACAAAAGTTAAACTAATACCCTTTCTATTATTTGCATTTAAATTAAAAAAATAGAAACGTACCTATCTTTCTTTCAAACACACCCTTTCTACAAAATAAAAAATTCAATTAAATTAACACAACTATTTGTAAAATAAATAAATACAAAAATAAATATTGGTGACACTTCCCTCTCACCCTCCACTGGTGCTGTTTTTTTCCCACCCTCCACTAATTAAACCGTATTTCTACACCTAAAAATACAAGTGCCACCTCTCTCACACCCTCCACCTTTAAAAGCCATTAAAAAGAAAAACACACATAATTTTATAATGATGTTTCAATAATTGTGTTAGAAAAAAATTGGGTGTCGCCTCCTCCATGCCCTCCACCCTTGATATTGTTGCAAATATAACATTTTGATAAATAATGGTATTCGCATACCATTTAGTTATTTATTTTTTTATTTTTATATTAAGTAGGTAAAAAAGCCGCAAACATACACCAATCTAGATTTCTATATTTTTACAAAACACATAGATTTATGGTACTTTCTTTTAACATTAAACCCTGGGACTTTTCATATAAAAATGGTCCAAGGCCAGAAAACAAAATACAGTAAAGAAAATAACAAGCATCCAAAAAAAACCAAAAACCTAAATAACCCCTAATTCCAAACCCATAATGAAACTAATAATAAAAAGTCATCCTAAAAGCCCAAACCCACTCAGGGCTAGTTTGGCAATGCTTTTGAAAAGTGCTTTTGAAAGTGCTGTGGAAAAGTGCTTTTGAGAAGTGCTTTTGAAAAGTGCTGTGAAAAATTTGAGTGTTTAGCATTGCTGTAAAAAAGTACTTTTGAGAAATAAAATGTCCATTTTAGACATGTTATTATCAAGTAACAGATATGCATTTAAATAATATTTAAATTAATTAATTTATTATATTTTAGTAAAAATATAAAAAAATTATTATAACTTCTTATTAATATTTTAATATATAAAATATAAATTTAAAATATTTTTAAGCAATAAATATTAATTAGTTATAAAATTTAATTAGAATATATAAACTATATTTTAAATATTTAAATATAACTATTAAATATTTGTAATTAGTATTTTAAAAAATATTTTTTATTTTTAATTAATGATTTTAATACATTTGTAATTAAGTATTGTTGGGTTTTGATCAGATGAACAGCAAAGAAAGTTTTTTTCTTAAGTTCAAAATAGAAGCAAACGGATGAAAAGTTTTAGAACTTGAGTTCAACTCTCTCTTTTCATTACAATGAGTTATACACTATATAAAATACATTTGAAATTCAAGTAACATAACTTGAACAAGTGAACAAACATTAAATGATTTTAATGATAACCTAGGACCTGCCTAAAATAAAACTGAGCAGCTAACTAGCTTTTCTAGTTAAAAAGTTTCTGTCAAATCAGTCACAGGTCGGAGGATACACAAAACATACTTCTACCGATCAATGTACGTTGTACATCTTAAGCTGTACTTCTACCTGATAAAGTACATGTAAACTTATAAACTGCACTTCAACCAGATAAAGTATGCACGTATGCATGGTTTGCATGGATGCATTAATGCTGTTGTAGTTGCCACCTTGAATACTCCTCATTGGCAATAAGGCAGCAAACTCCAATCTCTTTTCTCAAAAACTCAAACCTTGTGACAGCCAATGGTTTGGTTAAAATATCTGCAAGTTGGTCTCTTGAGCAGCAATGAACCAGGCTGATTTCTTCTGACAATTCAGATTCCCTCACAAAATGATATCTGATTTTGAAGTGCTTCGTTTTGCCATGGAACACAGGGTTCTTGGCAATTGCTACAGTTGACTGATTGTCAACTTTGATCTCTGTTGCCTCTTCTTGACCAGCATTCAAGTCTTCAAGCAGCTTTCTAAGCCAAATGGCTTGATTAACAGCAGTAGTAGCTGCAATATACTCAGCTTCAGCAGTAGATTGAGCTACTGTTTGTTGCTTCTTTGAACTCCAGCTGAAAACACCCGAGCCTAGAGTGAAGAAGTAAACCGATGTGCTCTTCATGTCATCGACTGAGCCTACCCAATCACTGTCTGAATATCCAACAAGCTTCAGTTCCTCTGCTCTTCTAAATTTCACACCAAAATTCAAGGTTCCTTTGACATATCTTAGAACCCTTTTAACAGCTTTCAAATGTGCAACATTGCTACAGTTCATGAACCTCGAGAGAAGACTAACTGCATACATAATGTCAGGCCTTGTTGCTGTCAAATAGAGTAGACAACCAACCATACTTCTATACCATTTTTCATCCACACGATCATGCTCACTAGTGCTTGACAGTTTTTCTCCTAGTGTAACAGGCGTATTAACAGGTTTGCACTTTAACATGGAGAATTTGTCTAAGACTTTCTCTGCAAATGCTCTTTGGCTTATGAAAATGCCATCCTCAAGTTGATTTACCTCCATACCGAGAAAGTAAGTCATCAAGCCAAGATCAGTCATCTCGAAAACTTCTTGCATTTGCCTCTTAAAGTCTTCAATCAACTCACATTTGCAACCAGTGACCAACAAATCATCAACATATAGAGACACAATCAATAAAGTCTCTATTTCAGCCTTTTTGATGTAAAGAGTAGGCTCACTTATACTCTTTGTGAACTCGAACCTCGACAAGTAGGCATCTATTCTGTCATAGCAGGCCCTTGGAGCCTGTTTCAATCCATACAATGCCTTCTTCAGCTTGTAAACTTTGTGTTCTTCATCAGCAAACTTGAAACCTTCATGTTGTTCAACAAAAACTTCTTCCTTGAGAAGTCCATTTAGAAATGCTGACTTAACATCCAATTAATGCACTTTCCACTGTCTCTGAACTGTAAGGCAAATAATAGCCTTATGGTGTCCAACCTTGCAACCGGTGCAAAGGTTTCAAAGAAGTCGACCCCTTGCTGTTGACTATATCCCTTTACAACTAATCTGGCCTTGTGCTTGTTCAGTGACCCATCTATGTTCTTCTTGGTCCTGAACACCCATTTAACGCCAATAATTTTCCTATTTTCTGGCCTATCAACTAGTTTCCATGTGTCATTCTTGTGGATTATCTTTATTTTAGCTTCCATTGCTTCTTGCTAGCAACTCTCCTTTGCTGCTTCATCATAATAGGAAGGCTCAACTATTGCAACATTACACCTTTGGTAAACATCAGCAATAGTTCTTGTGCCTCTCACAGGTGCATCATCAACATGATCAACTGGCCCTTCTTCAGCTAATTCTAAGTTGCTGTCTTGCTGATTTTCCTCATTTAAGTTTGCATCTGTCCCATTCCAATCCCAAACTTTTCCTTCATCAAACTTCACATCTCTGCTCACAATGATGTTCTTTGTTGAAGGATCATACACCCTACAGCCCTTTTTTGTGCTGCTATAGCCAACAAAGATACTAGGCATTGATCTTTTTTCAAGTTTGGTTCTCTTTTCAGCAGGAATGAGAGTGTAGCAAACACAACCAAACACTTTTAGGTGTGACACGGTTGGCTTAAGTCCATGCCAAGCTTCAAAAGGAGTCTTGTCTTTGATAGTAATAGTAGGCAATCTGTTGAGTAAATATACTGAAGTATTTGCTGCTTCAGCCCAGAATTTACTTGGCAATTTGCTTTCAAACAACAAACATCTAGCCATGTCGAGCACTGTTCGATTCTTCCTTTCACATACTCCATTTTGCTGGGGAGTATAGACTGTTGTCAGCTGATGGTGAATCCCAACTTGTTCACACAGCTTCTGGAATTTTTCTGACAAGTACTTAGCACCATTGTCTAACCTCAAATGTAACACCTTCTAACCCCAAACCGTCCCCGGAATAGGGTTACAAGGCATTACCGGATACAAATAAACCTTATTATAAAAATTTGAAATAATCGCAAAATTATACTCAGATTAATGTTAATTACCCTTATCGGGGTTTACGGACCTATTATGATTCGTAAAAATGGTTAGGATTCGAATCCCAACTTAACAGACACTCGAAAAATTTTCTACTTTTAATCAATGTCACGCGCCCGTGTAACCTTGTAACACGGTCATGTTGGTCCATAGACACTCGTTTCTAGATCCCGTGGTGCATTCTGCCAAATTTGACACAGCCATGCCACACGCCCATGTGATTGGGCCGTGTCTCGCTCACAGCTTAGGCACGCCCGTGCCCTTACCCCGTGGCCGAATCTGACTTGTGCACACGGCTACAAGGCACGCCTATGTGCTAGCCGTGTACCTCACATGGTCTGGACACACGCCCGTATGCCAAACTATGTAGACTCTATATGAGTTTTGAATACTAACCTAACCTCCCTAGCACACTTCAAACCAATTTCAAACTAATACTAATACTCAACCAATTCAATTTACAAGCATTACAACCCATTAATCAAAGTGAGCTATATCTTATGGCCAAAACAATTGATAGATACACAAAATACCAAATCTCTATACATGCCATAGACTTACGAGATTTATTATTACCTTTATCTCCCATAATAACATGATAGTGTGATGACATCTCCAACGATCTCCAACCCAAGCTAACATTCAACCCTAAAGAGATGGAAAGAAAGGGGAGTAAGCTTCAAAGCTTAGTAAATTTATATGCAAATAATAATAAGCAAGTAATAACTCGTTTGAATTAATTCTTAAAATTTTGTTTTCAAAGTGGTATAATCACCATTTTGCTTAAATACACTTTTTATCTATGTTCCCATTGAGCTGTCTTTTGGAGTCACTGTCACTAAATTATTTATTTCTTGAGCTACAGAGCTCCGAATTAAGTTCCATAAATTTTCCTGAAACTAGACTCATATATCTTATTACCATAAAATTTTTAGAATTTTTGGTCTAGCCAATTAGTACAGTTTATTCATTAAAAATTCCCCTGTTACTCCACTTGATAGTTCTAACCTTTCTCTACTAAAAATCAATTATCTCATTGTACAGAACTTGGATAAGGTTCTTGTTTGTTTATTTTGAAACTAGATTCACTAAGGAGTTCATACGTATAAATTACACTCCATAATCATTTTTATACAATTTTTAGTGATTTTCCAAAGTCGGAATAGGGTATCTCAAAGTTCATTCTGACCCTGTCACAGAAAACTTTAAATATATCCTATTCTGTAAATCTTTCATTTACACAATTTCTTTCATGTGAAAATAAACTTAATAAGCTTTAATTAAATATCTCATTCAACTTCTAATTTAATTACTACCATTTTTAATGATTTTTCAAAGTCACATGTTTGCTGTTGTTCAAACTGTTTTATAACTAGTTTCTTTCTTTCATACCTTCTTTGTATTATTAACATTATAGACATATAACATCAAGCATATCTATAGCTAGTCATTTAAATAAATACTCATTATCAAATATTTACAAGAACTCGTAATGACACTTACTCATTCACAATCTTACCTATGGTGCTACATATACACATATTCACAATTATCATTCCTTTGTTCATAGTTTCACTTATAATCCTGCACAAACTTGCATTAGCTTATAACCAAACTTATCCAATAAAGGTTTCACATATATAATTATACTCACTTTTACAATATAATCACATACTTTCTCATCTTACTATTTCATCAATTTACCCGTTGAACCATTTGGAATACTAAAGGATACACAAAAGCTTGCACATAAGTGCCACACTGGAATGTAGCCGAAGCGACCACTGGAATGTAGCCGAAGCTACCACTGAAATGTAGCCGAAGCTACCACTTATCACCAAAGTATTTCTAAGGTTCAACAGGAATTTCACTTATCTATTCAGTATTACTTTCTCATTTCATTTGTTAACTCACTTAATCAAATCATTCACTTTTCTCATTTCATCTATTTACCCCTATTAACAAGACTCGGACTTTTGGCGGATACACGGATCCACTTAACATGTCAGAATGGTGACCAACGCCTTATTGGCATAGCCGAAGTAAAGTGGCTACCAAAGCCTCATCAGATAGTTCGAAGTAAATCTATGACACACCACGTGTCTCATCGGCTGAACCGAAGCAAAGTGGCTACCAAAGCCTCATCGAAACTATTCGAAGCAAATCTTTGGCACATCAAGTGCCTCATCGACTCGAGGTCGAAGAATCTCTGAACTGTTCTGATCCTATGGCATGCCAACTATATCCACTAAGCCCGACTAGTTAATAGGGTATCGGAATCACTTATTCATTTCACTTTCACTTTCAATTGATCATAATCATACGAATTCAATTCAATCATAACTCAATTACACATTCTCAGCTCAAATTCACTACCAATCAATGTGTATATATATATACTTCAATTTCACATATATATAAATATAAATATATTCAACAATTAAATCCAATCACATTCAATTCATATATCATTACTTACCAAAATTTCATTTCCAATTCAATCTTTCTATCACAATTTCGATTCGGAACCAAATATACTTTCTTATTTCCAATTCAATACACATTTCACATGCTAATATTTTTTTTTTGCAATTATTAAAATTCGTAGTAACAATATAATTTCACATAATTAACAATTTAACAATACATAAATTTATTTAAACACGGTAGTGCTTTATTTACATATAAACTTACCTGGTCAATTTACAGAAGTTGTAAGAAATTTAGGAATTAATTAGCTATTTTCTCTTTTCCACAGCTTCCTTGAGTTCTTAATCTATAATATAAAATTCCATTCATTAGCTTTTAATTTAATTACAATTTATGCCTTTCAATTTTTGAAATTACACTTTTACCCTAAATTTTACAGTTTTTACAATTTAGTCCCTGATCAATTAACCCATCAATTGAACTTATTTCCCTCAATTAACATATTATTCTATCATTCTAAACTAATTCTTACTCTTTAGCATTCATAATTTCAGTACCAACCTTAATTCTAAACTTTTTTCACAATTAAGTCCTAAAAATCAATTTCTATTAAAAAAATCTCTTAATAAATTCATCATATAATGAATTTGAAGCTTCAAATCTATAATAATTTATCATAAACATACAGCACTCATCCATGGAAACTTTCAATATTACTCATAAAATCAAAAACTAATGAATTCCATAGGTGGACCTAATTGTAAAAGTCACAAAAACATAAAAATTACAAAGAAAAAGCAAAGATTGAACTCACATGGTGCAAAAATGTGAAAAAACAGCTTATAATATTCTTCTCTGGCGTTTTTGGCTGGAAAGAGTGAAGAATTCACTAGAAAACTCAATTAGGAAAGATTTTTATTTATCAACTTTACAAAATTTCCAATTTTGCCCTTAGTTCACACTACCTCTTTACTAATTTTTATATTTCTACCGTCCAGCCTTTTGTCCATATGCCAGTTTTTCCATTTGGTCCTCCTTAATTATTACTTAAGCAATTTAACCAAATTTCACAATTTTGCTCTTAATTCAATTTAGTCCTTTTTACCCAATTGACTACTGAAACCTTAAAATTTCTTAACGAAACTTTAATACTAACCTATTAACATTCCATAAATATTTATAAAAATATTTACGGCTTAATTTATGATATCGAGCTCTCGATATCTTATTTTCAACCTAATTTACCTAATAATTCTTTTTAAAACACAAAATTCACTAAAAAAAATATTTCTAAACTCATACTTAACTCATAAATTTTAATTAATAAATTTTTCAAACTTGCTTGTCGGATTTAGTGATCTTGAATCACTATTTCTGACGCTACTGAAAATTGGGCTATTACATCAAAGCTTTAATTTTGCAGCCTGATTGATTTTCAACTAGAGCCTTGAATTTGCTGAATGCTTCGAATACTTCAGACTTCTGCCGAAAGAAGTATATCCAACAAAATCTGCTGAAATCATTAATGAACAACATAAAATATTTGCTGTCATTCAGAGAAGATGTCTTCATCGGTCCACAAATGTCAGTATGAACTAATTCAAGCTTTCTTTGAGCTCTCCATGCCTTATCAACTGGAAAAAGCAATCTTGCTTGCTTCCCGAGCTGACAAATTTCACAAACATTCTCACTGACTTCAACTTTGAACATATCTTCAACCATGTTAGATTTGTGCAGCAAATCAAGTGATTTATAGTTGACATGGCCTAATTTCTTATGCCATAAACTATCTAAATCAGTAACACCAGTATAGGCTTTCTTTTCTAGTTGATTCATATCCAACATGAAACACTTGTCAGCCATAGCTACTGAGACCAGTTCTTGACCACATGTATCTCTAACAGTGTAAGTACCATTCTCAAAAATCAATGAGTACCCTTTTTCAACCAATTGACCAACACTTAATAAATTTTGATCAATATCAGGAACAAAGAGCACATCAGAAATAACTTTGTTACCTGAACCAGTGTTGATCACAACATCACCTCTGCCTTTAGCTTCAATCAGGTTCCCATTGCCTATCCTGATCTTTGAGGTGAAGGTCCTGTCAAGGTCCTTGAATAAGCCTTCATCAGCTGCCATGTGATGTGAGCAGCCACTATCCACAAGCCAACTGCATTTGGCTTTACTTGTGGTTGCAAGGCATGAGGCTGTAAAAATATGCTCCTCCTGAGCTTGAACATTTTCAGCAGCTTGAGCTTGGTTTTGCTGCTGATTTTGTGTTCTGCCTTTGTTCTTACACACTTTTTCAACATGACCAAATTGTTTGCAGCTTCTGCATTGAACATCTGGCCTGTACCAGCAGTTCTTTTCTGGATGTGTGTTTCTTTTGCAGTGAGCACATGGTGGAAACCTCTTCTTTTCTGCATCTTTCTTCGATTTCTCCCTTCTATCGACCCAAGGCTTTTTCCCTTTATAGCTGGAACTTGAGGCTTTCTTAGCCTTTGCTTGGAAAGCTCCTTCAGGATGCTCTTCCTACCTATTGGCTCTTCTCTGCTCAAGTGCATATAGGGAGTTCACCAACTCAGACAAGGAGATAGTTAACAAGTCCCTCGAGTCCTCCAATAAAGAAATCTTTGACTCAAATTTTTTAGGGAGAGTTGTAATGACTTTTTCAACAACTCTGCTCTCATTGAAATCATCTCCAAGGAGCCTTATGTTGTTGACAGTAGCCATTATCCTATCAGAGTACTGCTTAATAGTCTCTGACTCTTTCATCTTAAGGTTCTCAAAATCCCTCCTAAGGTTGATAAGTTGCTGCTGCCTTGTCTTAGCTGACCCCATAAACTCCTCTTTCAGCTTCTCCCATGCCTCATTGGGTGTGCTACAAGCCATGATCCGAGTAAAGATTACATCAGATACACCATTTTACAAGCAGGCTAAGGCTTTGTGCTTCTTTGTACTCTCCTCAGCATGCTGCCTCATTTGAGCAATCGTGGGATTAGCTCTCAATGGAGGTGGTTCAATATCATTTTCAACTACACTCCACAAGTCTTGTGTGTAAAGATATGTCTTCATCTTGACTACCCAAATATGGTAGTTCTCTCCAGCAAACACAGGTGGTGGTGGTGTGAAGCTCATTTTTGCAGCAAATCAACAGACCAACGAATACTTCTGCTTTTTTTCTTTTAAACACCCTTTACTCACAAACAAAACACAACCAAGGTCCTTAAAGAATTAGGCTCCGATACCATTTGTTGGGCTTTGATCAGATGAACAGCAAAGAAAGTTTTTTTCTTAAGTTTAAAATAGAAGCAAACGGATGAAAAGTTTTAGAACTTGAGTTCAACTCTCTCTTTTCATTACAATGAGTTATACACTATATAAAATACATTTGAAATTCAAGTAACATAACTTGAACAAGTGAACAAACATTAAATGATCTTAATGATAATCTAGGACCTGCCTAAAATAAAACTGAGCAGCTAACTAGCTTTTCTAGTCAAAAAGTTTCTGTCAAATCAGTCACAGGTCGGAGGATACACAAAACATACTTCTACCGATCAATGTACGTTGTACATCTTAAGCTGTACTTCTACCTGATAAAGTACATGTAAACTTATAAACTACACTTCAACCAGATAAAGTATGCACGTATGCATGGTTTGCATGGATGCATTAATGCTGCTGTAGTTGCCACCTTGAACAAGTATCAAGAAAAAAAAAGAGAAAGTATTATGTTATTGGAGGGGTAAAAAAGTAATTAAGCACTAAAAGTGCTTTTGGGAGAGGAAAAGCTAAAAATTTTAGCTTCTCCTTTTCAGAAGTGCTTTTGAAAAGCACTTCTGAAAAGCTAAAAATTTCAGCCAAAAACAGCTTGTTCTGCATAGCTTTTCTTCTAGAAGTGCTTTTAATGCCAAAAGTGCTTTTGAAAAGCAACGCAGAACTGGCCTTCAGTTTAATTCCTATGCCCAGTTTCTAAAATGAGTCTCTTCTCCTACTTTAAAGACCAAACGTCCAGGTAAGTTCCCACTTGTCTCCTCAAGCCTTTTCTTGCTAGTGCATGTGCTGCTCCATTTCTAGATTTTGAGATTTTCTTGAACTGACATTCATCAAAACCTTTGCTTATCTTCTTAATGTCTGATAGATATACTCTTATTACTGATCGATCCTCTTTTTTGTTTTGAGCTTTTTTAATGATGCTAAGCGCGTCCCCTTCAAACTCAACTCGCCGAAATCCCCTCTCCCTTCCTTACTGGACAGCCTATAAACAGGCCAATGCTTCTACCACGAAAGGCGAGGCCACAAGAGAGTTCGTCCGTATGCGGGTTCCCAAACATATCACCTTTGAGTTTACCAATTACATTTGATCCTGATAACTGTCTTTGACTATCAAAAGCTCCGTCAAAGTTGATTTTTATTATACTGCCCTCCGGTAGCCGCCAGTGCTCCCATTCGACTCGCTAACCAAGTAATAATGTATTGGCCCTCTCCCATTCCCCTAAATATTTTTGGGTAAATTGCATTATTTCCCAAGCTGTCTGATGGATTCCTTCGTTCAATGCCTTATCCTGGCCAAACCAAATAGCCTGGATACAACAAAACAGAATCTTCTTCTGCGCTCATGTGAGTTTGATAAGCATTTCTTCCATTCATTGTTGGAAGCTTCTGTTCTCTCTCATATCAGTTCTTTGCAAGCCTAACAATCTCCAAATCCCCTGAACCGCAAGAAAGTCCCTAAATACATACTTTAAGGACTCTGCTCCATTCTTACATCAGAGATAGAGTCGAATTACTAACCCGTATGAAGTGTAGATTAGAGAAAGTAGGGACGTAGTTATGATAGATTTTCCAATTTGTAATTTTTATTTTCCTTACTAGATCTATTTTCCAAAGGTTTTTGTAAAAGTTTCTCTTCATATATTCTAAGGCATCTATAATTTGATTTAATTCTCCCTGTATTAGCCTCCTGTAACCGCTTCTGACCGTATAATCCCATGTCAACTCGCTACTCCAAACCTGGCAATCATCTTGCAGATTCCTCGCTAAAGGGCTGTTTAGAATAGCATTAGCCTCTACTTCATTAAACACTTTGGTAATTACTTCTGTCCTCCATTGTCTTTCATTCGGGTCAATAAGGTCATCAACTATGATAAAGTTATGATTACGAACTGATTCTTGTATTTTATGATTTTTCAAACTAGACACCCAAGCATCTTGCCATACCAAGATATTGTCCGCTTTACCAACCCTCTAGATCATCCCATTAAGAAGCACATTCTTTGCTGCCCAAATACTCTTCCAAGGATATGAAGGGTAATTTCTTAAACCTGCTTGTTCAAATTTTGTGTTTGGGAAGTATTTGGCTTTTAACGTTCTAGATAACGATGAGTTAGGAAATTCCATTAAATGCCAGCCCTGTTTTGCTAAAAGAGCAAATGCAAAGCATCTTCCAACTACACCAATTGATCCCACGTTTTCTTTTCTATTTTTGCCACCAATACTTACTAATAATTTGTTCCATCTCAATGCATAAAGAATTTGGCAAGATAAAACATGACATAGCATGGGTGGGAATTGATTGTAAAACATTTTTAATAAAAACTTCTTTACCTCCCTACGATAATGTTTTCACACACCAATTGTTAATGCGCTCCACCATTTTTTTCTTTTAGCCCTTGAAAACTTCTTCTGTTTTGTCTCCCAACAATGTTTGACAATCCTAAATATTTTTCTGGATTCGCTAAGCATCTCACCCTCAAAATCTGTGTAACTAACTCCTTCATCTTTAATGAGCTGTTTAAATTGAAAAAAAAGTGCAGATTTATCATAATTAATGCTTTGTCCAAATATACTTTGGTAATGCCCTAGGATTCCCTTTAATTCATTTGCTCCTCTTTCCGTTGCTTCCCCAAATAAAATACAGTAATCTACGATAAAAAGATGGCAATCACCGGACCCCTCCTACTCACCTTAACCCCTTTTACTTCTCCTTTCCCTTATTGATACTCTCATTAAAGTCGATAGTCCTTCTCTTCATATTAAAAACAAATAAGGGCTAAGGGGATTTCCTTGTCGAAGGCCCCTTGTAGGTTTGAAACTTGTCCATCTTTCTCTGTTTACACATACTGAATATGATACAGAATTAACGCATCTCAAAACAAAATCCACCCATCTTATATGGAAACCCATCTTCAGCATAACATCTCTCACAAAGCCCCATCTCACCCCATCATAAGTCTTGCTCATATATATAAGTTTTAGAGCAAAAGCTCCTTTTCTACCCAATCTCTTATTTGTCAACATATTCAAAACCTCATAAACCAATAGTACATTATTTGTTATCATTCTCCTAGGAATGAAAGCACTTCATGCTTCATCTATTCATTTATCAAGCACCTTACAAAAACGATTTGCCATTGTTTTCGAGATAATCTTGTAAAGAATCGAACATAATCTAGTCCTTCAAGTTATTATGGTGAGCAATCTTTAGAATTAAAACAATAAGGGTTGAGTTTACACCTTTTAAAGAAACCCTATAATTTAGCGCACTGAGGTAAAAATCCCCCACTTCTTTGCCGATGATATGCCAGAATTTTTGAAAGAAAAGTTCCGGAAAGCCATCTTCTCCGGCTGCCTTTAAAGGGGTCATCTCTTTTAATGCAGCTTGGACTTCTTCTATTTTGTAAATCTTTAACAAATTTTGGTTCATCTCATCCATTATACATTTGTTCACTATTTCCAAACCTTTCTCCAACATCCCTTCCCCTCTTGTCGTGAACAAGTTAGCAAAATATGTTTTTGCAATTTTAGCCATCTCGTTCGTATCACCCGTTATTATTCTATCTCCTCGTTTGAGCTCCTTTATATGAGTGATTCGTCGCCTTTGTAAAGCGAATCTATGGAAGAAAGTTGTATTCTGATCACCATTTTTTAACCAATTTGATCTAACCCTTTATTCCCAAATATAATTCTTCTTTGTCTATTTCCATGTTAAGGTCCAACTTTGCTTCAATTAAGCCCCCGATCGTCTCATCTGTTCTTTCTGATTCAAAAAGTTTTATTACCCTTTCTTCTAAGTTTCGCAGTCTGGCCCCCTTTTTCCCTTTTTAGTCTCCTTGCACAAACTTGCAAACCATCATCAAGGTCCTTAAACCGATTTGGAACTTCTTTGTCACTCCCAATCCATTGTCCATGAACTTCCCCTTTGCATAACTCTTCTAGCAACCACCATTGTTCAAAGTGAAACCCTTGTGCTCTAGGACTTTGGATGCTAAGGCATGTGTTCACTAACACTGGAAATGATCTAAAAATGAATGCTCTAGATGCTTGATTTTGTAATTAGGGAAAATCCACCAATCCATATTTGCCACAAAACGGTCTAGATGTTTCGTAATATTTTTATTTTCAAAATTTCCCCTGTCCCAAGTAAATCACGCTCCAGTAAACCTTAAATCTTCCAGTTGATACTACTCTAAAGTTTCTCTAAATTTTTCTATTCGCCCCTCCTCTCTAACCACCTTACCTTTTTTTTTAAAAGAATATAAGATTTCATTAAAGTCCCCTCTAACCAACCATGATAAGCTGCAACCACTCCTTAGTGTTTTTAATAATTCCCAAGTTATCTCTTTAGTTCGCATATCAAGAGACCCATAGAACCTTGTAAATCTCGACTTTGCACCAATATCTTCCTTTTCCACTTCCACATCAATATGGTTAAGTGAGAAACTCCTCAGACTTATTTTAACTCCTTCATTCCATCTTATGCTCAAACCACCCCTTGTACCCCCAGCTAGTACATCAATTCCATTAAGAAAATCGCATTGACGACGAACTTGTTTTGTCTTCCTACCATTCAGTTTTATCTCCATCAAGAAGACCACATGGGGCCAATTGGTTTTCAGCACATGCTGAAACCGTCTTCTAGTCCGAGGACTCCCCAATCCTCGGATATTCCAACTTAAAACTTTCATTGCTGCCAGTCAGCCTGCCTCATGGTAGCTGCCGATCTTCTTTGTTGACTTGCTACCTCCTGTTCCCTCGTGTATTCTATTGACTCCACTCTACTTTTCAAATCTGTCGCTCCCCTCAAGACTCTCTGTCTCTTCTTCCCTTCCTTCTTCTCCACAGGCATATCTTCCATCTCTTATGCCCTTTGTTCCCCTATTCCTTCACCCCATAGTACCTTTTCTTTTCCTAAACTCTCCTTTGATCTCCCTTCGAGATTAAACCCTAAGATAGGGTTAACCTATGACCCTTCCCATGGACGTTGGGTTTTCTGTTCTCTAACATGTCCTCCCCTTCGGCTATCCCCTTATTCTATTTTTCTTCCAAAAGGCCCATTTCCATCATCCCCCCTCAGCTATATACTTGGCGTTATCACTGCTTTCTTGCTTGGGACCTTTAAAGAAAGATCTCACCCCAAGTCAAGCTCTTGTTCCTCATGTTGCAGTCTCAAAGAACAGAAACTGTCTCCATGACCAAGTCGTCCACATAGGAAACAAAATGAAGTCAATTTTTCATATTAAAATCTAGCGTAGAACTCTTTGTCAGCCGATGTAATCAATTTCTTCCTTCTCTTTAACGGGGTCCTCATGTCTAACATAACCCTTATTTTTATATAGTTTTTGTTTCCTCTACTAATGTGTTTCGCGCCATATTTGATGAAAACTCTAATAAAATCCTCGAATTGTTTGGCTATATATTCTAACATCATACCAAGAGCCAAATCATGGATTTGAATCCAGAAGAAAGAATTTATCAATGGAACTTCTAAGGGGTCCTCGTTCTCCTGTAATCTATGAAAAACCAGTAGGTGACTATTAAAGGTCTACGATGCACCATTAATCACCCTATTTATATCCACCTCATGATAAAACTTGAATAAAAATCGCTTCTCCCCTAGATCTGAGATCACCACCCCTCTACTTGGATGCCACATATTGGCTAAAATGTTTCTCATAGCATGAAAATTCACCAAGCTAGCTGTCAAAAAACAATCCACCATACTGAAAACTTGATTCATCTCTTCTTCCTTTGAATCCTCATCAACTCCCATGCTGACTCCCTCCATCATCGATGCACAGCCCTACTATGCCATCTTCCATTACTGATTCAGAATTCCTATCCATTATCGCAGCAAAACAAGACTCACAAAAGCATATTTTGCCCAACTTCGCCTAAATCAAAGTCAAAACCTAAAAATCCTATTCTTGGACAAACTACTAAACATAATAAAATTTCAGAGAAAACTACCCGTATGACAGACAACTGACTCACTCTTTCATAGATTTATGGTATTTTTAAGTAGTATGTGAAAATAATAAATTGACATGTCATTACACATATAATAATTTGTAATAGAAAAATTTAATGAATTTAACAACCATTTTTTAATTAGGACTAAAATTTCAAAGTTTAAAAAAAAAATCAAAGTATAACAATTAAATCTACAAATTGCATAGACTAATAGTAAAATTTAAGAGTTAAATATGGAAACTTGAACGCTTTCATGATTTTAAATTTTAGAAATCATTTCAAATTTAGATGATTTTGTTGATAAAACAAAAATAAAAAATTGTGAGAGTTGAATATTTTGAATCTAAATAATTTAAGTTTTTATCGGGTAAGTTTTGGTTTTGTGGTTAGAATTTGATAATCACAAAATTATCCCAAATTACTTAATTGACATGTCCAAACAGAGCGGTTGACTGCTAGCCGATCCGCCCCTCCTTGAATAGCGGTTATAGAATGGCAGAACGTAAATACAACCACAATCAAAGCCACGTTAATGTTTGGAGGCCATGCGATCCTTGGAAACGTTCAGGATTGGAGGCCATGCGATCCTCCAAGACCTTACTTCTGGCTCTTCCCTTTCTCATCATGCTCACTTTCCTCCTCCGCCACAAGCCCTCCGATCGCTTCACCGACGCTGCACCCTTCTTCAACAACCTTACTACGCCCCCTTTACTAGGTCCTCTCCCTTCTTTTATTTTACATTACTCTGGGCAATTTTGGGGGGACTGGAACCGGTATTTTGCTATGAAAATATAATCAACACCATAATTGATCATATATGAATGACTATTCATAACAAATGTATTTACATGAATATCTGTTTACTTCCGAATTTTCAAATCAGCATTTCGTTTTTCTTATCGAGGAATAAAAAAAATCTACAATTTAGATATTAATATGAAATAGCTTATAACAATTTATTAAATTAAGATATCAAAGTGAAAATTAGGGCTCTAAGAAAACTGAGCTTGAACTAACCTGCCTCCATTCATGTTTGTTTTTATTAAGCTTCTTTGTTGGTTTTATGTTTCTTAAGAATTTTATGATTATGTTTGTGTTTGTCATTAGTATTCAGAAACATGTTCGCCAACATACAAAAAAATAAAATTTATTCATTAATAATACATAAACATATTTATAAATATTAGTGAAACATTAGTTCATTTTTACAGGATAAAAAGATCATACAAACAATATCAATATTAATTATATAATTGAATAATAAACGAGTTTTGAACGAGCTTTAAATGAAAACAAATGAGTTCATTTATGAACATAGATCAATTGAATAATGTCCTTTTCATGCTCGGTTTATTTAATAAACGAGCTTTAAAATCTTGTTTATGGTCATTTATCTAACTTGATAAACGAATATAACTATTCATAGAAGGGTATGTTCGTTTACAACTTAAATGAAAATAACGCAATATCATGTATAAATGAATAAATGTTAGCAATGTCATGTATGAGTAATTTTGATTTAGTTAGTATTAAGGATTTTCATGAATAAAATTTTAAAAAAATAAGCCTATTCAGTTAAAACTTTTTTAAGTATTTACTTGAACAAGTGTAATAGTTTAAAGAATTTTTTTAGTATATTAGTGAATAGATGATGTTACAGAAACAGAGAAAATCAATTGGTTGTGATTAGTGAGTGATATTGCAGGAATGTATGGATTTTATTATAGCATGTCTGAATTTAATATCTTTGGTTCAGAAGTTGATGTCCTCCAACATGTCGACATTGCTGAAGACAAACTGCTTGGAGGACTGCTTGCTGATGGGTTCGATGAACAGTCATGTTTAAGTCGATACCAGTCGATTTTATATCGCAAAGCTTTACCTTACAAGCCATCTCCATACCTTGTTTCTAAGCTAAGAAAATATGAGGACCTCCATAAACGTTGCGGACCCAACACTCCGTCCTACAATAAAGCAGTGGAACAACTCAAGTCTGGCAGCAATGTCGTCGGCACGACAGACTGTAAATATGTTGTCTGGGTATGGTACAGTGGGTTGGGGAACAGGATTTTGACTCTGGCTTCAGTGTTTCTCTATGCTCTTTTAACCGAAAGAGTGTTGCTTGTGGACCGAGGGAACGATATGGCCAGTTTGTTCTGCGAGCCATTCCCAGAGAGATCATGGTTTTTGCCCATGAATTTCCCAATTGCTAAAAAGTTCAATAGCTTTGATCAAAAGTCTGCTGAATCCTATGGGAACTTGCTTAAGAATTACATGATAAAGGCTTCAATGGGATCATTGCCATCATATATGTATCTGCATCTGGCTCATGATTATGATGATCATGATAAGCTTTTCTTTTGTGATGATGATCAAGCTCTTTTAAAAAGGTTCACTTGGTTGGTTGTTAAAACAGACAACTATTTTGTTCCATCTCTCTTTTTGATGCCATCATTTGAGAATGAACTGAAGAAGCTGTTTCCCAACAAGGAAACCATATTTCATCACTTGGGTAGGTATCTTTTTCACCCTTCAAATCATGTGTGGGGAATAATCACAAGGTACTATAAAGCATACTTGGCCAGGGCAGATGAGCGGGTTGGCATCCAGGTAAGGATTTTCGATAAAGGACCTGGCCCGTACCAATACGTGAAGGATCAAATTTCCGCTTGTACTATAGGAGAGAAGTTGTTGCCTGAAGTGGATACTAGACAATTGGCTGTGAATCCGTCAAAAAACCCGAAGGTGAAAGCTGTTTTGATGACTTCTCTGGTTTATGGATACTATGAGAACATGAAGAACATTTACTGGGAACACCCTACGGTGACTGGTGATATAATTGGGGTTCATCAGCCAAGTCATGAAGAACAACAGTGGAGTGAAAAGCCATTGCACAACATGAAGGCATTGGCTGAAATGTATCTGCTTAGTTTAACTGATGTGTTAGTCACAAGTGCATGGTCTACATTCGGATACGTAGCTCAGGGTCTTGGAGGTTTAAAGCCATGGATCCTTTACAAATCCGAAAATCAAACGACCCCAAATCCACCTTGTCAACGTGCCATGTCAATGGAGCCTTGTTTCCATGCGCCACCATTTTATGACTGCAAAGCTAAGGAAGGTATCGACACAGGTAAAGTTGTTCCACATGTCAGGCATTGTGAAGACATTAGTTGGGGTCTTAAAGTGGTAGATAGGTAAACTGAGTTATAGCTCTTACAGGGATTTTTATTTTCCACCCAAATTTCTCTAGAAAATTTTGATAGAACTGCAATATATCTCATTGAACTGTGAAGTTACCTTATTCTGTGTGGTTTTTCTGTAAATAAGCTTTTTTTTTTCTGTAAAAGATTTGTGAGATTGAGGTTCACTGCATATCAGATTCCGTTCCTTTTTTTTTTTTTTTATCATTAGCTATAGTTCTCTGAGACAATGATATTGCTTGTGACTTATAGACATTTCTTTTAAGTAGTGTTATATATAGACATTACTTGGCAGATTAACTTGTTGAACATGTCTTTATTTCCACCATTGGTTATTGAACATAATCTTTTACTTTTGTAGTTTGAGAACGAAACCATAGTTATGCTTATACTGGCCGAAAGATTGAACAAGGGAAAGTAAACCTAAAAGAAGATTTGGCTCAAAACCCAATGTCTGTTTAGATGAGAGTAAATAATCTCCTCTTTAGATCTTAGATTTTACTAAAAGATCTGAGGCAAACTTTAACTGTTCATGTTCTGAAAGAGAAAAAAGAAGGGGCAAAAGAAAGGCAATGGTCGAAATTCCAAAACCCCAAAACTAGTTTGGGAAGTGACTTTACCTTTGGAAATTAGTTTCTTCTTCATTTATAAAAACAACAAAGACAAGCCCTCCTGTCTTCAATGTGTGTGTTAAGACCAAACACCAAAGCCTTCCCTTTTGTTTTTTTTTTTTTTTTGTCTCTATCGAGAGGTAATTCAACGTGTGGTATTGTAATTGGTTGGTAATCCAACAAGGTACAGCTCACCTAATCTTTTTAACAATTCCCCCAGCCATGGAATCTGTATCAGCTACGATGAAAGCCATTAACTTCCCTGCAACTTCCACCGTCCCCAGAGCAACTGTTTCTATTACATTGGCCTCACCATGGTCACAGACCAAACTCAACATGCTTCCCTTTTATGCCCCAAATCCCAACACCAGATTCAGCTCAATTTGTCTCCCTCGCTGTTCTACAAAACCAAACACTGACACTAACAACGAAACTGACCAAAATCCAACCTTTGAACCCAATCCCAGTCTAACCACTGAGAACCCATCAAGCGCTGTTTCAGATGAGGTAATCCCCTCTTCTTCAATGTCCCCTTCCTCTCTTTCTAGAGGTTTGGTGCTTGATTTGGGTCCTGTTGGTTCTTGGGACTGCAAAGATATTGGTTCACCAGTGGTTAAAAGGTTCCCTAGTGATGAGGAAGAAAGATGGTATATGTGGTACCATGGAGTTTCCACTGATACCCAAGGTTCAGATTCCATAGGGTTAGCAGTTTCAAGCAATGGGGTTCATTGGGAGAGAGGTAAAGGTGCAGTGAAATCAAGTGCAGATGTTGGTTTGGTCATGAGTAGTGGCAATGATTGGTGGGCTTTTGACACACAGAGCATTAGGCCTGGTGAGGTAGTCATCATGTCTAGTGCTAAAGTGAGAGCCTCAAGTGCTGTTTATTGGCTTTACTACACTGGCTACAGCAATGAGAAGGTGGATATTTCAGCTGATTCTTTAGGATTCAATGTGCAAAACCCTGAAAATCAAAGTAGCCAAACTGGGGAAGTGTTGAGGTCTTTACCAGGTTTGGCAATCAGTCAAGATGGAAGGCATTGGGCTAGGATTGAAGGGGAGCATTATAGTGGAGCATTGTTTGATGTAGGGTCCGAGGGAGATTGGGATTCATTGTTCATATCATCACCACAAGTTGTTTTCCATGGGAATGGTGATCTAAGAATGTACTATCACTCATTCGACGTGGGAAATGGGGTTTTTACCATTGGGATGGCAAGGTCAAGAGATGGGATGAAATGGATAAAGCTAGGGAAGATAATGGGAAGTGGGCCAAAGGGATGCTTTGATGAACTTGGAGCAATGAATCCCTACGTAGTTAGGAACAAGAAAGATGGAAACTATGTGATGGCATATGAAGGTGTTGGTGCTGATGGGAGGAGAAGCATTGGACTGGCGGTGTCAGCTGAAGGACTGAAAGATTGGAGAAGGGTTGAAGATGAAGCAGTGCTGAAACTAGCAACAATGGAGGATGGATGGGACAGTAAAGGGATTGGATCACCATGTTTGGTGGAAATGGATGGTGATGTTGATGAATGGAGATTGTATTACAGAGGTATTGGTAATAGTGGCCGATGTGGGATTGGAATGGCTGTTTCTGATGGAAGTGATATTACAAGGTTTAGGAGATGGAAAGGGTTTCAAGTATAAAGTTCAATTTCAGTACTATGATTTTGGACCATCTTTGTCGTAATTTGTGCTCATTCAAGTTTCATCTTTTTTTTATTTTATGCTATTTCATGTAATAATCTTTATATATATCCATTTACATATGATGAAACCAATGATATCATCTCAAAATTTGGACTTTTTATTGCTTTTATGTCTAAATCGAGTTTCTCCGCTTCTTACAATCAAATAGTTTTAAATAGAATATTTAATTATTGGTTAAAATATTTTTTCACTCATTGTAGTTTGACAAAATTAAAAAAAAAAAAAAATCTCTTTTACATTTTCAATTTCAAAATCATACTCTGATCCTGAAAATTGTCAGTAATTGCTATTAAAATTTGTCTCATCAATTAGGTTGTTTACATATGACATGATATATGATTAATGGTAACTTAATATGATAGGTTAGAAAATTTTGACACACTATTAATGATATTAATAATAGGGTTATTTTAAAAAAAATGATTGGATTATAATTTTTTATTGAAAAAATAAGAATATATATATATTTTTAATATTTCAAGTATAATGATTACTAGAGTAATCAAAAAGTCTGCCCAATAAGTGACACGTTTTTTCGTCTAGCACAGTCTAAAGTTTCGATTGTGTGATTTCAGTTAAGTGCTTAGTGTTTTTTTTTTGTCAACAATAAACTTCAGGTTTTTTCGATTGGAAAAACTAGTGCACAGTATTGAGATGGGGTTGGTGGATACTGATTTGGTAAATTTGAGTCTTAATGAGGAAGAAGATGAAGGGCTTCAATTTGCAGCAAAGGAAGGACCGCAACAATCAGTATATGATTTATGCTTAGTTGGATGTGCCCTCACAGCAAGTGTGGTAAATTTTTTGGCCATGAAAAACACGATGGCTTATTTATGGCACCTGTTGGGGGAATTCAAATCTTTGAACTTGGAGAAAAAATGTATTTATTAGTATTTTTCTATGAGGTTGATTTGGAACGGGTGATAAGTGGAACATCTTGGACTTTTAATAATCACCTCTTTATCCTTTATAAGTTAAAAAACGGTGAGGATCCGAGTTCTGTTCCATGAGTTTTTTTCTGATTTTTGGGTGCAAATTCATAATCTTCCACCGGGTTTTTTTACTAATCATGTGGCGCAATTATTGAGAAATTTTATTGGTAAATTTTTGGAACATGACACCAAGTAGCTTAATCAAGGCTTTAAAAACTTCATGCGAATTAGAGTTCAGATTGATATTAGAAATCTGCTCAAGAGGAAAAAGAAGATTTTGGTCCCCCATTCAGATTCGGTATTTGTGAAATTATACTATGAAAAATTGTCTTTATTTTGCTTTCTTTGTGGATGTTTGAGACATGGAGATAAATTTTGTCAGAAAAGGATTAACATAGGATTGAAAAAAGTGGAATTTGGATGGGATGCTTCACTTAAGGCTCAACCTAGGAGGGTGAGTATCACTCCAAGCGTTTGGCTACGAGAAGATAATATAGGAAAGATTTTTGGAAGAGGGTTTGGTAAGGAAGATGTTTGTACTAGTCTTGGTTTGAGACAAGAATTGGGATTTAGTGTCAAAGGTAAAAGCGATAGAAAGTTGGAAGATATGGTAGAGGATACATAAGAGATTCCATTAGAGAACGAAGAAGGGAAAAATAGGTTTAGGTCAGGAAGTCATATAGATATGGATGGTCAAGGGGAACGAAGAGAACTTATTATAAAAATCAGATATCGATGGCTGCCAATAGGCAAGCCGACCGGGCACAATGAAAATTTTAAGTTGGAACATTCGTGGATTAGGGAGTCTACAAGGCATTAGAAGACTTCAGCATATGCTGAAAATTTATAATCCTCAAATTGTCTTCTTTATGGAGACAAAGTTAAATAATTCTTGAATGGAAAGAGTTTGACAACTGTGTGGATTTAATTATAGTTTTGAAGTACCAGTATTGGGAACGAGAGGGGGGGTTAAGTCTTGGTTGGAAAAGTGATGTAACAATCAATTTAAAAAGCTTCCCCAAACATCATATTGGCGTCAATATTGAGGACAGTGAAATTAGGGCAAATTGGAGATTGACCGGTTTTTATGGTGCATTAGAGGCTCGTGGAAGAAGTGAGGCTTGGGATATTCTAAGGAGATTAGAGAGAGAACATGAGTCAAATTAGTTGGTTTCTGGTAACTTTAATGAGATTTTATATACTTTCGAAAAGGAAGGGGGCTTGCTAAGGGATAAAGGTCGAATGGAAGAATTTCGACAAGTGCTTAATGATTGTCGACTGGAAGACGTGGGTTATGCTAGAAAATGGTTTACATTGGAACGTGGTAATCTTCCAACAACAAACATTAAAAGACGACTGGACAGGAGGGTTGCAAACAAAAATTGGTTAGAATTATTCCCTAAATTTAAAATGTCGCATTTGCCTCATTCTTTCTCGGACCATTGCCCTCTATTTTTACAAACCAAAATTGAAGGGATGTTTAAAAGAATGGCAGGATTCAAATTTGGAGCATGGTAGACTATGGAAACTTCATGTGAGACGAAAGTGAAAAGGCTTTGGACTCTGTATAATGGAAGGGTAATGGAGAAATTAAAATTAGTAAGCAAAGGATTGCAAAGATGGGCTATGGGAATTAGAAAGTCAAGAAGAGGATTGAAAAAAAAGTTATTAGCCCGTATTGATGACCTTGATGGAATGGAAAGAACAATTAAAAACTTGGCTGACTTAACCGATGCTAAAATCCATTTGAATTTGGAAATTGATAAAGAAGAGAAATATTGGGAGCAATGAGCTAGGCTGAATTGGTTGAAAGAAGGAGACAGGAATACAAAATTTTTCCACAATTTTGTTTCCCATAGAAGAAGAGTAAACATGATTGAAGAACTAAAGAATGAACATTGTCAGCTAGTTTCTGATAGAAGAGTAATAAATGAGATGGCTAAACGATATTTTGAAAACCTATTCTCATCAGGAGGTGTTGGTAATTTTGAATACATATTGTCAGAAAGTGGTACGCACATCTCGAATTCTATGAATATGATGCTAAGTAAAGATTTTACTAGTGACAAAGTTTTTTCAGCACTTCAAAGTATGGGACCAACAAAAGCAACTGGATGTGATGGTTTTCCAACTTTATTTTTCCAAAGGTTTTGGCATATTATTAGAAAATAAGTTGGTGATTTTTGTCTCAAGCTTTTAAATAAGGGAGAGCCGATTGATGATATTAATTTAATAAATATTGTGCTTATACCGAAAGTGGCAAGTCCTACCAATCTCAAGAATTTTCGACCTACTAGTCTATGTACAGTTGTGTACAATATTATTGCTAAGATAATGGCAAATAGACTTCAAGAAGTTCTTGATAAAAGTATTGATAAGGCCTAAAATGCGATGGTCGTAGGCAGACTCATCACAGACAATATTCTACTGGCTTATGAGTTAATGCATTCATTAAAACAAAGAAGAATAGGCAATAATGGTAGCTTAGCCCTAAAATTGGATATGAGTAGGGTATATGACAGGGCGGAGTGGCTTTATTTGGAAAAAGTCATGCAAAAAATGGGATTTACAAAGTCTTTTATGTCTTTAATCATGAGATGTGTAAGGATGGCTAAATATTTGGTTTGTCTGAATGGGGTGAGGGACGAACGTTGTAGTCCAATGAGGGGTTTGTGTCAAGGTGACCCTTTAAGTCCATATCTATTTTTAATCTATAGTGAAGGCTTGTCATCTTTGATAAGGCTTGCAGCTAGGGAAGGCTCTATAAAGGGAGCAAAGGTTTGTGGGAGAGGTCCTTCAATTACACATTTATTGTTTGCTAATGAGTACGCAACAATTAAAGGAGCTAATAATGTAAAAGATGTTTTACGAGAGTATGAGATATGTTTAGGACAATGTATTAACTTCAAAAAGTTAATGGCATATTTTAGCACAAATGTCTTTGAGCAAATTTAGGAACAAGTTGTTAACATATTGGGTGTTCAAACCTTTAGAAATCTAGAGAAATATCTAGGTTTACCAAATATGGTTAGAAAGGATAAGAAAAGACCTTTCCAAATTTTAAAGGATAGGATGATGAGTAAGGTTAGAGGGTGGAGCACTAGATTCTTGTCGATAGGGGGAAAGGAGGTCTTTATAAATACAGTATTATGGGCCATTCCAACCTACACGATGGCATATTTTTTATTATCAAAATCATTATGTAAAGAATTAGAAAATATTATGAGCCAATTTTGGTGGCAAAAAAGTTTTGAAAAACGTGGCATACACTGGTGTGAATGGAGTAAGCTTGGTGAGTTAAAAGAGGATAAGAGAATGGGATTTTGATGCCTTTCAAAATTTATTGTGCAATGCTAGCTAAATAGAGTTGGCGTTTGATGTATTATCCAAATTCATTATTAGCCAAATCTTTAAAAGCCAAATATTATCCAAACTCAGATTTTATGTATGCATGGTTAGGGAACTTACCGTTATATCCCTGGTGAAGCCTTTGGTCGGCACAAGGAATTCTTGACAAAGGATGGGTTGGCGAGTTGGATCGAGAACTCAAATACAAATCTAGAATAATGCATGGGTTCCGAGCTCAGCTGACTACAAGATTCAAAATCTAGGTAGTACTCAAAATCTAGTGTTAGTTTCTGAACTAATTAAACAAGATGCAAATCAACGGAAGCAAGAGTTAACTCAACGTACCTTTCACCAAGATGATGCAACAAGAATTCTTTGCATTTGCTTGAGAAAGAATTGGATAAAGTCATATGGCGAGGAGAGGCTTCGGGAGTTTACATAGTACAGAGCGAGTACAAAAACTTAATACAAACGGAAATATCAACTAATATACAATAAAATCAAATTATTTACAAACCCATGTACAAAGAATTATGGAAGGTAAATTTGCCGGCTAAAATAAGAATCCTAGTATGAAAGACTTTAAATAATTTCCTTCCTACTTTGTCTAATCTACTTCAACGCAAGATACGAGATTCTGTGATTAGCCCAAGATGCAGAAATAATGATAAAACCAAAGAGCATGTCTTTAGGGACTGCTATTTTGTATCAGGAGTATGGGCAAGACTAGGAATTGGATGGCCTCTGAAACAAAATCATGTACAATTTAAGGACTGGATGTGTTATTTATTTGTAAAAAAAAAAATCAAACAATTAGATTAAAAGCATTGTATGTGCTGTTTGGGGCTTATGGTCAACAAGAAATTCGCTAATTCATGACAATAAGGCACAAACAGAAGAGAGAATTGCCCAATTCATTTTAGACTACATACAGGAAATCGAAAGGGTAAATAGAAAGATACCTCTCAGCATAATAGCTAATGGGAATTGAAGGCCACCAAACAGGATGAATGTTAAAATCAATTTTGACGCTGCATTTGAAAAATAGAATAATAAATCATGTACAGGGATTGTTATAAGAAATTCTTTGGGTCAAGTCCTAGAAACAAAAATATACAGAAACGAACACATACCAACAGCATTTGTAGCAGAAGCTCTCGCATGCGTTCAGGCAATTCGATTTGGGGTAGAATCTAGATTATTACGAGTTGAAGTCGAGGGTGATGCGTTAACTATTAGCAGAAAATTAAAAAGTTGGAAGGAAGATGGATCAAAAATTAGAGCGCATATTATTGATGCTGAATGATTATGTAGTAACTTTGTTACTTGTGTTTTTCAACATGCAAGGAAACAAAAGAATAAAGTAGCTCATATCTTAGTAAAAGAAGGCTTAAAGGAAAATGAAAACACATATCTTAGCTCTGGCTTCGCTAGTATGGTTGCAAGGGTTGTTGAAATTGATAGGCAAGGCACTGATTAAGTATATTTCTCCGGTGAAATATGTTGAAGAAAGGAGGTGGCTATTTCTTTTTGGAAGGACTTGGGGTTTGAGTTTGAATGTTTTAAAGAAATATGGATGATGAAAATGAGAAGGTATTTGAAAGAACTAGGTCGATCCAATAGAGGAGCGATCAAAATAGTGAGAAAATTTCACTTATCAAGGAAGTATTTTACCAAGGAATGAAAAGTCAAAGAACCATGTGGTCTACTTAAAGGAGCACTGAAATGAAGAAATGAGGAAGAAAAAGGGAGATCATCAGAAAATTATGGTTGGCTATGATGATCAATTTGAGGGTTTTGTTTTGAAATGAGTTTATTTTATTGCTTAGGGCTAGGTTTTATTGAGGACGGGTTTTAGGCTCTTAGGCTTGGGCCAAAAATTTTGTTATGTTATTTTTCTTTTGTTTCTTATTTTGTTTCTTTGACCTCTTTTAAATAAAATTGCAGCCCAGTCTCTCTCTCTCTAAAAAAAAGTATAATGATTACTCGAACGCATTTTGATAGCATAAAATAATAGATAACAAATTTAAGAATGCTCTATTAATTCATTAATTTCACTATTTAATAGGCCCAACTAGCTTTACCTTCCCATATTCCTTGGCCCATATTCTCTTGTTGGGTTTGGAAGTTTACCTTTGTTTTCTGTTTACGAAAGTTTACGTTATACTTTGTATTTTGTTTTATTATAATACTATTAATAAAATCCCTTATTGAGTTGATGTTATGAGTTAATCGAATACCGGATACTAAATCTAACACCCTAAACCCAATCTAGATAGGAAGACCAAGTTTAGAATGTCACGTTAACTTACCAGAACACAGTCATACTTAAAGCGAGCCTTTCAATCATTGTTAAGTTATGAAAACATTCATTAACCAAAACATAGTTTAATCTTAGAAGTTTGCAATATGAAATCAAAGTCAAAAGTTCACACACACATATATATAACAAGTCAAATAGATGACTGAGTCCCACGTCTGACGGCCATTTATTCCTGTGAGTTCCTTAAAATTCATGAGAATAGTTAGTGTGTTGCAGAGTAGAATTTAACATAAATAAATTAGCCTATATAGAAGGGCTCAAATGTTATTGAGTGTTCAAACAACAATGCGGTCTTAGCAGTCATATTAATAACCTAACATAGATTTGGACACAAAAAAGTCCTAATACGTAGAGATCAGTTATAGACGCATGTATAACACAAACACGATAGCAAATACAGATGTTATACAGGTACAGATATAGATACAATTACCTATTCCAACTGCTACACACCATTTCCATCCACCCTACACACCAATAGATATATAATACCTATCCATCCCTACACACGTTATAGTATCGATATGACACGTTGCAGTGTTTATAGTCTCACTGTCAGATCAGATATAATTATGGGTGGTTTGACCACCAATTCAATACAGAACACTTCCTTCCATTCATAACTTCCACCCTATGCAATTGCAGAATAGATAACATATATGTATATATAATGCAATTTTAGATACGATTACACATTTCTAATATAAAAAGGTGTTGATATCATTAATATCTAACTCATACCGATGTCCAGAATCAACTAATATTCATGATAAACTAGCCCATATAATTCAATTCAATTCATACTTATCATGCGGATGGATTACTCCCGCATTGCACATCAACTACAACACTAACAAAATTTTCGATATCCAGGCTCACACGCCCGTGTGCCTTGCCCGTGTATCTAAAATATGAAGTCAGTGAGTTACACAGCCTGTACACACACTCTTGTGGGTTGCCTGTATGACTCCAATCCAAAGTCAGTGAGTTACATGGCCTAGACACATGCCCATGTGACCCTTGTACCTCACTTTCCATATACGGTCTAACACATGCCCATGTGACCATGGCCTCCCACATAATCGTGTGGTAGCTTGTGTGTCGTCGACAGTCCCGTTTCTGATGAAGAAAAACGTCGAAAAAGAAGGGGGGTTTTGATACCCACTTATTACATGGCGTTGTAGAAACACAAAACACATAATGCAAATTCCAAGCTTAAAACAAGTTCCAACGTCCAATTCAATAGAACATCCGTATCTACGCAATTGACAACAACCAATTTTTCATTGAAACCTTCGACTCACTTCATAAAACGAATGGAAGTCTACTTACCACGAATTCGTAGTACACGCTCGAGTTTTAGGTAATACGAGAAGCGTTATGCGTCTCTTGAGTCCCTCTCTAATGCATCGGAACACAATGAACAACAAAATTAACAACTCAGGATTTTGACAATTTTTTCCCAATTTGCACAATAACAATATAACAAAAAAATCGACCTAATTTACCTTAAAACTCACCAAAGCAAACAATATCGTGACCCAATCACCAAAGCAAACAATATTGTGACCCAACGTAGCAATTGTGTAGGATGGACAGAACAAAAAGAAAAATTTAAGATGAACGTAAACAAAATAAAAAAAGGGAAGAAAAGAAAATAAAACATCTAAATAATATTAGAAGGAAGGAACATTTAAAATTCAGATCAATTTTATGAAAAAGTGCAAAAACAGAAATCCTCGTTGGCAGAGACTCAAACACGGAACCAGAGAATAGGCAGATGCTTAACCAGTGAACCAGTAGGCTCATTCTTGACAGAAAAAGGCACAAAATTAAACTTAAGAAGGAAACCTAAGCCAATGGTTCAAATAAAGAAATTAACAAAATTCCAAAATTAAAACGACTTGATCCTCAGACTTTCAGTGAGCAAGAGCAAACAGAACACACAACTATAGAAGCAAACACATATTCATTGACATAACTTAGTAATATAACACAAATGTTTGGGCGTTACAACTCTCTCCCCCTAAAGAAAATTTCCGCCTCAAAATTTTTACCTACTTCAAACAAATATGGATATTGCTGGCGTATCGAATCTTCAGGTTCCTAGGTGGCTTCTTCAGTACTGTGATTCCGCCATAGGACCTTAACCAGAGGTACAGTCTTCCTTTATACGACTTTAACTTCCCGCTCCTGCACTGATTCCTCCTCGAAGGTTAGATCAGGCCTCACTTCAATCTCCTCTATAGTCACTATATGGGAAGGGTTAGACCGGTATGTCTCAACATCGAGACGTAGAACATGTCATGGATTCAATCCAGCTTAGGAGGCAGCTCAAGTTGGTAAGCAACTGGTTCCACCCGTTTCATAATACGATAAGGTCCAATGAATCTTTGACTTAACTTACCCTTTCGTTTGAACCGAATGACCTTTTTCCATGGCGATACCTTCAGAAACAACTGATCACCCAAAGAGTACTAAATGCCTTTTCTTTTTAAGTCAGTATATAACTTCTGTTAGTTGGAAGTAGCTTTCAAATGATCCCAAATTAGTTTAACTGTATTCTCCATTTCAGTTACTAACTTAAGACCCAAAACTCGCTGTTCACCTAATTCGGTCCAACACAGAGGAGTACGACACTTACGGTCATACAGAGCCTCATATGGTGCCATCTGAATGCTAGATCGGTAACTCTTAATATATGCAAATTTGGCTAACGGCAAGTGATCCTCCCAACTGCCCCTAAAGTCAATCACACAGCTCTTAAGCATATCTTCCGATACTTGAATAACTTGCTTAAATTATCTGTCTGATTGAGGATGATATACAATACTGAAATCCAGTCGTACACCTAAAGCCTCATGCAAATTCTTCTAGAATCGAGAGGTGAAACGCGGATCCCTATCCAAAATGATTGAAACCGGAACTCCGTGTAACCTTACAATCTTAGACACGTACAGTTTAGCTAACTTCTATAACGAATAATTGGTTCTGATTGGAAAGAAATGAGTAGACTTGGTTAATCGATCAACGATGACCCACATCAAATTTTTCTTAGTAGGTGTCAGAGGTAACCTACTAACAAAATTTATTGTCACACGCTCCTACTTCCAGTGGGAATCTTAATCGGTTGAAGCAACCCCGAAGGCAACTGATGCTCAGCCTTAACCTTTTAACACAACAAACAGTGAGAAATGAAGTTAGTCACTTCCCGTTTCAAACCAAACCACCAATACTGTTCCCCATAAATTGTGATACATTTTATTCCCTCTGGGATGCATAGCGTAAAGATTGCTATGCGCTTCTTGCAGGATCAATTATCGTAATTCTTGGTCCTTAGGCACGTAAACCCAACCTTTAAAGTACAAAATTCTAACACTATCCAAATTGAATTTAGAAGCTTCACTAGACTCAACTTGACATAAATGCTGAGTCAAAGACTCGTAAGCCAACTGTTTAGCTTGGATTTGCTCAACCAAGTTGGTTTTAACTTGTAACTCAGCTAGCAAACTCCTGTCATCAAAAAAACTTAATCGAGCGAACATCGCTCGCAGATCAAACATCCCTTGATGACTAAGAGTGTATGCTACTGCATTAGCCTTGCCTAGGTGATACTTAATCATGCAGTCGTAGTCCTTAAGCTACTCAACCATTTGTACTGTCTAAGGTTCAACTCATTCTAAGTTAATAGATACTTGAGACTCTTTTGATTGGTATAGATGATACACTTCTCACCGTACAAATAATGCCTCCAAATCTTTAAAGCAAATGCGACCAGCTCGAGATCATGAGTAGGATAATTACCCTTATGTGTCTTAAACTGGCGGGACGCATAAGCTTCTACGTTATCATCTTACATTAGAACACATCCTAAGCCGACGTGTGACGCATCACTATAAACCACAAACTCTTTACCCAACTCAGGTTGAACTAAAACAGGAGCTTGGGTTAGAACAGACTTGAGCTTCTCGAAGCTCAAGGGATGCTCTTCAGACCACTTAAACAGAGTATTTTTACGCAGAAACTTAGTCAGAGGAGAGGCTATCAAGGAGAACCCCTTGACAAACCTCTAGTAGTAACCTGCTAAGCCGAGGAAACTCTAAAGTTCAGATGCATTCTTTGGTTGTTTCCACTCAATTACAGCCTCAATTTTCTTGGGATTGACTCGGATTCCACTAGCGATCACAACATGCCCTAGAAAGGCAACCTTAGACAACCAAAACTCGTACTTACTAAACTCAGTAAAAAGTTGTTTCTCATAGAGGGTTTGGGGTATGATAAAAAGATGCTCATCATGTTCAGCTTCGATCTTTGAGTAAATCAGAATATTTTCGATGAACATGACTACAAACTGATCTAGATACAGTTGAAATATCTGATTCATTAAATCCATAAATACAAACGGAGCATTAGTTAACCCGAAAGGCATAACCAGGAACTCGTAATGTCTGTAACGAGTCCTAAAAGTAGTCTTGAATATATCAGTCTCCTTAACTTTGAGTTGATGATAACCAAAATAGAGGTCAATCTTAGAAAACACAAAAGCTCCACGGAATTGGTCAAATAAATCATCAATTCTCAAGAGCAGATACTTGTTCTTGACTGTTAACTTATTCAACTAACGATAATCAATACACATTCTCGTCGTACAGTTTTTCTTTTTGAGAAACAGCACTGGTGCTCCCTACAGAAACACACTCGGTCTTATGAACCCTTTATCGAGATATTCCTGAAGTTGAGGTTTCAGATCAGCAAGCTCTTTAAGTGCCATGCGATGAGGAGCAATCGAAACTGGAGCAGTTCCAGGTATTAGATCGATACCAAAGTTAACCTCCCTGTTTGGTGGTACTTGTGGCAATTCATCAGGAAAAACATCCAGGAAATCTCGGACCGTCCGAATGTTATCAATAGATACCTTAGCTAAAGCAGAGTTGGAGATAAAGGCAAGATAGGCCTCGTACCATTTTTGGACTAATTTCTCAGCTATAAGGGCAGAGATTACATTGGAAAGGTAATCTCGCCATCCTCCTATCATCACTATTTCACAGTTCTCTTTTGATCTTAAAGTAACCCCCTTAGAAGCAGAATCAAGATTGACTTGGTGCTTAACGAGCCAACCATACCCAGAATCAGATTAAACTTCCCAAAGGTAGTTCCATTAAATTAGCCAATCCATATGTGATAACATTGGCGTCGTCCCTGTCCTTATGATGCCTAGCTATGTTCACAAGCGTAAGCTACTGAGCCTCAGTCTAAGTCGCACCTCTGTCTGGTGCTCACTGACCTCTAGCAGAACTACTGCCATCCACCAGTACCTCGACCTCTAGGTGGTTGTGGAGTTCCCTTCGGAGGTTGAACAATACTTGCAGTAGTAATTGGTGTCGAATGGTACCTAATCAGGTCGACGAAGGTAATCTCAAACTCAATGCTCCACTGACCCACAGTAGGGAAAAGCTCTAGATTTCCTCCGGCATTCACCTGGATGACGTCTCCCGCAATTAGCACAGCACAAAATCACATTAGAAGCGACCGACACCTTGCTCCTAGGAGGTCCATCGACCCTAGCCAGATTCTTGAGACACTGAACAAAATCAGAAGGACCTTAATATTTCCTCACTTTGGTCTGAATTCTCTCTTGGTCCTCCTTTCTTGCTCATTGCACTTGACTTCCTCTACTATTTTAGCCTTATCCACTAAAACCATAAATACTCACTCCCTCTGAGAAGCTATCAAAACACGTAGGTCATAACACAGTCCATCCTCAAACTGCACACGTTTATCAAACTTAGCCACAACTAGTGCTCGAGCATACCTGCTCAATCTTAGGAATTCGGTCTTGTACTCAACTATGACCTCTTTCTCTGAACCAAATTCGTAAACTCACATCTGCGAGCCTCAACATAGCTAGTACCCACGTACTTACCTTAAAAGGCATTCTTAAAGTAGTCCTAAGTAATTAGTTCGAACTGGGTTCCCTGCTCGACTGTCAACCACCATTGGTAAGTTTTGTCTCAGAGAAGCGATACCGCACCTTTCAGTTTTTGTGCAGATGTACAGTCGATGTCATTCATGATACGCTCGGTAGCCTCCAGCTAGTACTCAGTCACTGTTGGAGTGACTCCAGTAACGCCCCTAATCACCATTCAATTGAAGTTGTTTAGTAATTGACCCTCAAACTCCAAACACAGTACGAGTCCCTATGACCCTCTCCAATACTTGTAACATCGCTTGGGACACAAGATCATCCCTGGTTGACGTAGTCTGAGGCCTTGTCTCAATAGTAGGAGTACCAACAGCCTCACTGGTCTTTAACTCGAGTATGCTACTCATGGAGGATGATTAAACTTGAGTTCCCTTACGACGCCCCCCAGTTTTTGCATGACCCTTTTCCATGATTTCCTCGTGAACTCATACTTTTTAGTGTCTACAATTGGAACACCCCTTACCCATATCCAATGTCAGGATAGGGTGCGAGGCATTACCTTACTAAATCACATGCAACCATTTAACTTACACCCAAATGAAATGTGTCCTAATTTAAAACTTTTTCAATCAATATCCTACAGAACTTCACATAAGCCTACAAGGCCTAAAATGTGGTTTAGAATTGATCCGGGACCATTTTGGGTACTCGAGAAAATTTCTTCAAAAACTACTATAAACAGGGCACATGCCCGTGTGGAAGGGAAACACGCCCGTGTGGCTTCTAGACATGGCCGTGCTGATGGCCCGTGTACCTCACACGGCCTAAGTAATTTAAGGACACATCCGTACCCCTCGACCGTACGAATTTAATTTCTAACATTTAACCTATAAGGGTTTACACACGACCTGACACAGGCCCGTGTGCCCAGCCCGTGTCCCTCACACGGCCATGACATGCCCGTGTTGCAGCCCGTGTGCAAAAACTTGGGTATTTTATTTTTGACGTCATCACACACATGGCCGTGGCACACGCCCGTGTGCTGGCTGTCTTCTCCACAGGGTTGAGACACACGGCCGTGTCTCATACCCGTGTGGAACACTGATGGGCATTTAATTTTATTCATGCAAGGTGCAGGGGACACACGGTCTAACCACACGCCCGTAGGCTGACCATGTGTCACATACGGCCTAGACACACGCCCGTGTGTCTACTCGTGTGGAAAAAAATAGGATATTTACCAAGCCTCTTTGCCACCCTGAAACAAGACCAAATGTATAGCCAAGCATACCAAGGCTTATACTCAATCAATAACCATAATTTGGCATTCCAACATATTCATAGGTACCAATCCAACCAAGCATACACATTTCTACTTCTAATACACACATTCATGAATAACCTCAACTTTTCTATAAATTAACCTTCAATATTAGCCATCACTCATGGCATTACACAAAAAGAATCAATTTCCAATACAAGCCAACACATTTGGACCAAAGTAACATGACACTTGACAAAAGAATAGAGTCCTATACATGCCATATTCTCAAAATGTTAAATCTAACTATACCAAAAGCATAGGATGATAGTGTGAACGGAGCCTCTAGTGAACTTTGATCCATGAGCTAACTAGGTAGCACTATAAGAAAATGGAAAGGAGAAGGGTAAGCATAAAGCTTAGTAAGTCGTAAGTAAATAAATAACAACAATTTACCAAGTTATAACAAGCTTTCATTGCATCACAAATCATGCATATTACAAGGAATGACTACAACATAGCTTACTCGATTCCATCTTTTACTAATCACACAACATGCTAGTGAGCTCACATTTCAAGCATTACACTTAAGCACTTGCACCACTTACAGAGATCATCACAACATCTTATAACTAAGCATTAATTTTGAATTCTCCTGTTAAACTATTTAGAATATGAAAGGATATTCAATAAGCCTCCCATGTAGGGTCTCAAGCTGTTGCCATGTCCTAGACAGGTCTTACACTGGCTTTCAATGTATCGAGGCCGATGCTGTGTCCCAGACAGGTCTTACACTATCTCTCATCCATCAGTGTCGATGCCATGTCCCAGACAGGTCTTACACTAACATGCAACAAGCTGACGCCATGTCCTAGACATGTCTTACACTAGCTTTTCTATCTCAAGGTTGATGCATGTCCTAGACATGTCTTACACTAGCTCTCGTCTCAAAGCCAATGCATGTCCCAGACATGTCTTACACTAGCTCTCGTAATGTGGCTGATGCATGTCCTAGACATGTCTTACACTAGCACACACATCACCCAATGTCATGGCATGAATATCCAATTCTATTCCCAACATTCAAATGGGTTCTATTATGTTCTCATCATTTCATGAATAAAAATCATCATTTCTTCAATTCATGCTCGATTAACTATTTGCATACATTGTTCATATCTCAACATAAGATCTTACAAAAATTTAACGATTTAATGCATAAAATTAGAAATGTTGCATTATTTACCTATAACTTACCTCAATATATAAAATAAAGATGACGATCCGATTTAATCGATTTGCTTGGCTTTCCCTCGGTCTAAGTTTGAATTTGGTAAATCTTGATCTATAACAATAAAAATTCACTAATTTAATCACCAACTAAATCTAAGAAATCCAAAATTCACAATTTGGCAAAATGACCATTTTGCCCATAGACTTTGGCAAAATGACCATTTTACCCCTAGGTTTGGAAATTGATTTTTATCGAATTTCCTTATTAACCAAGCCTAACCAAACTCTTTTCACTCTTATGGCAGCCCAAAATTCTTATTATTTCACGCACTTACTCTTTGTTTTACAACTTTACAACTAAGTCTAATTTAGGTGTTTTCCATGAACACACTTTTACAAAAGTTGTTTATTTAACAACTAGGACTCATTTTCTTCCATAAAATTCCAGGAAACCACACTTAAAATTTCATGGTGAATCTCTAAACTTTCAACCATTTTGCACAATAGACCCCTCAAAAGGTAGCTCATGCTACAAGGGTTCCAAAAATGCAAAAATAATCAAGAAAAGCCTTAAGGATCACTTACTAAAGATTGCTAAATGTTGCTGCAATTTTTAAAGCTTTCAACCCTCCTTTTTGCTAATATTTTCGATGCATATGGGGAAGAAATGAAGAAGATGAAAGCTTAGGTAATAGGTTATTATTTTATGCTAATTTGGTTACCTAACCTTGACCAAAACTTCTTATTTCTTTTATTTTTGTCTCCTATCACACTTTGGCCGGCCATGACTATAAAAGTGGGTCTATTTACCCTTTAAAACCTCCAAATTTTAATTCTCTATCTATTTGACACCAATTGCTAATAAAAACACAACTTTTGCCTTTTACGAGATTTAGTCCTTTTTTGTGATTAAGCCTTCAATCGCGTAAATTAATTCACCAAAATTTTTGTGCATACTGATAAAAATACTACAAACCATAAATTAACACTAAAATAATTTTATTAAACCTCAGAAGGTGATTTTGAAATCACTATTCTGATTAAACCCAATTTTGGGCTGTTACAACAATGTCAGTGTAACACCTTATACCCGGCTTGGTCACCAAGCCTAAATACGGGATGTCACACCACCGTGTCATGTCATAACCAACAAGTAAAAAGCTCATTTTCAAACAAAACGTCTTTCATATTATCATTCGTATAGGTTTTTTACCTAACATATTCTTAATTATCGATTAAATGTGCTGAACATACATCAAAAGGTTTTAAAATACTAATCAAACATGCATATGGTCCGTTTTAGCAAAATCTTAAAACATCAACGTATATATCGATACTAAAGATGTGGTATCAATATTTTTCTCAAGGGGTATCGATAACGCTAGGAAAAGAGGTACCAAAATTGCATTTTGTTTCTTGATTAAAAACCCAAAGTCTCAAAAATTATCGATACCCTTGCCAAAGTATCGATATTTCTTCTTCGAGTATCGATACTCAAGATAAGGTATCGATACCGAATCTCTATTCTTACTTCCTACACATTTCAAAATACAAAGGTATTGATTTTAAAACCCGAATATCGTTACCTTTGCTCCAGACCTAAAAAATACCACATTTTTAAGCATATAAGTCATTCCAACTCATACCAGTTCAACATGCTATCATATCATCATCAAATAAACATGGTGATAATAATAATTTCAAACAAAAAAAAAAATAAATTTGATCAAAAGTCAACATATTATGAAACAAATGCCAAAACCCAAAGAGCAATTAAATAATGGAGACAACTCATAATATCATATCCAATATTAGCACAAAGACTACCATATTGCCTAATTCCCCAAAACATAACCAAACAAAAAATACCTACGAATAATGTAAATGGATATACTTGGATCACCCCTCAGAAATCCACATCGCTCACACCGGCACAGAACTAATCTGTACTGGTTAAAGAGTAGAGTGGGTGAGCTTAACAAGCTCAGTGAATTCCTAGAACAATTACCATGCAAACAATTCATTAAGCATTAACGAAACCACCATATAGCAAAACCTTAACCGTTCCAATTTTAGTGTCATAATATAGTTACTCGTGCATTATTATTAGTTCTTTTACATGATAAACATATTCACTTTTAAGCATATATTCTATTACACATATAATCACCTAACATTCAAGCATATATCGCCATACTCATATAATCACATAACATTCAAGCATGTTTCACAATATACATTTAATCTCATAACATTTAAGCATATATCACAATACTCAAAAACATATTTATAGATAAATGATCATATGTCACACAAACACATATCACCATACACACATATTCATAATTTAAGATAATTTGACACTTGAGCTATGAAGTATGAAAGTGAGTTTTATCATCACTCATCGGATACATGGATCTCCAACACACCAAACATAGACTCATAGAGTCAAACATGTCCCAAAAGTGAAGCATAAAGCTAACACTCTCCTTATTTCCCCTCACATGTCCTGTTGAATGGAGCTTAGCCCACATTCCCTTATCCCTCCAACATGTCCCAAGGCCTCAATGCCCAAAATCACTACACATATAGGTGAGTACTCACAATCCTATGGCATGCTAACTATATCCAACAGTTTCAAGATCACAAGGCCAAAATATTCAAAGTCAAACACATATCACTTACTGATTGTTCGTGCACAATCACTGCATATTTGCATCTTTAGCAAAACATTGTCACTAACATTTAACATATACAAAACGTGTACATATTTGCACTTTCACAACAATTATCATAACCATAAATCACATGTTATAGCATCTCTTCTCAATTCACATATTCACAAACACATAAACACTTTATTCATAAGATAACATAGGTATGAGAAAGCTTACACTTGAAATTTAGAGTAGGGGTTTAGGCTAAAACTAAATTCCTAAATAAGGCATTGAATCATGTCCATAAGTAATTATTCCAAACACTCACCGATTATGCTTTCTCCTAAAAGCCAAAAGCTCAAACTGGCTTTTCCTTACCTTTATCTCTACTCGTAGAAGGTTCTATAGAATCTGAAATTTCAACACAACAAATTCACACAACAATACATCCAAAAATTAGTCAAGGACTCATTACAAGCATACAAAACATAATCCTAAACTAAGTTCTCATGTAACTGAAATCTTTAACATGACAAACTTTGAATCTGAATATCTCGGTCTATACTTAATATTTTTGCCTAAAACTAATTTTGTTCATCTTATAATTCACCTACGACTAATTCTAAACCTTTAAACCACACAAAACTACTCAATTCATGATATCAACTTTTTCGACATGTTTGATGGCTATTTTCTGAAAATTCATTAGGACTCAAGAATTATTCAATGAAACTTCAAAATAAGTTTAGAAACCTTTTAATCATGTTAAAACAAGTTGAAAAATGCTTTGAAACCATGTTTTTATCCATAAACCCGAAATTCACCATTAAAGGCCCATTTTTTGACTTTTATTTAAAACATGCAATTTAATGGCTAAAAACTTGTTTTTAAAGACTAAATAACATTTAAAACTAATAGGAAGATGAATCATTACCTTAGTTGATGAAAAATCAAGCGTTTGGTTGAAAACCCAAAAAAACTGAAAGCTTAACAATAGAGGAACTATGGTATTTTTGGGTTTTTTCTTGATATTTTATAGAGGTTTAAGGTTCAAGTGTTATAGAAATTAAAAAATATTAGGAATTGGAGTTCAAAATTGATTGAAATAGCAACGAAGAGTCAATGGACAACAAACAAAATTTTTAGGGTAAAGTTGACGTGAAAAATTATGGATGTGAAAGAAAAGATAAGACAGTTTTTAAAATTTGTTTTAAATTAAAGGTATTTAAAACTCATTTTTAGAAATTAATTTAATATTCTAAAAATAATAATTGAAAACATTACCGATATGCCATGTTGCAAAAATTCCAAACACTACAAGGATAAAATTCCTAAAATCCCCCTAAAACTCCTAGGCCCTATTTTGGGGTGTTATTTTCAGAACACACAAATCAATCCAATATTCCCATTAGAAATCCTATAACAGTTTACTTCAGATTATATAATTAACCGATAAAAACAGTTATCACAATGTGTAACAACTCGTTTTAGCTAAATCAAAATAGTGGTTTTAGAGCCACAAATCTGATGTTGGAAAATTATTTTAATATTATTTTTAGTGTTTACAGCATGTGATTATATATGTGTGAAAGTTTTGTGAAATAATTTTATCGATTGGTTAGTTAATTTGATAAAAGGACTAAATCGCATAAGATGCAAAATTGATGTTCTATTTAATTCAGTGCTTAATTGCTATGTTTTATTAAATCAAAATTCCTTATGATTTAATTAGTCCATTGATGGTGTTAGTGGACATTTATGGACCTATTTTATATGATTTTATATTGTTTCCATTAAGGGTATAACAGTAAAATTGAAATTAAAGGTTAATTAATTAAAATAAAAACAATTTCATGCACATATTCATCATATTCAACCGAATTGAGAAATAAAAATAAGCTTGGGAAGCATTCTAGGGTTTGACTACATGCAAGCTTGATTGTAAGTGATTTTTAGCTCGATTTTTAATGATTTTTTATGTTTTTGTGATTGTTGTATCGAGTACTAGCTAGCCCAGGGACTATTTTACAGAACTGTTTAATGTTTTAAAAGATTCCATTGATGAATTTGTGTGTTCTTAAGTGTTTAATGAAGAAATATGAAAGCTTGATGATAGTTTTACATGTTTTGTTAAGTGATTTTTGATGAAAATGCAATTTAGGGATTTAATTATGAAAAATGCAAATGTTTTGGTTAAATATGTAAATAATTGAGAAATATGGGCTGTTATGAAGCTTATATTGATTCGGCTAGCATGGGTTTCTAAGGAATTGTTGTAATTTATGTTTTTATGAAATAAGGACTAAATTGTGAAAATTTTGAAATATGTGGGGCAAAAGTGTAAATGTGTTTTAAAGTGTGATTTTTGCTAAATTGAATGAATAAATTATTAAATAAGCTAAATTTGAATTCATATAGATCAAGAAGGAAAGAAATTAGATTTAGATCGGGGGAAAAAGGTTATCAAGTACTCAACCCAATACGTCAATTCTGAATACGAGGGAAGTTCATATACAAATAAATGTTTTTAAATTGTGTTATACATGTTTATTTATCATTGAACTGCCTTGAATGTTGAATACATGAATACGAACAAGAATCGACAAAGTCACGATGTCTGAAAGCCCCGTACGAACCTTAGGAATAGTATAGGATACAAATGTCATGACATTAGGATTATCAAGATGTGATTATGTGTAAGACCATGTCTGGGACATTGACATCGTTATGTGATTACTCCTAGCCCCATTTTTAATGTTCTTCGTTTTTTTGAAATCCTCGTAACTTGCTCTAGCTATTTTTACCACTAATTTGAGCTAGGGTTCATTTTTAAAATTTTACCCATGGATGACTTATATGCATTTTGATGTCTAGTGGTAGAATATGAAAGTTTGAAGTGTGGTGAACAACTTTCACTAGGTGATTTTGGTAAAAAAAAAAAAAAGGACTTATTTATAAAAGGTAAAATATTGTGTGCATAAATTATGAAATGATGGAAATTATGGGCTGCTATAAGAGGAAAAATGGTTTAGCTAGGCTTAAAATACAAGAAAATGGGATGAAAATCATTTACCGAGCCTAGGGACTAAATTGTAAAATTTAAAAAGTTAGGGTTCAAATTGTAAAATTTGCTATAGGAAGATTTTGGACTGATTTGAGTAATGTGAATATTGAATGGGTTAAACGTGTCATTATAGACTGAGAGGAACGTGGAGTCGACCTTGACTGAGGCAAAGGCAAGGTTTCAGACTAAACTACAAATTTGACCTATTTTGTATTGAGGTAAGTTTATATGTAAGTAATGTATTAAATTTATTAATGCCATTATATATGGTTGTATATTGTGAAGAATGATTGAGTGATATTTCTAATGGAGAGTTGTGGGAATGTGAAATTCTGAGTTGAACCTTCGGAAACCGAATGATATGGATAAAATGTATCTAGGTCACATGTGTGGTTCCGAGGATAGGACAACATGTAGACAAGAGAGTTACGAGATGTTATATGGTAGCTAGGTCACATGTGTATATACCATGTGTACACGAAAGCTATGGGTTAAAGATAGCTAGGTCACATGAATGTTATCGAGAGTACATCTTGTGACACAAGAACTATATGATAAGTAGCTAGGTTGCATGAGTGGTTCCAAGTGTAGGACACCATGTTGACACGAGAGCTATGAGACTATGTGGGCTAGGTCACATGCATGGTAATAAAAGTGCATCATGTACACACTAGAGCCGAATTACATGAAAGACGGAGCTTTGTGCTGAAACCACCGAGTATCGATTGACATTCTAAAGGGTTCAACAAGGAAAATTTACTAAAAGATGTTTTGGGTGAACATATGGTTTAGGGATGTAAGCAAGTGCATATGTGAGCAAGTGTATATGTGAGTAAGGGTGTATGTGAGTATGTGCATGAGTAGACAAATTGCATGTGGCGTATGTGAATATTGGTAAGGTTAAAGTGAGTAAGTGAAGTCACGATGAGCATTAAAATTGTGTTATGTTAAATTTTGAGCTTGAATTGAGTATGTTGTTATAATGCCAATTATTTGCATATAGACTTACTAAGCTTAAAGCTTACCCCTTTTCTTTTTCCCTTGTCTTATAGTGTTGCCAAATCAGCTCAGAATTCAGGAAGCATCGGAGAATCACCCACACTATCAAGACCCGTTTTGGTATATTGAAATGTATTTTTGAATTATGGCATGAATAGGGACTTGGTTATTTATAGGGGTCAAGTAGTTTGGCTATCATGTGGGTTCATGTCTCTTGATAGGTCATTTTGTATTAAGGCCATGTGATATGGCTAATGATGTTATTGGCTTGTATTTCTATATGAGGTAATTCATGAAATGTTTGGGTTGCTTGTGGGTGGATAAATTGATATGTGATGATTAATTGTTAAACGTGGCTATAATGAGTGTCTAAGAGTGTTATGGTGTGTTGTGATAAAATGGTATAGGTTTATATGTGTTTTAGGGCATGAAATGGCTTGGAAAATAGCCTAACTTAGGGCCACACGGTCGGCCACCACAGCTATGTGAGTAGGGCATGTGAAATTTGCATGAATTTTTTGGAGAATAAGTATGTCACACGGCCTGCCCACCCGGGCGTGTTCTGTGGCCGTCTAACGAAATTCTTATGCTGACGTCATAAATAGAATACCCAAGTTTTTGCACACGGGGTAAGAACACGGGCGTGTCGAGGCCGTGTGAGGGACACAGGCCAAGAACATGGGCATGTGCTTGGCCGTGTAAAAACCCCTGTAGGTTCGAAATGAAAAATAAATTTGCAATAATTTCATACGGGTTGGGGATACGGGCGTGTGTAACTACACGGCCTGCCCACACGGGCGTGTCCCTGCCTCATATGGGCGTGTGCCTTGTTTTTAGCCAAATTTTCCAATATTTTCCTAAGTTCTTGGTTTGGTCTCGGACTACTCCCAAATTATGTTTTGGGCCCCGTAGGCCCATTCTAAGGATTTTATGCATATTATGAATAAGTTTTAATTTGGAACGAAATTTTATGGCTCGACTTTAAGTGATTTGGTTGTGCTATTGTCCTGTAATGCCTTGTATCTGATTCTGGCATCGAACTCGAGTAAAGGGTGTTATAGATATAGCATTGTATGAGGTATACGAGACTTTCGAGTATCCTTATCACTTCTGAACGGTTCGACGGGCAAAGTCAAAATGAGAAAGAATGTGTAAATAAGCTAAATGACACAGGTACATATGAAATTCTTATGAGAATTGAAAGGAAAGGTAAGTGATGAAATTAGATATGGTTATGATTATTAAATGAGGAAGGTTAGTACTTATGTATGTGTATAGCCATGCTTTGTATAATTGAATCGAAATGTAATTGCTTGATATGATGATTTTATTTGTATATGAGCTTACTAATCTTTTAAAGCTTACTTTGTTTATTCTTTCCTTATTTTATAGAGAATCAAAGATAGCTCGAACTCAGGGATCATTAGGAAACGTCATCACACTATCAATCATCTATTTGGTACTTTTGAAGCTTGTAATTTTGGTATTTGGCATGTATAGGCTAGTGTCATTTTAGTATGTTTTTGAGTTATGAATTTAGCAATGTGAGTTGGTTTGTAAATGTGTTGTTAATGGAAGTGAATTTGGCTTGATATGAGTTAATATTTGGTATGTGATGTATATATTATGTCTGGTGATTTTGGCCAACTTGATATGGTTGTTTTGATGATTAAATGGTTGGATTATGTGGTAAGGTGTTGATGATGTATTTTGGTTAAGAAATGGCATATTTTGGTATGAGATTTAGTTGATGAATTGGTATGATTTTGAGGTTGTTTTGGCAGTTGAATTGGTGAGAAAATGCATGATTTGAAATAAGTTAAATTGATGATTATGGCATGCTGATTTGGTATGTTTTGATTAGGCAAATGTGTTTGGAAATGGTTGATGTTGTTATGATATAAAATGTGCATATTTAGGAAATGAATTGGCTGCAAATTGTGTTGGTTTAGGTGCACTTTATGTCCTTGTAGGGTATGAGAAATGGGGTGGAAAATTAGCCTCACAAATGACCTATTTTTGTCCACACGGGCAGAGACATGGACGTGTGTCTCAGCCATGTGCGACATACGGTCATAGTACACAGTCGTGTGTCCTCTGGTATGGCAATTTGAATTAAGTCAAGATGCTCCACACAGTCTCACACACGGGCATACGACTGGCCGTATGGCATAAGTTAGTATACCCTACAAGTTTGGGCACGGTCGAGCACACGGCTTGGACATGGGAGTGTGAGGCCATTTCGAATAGGCACACGGGCTGGACACACGGGAGTGTGACTGGCCGTGTGACCTAAGTCAGCATACCCTCCAATTTTCACACGGCCAGGCACACGGGCGTGCTGTCAGCCGTGTGGTGCAAGTCAGTATGTATGCCCTGTTTTCCAACAGCCTGTGACGCGGGCGTGTCTATAGCCGTGTGAGGCACACAACCTATTCACACGTGCGTGTGACCCCTGTATGTTTGAAAATTTTCTAAGTTTTTGAAATTTTTATATGTGATCGGTTTAGTCCTAAACCTTCTTTAAAGTATGTTTAAGGTCTCGTAGACCTTCTTAAGGGACTAGGTGAATGTTATTGAATGAGATTTGATTATGTTTTATTATTGAATATGAAACGCTAGTTTAATATTGTGATTCGATCGGTAATATCTCGTAACCCTATTTCAGTGATAGATATAGGTAAGGGTGTTATATTTTATTAGTATCAGAGCTACAGTTTAGTCAATTCTAGACTAACGTAGCGTGTGAGAGTCTAGCTATACATGCCATATATATAAATTGAGATAGGGTGATGATTCTTAGTAGTTTAAAATGTGTTTTCATATAGTAATGTATCCCGAATGAGCCATAGCTGATGATGTTGATAGTAACGCGCCTGCTCCTGCTCAAGGGGTAGTGCCGGTTGACTCAAGGCCTGTAATGAGTAGCCACGAGGGAGAGGCTAAGTAAGCCTTTCTCCAAATGATCAATGAGTGGTCCATAAAGTTTATTAGAACAAATCTGGCTACTCAGCAACCTCCACCCCTGCCTATTCCTAATCAAATTCCTGTTGTGCCACAAGTAATAGATCTGATCCAATTGAGTAAGCCACCTATTGATAAGTTTCGTAAATATGGGGCTAAAGAGTTTCGAGCAACAGTTGATGATGATGCTGAGAGAGCTGAATTTTGGCTTGAAAATACTATCCGTGTTTTCGATGAGATGTCATGTACTCCGGAAGAATGCATTAAATGTGTTGTATCTTTCCTGAGAGATTTTGTACACCAATGGTGGAACACGTTAATATATATAGTTTTGAAAGAATGAGTTACCTAGGAATTCATCCAAACTAAATTCTGAAAGAAGTACATTAGTCAGAGGTTCATTGATCAAAAATGCAAAGAATTTCTTGAGTTAAAGTAAGGCCGCATGATTATGACAGAGTATGAGCGGGAATTTGTAAGATTGAGCAAGTATGTGTAAGAATATGTTTCAAACGAGGCTATTATGTGTAAGAGATTCGAAGACGGACTGAATGAAAACATCAAACTTCTAGTCAGGATTCTAGAAATTAAAGAATTTGTGGTACTTGTTGAACGTGCTTGGAAGGCTGAAGAGCTCGGTAAAGAAAAAAGAAAAGCTGACTTTGAAGCTAGAGACTCAAGAAAGAGATCGACTAGTATATCTCATCAGTCTGCATTAAAGAAATTTTGAGACTCATTCAATCGTTCTACTACATCAGTGAGATACTCAAGTAGAGATTGTGAAAGGTAACCTGTGAGTTCTAAAGCTCAAGCTACATCTATTGCCAGTGTTGGCAGTGTAAGACAAAACCGATTCGAGTGTAAACTTTATGGTAAATAGCATTTTGATGATTATATATTGAATGATCAGGCCTGTTTTAATGTGGATCGTTGGATCATTTTTTATCTGAGATTACCCTAAGTTAGCTGAGAAAGATAAAGATCAGAACACGAGGCTGAGTAACCCTGCAACAAGAGGTAGACCAGCCAGAAACACGGGAAACATGAGTGGTAGTCAAAGAGTGACTAAAGACTCAACTATGAGGTCTGAGGCTAGAGCTCTTGCCAAAGCCTATGCTATTCACGCTCGCGAAGAAGCGTCATCTCCAAATGTTATCACTGGTACCTTTTCTCTTTATGATACCGATATGATTGCATTGATAGATCTAGGATCGACTCATTCATATATATGTATGAACTTAGTGTTCAGTAAGACCTTACCTGTTGAGTCTACTGAGTTTGTTATAAAATTCTAAAACCTCTTAGGCAAATGTGTTTTGGTTGACAAAGTTTGTAAGAATTGTCCATTGATGATTTGGGATTTCTATTTTCTGGCCGATCTGATGTTATTACCCTTTAATGAGTTTGATGTGATTCTGGGTATAGGTTGGTTAACGTTGCATAAATCCATTGTGAATTGTAGACAAAAGACAATTGAACTGAAATGTTAGAATAATGATACTATCCGAATTGAATCTGATGATCTGAACAGTTTGCCAGTTGTGATTTCATCTATGTTAGCTCAAAGATATGTGAGAAAAGGGTGTGAAGCCTATCTAGCTTATATGCTTGATACGAAAGTGACCGAAAAGAAGATTGAATCAGTACCAGTTGTGTGCGAGTATCCAGATGTATTTCCTAAAGAGTTACTAGGATTACCACTTGTTAGAGAAGTTGAGTTTGGTATTGACTTAGTGCCTGGGACTATGCCGATATCGATAGCACCATATAGAATGGCTCCGACCGAGTTAAAAGAGTTAAAACCTCAGTTGCAAGAGTTGACTGATAGAGGGTTTGCCAGACCGAGTTTTTCTTCCTGGGGTGCACCAGTGTTATTTGTGAAAAAGAAAGATGGCACTATGAGAATGTGTATAGATTATTGACAGCTTAACAAAGTAACGATCAAGAACAAATATCCTCTACCCCGAATTGATGACTTATTTGATCAGCTAAAAGGAGCATTTATGTTTTCAAAGATAGACTTGAGATCAGGTTATTACTAGTTGAGGGTTAAAGACTCTGATGTGCCAAAAACTACTTTCTGAACGAGATACAGACATTATGAATTTTGGTTATGCCTTTTGGACTAACTAATTCTCCTGCAGCCTTTATGGATTTGATTAACTGTATTTTTCGAATGTACCTAAATCGATTTGTTGTTGTATTCATTGACGACATTTTGATTTATTCCCATATGAATCTGAACATGCCGAGCACCTAAGAATTGTACTACAGGCTCTACGAGATAAGCAGTTGTTTGAAAAGTTTAGCAAATGTGAGTTCTGGTTACGAGAGGTTGGTTTTTTTAGGACATATAGTGTTAGCCAGGGGTATCCAAGTCGACCCAAGCAAAATTTATGCTATTGTAGATTGGAAGCCTCCAAGAAATGTGTCCGAAGTTGGTAGTTTTCTGGGACTAGCCAGCTATTATAGATGATTTGTGAAAGGCTTCTCGATGAGTGCAACTCTAATGACGAGATTGCTCCAAAAAGATGTTAAGTTCTAGTGGTCCAAGAAATGCCAGAAAAGTTTTGAACAGTTGAAAGCTTTATTGACTGAAGCTCTAGTGTTAGTTCAGCTGGAATCGGGTAAACAGTTTGTGATCTATAGTGACGCATCGCTAAATGGTCTGGGTTGTGTTTTAATGCAAGAAGGCAAAGTTATAGCTTATGCCTCAAGGCAGTTGAAGCCACATGAAAAGAATTAGCTGACCCATGATTTGGAGTTAGCTACGGTAGTGTTTGCTTTGAAAATTTGGCACCATTATTTGTTCGATGAAAAGCGCCATATCTATACTGATCATAAAAGTTTGAAATACTTAATGACTCAGAAAGATCTGAATTTGCAACGACGGAGATGGTTCTATTAGAAGATTACAAGATAGTGATAAATTATCATTCGGGGAAAGCAAATGTTGTTACTGATGCCTTGAGCTGAAAGTCTTTATTTGCCCTGCGTGCAATGAATACACAGTTAGCCTTGTCTAATGATGGTTTAGTTGTAGCCAAGTTGAAAGTGAGACAGTTATTTATTTAGTAGATTTGTGAAGCCTAGAAAGTTGATAACGATTTGTTAGCAAAACGAGCTCAGTGTGAGTCGAACCCTGATTCAGAGTTTCAAATTAATTCTAACGATTATTTAAGATTCAGAGATAGAATATGTGTTCTGAGAAATTTAGAGTTAATTCAGATGATTTTAAACGAAGCACACAATAGTCGTTTATCTGTTCATTCGGGAAGCACGAAAATGTATAATGACCTGAAACAACATTATTGGTGGCACGGCATGAAAAGAGATATATCTGAGTTTGTTTTAAAATTTTTGATTTGTCAGCCAGTTAAAGCTGAGCATCAGGTATCGTCAGGTTTATTACAGCCTATCATGATTCCCGGGTAGAAATGGGACAGAGTAACCAAGGATTTTGTATCGGGTTTGCCTCTATCTCTGAGAAAGAAAGATGCAATCTCAGTTGTTAACAGATTAAAAAAATCGACTCATTTCATTCCTGTACGTATGGATTATTTGCTTGAGAAATTAGTTGAGTTGTATATCTCCGAGATTGTGAGATTGCACAGGGAGCCTATTTCTATTGTTTCAAATAGAGATTTGAGGTTTACATTGCGATTTTGGAAGAAACTACAAGATGCACTGGGTACAAAGCTACATTTCAGTATCGCATTTCACTTGCAGACGGATGGTCAATCCGAGCTAGTTATATAGATACTCGAGGACATGTTACGTTGTTGCATTCTTGAGTTTAAAGGTACGTGGGAAAAGTATCTACCATTGATTGAATTTTGCTTATAATAATAACTTTCAAACAAGTATTAAAATGGCACCGTATAAAGCTCTATACGGTCATAAATGTTGAACACCGTTGTACTGGACTGAGCTTAGTGAGAATAAGATTCATAGGGTTGATCTGATAAGAGAAACAAAAGAAAAAGTGAAAGTAATTCATGATAGCTTAAAAGCAGCGTCAGATAGACAGAAATCATACGCAGACTTGAAACGAAAAGATATTGAGTTTCAAATCAGGGATAGAGTATTTCTGAAAGTCTTACCATGGAAGAAAATACTTAGATTCAGCAGAAAAGGAAAGTTCAGTCCGAGATTCATCGGACCGTATGAGATTATTGAGCGAATCGGCCTAGTAGCTTATTGACTATCCTTACTGTCTAAGTTAGAGAAAATAAACAATGTGTTTCACGTATCGATGCTTCGACGATACCTATCCAATCTTTCACACGTTATTTCTCTTACTGAGATAGAGATCAGTTTGATTTATCGTACAGTGAAGAACCGATTCGAATTTTAGCTCGTAAGATCAAATAGCTGATAAAGAAGAGAATCACACTAGTGAAAGTCTTATGGCATCAACACGGGGTTGAAGAAGCTACGTGGGAACTCGAGGATGCTCTGAGAAAGCAATACCGAACCTATTCACTAGTAAGATTTTCGGGGATGAAAATCCCTAAGGAGGAGAGTTGTAACAGCGCAGTTTTAGTTAAACTGGAACAGTGGTTTTGGAACCACAAATTCAATGTTAGAAAATTATTTTAATATTATTTTTGGTGTTTACAGTATGTGATTATATATGCGTGAAAGTTTCATGAAATAATTTTATCGATTGGTTGGTTAATTTGATAAAAGGACTAAATCGCATAAGATGCAAAATTGATGTTATATTTAATTAAGTGCTTAATTGCTATGGTTTATTAAATCAAAAGTCTTTATGATGTAATTAGTCCATTTATGGTGTTAGTGGACTTTATGGACATGTTTTATATGATTTTATAATGTTTTCATTAAGGGTATAATAGTAAAATTGAAATTAAAGGTTAATTAATTAAAACAAAAATAATTTAATGCATATATTCATCATCTTCAACTGAATTGAGAAAGAAAAATAAGCTTGGGAAGCATTCTAGGGTTCGGCTACATGCAAGCTTGATTGTAAGTGATTTTTAGCTCGGTTTTTGATGATTTTTATGTTTTTATGACCGTTGTATCAAGTACTAGCTAGCCCAGGGACTATTTTGCAGAATTGCTTAATGTCTTGAAAGATGCCATTGATGAATTTGTGTGTTCTTAAGTGTATAATGAAGAAATATAAAAGCTTGATGATAGTTTTACATGTTTTGTTAAGTGATTTTTGATGAAAATGCAATTTAGGGATTTAATTGTGAAAAGTGAAAATTTTGTGGTTAAATTTGTGAGTAATTGAGAAATATGGGTTGTTATGAAGCTTATATAGATTCGGCTAGCATGGGTTTCTAAGGAATTATTGTAATTAGTGTTTTTATGAAATAAGGACTAAATTGAAAAAAATGTGAAATATGTGGGGCAAAAGTGTAATTATGTTTTAAAGTGTGATTTTTACTAAATTGAATGAATAAATTATTAAATAAGCTAAATTTGAATTCATATAGATCAAGAAGTAAAGAAATCAAATTTAGATCGGGGGAAATAAAAGGTTATCCCGTTACATCAAATCCAAATACGAGGTAAGTTCATATGCAAATAAGTGTTCTTAAATTGTGTTATGCATATTTGTTTATCTTTGAACTGCACTGAATGTTGAATGAATGAATACGAACGAGAATCGATAAAGTCACGACGTCCGAAAGCCCTGTACGAACCTTAGGAATAGTATAGGATAGAAATGTCACGACATTAGGATTACCGAGATGTGATTACATGTAAGACCATGTATGGGACATTGGCATCGTTATGTGATTTCATGTAAGACTATGTCTGGGACATTGGCATCAATATGTGATTTCGTGTAAGACTATAGCTAGGCTATTGGCATTGATATGTGATAACATGTAAGACCATATCTGGGATATGGCATTGTATGAGATATACGAGACTTTCGAGTATCCTTATTGATTTCAAACAGTTCAACGGGTAAAGTCAAAAAGAGAAAGAATGTGTAAATGAGCTAAATGACACAGGTAAGTATGAAATTCTTATGAGTATTGAAAGGAAAGGTAAGTGATGAAATTAGATATGGTTATGATTATTAAATGAGGAAGGTTAGTACTTATGTATATATATAGCCATTCTTTGTATAATTGAATTGAAATGTAATTGTTTGATATGGTGATGTTATTTGTATATGAGCTTACTAAGCTTTTAAAGCTTACTTTATTTATTCTTTCCTTGTTTTATAGAGAACCAAAGCTAGGTCAGACTTGGGGATCATTAGGAAACGTCATCACACTATCGATCATCTATTTGGTACTTTTGAAGCTTGTAAATTTTGTATACGGCATGTATAGGCTAGTGTCATTTTAGTATGTTTTTAAGCTATGAATTTAGCCATGTGAGTTGGTTTGTAAATGGTGTTGTTAATGGAAGTGAATTTGGCTTGATATGAGTTAATATTTGGTATGTGATGTATATATTATGCCTGGTGATTTTGGCCAACTTGATATGGTTGTTTTGATGATTAAATGGTTGGATTATGTGGTGAGGTGTTGATGATGTATTTTGGTTGAGAAATGGCATATTTTGGTATGTGATTTAGTTGATGAATTGGTATGATTGTGAGGTTGTTTTGGTAGTTGAATTGGTGAGAAAATGCATGATTTAAAATAGGTTAAACGTATGATTATGGCATGTTGAATTGGTATGCCTTGATTAGGCAACTGTGTTTGGAAATGGTTGATGTTGTTTTGGTATAAAATGTGCATATTTAGGAAATGAATTGGCTGCAAATTGTGTTGGTTTAGGTGTACTTTGTGTCCTTGTAGGGTATGAGAAATGGGGTGGCAAATTGGCCTTGCAAATGGCCTATTTTTGTCCACACGAGTAGAGACACAAGCGTGTGTCTCAGCCATGTGTGACAAAGGTCATGGTACACGGTCGTGTGTCCCCTGGTGTGGCAATTCGAATTAAGTCAAGATTGTAACAGCCTAATTTATGGCCTAAAGGGAATGGTGGTTTTGGGACCATGAATCTAACATAGAAAAATTTATTCTAATAAAGTTTTAAGGTTTAATATATAATTGATTACATGATTGAAAATTTAGTAAATAAATTTTATTGATAAAGTGCCCGATTGAGTAACAGGACTAAATTGTAAAATTTCAAAGTGTGTATTCTAGAAGCATTGAGTGTTAAATTGAAATGGATTCATAAATTAGAGGTTCTTATTTAGCAATTAGACCATTTTATAACATGATGGACAAAAATACCCATGGAAGGGAAATATTTCAAAGAAGGCCATTGAGGGCATTTTGGTCAATTGGGAATTAACGGAAATAAAAAGGGAAAAATAAGTAAAAAATGTGTCCATCTTCTACCCACCATAGCTGAAATTCTCAAGGAAGCCATATCTATGGTTTCATTCTTTTTCAAGCTCAAAGTAAGAGCAATCATGTCTCATTTTTAATTTTCTTTACATTTTTGGAATCCTTGAAGCTTGAATTTTCTATTTCTACCATCAATTTAAGCTAGGGTTCATATTAAAAAATTGACCCATGTGTGACATTAAAGTATTTTGATGTTTAAAGGTAGAAAATGAAAGTTTGATGTGTAGTAAACAACTTTTACTAGGTGGTTTTTCATGAAAATGCATTAAAGGACTAAAATTCAAAAGTTGTAAAACATGTGCATAATGTGTGAAATATTAAAAAATGTGGGCTGCTATAAGAGAGAAAGAGAGTTGGCTAGGCTTTGGAATGTAGAAAAATTGATACATTTCATTTTACGAGCCTAGGGACTAAAGTGTAAAAATTAAGAAAGTTAAGGGTAAAATGGTAAAATTTACCATAGGATAATTTTGGGTCAAATTAAGTAATATATGTATTAAATAAGTTAAATTTGATGTTGTAGATCAAGAACAACGTGAAAACGACCTTGACTGAGGGAAAGGCAAGGTCTCGGACTAAGTTGAAAAAGATTGTAATTTGACACCGAGGTAAGTTTATGTGTGAATAATGAGTTATATTAATACTATGATTTATTATTTTTAATATTTGTAATATTGTTATGAATTGCAAATTTGTGCATATTGATAAAATCGATAAGTGTGGAAAACCCCTATTAAACCTTAGGAATTAACTAGGATACGAGTGACATGTCACTAGGAACTCATTGTATGTGATCGATTGTATATGTGTGATTTCGGGTGCTGGTTTAGTTCAACTACCAGTGGCTAGGTAATCCTGCATTTGTTGCGGGTACCTATCACATTTTCTGAGCAAGCTCGTGAATAGCTGAATGATGAGCCTTTATGTGATATGTGATAAGTGGTAGCTACGACTACAAATCATTGGTAGCTTCAGCTACAATATGTGTGGCACTATTGTGCATCTTATTTCAAGTATCCTTTAGAATTCCGCATGGTTCAACTGGTATCGAATTGATATGACAATATTGTGATAGAATGTAAAAAGATTTGACCATGTGTTAAGAATATGTATGTGCAGGTTATGTGAAATATATCATGTGTGCTAAGTCCTAAATGTGTGTACTGAAACATATGGTAAGACCATATGAGTAAGTGATGATCTTATACTCATAAAAGTGATAATGGGAAACTTATTTTATTTAGATATGTATTTTTAAGCCTTAAATGCCTATTATTTGCATATAGACTTACTAAGCTTTATAGCTTACCCCTTCTCTTTTCCCTTCTCTTATAGGTTCGTCAAGCTAATCCGAGGTTCGGTGATCAACAGGATTCCATCAACACTATCAACAACCTTTTTGGTATTTTGAAATTGAACTTTGAAATTATGGCATGTATAGGTGGTCTAATATTTTGGTTATATGTCATAGTTCTTTTGGGTCCAATATTGTTAATGATGATTTGGTATTTGGCCATTTGAAATGAGCCATAAATGGTTAAGTTATTTTTTGTCAAAGTGATATAATCTATTAATATGCAAGCTTGCATATTATATGTGGAATGTGTGTGGATGTGTATGCTTGTTGATGGTAAATAGAAATTAGTATATGAATGTCATATTGTGGATGTTTGAATGAGCTATTATGTTATGCTGAGTATTGAAAAAAGTGGTGTGTATCTGCTTGTGTTTTAGGGTGGCAATTGGCTTAGAAAATAGCCTATATTTGTCCACACGGGTCGACACACGGGCACACATAGCCAACCCCATGGGAGTGCTGGTAGGCCATGTGCTCACTGCATCTGAATTTATGAAAATTAAATGCCCAATAGTAAACACACGGGTGGAGACACGATCTTGTGTCTCGACCATGTAACGGACACAGCCTAGCCCATGGGCGTGTCGCTATGCCATGTGACGTAAATTGCATAATGATGTCAGAAATAGAATACCCAGGTTTTTGTACATGGGTGTGTGTTCGGCCGTGTGAAGGACACGGCTTAGGACACAGGCATGTGCTCGGTCTTTTGAAAACCCCTGTAGGTTCGAATTGAAAAATAAATCCACACAGGATAGGGACATGGGCGTGTGCGACCACGCGTGCGTGTGCCCTGTTTTGAGTAAAATTTTTCTAAGTGTCCGAAAGGTTCTATTGGTTCATACCTAATGTATCTTAGGGGCCTTGTAGGCCCATAATAAGAATGTTATGAACAAAAATGAAAAGGTTTAAAATTTGTGTGGATATTGTGTATCGAAATTGAATAATTGTGTGAGTGTAAGTCCGGTAATGCCTCATACCCTAATCCGGCGACGAATGTGAGTGAAGGGTATTACAAAGATGCTCAACACGGTCTCACACACGGGCGTGTAACTGGCCGTATTACATAAGTCAGTATACCCTACAAGTTTGGGCACGGCCGAGCACACGACCTGGACACGGGTGTGTGAGGCCATTTCGAATAGGCACATTGGCTAGACACACGAGCATGTGACTAGTCGTGTTACCTAAGTTAGTATACCCTCTAGTTTTCACATAGCCAAGTACACGGGCATGCGTTCGGCTGTGTGGTACAAGTCAGTATGTATGCCTTATTTTCACACGGCTTGTGACACGGGCGTGTCTATAGCCGTGTGAGGCACACAACATGTTCACAGGGCGTATGACCCCTATATGCTTGAAAATTTTCTAAGTTTCCAAAATTTTTATATGTGATCGATTTAGTCCCGAACATTCTCTAAAGCATGTTTAAGGCCTCGTAGACCTTTTTAAGGGACAAGGTGAATGTGATTGAATGATATTTGATTATGTTTTATTATTAAATATGAAATGTTAGTTTAATGTTGTATTCGATCCGTTATACCTCGTAACTTTATTTCAGCGATGGATACAGCTTAGGGGTGTTCTATAGTACATCATACACGCAACAAATCAGAAGAGATACTTACAGGCACGACATCAAAGACTCAGTCATTCTAAGCCAACTATTTAGTTCATTATACAAAATTATTTTGTTTAAAACACTTTTTTATAAAAAAAAATAGAGGCCCAATTTCATAGCCCGAGTGTTGTAAACCTGGCTCTAATACCACTAAATGTAACATCCTAAACCCAACCTAGACGGGAAGACCAAGTTTAGAAAGTCACGTTAACTTACCAGAACACAGCCATACTTAAAGTGAGCCTTTCAACCACTGTTACGTTATGAAAACTGTACCACCCCTAACCCGTATCCCTCGCTAAAATAGGGTTACGAGGCATTACCGGAGTTTACAGGACATTTCCAGATAAATCGAGTCAAGAACCATTCATTTCTAAAATTTAATTAGAACGTCCCTTGATTGGGCCCTTGAGGCCCAAAACATGCATTAGTATCGAGTTGGGACTAAATCAAGATCTCAAGGAATTTTTTGCAAAATTCCAAAATTTTCTCATATACAAGAGTCACACGCTCGTGTGGTAAGGGACACGCCCAGTGGTCAGGCCTTGTGGCTCACACGGCTAGATGACATGCCCATGTCTCAGGCTGTGTGGCAACATACGCCTGTGTCCTCAACCCGTGTAACTCTCTCACTTGCAACCCATGAAGAAATTAGGGTCACACGGCCAAAGCACACGCCTGTGTTGATAGGCTGTGCGGTTAATTTAATTTTCACAAATAGCTGCAAGTTTCACACGGCCATATCACATACCCATGTTTTTAAGCTATATGCCTCACAATGTCGAGGCACAATCCCGTGTCGAGTCCATGTGCTCAATTCTGAGCATTTTGTTTCTCAAATTTTTGGATGCAGGGGACACACGGCTAGACTACACGCCCGTGTGCCTACCCGTGTGGACAAAATAAGACTATTTTTCAAACCCTATTTCTCACCCATTTTCATCAAATACCTGCAAAAACTTCACAAATAACAACCAACCAATTCAACAATGTTTTCATGCCAATTTAAACATCTAACTTAATGTATATGCTTTCTTTCTTACTTCATTTCTTACCTTTCCACAACAAACATGCTTAAACTAATTATAGCAACTCATTCAACACATGTCTAAACATTGCATTATATCTTTATACACAACAAAATAAAACCATCACTAGCCATTCCAATGGCTAGTTTACATCCATCCAATTTATTTTCAACATTGGCCTTTGTAGCCTATACATGCCATTATAACAAAATAAAATATCCTTTATATACCAAAATGAGCCAGTTGATAGTGTGATGATGCTCAGACCAATTTCCAACCTTATCGAGCTTCTGGGCACTATAAAACAGAAAAAAATGAAACAGAGTAAGGACTTAGTGCTTAGTAAGTTCGTAAAATAGGAATTTAAGTTACCAACCACATTTATCAAAAATAAGTGTACATCAACATGATTTCCATCCAATTGGCAAATTGCCTATTCACATACACTCAATCAAACAAATTAGTCACATATTTTATATTTACATCAAATAGCATGAATGAGCTCATCAAACAATATTCTTTCAAAGCTTTACCCTTTTCATCACACATCCCTCATGTCATGTTAATTATCGTATCCGTTGAATCATTGGAATTTCGATGGATTCTCAATTAGTACACTTAAAGTGCACAATCAAAGTCCGTCAATTCATGTCCAGGAGTACCATCAAGAGCACTTCTCAGAGAGTACACTCCCAAGCCACATCTCATACAGTCGGATTACTAGTCCGATCTAAATCCTTTTAGTGACAAATACTCTATAGAGCTTAATCTAGATTACTAGTCCAGGCTAAATCCAGACTTGGGCTCAAGTAGGATTACCAGTCTAGGCTAAATCCTAATTGCAACATATGCTCGAGGGACTTGTATCAGGATTACCCGTTAGGGCTAAATCCTATCATTAATGAGGTCAACAGGATTACTTGTCTGAGCTAAATCTATTCTGCAACAAATACAGGACCTCTTTTCAGTTGGGAAATCACCTTTATCCATCGAAATCCAATATTCATATAGATTTTAACCCTTTCCAAATATTTCTGAACATGTGTTCATTCCTTTTCATTCACTTCATTCATATTATGTACATATACTAATATTCTATGTTCAATTTAACATATTTACACACTCAACTAAGTTACATGAACTTACCTTGACACTTGTTCTCGTATATAATCTACTGATCCGAAATCTTTTCCTTTCCTAGATCTTACTTCGTATTTGAGTTTTCTAAATCTATATAAATGAATTTAATCATCAGTTTATCACATTTACTATTCATTTGGACTCAATTTACATTTTAGGAAAAATTACCATTTTGCCCCTACACTTTTCATTAATTCCAATACCATCCCTAGGCTCAGAAAATGAAATTCATGCAATTTAATCCTCTTTCGCAACCTAGTCGAAAATATCATGTCATATTTACAGGACATATATTTCAAAAAAATTAGAACTTTTCCATGAATTTTACATCTTTACAATTTAGTCCCTAAATTGCAATTTCATCCAAAATCACTTTGTAAAAATTGTTTATCTATCAACAACCTTTCACTTTCTACCATAAATTTTCAATTTCCAGCATTTACATCCATGACACAATCTACATACTTTGATAACGTTTCAAATTAATCCCCAATTTAGATAGATTTCACTATTCTGATCTAAAAAATATGAAAATTACTAAAAAAGGGATATGAAAACTTACCAATTTATGCCAAGAAAGTTTGTTTCCTCTCTCCTAGGGTTTCCATGGAAATATTTGGGGAAGAAGATGATAATAAGATGATATTTTCCCATGTAATTAATTATCATCTTTTAATTGTACTAAATTCCAATTTAGTCTTTTTCTTTTTCTCAATTTCCATGGATGATTCATCCATAAATATCTACTAACATTTGATTGATGGTCTAATTACCATATAATGACCTCAAGTTTTGAATTCTATAGCTATTTAATCCTTCTAGCTTCTAGAATTCAACTTCTACATTTTACGCAGTTTGGTCCTCTCTCTAATTAATCACTTAATCAATAAAATTTTCTTATCGAAATTTTCACACGACTTTTCTATCATATTATAAATCATGTAATAATATTAAAATAAATTTTCTTTTTAGCTCAGATGTGTGGTCATGAAGCCAGTGTTCCGTTATCACTGAAATTGAGCCATTACAACTCTCACTCTTAAGGATTTTCGTCCTCGAAAATCTTACCAGTAAAGAGGTTTGGATATTGTTTTCATATTGCCTCCTTCGGTTCCCAGGTAGCCTCTTCAATTCTGTGTCATTGCCATAGAACTTTCACTAGATCTTTCTTCTTGTTTCTGAATTCTTTTGTCTCCCATGCCAAACTTTTAATTCGTTCCTCACCGTATGTCTTGTCAGATTGAATCTCAACTTCTGTTGAAGAAATAACATGTGAAGGATCCGATCGATACTGACGTAACATGGACACATGAAAAACATTATTAGTTTTTTTATCAAGTTTTAGCGGTAGCACCAACGAGTATGCAACAGGTCCAACTCTTTCAATAATTTCATATGGCCCGATGAACCGTGGACTCAACTTACCTTTACGACTGAACCGAAGGACTTTCTTCCATGGTGAAACTTTCAAAATACCTTGTCACCCACTTGAAATTCAATCTTCTTTCATTTAAGATCATCATAGGACTTTTGTCTATCAGAGGCTGCTTTCAAGTTATCTCGAATCACCTTTACTTTCTTTTCAATTTCTCGAATTAAGTCAACTCCAGTATCTTTTCCTCACTGAGTTCTGTCCAATACAATGGAGTTCTACATTTATGTCCATACAAAGCCTCATGCGGTGCCATTTTAGTGCTAGACTGATAGCTGTTATTATAAGCAAATTCTATCAACATCAGATATCTTTCCCAATTTCCTTCAAACTCTAGCACACAACATCGAAGCATATTTTCTAGTACTTGAATTACACATTCAGACTGGCCATCCGTCTGAGGATGAAATGCAGTACTAAAATATAGTTTCCCAGTGCTTCTTGCAATTTGTCCCAGAAACTAGACGTAAATCGAGGGTCTCTATTTGAGATAATAGAGACTCACACCCCATGTAACCTGGCAATCTCATAAACATATAACTCAACCAATCTATCCAAAGAAAAATCCATACGTACCGGAATAAAATGTGCCAACTTTGTCAATTGGTCGACAATTAACCAAATAACATCTTTCTTTTTAGGAGACAAGGGTAAACCTGACACAAAGTCCATCGTAATCCTTTCCCATTTCCATTTTGGTATTGTAATTGGCTGTAATAATCCCGAAGGTACCTGATGTTCAGCTTTGACTTGTTGACATACCAAACATCTCGCTACAAACTTAGAAATATCACTTTTCATTCTCGACCACTAATACATTTTTTTCAGATCACTGTACATTTTATTACTTCCCGAATGTACAGACATAATACCACTGTGAGCTTCATGTAAAATCTTCTGTACAAGCTCTGAATTCTTCGATACACATACTCTGTCTCTAAATAACAGATAACCGTCAGACCTAATCTGAAACTCTGAATCAGTACCCAATTCACACTGCACCGTTTAGCCTGTAACTCATTCTCATTTTTCTGAGCTTCACAAATTTGCTGTAGAAATGTTGGTTTAGCTCTCAACTAAGCCATGATTGAGCCATCATCAGATAATATCAACTGGGTATTCATAGCTCGTAAAGTAAACAGAGACTTTCTGCTCAAAGCGTCTGTAGTGCAAATACAATTCGAGCCACCTGCATTGTCTCAAGTTCAAATATTTTTGTGTCATCAAATATTTCAAACTTTTATGATCAGTGTAGATATGACACTTTTCACCATACAAATAATGTCGCCGTATTTTCAGTGTAAATACAATGGCTGCCAATTTAAGATCATGTATCGGGTAATTTTTCTCATGTGGTTTCAGTTGTCTTGAAGCATAGGCTATTACTTTACCTTCTTGCATCAAGACACAGCCTAAACCATTCAACAATGCATCACTATAAATTATGAATTCCTTTTTATTCAGGTTGTACTAACACAGGCGCTTTCATCAATAGATCTTTCAATTTGTCAAAATTCTATTCGCATTCATCAGTCCACTCAAATTTCATATCTTTCTACAATAGACGAGTCATCAAGAAAGCTATCCTAGAGAATCCTTGTACAAATTTCCAATAATACCCTACTAATCCTAAAAAACTTTTGACTTCTGATACATTTTTCGCTGGACTCCAATTGAAAATAGTTGAAATTTTTCTTGGATCTACTCTTATGCCTTCAACAGATACAATGTGTCCAGGAAAACCCACTTCTCGAAGCCAAAGTACACATTTACTGCATTTGTCATATAATTTCTTTTCCCGTAAAGTTTGCAGTACAATTATCAAATGATCAGCATGTTCAGTTTCATCATGAGAATATACCAAGATATCATCAATAAGCACTACCACAAACTTGTCTAAGTAAGGTCTGAATATTCTATTCATCATGTCCATAAATACTGCAGGTGCATTAGTCAGCCCAAATGGTATCACTAGAAATTCATAGTGTCCATACCTGGTTCTGAAAGCTGTCTTCGGCACTTCAGACTCTTTTACCCGTAATTGATAATAACCCGAATGGAGATCAATCTTTGAAAATACCGTGTCACCATTCAGCTGATCAAACAAGCCATCAATCGAAGGTAACAGGTACTTATTCTTTACAGTAACTTTGTTGAGCTGCCGGTAATTGATACACAACCTTAATGATCTGTCTTTCTTCTTTATAAACAAAACCAAGGCACCCCAAGGCGAGTGGCTAGGTCGAGCAAAGCCCCTGTCAATGAGTTCATGTAACTATGCTTTCAACTCTTTTAGCTTAGTAGAAGCCATCCAGTAAGGTGCTACAGATATTGGAGTTATTTCTGGAACAAGATTTATAGAAAATTCTACCTCTCTTTCTGGTAGTAACCCTGGTAACTCCTCTAGAAATACATTAGAAAATTCACATACAACCAGTACTGACTGAATTTTTTACTCAGATATTTTACTGTCCATCACATAGGCAAGATAAGCATTACACCTTTTTTTGACATATCTCTATGCTGACATAGCTGAGACCACATTAGACAATCCATCCAATTTATTAGATTCAACACAGAGTAATTCACCATTTTGACATTTTAATATAATGTACTTTTGTTTACAATTCCCCATTACATCATGCTAGGTTAGCCAATCCTTTCCCAAGATTACATTAAATTCATCAAAAGGCAGTAACATCAAATCAGCCAGAAAATAATATCCCTTTACCAACAGTGAGCAATCTTTACAAATTTTATCTACTATAACACACTAACCTAGGGGATTAAAACTTTAACCACAAATTCAATGAATTCAACAAGTAAATTTTTAATAAATACTAACTTTGTACATATATACGAGTGTGTGGAACCAAGATCAATCAAAGCAATAATATTAGTGTCAAGTAAAGAAAATGTACCAGTAATAACATCTGGTGTAGAAGCATCTTCTTTAGCATGAATGGCATATGTCCTGGCAGGTGCCCGTGCTTCAGATCTAACTGTTGAATCTTTTGTAGCTCCTCGACTACCACTGACATTTCTAGGGTATCGAGGTGGTCTACCCCTCGAAGAAGGATTAACCGACTTTGAAGTCTGATCTGCCTCTTTTTCAACTATTTCTGGACAATCTCTAAGAAAATGTTCAAGTGAACGACAACTATAACAAGCTCCACTTCTCAGACGACATTCACCAAAATGAAACTTATTACAATATTTGCATTTTTGGTTTGGGATTATCGACACTTCCCACACTTGTCATAGATGGGGAAGGAGATATCAAATTAGAGCATTGGAAGCCTTGCTTCTTCCCAGAATACCCCGTGTGTGAGGTTGAACAATCCTGATAATTTTTTGATTTCTTTGAAATAAAAGTTTGCGACTTCCCCATAAGTCTCTTACTAAAAGTCCAAGCTTCTCTTTCGGCTTGTTTCTTTTCTTTACTCAGTTCTTTTGCCTTATGCACTTGATCAGCCAATACTACAAATTCCCTTATTTTTAGAATTCCAATTAACAACTTAATGTCTTGATTTAACTCTTCTTCAAATCATTTACACATGTTGGCTTCAGTCGAAACCCATTCTCTAGCACACTTAGCTGAACAAATTCCCACTTATACTCAGATACTGTCATATTTCCCTATTTAAGCTAAAAAAACTCTTTCCTTTTCTGATCAATGAACCTCTGACTAATATATTTCTTCCTGAACTTTGTTTGGAAAAATTCTCATGAAACATTTTCTTTCGATACAATAGAAATCAATGTATTCCACCAATGATAAGTTATATCTTTTAACAATGACACAACACATTTCAGACACTCAGCTGGTGTACAAGATAACTCATCTAAAACCTGGATAGTATTTTCTAACTAGAATTAAGCTCTTTCTAGATCATCTTCAGTTATTGCTCTGAATTCCTCTGCCCCATATTTACGAATTTTATCTATCAGGGCTTTACCTATTCTGACAGATTTAGTACGTTGTAGTATTTCAGGAATCGACTGTGGAGGAGCAGGTGAGGGAGCTTATTGTATAGCCGGATTAGTTTTCAAATATTGGGTAAACCATCCCTTCATCATTTCAAAGAAAGTTGCTTTTGCTTCTTCACCTCGGCCCTCAGATACGGGCCTTCTACTACTATTAGTTACTTTTCTTTAAATTGAAGTCGGAGCATGGCTCTCAACTTCTTTAGGTTCAGCTCTCGCTTGGTTTGATGACGTTGCTGTAAGAAAAACACATTTAAAATGGTTAGGAGATATCACACTATCACAAATAATATAATGGCATGTATAGCTAATCCTGTACTTGCTACGTTAGTCTGAGAATAGGCTAAACCGTAGCTCTAATACCAACAAATGTAACACCCCTAACTCGTATACATCGCCGAAATAGAGTTACGAGGCATTACCAGAGTTTACAGAACATTTCCAGATAAATCAAGTCAAGAACTATTCAATTCCAAAATTTAATCAAAACGTCCTGATAATACTCTAGAATGACATATTTTTATGTATTAATTACATATTTATTTTAAGTAAGATCGTACTAAGCTATTTATGTTTTTGTATCTTGTAGGGACTAAATTGAAGGCAAAAGGAAATTTAGGGGAAAAAAGTGTCAATTTAAAGATAAAATGGACCAGCATGCGAAGTAGGAAGGAAGTGGTGCCAAAAATGCAAAGTATGGGAGACTTGAGGGCAAAAGTGCAAAGAAGAGATTTTATGAATGCAAAACTCTATTTAAATTTTAATTATATTAGGATAATTATGAAAGATTATTATTTAGATTTTATTTTAGCTTTTATCTTTACTTATCTTTGAATATCTTTAATTATCTTTATTTATTTATATTTATCTTTTAGAATTTAATTAGGAATAGACTAGGTTTTCTAGTACTATAAATAAGGGAAGGAGTGACACAAATTTCACTCATCTTTTCTGTAAACACTCCCTCTCCCAAAAAGCTTAGCCTTTGTTCCTTTCATATTATTCAATAAAAATTTCATTTTTATTTCGTTTATTTCTTTTTGCCCAAAAAAGCATGAGTCACTAAATTTATCTAGCCAAAGGTTGCCGAAATTCCCCAAAAAGGGTTCACGAGGCTAAGAATCTGCGCTTAGCCTTCTCAACGAGTATACATCGCTTCTCTGCACTATGGGACTGACACTTTCGTCCATGTCCCTCAATAAAAATTTCATTTTTATTTCGTTTATTTCTATTTTCCCAAAAAAGCACGAGCCACTAAATTTATCAAGCCAAAGGCTGTCGAAATTCCCCAAAAAGGGTTCACGAGGCTAAGAATCTGCGCTTAGCCTTCTCAACGAGTATACATCGCTTCTCTGCACTATGGGACTGACACTTTCGTCCATGTCCCTAAATAAAAATTTCATTTTTATTTCGTTTATTTCTTTTTTCCCAAAAAAGCATGAGCCACTAAATTTATCTAGCCAAAGGTTGTCGAAATTCCCCAAAAAGGGTTCATGAGGCTTAGAATTTGGGCTTAGCCTTCTCAACAAGTATTCATTGCTTCTCCGCACTACAAGACTGATGCTTCCGTCCATGTCCCTTCAAAAGTGATCTTTTTATCTTTTGGAAAGGCGGTCGCTTTGTATGTTTTAGGAAGGTTGTACAGTTGATTCGTTAGCTTACTACGTCAGTGGTTGTCGAGCCCAAGAGACAAAATGGCATGGCAATCACCATTGAGAAGTGATGATCTAGTGTAAGACGGTCCTACAAAATTGACAGTTGGCTTGAGTCAGGTTCTTCTAAATCGTAAGTCTAAAACCTAAGTAAAGTAGGTGGTCGTAGGTGTCCTTTTCCACTATAACTGGCTTATTCTATTCAAGAAGGATCACCTAAAAGCTGAGGATTGAACCTAAGGAGAATCAAGACAACCAGAGGCTGGAATCTCTCTATAAAAACTCTCTTTTCTCAACTCTATTTATTTTTATAATTTCAATTTTAATTTTTTGCAATTTCAATTAAATCAACTTTTAATTCTGTCTGTTTATTTTTTTCTCCTGGTACGTAGGTTTTGTTGGGCACGATTCTATTCGGGATCTCGTGAAAGAAGACATTGTGCAAACCTAGTCCCTGAGGATTTGACCCTACTTCCCTTGTACTATTCTTTTCATTATTGTATAGGGATAGGATATATTTGGTGCTCTCAACGACGCATCAAATTTTGGCGCCGTAGCTGGGGACTGGTAACGTACTAATCTTATTTCTTTCTTTCTTATGATCAGATCTACTCCAGGTACTCTTGCATTTGATTCAGAGATAGAGAATACTGCGAGAGCTAATCGCAAGGAAACAAAACTATGGAAAATGCAGTCAGCAGTGGTTGAGACTCAAAGTAACCCACCGCCAGAAATTGAAGTCGATAACGAAGTTGAGTCTAGGGTTAACGAAAACCCTACTCAAACACTTGAAAGCAAAAAAGTAGAAGTTGACTCACCAAAAGAAGTGCTTAATGCTAGGGTTAATGAAAACCCGAATCTAGCACGTCAACCAATGCCTCAAATGATTCGACAATTGGCCGAAGCTCCTACAGAACAACCGCCATTGTGTATTACGTATCCTACTATGGATACAGATTTTGAACTGAAGTTTGGTTTAATCCAGTTACTACCGACTTTTCGTGGGTTGCAAAATGAAAATCCCTACAAACATCTGAAAGAGTTTCATATGGTTTGTCTTAGTATGGAACCTCAGGGCGTAACTGAGGATCAAATCAAATTGTGTGCATTCCCTTTTTCCTTAGCAGATGTTGCTAGGGAATGGTTATTTTATTTATCCCCTGGATCTATTACAACGCGGGCTGATCTTTCTCATTTATTTCTCAACGGGTTTCTTCTACCATCGCGTGCAATTTAATTAAGAAGGGAGATCATTGGAATAAGACAAAAAGAAGCAGAGTCTCTTTACTACTATTGGGAGCGATTTAAGAAGTTGTGTGCAGGTTGCCCACAACATGGCCCACAACATGGTATAACGAAACAGTCTTTACTCTAATACATTTTTTAGGGCTTAAAGCCCATAGAGATGAACATGGTAGACACCACTAGTGGAAGAGCATTTGTCAACATGACTCCCCAAAAAGCAAGGGACTTGATATCCATGATGGCTACAAATACTCAACAATTTCGAGCCAATCCTGAGCCCACTAGAAGGGTTCACCAATTAAGTAATTCAACCTTAGAAGAGAAAATTGATTGACTTACTAATATCATGAATTCTCTTTTTACAGTAAAAACAGGACCAACCCGACTGTGCGGATTTTGTGCAACACCTAAACATACAACTGATGCATGTCCTAGTTTGTATGATGATACTATGGCTCATTTGGATGTTGTGGGGAACTTCCTTGGACCACCACAAAGGTGATATGACCCCTACGCTAATACCTACAACCTAGGATGTAGAGACCATCCTAACTTGAGTTATGGGGCTAACCCATAGTTCAACCAGCCATATCAAAACCTGATTCCACAACAGTCAGAGATTCAGGTGCCTCTCTAGAAACCTTGGTTAATAAATTAGTAGCTAATATGCTTAATTTTCAACAGAAAATTGAGGCGTCTATAAGAAAGTTGACCATATCAATTGAGAAGATGAACTCCCAAGGGAAGCTACCATCACAAATAGAACCTAATCCAAGACAACACGCAAATGCAGTGTTGTTGTAAAGTGGGAAAGTACTGGAACCAATTTCTGGTAGAAATCATGGCCAAGATTCTGCCCAAAAAAGGCCCGAGAACGATGAACAGGTCTGAACGAAACCTCCATTGCCTAAAATTCAACCTCCATTTCTAGGAAGGTTATACTAGTGTCGAAAAGGTAAAGAGGACAAGGAGATCCTCGAAACATTCAGAAATGTCGAGATCAACATACCACTGTTGGATGCCATCAAACAAATTTCGCGATATGCCAAGTTCCTTAAAGAGCTCTGCACCAACAAATGAAAGTTAACTAGTAATTAAAGGGTATGTGTTGGTGAGAATGTATCCACGGTGTTACAGCAAAAGATGCCGGTGAAATGAAAGGATAGGGGCATGTTCACAATATCATGCAAAATAAGCCACTTGGGAATAAAAAAGGCTAAGTGTGATTTAGGGGCCTCCATAAATGTCGTGCCTTTTTCTATTTATGAATCTCTTAGTGCGTGTTTTTTGGTGAAAACATGTGTTATCATATAGTTAGCCAACAGGTCTGTTGTGCATCCCGAAGGAGTCTTCGAAGACGTATTATTGAAAGTTAACGAGCTTATTTTCCCTACAAACTTTTATGTGATAAAAATAGAAGAGGATAAAGCTCCTGGGTCTTCAGACTTCTTGTTGGCCTTTCCTTAGTACTGCAAATACTAAGATTGACGTGCATAGTGGAACCCTCACGATGGAGTTTGATGGGGAGATTGTGAAGTTTAATGTTTACGATGCTATTAGTCATCCAAGTGAAATCTTGAACGTAAACCGTATCAACATAATTGACTCATTAGTAGATGAAACTTTTGAGTCTACTTACGAAGATAAACCTGTATTTATATTTAATGATTATGAATCTATTAATGAATTATTGTCTCCATTGAAAACTAAAATTCTACCTTATTTTGTGCAGGCACCAGATCTGAAATTAAAACCACTTCCTGAGCATCTCAAATGCACATTTTTGGAGAATGATGAGATCATTGTCGACTTAGAAGGGGTTAACCCCTTGACATGCACACATAAGATTTTCTTGGAGGAAAAAATGAAACAAAGTAAGAGGCGCAATGACGATTAAACCCAAATATGGTAGATGTGGTAAAAAATGATAATTTCCAAGCCCATATAAATGAAAGAATTCAGCTAGAACAGCCCCAATACTAGTTGAGGCTTCAAACTAGTGACGTTAAACAAATGCTTATTGGGAGGCAACCCAATTTTTATTTTTCTTTATTTTTATTTTATTTTATTATTTATTTATTACTTTATGTTATTATTTATTACATTATTTTGTTTGGATATTAATAAATTTCTCTTCTTCTATCTAGGTAAATCGGCGAGAAAAAACTCAGGAATTGGCAGGCTTTCACAAACATCCCTTATTCTATCCCTATTCCAAGTAAGAATAGAGCATCCCTGCCTTATGCTTACCAAAAACATGCATCCAAACACCCACTTACAGCGAAACACCCTTTCTTCTAACCCTAAACCTTTCCCCATTTTTACCCAAATAACCCTCCAACCGTCATCCCCCTTCTCCCTCACCCCCTATCGATTTTTCCCACAACCATGGTTAGGACTAGAAGCCACACCGTTGTTGAACCCTCCTTCAACGTCAATAGCTGCCGGTATCGATTCTCGGTGCCTCAACATGTCAACTTAGACAACAAACACCTTCCCCTCCTTGCTCTCCTCCATGCGACGCTGAACCTTCTCCTTCTTACAGCCATGCATGATTGATAGTGACTACATGGGGAGTTTTCCTAAAACCTTTTTCTTTCACTTATTTGTTTTCCTTTTTTCTTTCACATCGAGGATAATGTGTTTTTAGTAGGGGGAGGCATTCATCATTATTTCTTTCATTTATCTATTGTTTTTAGTGTTGTGTTGCTGTTTGCTGCTGCCTTATGCTTGTTTCTGCCCACATTTAATTTTTTAGAATATTCTGCCTCTTTTCGTGCCCAAGATTTTAATCAGGAATTGCCCACTGTTTGACCTGTGAGAATGATTCTTGTCTACTAAGTTAGTTATGATTTTGCTAGTTTGATTTCGTCTATACTGTTTTATTTCTATCAGGCTAAAATAATTATGATTAATAAAGTTAACCCTATCTTGCTTATAGTAAAATCGATTAATTCTAAATGCAAAAAGGAAACTTAATATAATTGCATGCTAAAACTATGTTCATAATTGTTAGGTGGTTGCTAAAACTTATTTTTGACACTTGAATGTTTTTCCTAAGTCCTCCAAAATTAAATTCCATCTAATGATAATAATAAATAATAATGTCTCAGTGGTTATGAGTGCAGCTTAAAAACTTGACTGACTGAGTAACCGGGGTGAGGTGCTTGGCTGTCATCTCTCTTCACGTCAAAAGGTTCAATATATTCTTAAGCAAAAAGAAAAAAAATATATAAATATAATAAAAAAGAAAAGAAATAAATGATGTATTAATAATAAATTTGCGTTAGGGGACTAAAGGTGGAAACAAATAGGGTGTCTTGGTAGGTTTAGTAAATTACTTACTTTTCATGAAATAATCCAAGTCAATTTTAATTTCTGTGTGTATTAATTGGAATACTTTTTCAATTTTGCTTAAAGCAAGCTAACGGTTCTCTTTATTTTTTATATGCATTTTGATTGATTTTTATAAAATTTTGGAGTGATATTTCTTTCATGGCAAAATTTTAAATTTCACAGTGGATAGGAACCATACTTGAGGGCAAACATGGGCTAAGTAGGGGGAATATGATAATACTCTAGAATGACATATTTTTATGTACTAATTACATATTTATTTTTAGTATGATCCTACTAATTTGAGCTATTTATGTCTTTTTATCTTATAGGGACTAAATTGAAGGCAAAAGGAAATTTAGGGGCAAAAAGTGTGAATTTAAAGATCAAATGGGCCAGCATGCGAAGTAGGAAATAAGTGGTGTCGAAAATGCAAAGTATGGGAGGCTTGAGGGTAAAAGTGAAAAGAAGAGATTTTATGAATACGAGACTATTTAAATTTTAATTATATTAAGATAATTGTTAAAGATTATTATTTAGATTTTATTTTAGCTTTTATCTTTACTTTTCTTTATTTATTTGTATTTATCTTTTAGAATTTAATTAGGAATAGACTAGGTTTCCTAGTATTATAAATAGGGGAAGGAGTGACACAAATTTCACTAGTCTTTTCTGTAAACACTCCCTCTCCCAAAAAGCTTAGGCTTTGTTCCTTTCATATTATCCAATAAAAATTCTATTTTTATTTTGTTTATTTCTTTTTCCCAAAAAAGCATGAGCCACTAAATTTATCTAGCCAAAGGTTGTCGAAATTCCCCAAAAAGGGTTCATGAGGCTTAGAATATGGGATTAGCCTTTTCAACGAGTATTCATTGCTTCTCTGCACTACAAGACTGATGCTTCCGTCTATGTCCCTTCAAAAGTGATCTTTTCATCTTTTGCAAAGGCAGTCGCTTTGTATGTTTTGGGAAGGTTGTACAGTCGGTTCGTTAGCTTACTCCGTCAGTGGTTGTCGAGCCCAAGAGACAAAATGGCATGTTATTTGCCATTGAGAAATGATGATCTACTGTAAAATGGTCCCACAAAAGCGACGTTTGGCTACAATCAGGTTCTTCTAAATCGTAAGTCTAAAACCTAAGTGGAGCTGGTGGTCGTAGGCATCCTCTTCCACTATAACTAGCTTATTCTATTCAAGAAGGATCACCTCAAAGCCGAGGATTAAACCTAAGGAGAATCGAGACAACCAGAGGCTGGAATCTCTTCATTAAAAACTCTCTTTTCTCAGCTCTATTTATTTTTATAATTTCAATTTTAATTTTCACAATTTCAATTAAATTAACTTTTAATTCTATCTTTTTATTTTCTTCTCTAGGTACGCAGGTTTTCTTGAGCACGATTCTATTTGGGATCTTGCGGAACAAGACATTGTGCAAATCCAGTCCCTAAGGATTTGACCCTACTTCCCTTATACTATTCTTTTCATTATTTTATAGGGATAGGATATATTTGGTGCTCTCAACGACGCATCACATCCCTTGATTGGGCCCTCAAGGCCCAAAACATGCATTAGTATCGAGTCAGGACTAAATTGAAATCTCAGGGAATTTTTTCATAAAATTCCAAAATTTTCTCGTATACAAGAGTCACACGCCCGTGTGGTAAGAGACACACCCATGTCTCAGGCCGTGTGGCAGCATACGCCATGTCCTCAACCCGTCGAACTCTTTGACTTGCAACCCATGAAGAAATTAGGGTCACACTGCCAAAGCACACGCCCGTGTTGCTAGGCCGTGTGGTTAATTTAATTTTTGAAAATAGGTGCAAGTTTCATATGGCCGTATCACATGCCTGTGTTTTTAGGTTGTGTGCCTTACACGGCCGAGTCACATGCCCATGTCGAGTCCGTATGCTCAATTTTGAGCATTCTGTTTCTCAAATTTTTGGATGCAGGGGACACACGACCAGACTACATGCCCGTGTGTCTACCCATGTAGACAAAATAAGGCTATTTTCCAAACCTTATTTCTCACCCATTTTCATCAAATACTTGCACAAAACTTCACCAATAACAACCAACCAATTCAACAATGTTTTCTTCCCAATTTAAACATCTAACTTAATGTATATGCTTGCCTTCTTACTTCATTTCTTACCTTACCACAACAAACATGCTTAAACTAATTATAGAAACTCATTCAACACATGTCTAAACATTGCATTATATCTTTATACACAACAAGATCAAATCATCACTAGCCATTCAAATGGCTAGTTTACATCCATCCGATTTATTTTCAACATTGGCCTTAGTAGCCTGTACATGCCATTATAACAAAATGAAATATCCTTTATATACCAAAATGAGCTGGTTGATAGTGTGATGATGCTCTGACCAATTTCCAACCTTATCGAGCTTCCAAGCACTATAACATAGAGAAAATGAAATAGAGTAAGCACTTAGTGCTTAGTAAGTTCGTATAACAAAAATTTAACTTTCCAACCACATTTATCAAAAATAAGTGTACATTAATATGATTTCCATCCAATTGGCAAATTGCCTATTCACATACACTCAATTAAACAAATTAGTCACATATTTTATATTTACATCAAATAGCATGAATGAGCTCATCAAACAATATTCTTTCAAAGCTTTACCCTTTTCATCACACAACTCTCATGCCACATTAATTATTGTACCCGTTGAATCATTGGAATTTCGATGGATTCTCAATTAGTACACTTAAAGTGTACAATCAAATCCCGTCAATTCATGTCCAGGAGTACCCACAAGGGCACTTATCAGAGAGTACACTCCCGAGCCACATCTCATACAGCAGGATTGCCAGTCCAGGCTAAATCTTTTTAGTTACAAATACTCTATAGAGCTTAATCTAGATTACTAGTCCAGGCTAAATCCAGACTTGGGCTCAAGTAGGATTACCAGTTCAGGCTAAATCCTAATTGCAATATATGCGCAAGAGACTTGTATCAGGATTACCCGTCCGAGCTAAATCTTATCATTAACGAGATCAACAGGATTACTTTTCTAAGCTAAATCCATTCTACAACAAATGCAGGACCTCTTTCCAGTTGGGAAATCACCTTTATCCATTGAAATCCAACATTCATACAGATTTTAACCCTTTCTAAATATTTCTGAACATGTGTTCATTCCCTTGCATTCACTTCATTCATATTATGTACATATACTAATATTCTACATTCAATCCAACACAACATTCAATTTAACATATTTACATGCTGAATTAAGTTACAAGAACTTACCTTGACACTTGGTCTCATATATAATCTACTGATTCGAAATCTTTTCCTTTCCTCGATCTTGCTTTGTATTTGAGTTTTCTGGATCTATATAAATGAATTTAATCATCAATTTATCACATTTCCTATTCATTTAGACTAAATTTACATCCTAGAAAAAATTACCATTTTGCCCCTAAACTTTTCATTAATTCCAATTTCATCCCTAGGCTCGGAAAATGAAATTCAAGTAATTCAATCCTCTTTCCTAGCCTTTCCAAAAATTTCATGTCATTTTACAGCACATATATTTCACAAAAATCAGAGTTTTTCCATAAATTTTACATCTTTACAATTTAATCCCTAAATCACAATTTCATCCAAAATCACTTTGTAAAAGTTGTTTATCTATCAACAATCTTTCACTTTCTACCATTAATTTTGAATTTCCTACATTTACATCCATGACACAATCTCTATACTTTGATAACTTTTCAAATTAATCCCCAATTTAGATAGATTTCACTATTTCGATCTCAAAAATATGAAAATTACTAAAAATGGGACATGAAAACTTACCAATTTCTGCCTAGAAAGTTTGTTTCCTCTCTCCTAGGGTTTCCATGGAAATATTTGGGGATCAAGATGATCATAAGATGATATTTCCCATGTAATTAATTATCATTTTTTAATTTTACTAAATTCCAATTTAGTCCTTTTCTTTTTCTTAGTTTCCATGGATGATTCATCCATAAATATCTACTAACTTTTGATTGATGGTCTAGCTACCATATAATGACCTCAAGTTTTGAATTCTATAGCTATTTAATCCTTCTAGCTTCTAGAATTCAACTTCTACATTTGATGCAATTTGGTCCTCTCTCTAATTAATCATTTAATCGATAAAATTTTCTTATCGAAATTTTCACACAACTTTTCTATCATATTATAAATCATGCACTACAGAAAAATAGGTTTTTAATGGTATTTTTTGGGGCTATAGCGGCGCTTATAAGCACAGCAAAAAACGCCGCTAACATTTTGCTGCGTTTATTAAAAAAAATCGCTATAAAATATGACCTTTAGCTGCGTTTTTACCAAAAACGCCGCTACAGAACATGACCTTTAGCGGCGCTTTTACCACAAACGTCGCTATAGAATATGAATTTTAGCGGCGCTTTTACCAAAAACGCAGCGCCGCTAAAGAACATGACCTTTAGCTGCGCTTTTACCACAAATGCCACTATAGAATATGACCTTTAGTGGTGCTTTTACAACAAATGCCGCTAAAGAACAAGACCTTTAGCGGCGCTTTTCCCACATACGCTGCTAAAGAACATGACCTTTATTAGCACTTTTCCCATAAACGTTGCTAATGAACATGACCTTTAGCGGCGTTTTTCCCACAAATGCTGCTAAAGAACATGACCTTTAAAAGAATATTTTAATTAAACAATATTTATTTCTATGATAAATATTATTGTTATGTTTTATTTTTGAAATTTTAACTTTAAACTATATACTTTTAAGGATAAATTAAAAAATAATAATTAAATTAATTTTTTTATTAAAATTTTAACTTTAAAACTAAATATAAAAATTAATAAATTTAAATTTAGAATTTAAAATAATAAATTAATAACACAATTAAGATCAAAAAGTTAGAACTCAAGTTATCTTAAATATTAAAATAAAAATAAAAATTTAGAATCAAAACTAAAATAAATAATAAAAACTAGATTAAATATAAAGATATCACTAAAATAAGATATTATAATGAAGTTACTTAAATGAAATAAGGACTTAAATCATAACCATGTAAAATATAATATTTGAATATCCATTCCCATGTGAAATATCAACATTGATTATTTAAATTGATTAAGCTGCTAATGAATATTCTCTTTTCTAATTCAAAATTGCAATTCATGTTTTTCTTCTTTCAACTCAAATAAAAATAAAATGTTGAAAACAAAACAATTAAATAAAAAAATAGAATAATTAGTTGACACGAGAATATTATTAAGTATATGCAAATATGCAAGTAGACGATTACAAAACTGGGTGTAGTTTTTGATCAACTAATTAGTTGATCCTACTACAGGTTCTATCTATAATCTGCTTAACTAACATACAAACATAAGGCACTCTAATACTTTTCTGCACATAAAATATCTAAAACTCACACCTAAATTCAGATTTAGAGCACATACGGTGTCAACTGCATATTGATCAATATCATTCTTTTTCACTGTTGCAATGCCTCCCACAAGCATTCGTAAAGGTAGGAGCTAGTCATTATGTGCCCTCTGCAAATTGTTCTTGGACTGCAATATAGTGTAGTTGGTTTTTCCTTTCCATTTGCCACCAGTCAAAACATAAAAAAGCTATTGCCACACAAAAAGTAATCATCAAAATGATATCCAGAAAAACAACATACAGTTAAATTGTGAGAATGTAGAGAATACAAAACGATACCACTATTCTTAGATCCCACAACATTACTTTCCCATCATAAGATGAAGAAAGTAAATGAAGAGGAGACGTATTGTGCCACTTGCAAGCTGAAATCCAAGAACTATGGGAAGAGAATTAAAACACGGGTGCCGATGTTCCTTGAAAAGTAGAAAAAAAGTTTCAAGTGAGATGGAGTTTCAGTGGTTTAATGTGTCTGCACATGCAACAAGTAGGAGAAAAAGAAGCGAAAAGAAAAAAATATAATATCATACATGAAATTATGAACAACAGACCTAGTTTACAAGGATCCCATATTCTAAGAACTGGATTGGAACCACCAGCTGCTATGAGAGCCAATCCTTCACCTCCAATATCAATGCAGTTGAGGGCCTTGCCACAGAACTGTGCAGGAAAACAAAAGAGGGACCGGGTCAAGGAAGTGAAGTAAATGAAAACAACCTAAGAAATAGTATCCTTTTACCCTTTTTTTCTCGGATGAACAAAAATGGTACATCCAAACATATAACACAAGTGCATGCAAATGAAACAAAAAATGGATATAGAGGAGACGAACTGTGTATGGCCCACAAGGGTAGAGACGGCCTCTCCCTGCACAAAACATGAATGATGTAAAAGAAAAGCCAATGCTTATAAATAAATGCCCAAGATTCTTTAAAATAAAATTGTTATGTCATAAAAATTTTGGAAAGAAACATCAAATTAACAATAATGATTATGACAAAGAGCTCATTCAATTAATTTAATATAATTTAATCAATTAATTCAATAGTCAATTAACAATATTAACTATTATGGTTAAAATGCTAAAATTTATATTTTTAAAAAATATATATTCTAATAATAAAATTCAAATCAGCATTTTGATAGAATCAACAATACTAACTGATTGAACTAACAGATAACAATTAAATTAAATTATGTCAAATCAAAGTATAAGGATTAAATATTAAATTTTACATGATAGAGGGACAAAACTATAATTTGACCATTTTATTTGTTATTTCAATTTAATTTCAATTATGCAAATAAATTTATTTCAATTTATTCAAATAAATTGATTTCAATTTGATTCACTATTTGTATAGAAAGCTATAATCATCTGAACCAAACTAAATTCTGTTTTTATTTATTTTATAACTAATTTCTTTTACAAATATAAAAATAAAAAAAATTATTTAAATTAGTAAAAAAATTAAAATGCTTTATACAAATATATTTTAAAAACTAATTAAGAAAATGTATACAACCTTAACTAGTGCTAAGAAGTGGTATTTACTTCGCATATCAAAGATCTTTCAGTCTGCACCATATCATTAAAAATAAGTTCAAATCACAAATGGTCAACACAAGCAGCATACTTCTTGATGGCATTTCTATCTACCTAATCCTCATTAATATATTTTATATATTTATTACGCATAATGGTATTTCTTTGTTTTTTTCCATTACATTATATTGTGTTTTATTATAATCTATGCTAATACAATATGCATGAGACTTAGTTTACAACAAGAGGACAAGCATGGATGTAGCCAAATCATCTAGCAGATCATAAAATATGGGACTACAGTACAAATTCTATTTAATAGAATTATACTGAAGATGGATATTCTTGAAGAACAAAAAAGGCTTATTAACAATATAAACCAAAAAGAAACTTACCCTGGGCAGTTCCAATCCCCTTTCTTTATTTGAACATCATCCATAGCAACCCTCTTTGGACCCTCTGCTTTACACTTTAAGCACCTTGTATCTCTAGAAAAGTTCATGAACCTGCACCTGTAACATAAAAAGCAATGAATGGCCAAGGTAGAATAGAGATAGGATAGTTAAGTGTAAAGTCCAAAAGATAAATTGAGGGTAAATTATGAAAAAAATACTAACATTAAGAAGTATTGAACTAAGTCGTATGGTAATGAATCAAGGTTCCAAAGACAGATTGAGGGCAAATTAAGAAACAAAGGCTAACATTTAGATGCATTTAGCCAGATAAGACACTGCGAAGAGATAATGTATATTAAAGGTTAATGGAGGCTTTACCTCAAACCTACATAGCACTTTTGGCCCAATTTTTCAAGTTCAACCATTACACAATTTGTGATGCAAGGAGTGCCTTCAAATGCAAAAGAACAGATTAGATTTGGCAATAAAAAGGACTAGGATTGTAACTAAAAAAGATAGATTTAGCAATTTAAAAAAATGCACAATGTATTCAAAGTAACATTTAAAAGGAAAACCAACTCCATAACTCACATTTTGCATATAAGCAGTCCATCATCCCCTTCTCCAGATCCAACTACCAAAGGGGAAAAAATGTTAAGAATTATCAATGAAACAAAATGTAACGCCCCGAATTTTGGGCTTAGAAGAATTGGGCTTCGTGTATCGGAGAAATTCAAATTTTTGTGGTCAAGAAAAATTTCACTATATTATGTTTGGTTGTTAATTAAGTGGTTTGGAGTGATTGGGGGATGCTTGGGAAGTCCTGGGTTCAAACCAGAACTTTAGGAAAAAAATTAGTTTTTGCCTTTAGGGGACATTGGCATCACAAGGAAAGGCTTATAAATATTTTTGGTTAAAGCTAGACGTATAGAAGAAGTTAGTCTGGTGGCAAGGGGGCGTTGGTAGCATGTAGGCGGTCCAAGGTTCGAATCCTAGCCATAGCATAATTTTTTTCTATTTTCACATATGGGCATAGAAGCTAGCGTTTAGATCTTATAATTAAATGGGAGAGATTTTTGACAAAAAAAGAGACTCTGGAAGGGTGGCAAACGGCGTGTTGGGTATTTAGAAGGGACGCAGGTTCGAGTTTGCTTAAGGGAAAAATGTTATTTTTTTGGGGTTTAAAGGGAACACAGCACACTGGATGGAAGGCTTATAAGTTGTTATGTAGGGTTATTAACATGAAAGTCATGTTGGTTCAGTGGCGAGGAGCGTGCTATGGGAAGCGAGAGAGCGCAGGTTCGAACCCCTAGGCAGGCGAAGTTTTTGTTTTAACTCTTTAATAAACCGTGGCTTTAGTAGGTAAGGGTTATAATTATTCGTGATCGTATTATAGTGCAAGAGAAGTGGTGGCGCAGTGGCAAGCAGGGTGTTGTTAGGTGTAGTGAGGGGGTGAGGTCTGGAGTTCGAGCTTCCCCTGAGCTAAAAAGAGTTTGATTTTTGCTGCTCGTGCAAGGTTAGTCGATTATGGTAATAGTTGATTTGGTCAAGCAGTGGTCAAGCGGTGGATTGAAATTTGGACTGATTGCTAGCTAATTCTAAGCTGCTACTAAAGGATTTATTATGGGAAATTTTGACTGAATATGGGACCTTAATTGCTGCCATTCGGTTATTGTAATTTTGGCTAATAAAGGCTTTTGATTTGCTTTCTTTTTTTTTTTTTTTAGTTTTGACCGAATGGGAGGGGAAGCTTTAGTTTCCAAATTAAGGTGTATAGGCTTAGATTTTTCGGCTGTTGATGAAGGATTTTGATTGGCTTTCCTTTTTGTTTTCTAGCTTTGACCGGATGCATCATTTTTTCTTTGCTCTCACAAAAGTTTTGTGCCGATTTTGTTTTCTCCCCCCTTGGTATTTTGCTTCCATTCTTTTGACTCCCAATCAAATGCTTCTCAACTCCATTTGTATGAACTAATGTTTACACATTCTTCTTATACCCTTTTAAGCACCTTCTCTTCTTATTTGATTTTGCTAACGCCAAAATGCACCTTTAGCCTTGGTCTCCTTCTACTCTTTTCTCTTCTCTTTTGGATTTTGCAACACGAATGCACCATTGGTCACCTTGTCCTCTCTTTGGGTTTTTACAAAAGCCGATTGCACCACTGCCTTTCACTCTCTCTTTTCCCTTTGTGCAATAGTAGCCGAATATGCTTTAGCAATTTGTTCCTTCTTATTCTTTTTGAACGACTATACCTTTCTCCCTCTCATTTCTTGTTTTCGTTATTGATCAATCAGCCAAATCTAAGTCTTTGGTGATAGGACCGAGACTCAAATCCCTTTCCTTTGTGAACGTTCTCTAGTTTTGGGTAAGTACCTTAATCGCAAGTGTTGATTTTGAAAGATTACATGTACCCTTATGGGATCAATTGTTTTCTTCTAAGCGTTTAATATTGATTGTTGCCTTTTGGTAGTGGCTGAATAGGGATTGTGACTTTTGGAGTAAATATCATGGAGGCAAGTGATAATCAGACTGAAAAAGGTCGTGGAAGGGTATCTACTGGAAGTGCACTCGTGGTTTCTACTCCCAAGTTCAAGCGATGTAGTATGTCAGCGACTAGGGACTTTCCGCTAGGATGCGGAAGAGTGACCGCGTCAAACTACGGTTTGACTGTGCCAGCAGTTAGGGACTTTCCGCCAGGATACAGAAAGGTGACCGCGCCAAACTACGATTTGACTAGGCAAATCGCAATTGATCACTCTAGTGAAGGCAAGTGATAGCAAATACTTTGGCTAAGTGTATAGATTAGTATTTCCTTAAATTTTTTTAGATAAGTGGTTTAACTGTGTGTTATGTTTAATTTAGGTGACGGTGCTCAAGATTATTTAGAACTCTACGTGATAAGGTGTGTATCTATATACACTGCTTTGACTGGCAGTTGGCTAAAAGTCGAAGGATGGGCTGATGGCCACATGGGCGTGCGAACGCTCATGTGTTTGATTGAGGCCACGGATTGTGGCCCTACATCAAAAAATGACTTTCATGAGCGATTTCATGAGTTGGGCCGAAATGGGCCTTATGGGCCCGTGGGCTCGCTAGATGGGCTTTAGGCCATATTCTAATCTCTAGACTGTTTGGCTGCATGTGTCGCTAGACGACCATGGGCTTAATAATGGGCCTTCACATACGAAGGACCACACTGACAAATGACTGAAATGCCCCTAGAGGCAAAATGACCAAAATACCCTCTCGGGGTAAAACGATTGTTTTGACTCTGTATGTTTTCTAATTAAATATATATATTATGAAATGTTTTGTATAAGTTATCTGTATCATGTTAGCATGTTTTTAATATGTTGCATTGCATGGGGGATAGGGTATATATTTATGGAAGAAGTGTACTGTTCTGGCAACTTCGCTGCATTATTCTATAGCTTATAGCCTAATATTCTGGCAGCCCTGCTGCATTTTATCAATAGTGCCGCATCGGTACTACACTGTGGAGTGTAGGTTTTGGTGGGTTGATTATATCCCCACATGGAGTGATGGGTTGGACGGAGATGAAGTGTAGCGGATGGTTGAGTAGGACTCTGATTGCATGCTATACTGTTTACTGTAATGGGCTTAGGCCTATTGATTGTGATATGGACTCTGATTGCATGCTATACTGTTTACTATAATAGGCTTAAGCCCACTGATTGCGATATGTTACTGTAATAGGCTCTAGCCCAGACTTATTTTGTTATATTGTTATTGCCGGGGTTACACACTGAGTATTCGTATACTCGCCATTTTATTTTACCATACAAGTAATTCCGAGGCATAGGCGATTCGGTGCCACATGGACTTGGAAGCGGCCACACTTTGCTTTTACATTACTTTCTGTTTTCATTTATTTTATTTATGGTATTAATTTTGGGTTTGTAATAAGGCTACTATTTAATTTTTCTTAAATATTGGGTTGACCTATTTCATTTTAAAATCTGTTAGCTCTAGGGCGCATTTTACAAAATGATATCTTTTTTCAAAAACCACGTTTTCACAACAAACGAGAATTCAACCAAAGCTTCCGCAGTCATTATGTTTTTCCAAAGTAAACTACTTTCATAATCTGATTAATCAAGGGTAACGAAATGATGTTTTCATCATACTTAAAGAACAAGGAGTTTTTACAACAAATCTAGTTATATTGAAACACGATTTCAAAACACTTTAATGTGACACTACCAAATATGGCCTTAACGTTTGGGCCGGGTTTGGGGTGTGACACGAAAAGGAATCATAAGAAAAGAGCATGTGGATAAAATTAACATTACAATTTATTTATTTTTACTTTGCAAAAGGGGACTATAAACATTTTATAACATGCCTAATTTTACTATTATCACAGTCAAATTAAACCCTAAAACAAAATTCAAGAGGGCAAGAACTACGAAGCACTTACTTCTGGATGGAGAAATTGAGTAAGTTGATATCAACCAAAACACGATAAGTCAGTCCTAAGGAGGTCTTGCGTGTAAAGAAAAGAGCTAAAGAAATGTTCGGCCTGGTCCATATAACAATCAACAAAATTGGAAAGGAACCAATAAAATCTTAAATTTAAAAAAAAGATGTAAAGAAGAATTAGAAATAGCATACAAGAATATAAATAAGCTTACACGTTTCTGGGGAGTTTTTCCTTGCTGAGGTCCTTCTTGTTAGGGTTCAAAACTTGGTCCTTGTAACTAAAATTTTACATAAACAACAATCAATCTAGATGATTATATCAACTAAAGTAAATTAAACAGAAGGAAAATATTTTTTATTTTTTATTTTAAAAAAGAGGATTAGGAAAACAAGGAAAAAAACATTTGTTGTTTAATAGCTTTTTGAGTGACTATTTTCTTCATGCCAACAAATTTGGGGGGACTTTTTTTTGCTTTTCCCATGGCTGCAGGTTGAAACTTGTAAAAACAAAAAAGCAAGAAACCTTGAAACTGAACAACAACCCCTCGAAACAATAAGATGTTCCGCCAAAATAGGCAAATGAGAACCGAGAAGAAGATGGCAAAAAGATTTGAGTGATGGTTTTGGGTTAATCTCGCTATGTCTTGCGTACCGATTGGTTGTGGCAGAGGAGTGTAATGGCGACGTAGTAGATGGTCGAGTCGACGGTGATGTAGCAGATGGTCGGGTCTGGCGATGCAGATATAGGTTGGGATTTTGATTTGGGGAAAATTTAGGGTTTGGGGGAAAATTTTTAGAGGGGAAAATTAAGGTTCTTCGGGTATTTGTGTTGGGGATAAAATTGAGGACAACAAAACCACGTCATTTTGTCTAAAACAAAATAACCTTTTGCGACATTTTTTTTCTTAACGCAGCTAAAGCCTGACCTATTGCGGCGTTTTATAGAAAACGCCACTAAAAAAAGTCAATAAAATAGCCGATTTTGACTAGAACAAAATAATCTTTTACAGCGTCAAAAACGTCGCTATTGCTTACCTTTTGCGGCGTTCATGAGAAAACATCGCTAATGCCTTTAAAATTTGAAATTATTTAATATATAAATTAAAAAAATATAAATTAAAAAACAATCAGTCATATACTCAAAAAATTTTAAAATTATTTTAAATAATAGTATTTTAACTTTTTTCATTTAAATAAATAATTTTTAAAAATTTAAGTAATATTTAAAAGAATTAGATAAAATTTGAAATCTTGAAAATTATTTCAATTTTGAAATTATTTAATATATAAATTAAAAAAATCAGTTATATACCCAAAAAACTTTAAAATTATTTTAAATAATAGTATTTCAAATTTTTAACATATATTTTTCACACTAATTAATCTAAACCCTAAACCCTTAACCCCTATCCCTTAAATGCTAAACCATAAAACATAAACCATAAACCATAAACCCCTAACCCCTAACCCTTAACCCATAAACCCCTAACAACTAACCCCTAAACCTTAAACCCTAAACCCATAATCCATAATCCCAAAACCATAATCCATAATCCATAAACCTTAAAATAGTAACTCTTAAACCTTAAACCCTAAACCATAAACCCTAAACTATAATGATAATTAATTCAATATTTTAAAATTAATATTATCTCTTTTACGATTATATAAGAAATTACTTAATATATAAATTAAAAAACAATTAGTCATATACCCAAAAAACTTTAAAATTATTTTAAATAATAGTATTTTAATTTTTTCATTTTTAACATATATTTTTCTATGTTTTTACTTTCAAATTTTTTCTACGTGTCCTTATTTTTTTTTGAAGAATTTAAATATTCAATTAAAAATAAATTGTATTATAATTAATATAGATAAACCAGTTAAATAATAAACAGACAGATAAAATGTTTTTTATGGCATTTTTGACAAAATGCCACTAAAGCTCAATCTATAGCGGCATTTTTCAAAAAGCATCGCTAATTCCACTAAAGCTCAATATAAAATGACGTCGTCTTGCTGAAAACGCCGCTAATGCTCAATCTATAGCGGCATTTTTCAAAAAGCGCCGCTAATGATTGATCTATAATGGCGTTTTTCAGAAAGCGCCGCTAATGCTTGATCTATAGCGGCGATTTTCAAAAAGCGCCGCTAATGCCACTAAAGTCAACATAAAACAACGACATTATGCTTACTTTTTTTGCGGCGTTTTTCAAAAAGTGCCGCTAATGGTCGACCTATAGCGGCATTTTTAAAAAAGCGCCACTAATGCTCGATCTATGGCGACCTTTTTTGTCCAAGCGTCGCTAAAAATGCCGCTAAAAACATGTTTTGCTGTAGTGATGCAATAAT